>CM053614.1:30190727-30259998 GCA_028646535.1 Procyon lotor
CCTACCCCCCGCCTCCCAGCCACCCTTAGTTCGTTTCATGAGTCTAGGAGTCTCTTATGGTTTGTCTCCCTCCCTGTCCCTTCCTGTTTCATTTCTCTCCCCCACACCCCCCCAAACTCCCAACTTGCCTCTCAAATTCTTCATATCAGAGAGATCATGTGATACTTGTCTCTCTCTGACTGACTTATTTCGCTTAGCATAATACCCTCCAGTTCCATCCATGTCGTTGCAAATGGCCAGATTTCGTTTCTCTTGATGGCTGCATAGTATTCCATTGTATATATATACCACATCTTCTTTATCCATTCATCTGTTGATGGGCATTTCGGGTCTTTCCATAGTTTGGCTATTGTGGACATTGCTGCTATAAACATTCGGGTGCATGTGCCCCTCCGGATCACATTTGTATCTTTAGGGTAAATACCCAGTAATGCGATTACTGGATCGTAGAGTAGCTCTATTTTCAACTTTTTGAGGAACCTCCATACTGTTTCTGGATGACATTCTTATTTGAAGGCTCACCTAGGGGGGATTTTCTCCCCTGCTCATGTGGTTGTTGGCAGCATTCTGTTCTGTGTGGTTATAATATTCACAGTACTTATTTCTTCAGAACCATCCAGGTAAGAGAGTGAGATTGCTAGCAATCTATTACGGGATATAATGCAATCATGAGACTGATGAGACTGACATGTAATCACCTGTACCATGTTCTATTGGTCAAAACCAAATCATAGTTTCTACCCACATTTAAGGGGAAAGGCTTACGTGTGAACACCAGGAGACAGGGATCAGACACCTCAGATCTTTCACTCTTTTCCAAAAGTCAATGATCATTTTTCTACTGCTCCCTCATATCCTATTTTTCCACTAAATTGAGAGCATTACAAATCCCTAATCTCTGAGCCTGTTTCTTCTATATTCTGTTTCTTTTAACTGGAACATTTTAGTCCAGTTCTAACTGTTGGTGCATGCCTGTGGTTAAGCTCCTTAATACTCAGGAGTGGAAGTTGGCTCTACCCTCAACTCAGCTGCCTGTCCAAATATTGGGTTCTACTCTACCTACACAGATTCTTTCTATCTTGGGATCTTAGCAGAAAATATAACTTTGGCCCATCTGCTACAAGAAAGCTATCTCTGGGAGGCTATAGGAAAGATAAGACAGAATCTATGTTCCTCTAATTACATTTTGTTATCTGCTTGCTATACAGTGATGAACAAGGCATGGTCCCTGTCCTGAGTGACTGACGATCTAGTGAGGGAGACAGATAGAAGCAGATAAGGGCCAAATGTCTATAATGTGCTATAGAAAAGATATGCAAGCAAAGGTCTTCTGGACTGAGGAAATTAAAATAGTTCACTGTGTCTGAATCAGATGTGAAGTGCATAAAGGGAAAGTTAAAAAAATAAAGCAGGAGAATTAAAGGTAGGTGACCAAAAATTAAGCCTTTTAATTTTTTAAGTTAAAAGAAATCTGGGTCTTCTCCTGCAGGCAGGAAAGAGCCACCAAAGATTACTTTATATGAAAGTAAAGGATATTCTTTTTTTAAAGTAGGCTCCATCCCAGCATGGAGCCCAACATGGAGCTTGAACTCTGACCCTGAGATCAAGACCTGAGCTGAGATCAAGAGTTGGATGTTTAACCGACTGAGCCACCCAGGTGGCCCTAAAACAGTTTTAATACCATTTGGGGAAGATAACTCTGGTAGAAGACCATCAAAATCTAATATAGTAGTCCAGATGTAGAAATAAAGAGAGAATCAACTCAAGAAGCATTTTAGAGGTTTAGCTGACAGGTGGTAGTATCTGGGTGAAGGAGAGGGGAGTGTGAAATAACTCTGAGCTATTTCTCTTAGGTAAATTCCTGAAAGATGGAACCATGAATCAAGATAAGGAACAGAGGAAGAGATGCTGACTTGAGGACAAAGGGTCAGGGCTGTGGAATCCTGTGTGAAATTGGATACAGCATCAGTGTCTGCATTCAAGCTATTTACACCATTCTCTGCTTAACCCACAAAGAGGATTTCTCTCCAAATTAGGTTTTAGGAGATCTAGGAGGTAAAGGATGGAAACAAAGCAATATCCATTCATGTTCCAACGGATGAAAGCTTTACTATTCTGGCACCGATAGCATGGTTTTCCTAACTGGTAAAAAGAAAGGAAAAAAAAAATTCCATGACCTCCCTCCTAAACAGTTCTGCATTTGAACCTCTGTGTTTGTCTCCTGGGCATATGAAAATGTTGTCCCACGCATCTTTAAAATCCCAGTGATTTAATCAAGCCAATTGTTTGTGAGTTATAAATGTATAAAAACATCCTAGTATAGAATGCACTTGACACATCAAAATAATGGCTTTTTGTTAACTACTGCTTATGTACAGTGACCATGAGGTCTCTTGTGGAAGCTTAATTTTATAGAGGAAACAGGTTGAAAATACAACCCAATTCAGAGGGAAATGGTGCATCTTACCTCATACTGCATGAGAATATGCCATTCTTGAAAATACTGGTGTGTGAAAGAAAGTTTCATATCTACAACCAACGCTGGAGTCTTCCTGGAAAGAAGTGGAGAATACCATTTATACACTAAGAATTAGAAATTTTATTATTAAAGCATTAAAACAACATTGCAGAACATTTGAAAAATAGAGAGGGAAATATGTTATCTCACTATCCTTAAATAAGTTACAACCTATTTTATATGTTATCTTTTGATCTTCTGTACATAATTGGATATAGTTAATAATAGCCTGCATTCTGTGTCATATTTTCACTTAACATTCTATCTAAGGCATTTCTGTGTTGCCACGTGAAGTTCATTATCACTTCTACTACTAGTCATACAATTTTCCAACAAGTAGATCTACCCCAATTTACCTACTATGATATTATTGTTGGCTATTTTTTCTTCCAGTATTTTTGCCATGATAGATAATACTGCAATGAACATCTTCCTCAACAAGCTTTTCTCCTTAGTTTAGTTTTGCAAGATAAATTCAATAAATTGGCTTACTAGTTAAAATCCTATGGCTCTTCATTTACACTGTCTCACTGTTCTTCAGGAAAGTTTCATTATTCATCTTCCCATTTGCATAGTATAAAAATACCATTTCCATTACACCTTCTCAATGATTTCCTTTAACTCATCTGAGTAAAAACAACTTATTTTGCCTTTTAATTTGCATTTTTGATTACTAGCAATCACAAACATTTTTACTGTTTCCTAAATAGTCCTACTTCTTTGATGATATTTTATTTATATGTTTGCCAATTATATTGGGGTCCTTCTTTTCCCCTTATAATTGAATGCACTTTTTATATGTCCTCTTGAGCTATACAATAAAACATTTTTCTCTGTCATTTCTTTGGTGCTCCAATTTTTCAGAGCAATTTAATGAATTGCCAAATATAAAAATTAGTCAGGACAAATCTAATAATACTTTTATACCGTAATAGTATTAGCACAATTAGTTCTTTATTTTAAATCACCACTCTTACTTATCTTGACAGGACCCTTTGAGACTACTCCCAGGACTTTTGCTATCCTTTAGAGCTGACTTATGCCATCAATTCAAAAGTGTTTCCTGTAACTGCCCTCAATTTTTAAAAACAAGGTGAAAACCCGAGAGGCTGTAAAGGGAGCTATAACATTAGTTACACATTAATATAAATCAATCCACATCTTTAGAGATTATAACTTTTAAAATACATTTAAACAGACACATACAAAATTACAATAAATATACTTTGAAGCAAATGCATCACACAGAAAATTTATGAAAATGAAAAAAAAGCACTTACTTTAGGTTGTAAGCAAATACTATCTTCAGTGTCTGTCTGAGAGTGATCAATACCCCTGGGACACAGCACAACCGCAAGGTGAAAGGGGAAGATGATAGATTTTAGAGCTGGAAATCTGAGTTCAAATCCTAGCTTTGCCAATTAGAAGTAACTGAGTGAAACTGACCTCATTAATCCACATCTGTTTCTCATCTATTAAATATAACAATTACTTCCTCTATGCTGGGCACAGGGAGCTTTGAGTACTTTATCCTACATTCTTATAACATCACTATAAGGCAGGAAATATAGATCCCATTTCACAGGGAGATCTCCGACTTCTCTATTGTTTTCCTGACTTCTCTATTTCAATAATAATCTCCCCTACAATCCACACTTCCCTTCTCCATTATCCTCCTTCATTGTTCTCCTTGCACAACACACTATCTTACTACTTATCAACTTGTCTTACGCTTATGGTCTGTATTTTGCCACTAGAAAGTAATCTTCAGAGCAGGGATTTTGCTTTTCTCACTGCTTTATCTTCAGCAACGAGTTATCTGTTGAATGAACAAGTTATGATGCCACTCTTACCCCAGGTGTCTCCTATCACTTCCCTCTACTATATGTAATTTCTTTTAAAAATCATTTAACAGGGGAGCCTGGGTGGCTCATTCAGTTAAGCCTGCGCCTTAGGCTCAGGTTATGATCCCAGGGTCCTGGGATTGAGCCCCACATGAGGCTCCCTGCTTGGCGGGGAGCCTACCTTCCCCTCTTCCTCTGCTGTTCCCTCTGCTTATGCTCTCTCACTCTTAATAGACAAAAGTACATTCTACATAATATGACAAACCTATTTATTTTTCATGTGGTATTTAATCAGTAAACGAGAGAACATTGTTGACTGGGAAAACTTCAGCAATATGCTTGAATTCCTCCTGTACAGTTTTAAAACACTGTTTTAGGGGCACCTGGGTGGCTCAGTTGGTTAAGCAGCTGCTTTTGGCTCAGGTCATGATTCCAGGGTCCTGGGATCGAGCCCCACATTGGGCTCTCCTCTTCTCTCTCTCCCTCTGCCTGCTGCTCTGCTTATTTGTAAGGTCTCTCTCTCTCTCTCTCTCTCTCTCTCTCTGTCAAATAAATAAATAAATAAATAAATGAATAAAATGCTGTTTTAAGGTCTCTCTCTGTCAAATAAATAAATAAATAAATAAATAAATAAATAAATAAATAAAATACTGTTTTAGGCTAGAGTGTCTAATCTATTCTTCCCAATTTATTGGAAATTGAGGGTACATGTTAAAATAATAAGACATGAGATTGTGCATTCAATAGAATCTTTGGACCTGATGGTGAACCTGGTGGAATTTTCCAAGTTGGGCATCAAAGTCTGAGTCGGCCTGAATCTATGGGGCTAAAGAGTCTTCAAATCCAGTTTGTATATCATTCTGTACAAATCTATTAAACAAGGCAACAATTTTTATCTTATAAATCCATGTGGGAAAAAGAACCATAAAAATACCTTTCTCTGTGGCTGACTGTGAAATGACAGAAAGCTAAGTCACTTCCTAGTTCCCCCACTTCTCAGCTGTGTGACTTCTAATGAAGTATTTAATCCCCTAAGTCTTAGTTTCCACATTTGTAAATGACCATGATACTATTTACCTTGTGAGGTTGTGAGGATTAAACAGGACCCATAAGGGAAGTAAGCAGCAGGTGCCTTATGCGATGGAGAAACCCAATAAATTAGCTTCTCTCCTCCCCTCCCTTCACTGTGAGGTAGTAGAAGGATTTCAGAGGAGTTTGAATCCTAGTTCCCTCCCTACCAGCTCTGTGACCTTAGGCATGTTATAAACCCCTCTGTGCTTCCACCAACCCATCTGTATGATGTTACTGGGGATAGTGCCGGTAGGTTTCTTGTGCAAACTTAGGGAGAAAATTCCTGTGCAGCGCTTAGCGCTTTGCCTGACAGACGCTAATTGCTCAGAGAGAGGGTTTAGTAGTAGGAATAATAAGAGTATCAGTGTCCTTTATTCTTGCCATCACACTGCTAAAGCAATAGGATATTTTAGGCTTTTGTTATGGCAATACTCCATTTCTGAGTATTAGTCTCTATTACAGGTTTGAATGACAAGAAAAAAAACGTTTTTGGACAGAAGAAACAGCTAATGGAAACAGCTGGAAGGGCTAATCTCTCCTGAAGCTTGTGATATTAGACACATATTTAGTGTAAAACAAAAGAAATGTTCTGTTCTTAACAAAAGACTCTCATTTACATATTTGAGAGTGACATCATCACTTTAGGAAACACAGGAGATGCTGCGGTTGGTAGGTTTGTACCTTTCTTCTGCTCCAAATTCTCGACACAGAGTATGTATGGCCTCTACAAGATGAAAAATATTTACTTAAAAAAAAACACAAAACATGAGAGCACAAAATATTCAGAAAAAAGGTTTATGGTACTGCCTGATGCGAATAGAGCAATGTGTTGTGTTTCTGGCCTGGAGAATTTAATGTATTTTACATGATGTCATGTGTCGCTGCTGCAAACACACTGGCTGTCAGTCACCTTCAAATAAGTGCCCTGTGACAAAACCATCACGTTACAGTCCTACAATTTCTCCTTGTTGAGAATTCTAAGCAACAGCTCCCCAGGCTTACCTTTGGGATGGAGGCAATTTTTACAGCATTTAATTGCTATATGGCTTTCTTGTGGAGGTTCAGGTTTTAGAGAGCCGCTGCCAAATGAAAATGTCTCACATACATCAGAAAGATAAAAGTGGTGTCAAAGTACTTAAGGTGTTTTGGGCTTGGTTTTGTTTTTTTTTTTTAAGTAGCAACCTTAAGGCTAAATTCAAACTATAAAACAGATTATTCTTTCTGCCTCTTATCTAATGTCATCTATGAAGTCAGGTTTCAGTTGCCTCAATCTCTTCAAGGCCACTGAGAACAGACCAGTCTGAAGACACACAGAGAGAGCTGAAGCAAGCTCACAATGCTGTGATCACACTTCCACGGATCCCTGCACAGTGCAGCCCCAAGCCCTCACTGGTCTAGGAGTGTAGCAGTTTGAAATTACAGTCACGTTCTTTCATGTTACAAACTAGCTTCCATTTCCTTGGAACAGCGACGTACACTTCCGATGGGAGCAGCAGAGGTAGAAGAGTCACAGGGCTAGCTCCAGCGGTCACTATGGTGATGTGCTAAACCACACACGATTATCCCAAATTCATTCTTAAAATCTCAACCACTGTTATTTTCAATATTTTCCAATGCTACGAGTTATGGGTCACAATTTTAAAGTCTTCAAAGGGATATCCCCCCTTCCAGAAAGAATATGTATTTCTTCCTGACACTACTGATTCTAAAGAAGCTCTTACTGTATCTAAATGGGGCTCTGAGGCACCCCGGGTGCTGAACCAAACCAACCAGGCACAGCTCAGTGCTCTGATTCAACAATGGGGAATGAAACGCGAAAAACAAAAAACTCTTCACTGGGTCTAGGGTCTCCCTCCATGATATGGCACTGGAGCAAGCTGGATATACGGCAGTTGGAAGAGAGTGTGAGTCTTCTAGTCAACTCCATCTGCTGTTGCAAAGCCACAACAAGACACATGAGAAAGAGCCAGGGACCCAGATTGAGCTCAGACTTCCAGGCCTGACTCAGGGAGCTTCTCTGACGGGAGTCACTCAAACACTCTGTGCCTCAATTTCACCACCCCTCCCCCACATAAGATGAAATGAACCAGGATGATCTCCTGAGGCCCTTCTCATTGCTGACATTCTGTGGCTCTCTGACTTTGCTGGTAATGGATCTCAGGGCAAGATTTCGGGGGCTTTACCCGGAAGGACTTAGAGGAGCAACAATTCACTCTTCCTGTCTACCCAAAACAAACAAATGATAACATCACAGAAACAAAATAAGATTTAAAAGCAAATAATTCAAAATAAAGTGTAGCATTATCGACCACTGTTTACTTAATATTTATAATAGTTTCTGAAGGTCACCGATCACCACCTACTTCCCAAATTTGTTTTTTCTCATCCATCTCTCTCCTTTTTTTCTTTGAAAGGCTCAATCATTTTTATTTTGTGCTCATCTTTTGGGAAAGTGTCTCCTAGTCGGGGTCTTAGCCCTACTCTGATTCTCCTCCCACCTTTATAACTGTTTCTGATTTTAGCTTTATCTTCTTTTCTCCCATCTTTAACTATGTATTTACCATAAAGTTCAATTCCATTTTCTCTACTCTTCTTTCTATATATGTATGTGCATATTTCTAACCCATTAGCCTACCTTTTTTACTTTAAAGATTCTCCTCTCTGTATCCACAGTGCAAGTTTCTAACCCAATCACATATGTCTAACTATCCAGAGGGCAGATCTTTTTATATCCTTACATACATCATTCTAATATGTCCACAATTTCATTTCCTTCTTCTCCATTTGCCAAGAAAAATCCAGGCTAGATCATTTCTGCAGATCTTTCATTTTCACTAATAACACCACTCTTATCTCAAGCCTTTAGCCTCAAAAAGCTTTGGACATCTTTTTCTATTTGGCTGTGTTTAAGGGGAAGTCAGATTGTGTGCTCACATCCCCAGGTCATCACTTACTGACTTTCTGACCTGGGCAAGTTATTCAACCTCTCCGTGACTCGATTTCCTCATTTGTAAAATGGGGATGATAAGAATAGCTATCCCATGGGAGAAGCGCAAGAGATAAAGTGTTGTTCTATTAGAAAGTGTTTAGCACAACATCTGCCATAGCCTGTGTTCGGTAAAAAATAGCTAACCAAGCAAACAAAAAAGCTGAAGTATATTAATGCCAGGAAAAACAACAAGCTGTGCAAGAAAGGAAATGTAACCATCATACACTATGTGTAGGACATCTGTGAATAATAACTATGTCCTAATGATGTAAATACTAATTATGGACTTCATTGAACACTGTGTAATAATTAACAGTGGGAGGATGGGGAGAGAGTATGTACAGAGTACCTGCAGCTAGCAGTGTGAGTGTGTTTGTGCATGTGTGTGTGAGATAGTCTCTGTCTGAGAGAGACGATTTAAGAGAGCTAAGTCACATCGCTTCTCAAAAAAAAAAAAAAAAGAGAGAGCTAAGTTACTATCTTCCCGAGTGGAAAGCCAATATGAAAGGTCTAGAACAGAAATATCAAAAAACAGTGCTATATGAATGTCATTGAGAAATAGAGATGTAAAAACTAGGAGAAAACCATTGAATTGAAAGACTCAGCAGGAATCCAGGTTGGGATGAAATGATATCTGAGGGCTACTCTTTTTTTTTTTTTTTTAAGATTTTATTTATTTACCTGACAGAGATAGAGATCACAAGCAGGCAGAGAGGCAGGCAGAGAGAGGGGGCGGGAAGCAGGCTCCCTGCTGAGCAGAAAGCCTGATGCAGAGAGCCTGATGCAGGGCTCGATTCCAGGACCCTGAGATCATGACCTGGGCCGAAGGCAGAGGCTTTAACCCACTGAGCCACCCAGGCACCCGCCCCTGAGGGCTACTCTTTGTTCCTTAAAAATCTTATAGTAGTATTTGACTTAAACACTCTATCCAAATATTATTTTGATAAAAATAAAAAAGTTTAGAGTAATTCATTAAATCATGGATTATATGTTTAGAAGTCATACAAATCCTGAGGAAATGTTGATATTTGAAGAAGGTATCATTTGTATATTTTAATTTCCTACATTGAACCTGTAGCCTAAATTCAAAATATAAACTGATTCAGAAAATCATTAGAAAAATTAATGATAAATTTATAGCCAAGACATTATTTAAAAAAAAAAAAAGAGGAGGGATGTCTGGGTGACAGGTTAGCCTCTTTAGGTATAATGAAAAGCAACCATGCGCTCCAAAAAATATCCTTTATCATTGTTAGGAACAGAAGGCCAACTCGAAATCTGACCTGCAATCCAACAAGCAGGGTTTCTACAAGTGTGGGTATTTATACCAATGGCGGTCATGCCCAAGATGATTTTGGTAATACTTCCCAAAATAATCTTGGCAAATAATCTTTTCTATTTAAGCATGACACTTGTCATTTTAATTGTTTTATAATCTCTCCATCAGATATCATTGCCACCAACATTCTTGGAACAGTATTTATGGAAACCAATTATTTGCAAAGCATATTGAATCTCACTGATTGAAACTACAACTTCAGCACAATTAAAAAAAAATCCTCTAAATATGTGCTGCCTAATAAATTTAGATGAG
Source organism: Procyon lotor (assembly GCA_028646535.1). Lineage (NCBI taxonomy): Eukaryota > Metazoa > Chordata > Mammalia > Carnivora > Procyonidae > Procyon > Procyon lotor. Next base: position 30,200,744 of record CM053614.1, read on the forward strand.
TTTGTTATTGTTCCCTAAAAAACAATGAGATGAAAAATTTTTATGGTAATTAATAAAAATGAGGAATTCAAAATCTCCGCTTAATGATTTTTAGTAAGTAATGGTTTAGAAGATGATGCGTTAAAATGGTTAGGTGACGTTAAATTGGTGAGGAGGACTGGGAGAGCCTTCACTGGAAAATGCCTTGGCACTGATTTCTGCTTTGTTATGGCTTGTTCCAATGAGCTTCTGAATGCCAATCATGTCGCAGAAGCATGAAAACCCCATCCCTGCTATTGAGCTCTGAATGAGTGGCATGGCTCTCTGAGGAGGAGGGGTGCCAGTAAGATGCGAAGCCAAATGCTGGTTGGCAAAATGAAGGGTATCATCACAGAAGATACACAGAAACGGTTCTGCAAGTGCACATTCAAGCACTTGGCGTAGCTTTAGTTCTACCTCTTCAGTATCTTCAAGAGGAAGAAAATAAGTTAATCAGAACAGTTGTTCTGATCTAAACATGTGAATGAATGAAAATCATCTGGAACAACAACAACAAAAAAAGGTGATTTCTAAAATCAACACCAGTAGTGCCAACATAGACAATACAACAGGCTTGGATGAGACTTCTTTTCACGCTTGGGATACAAGGCATGGTGATGAGCTCGTTTCCACAGGCTGCCATGAAACAAGTTTGTCTGTTCAGATGTTTCTTTCCCCCAGTCTGAGAAACTGGGTTTTGAAGTATCACAGTGAATTAAGACTCTTTTTACACACTGCTTTCTTGCCTAAAAGTCACACCATCTTGGTTCCTGATTCTTCCCTTCTCCATCAGTGAAACACTATGAAAAGAACTCCAAATCTGCTTCTGTGATCCCCACGTTAAAATTTTGCATGTGTTTTAAATTCAGGCTCATATTTAAAAGGCTTCTCTCAAGGTTTAAAAGACTGAGATTCATTAAGAAGGTGATATATTCATACTTCATTCTCTAACCTGGCTGCTCAATGAAATTGCCTGGGGAGTTTTAAAAACGACTCACCCTAGGTCACAGCCCTAGAGATTCTGATGTACAGTGAGGGTATCCAAACTTTTCTAAGCTCCCAGGACAGTCTCCTGTGCACCCCTGGTGAGAAGCACTGCTCTGAATGGAACTGGATGCTACAAAGTTTTTGTGTTTGTCACCCTCACTGGGTTGTACACTCCTGAAGTCAAGTGGATAGATTTGGTTTTTCTGTCTACTACTTTGATTTCTATTTTGTTCTAGTCTTTGCAAAGGTGAATCCCAAAGAAGGATGCTGCATAAATTATTTAAGAAGGACCTACAAATCAGGCGCCTGGGTGGCTCAGTTGGTTAAGCAACTGCCTTTGGCTCAGGTCATGATCCCGGGGTCCAGGGATAGAGTCCCCTATTGGGCTCCCAGCTCCATGGGGAGTCTGCTTCTCCCTCTGACCTCCCCTCTCATGCTCTCTCTCACTGTCCCACTCTCACTCTCTCCCTCTCTCAAATAAATAAAATCTTAAAAAAAAAAAAAAAGGGCCTACAAATCACACATCTGCTTCTGATTCAGTCTCACTGATTTTTGAGACAAATAAAAAAACTCTACTTTGTATCCATAACAGAATACTTCTTAGGTAATAATATTTCTAAAAACCCTCAATAATGAAAATCATAATATTTACTTTGCACTTTTCATCCCAGAAATTCAATTCTGTTTTCAAAGATCATCTTATTACTACCCATGAGATGACTCTTTGGCAAGAAAGACAGAAATTACCAATTGAGCTCAAGGAATGTGAAGTCAGATATCTGGTGTATTTCTGGTTGCTTTAAAATGTCTAGTCCTTCACTGTAATATTCAACAACCTAAAATTGGAAGGAAAGGGGAGTTTAATGGCTTGGTCATATTAATTTCTGGAATTTTATTTTCACCCTTATAATTACATGGCACAGCCGTATTTTCAGAGCAATGAAAAGTCACTGAAGTTTCTTGGATACAAGAATAACATGATTTCTCCATAGGAAAACTGAAAGAAGACCAGGTAGAAAAACATGAGTTCCATTTGGGGCTCCTGAATTTGAAATGTCTTCGTCACATCCACGAATATGTGTCAGTTAGTCAGCTGGTTGCTCTGTGAGAGGAGAGGAAATTTGTAGGTTTCTATAAAGAGAAGGTAACTGAAATTATGGGCAAGATGCAGGGGACTTGAGAAAGACAAGAATGGGAAGAGTGAGAAAGTCCAATATTGTGGTCAGCTACGACAAGAGAGCAACAAAAACGATGTGGGGGTACCTGCAATAAATCCACTTCTAACCCTATCGCTAGGCACACCTCTATTTTCTGTATAAAACCAGAAGTGGAATTTTTTTTACTTTTTTTTTTTAGGTTTTATGTATTTGAGAGAAAGAGAGAGAGTGAGCAGCGTGAAGGGCAGAGGCAGACTCCCTGCTGAGCAGGGAGCCTGATGAGGGGCTGGATCCGGGATCCTGGGATCATGACCTGAGTCAAAGGCAGCCACTTAATTGACTGAGCCACCCAGCAGCCTCCAGAAGTGGAATTTTCTAAAGATCATTTAAAGCCTCTTGATGCAGACTGACAGCTTTCCAGAAAGATCATACCAACTTTCTACCCCCTCACCAATGTTATCATTTTTGTCAACATGGTTGATAAAAACTTCATCCCATTATCTCAAGCAACTGAAATCACTTACATTACGAAGTGTACATGGTGTTCCTACACAAATGAGCCCAAGAGACTCTTAAATACAGAATGTATTTAAACTGGGACTATGGAGCAAATATCATAAATATCCAATCAACTTGCTGAATTAAATGGAAACCAAAATATGATCATCTGTTTTCACAGTGTGTTTCTAATAAGCACAAGTTCCGATGTCTGCTTCCGCGGCTGTGGGAAGGTCCCAAGGCTGCTCAGCTGGTAAGTGCAGGTCAATCCCCCTGCAGACATCTTTCCTCCAGCAAGCACAGCCAGGATGCTGCTCAGGGAGACAGAAACTCAGTAGAGCTGTTTCCAAATTTAGCTTGGAACTTCACAATCATCTTGTTAAATGTTTTTAATACTGCTTGGAAAATGTACAAGCAAAGCCTAACATATTTTTGTCAATCAATCAGTATAAATTCAGATGTAAATTTACTGATATGTACTCTATTTTCTGGTGACCCCAAGAATAATGTATCACACTCCCGAATATATTGTGATTAAGTTAAAGCCTTCTGGCTTCACTAATATTAACATGACTAGCAGTGAGATAGCACCTCACACCAGTCAGAATGGCTAAAATTAACAAGTCAGGAAACAACAGATGTTGGCGAGGATGTGGAGAAAGGGGACCCCTCCTACACTGTTGGTGGGAATGCAAGCTGGTACAGCCACTCTGGAAAACAGTATGGAGGCTCCTCAAAAAGTTGAAAATAAAGCTACCCTAAGACCCAGCAATTGCACTACTGGGTATTTACCCTAAAGATACAAATGTAGTGATCTAAAGGGGCACGTGCACCTGAATGTTTATACCACAATGTCCATAATAGCCAAACTATGGAAAGACCCTAGATGTCCATCAACAGATGAATGGATAAAATAGATGTGGTGTGTATATATACGTGTGTGTGTGTGTGTGTGTGTGTGTGTGTGTGTGTGTGTGTGTGTGTATCATGGAATACTATGTAGCCATCAAGAGAAATAAAATCTTGCCATTTGCAACAATGTGGATGGAACTAGAGGGTATTATGCTAAGCGAAATAAGTCAATCAGAGAAAGACAATTATCATATGATCTCTCTGATATGAAGAATTTGAGAGGCAGGGCAGGGGGTTGTGGGGGGCATGGGGAGGAAATGAAACAAGATGGGATCAGGAAGGAGACAAATCATAAGAGATTCCTAAACTCACAAAACAAACTGAGGGTTGCTGGAGGTTGTGGGGGTAGGGATAGGGTGGCTGGGTTATGGACATTGGGGAGGGTATGTGCTATGGTGAGTGCTGTGAAATGTGTAAGCCTGATAATTCACAGGTACAGACCTGTACCCCTGGGGCAAATAATACATTATGTGTTAATAAAAAAATATATATTAACATGACTAGATCAGGGTTTATTCCAACTGACATCTTTCTGGTATTACTATCCATAATTATTTTTCTTAAAGGAGATTGCGATCTCTTGTACTTATATTTTTAACTGACTCCTTTTGGGATATTATAGACTAAAACGACTTTTTTTTTTACAAGGACCATGTTTTAAAATTGGTTTCTTCTCTGTATATAATCTGTGGATCCTGTCACTCTTTCCAGCTCCCGGATACTCCACTTAAAAAGTTAACATGACTCTTTGTGTAGAAATTAAAGGACCTTTACTCAATCAAGGTGGTTGCCTTGGCCTGTTTTGAACATGGTCCAGTCACTGTATGTTGCTTCAAGTTTATACCTTCAATATATACATTTGCTTCTGGTTGCTTTCTTCAGAGAGTAGGTAAAGATTTCTGCTTGGATTTGAATCCTGACACTACCCCCTATAACCCCTGTGATCCTAGGAAGGTTCTTTAACCTTCAGGTGCCTCAGTTTCTTCATGCACATGAGTGAAAAACACTGCTTATGTCACATTGAGTAAGCACTGTGTTAATGATTGTCTTTTTGCCTGTTTTTGCCATTTTGTATTGTCACTACTGTTTGTTTTTTTGCGGGGTGGGGGCGGTAGGGAAAGGGTTGAGCAGTGTACCACCTACAACTCCATCCTCTTCACAACCTGGCCACAGGAATAGTGACCCATTCTTTCTAAATTATCAGCCCTGCTGACTCAGAGGTTGGGATCCTGGTGCACCTTGGCTCACCAAAGCAAAAGCAAGTCTCATGCTACTCTCTGGCACTTACTTCCAAGACACTCTGAGTACACTACACACTCAGAAGTCCTCCGAGTGTTCATACCAGTCAGCACGTGAATCTCGGCATATACAACTCAGATGGCTGCTCCCAAAGAAAGAGATAAGCCATAGACTCCCCTCCCCTATCCCTCTCCTCTCCTCTCTTCTCTTTTCTCTTCTCTCTCTCTCTCTCACACACACACACATACACACCCTTTCTGGTGGGACAATGAAGAGTGAATTTGAGAACAAGACTGAGGCCGGGAGGCCATTTGGAAAACTAGTGCAACCATCCCTACACATTTGAGGGGCGGGCTGTGGGAGACAGTAGGGAAACGGAAGATGAGACATTTACACCAGTTAGGAGCATGAACAGTAAGTACATTTTACATGTTTTTAATGCAGCTTCTCTAAAGCACACAAGACATTGGGAACAGGGGCTAGGGCTCTAATCTCCATGATCCACAGGGCAGGGAGGGCTTTGTGGGAACAGGAACTGACTAGCTGGCCCGGCCTTTTTCCTGAACATCAACGGGAGGTCGGGGAGGTAAGTACCGCAGCCCGGGTCTGCGTGGATCACCTCAGTCAGCAGTGCCGGGAAGGCAGTGTCTGGCTGCTGGTGACAGGTGGATTGCCTCACCCACTGCCCCAAGCCCAGTGACCTGCTGGACAGGGAGAGCTCCCTCACATCTGACAGGGACATCTGCTCAGGGCAGGCAGCAGGTGGAGACTGAGAGTCAGGGGTGAGAGGGAGTGGTGGTCACAGCCCCTCCTGGGCAGTTACATCAGCATCACAAAAGGACCAGCTCACGGGGGAGGGGCAGGACTCAGGGTGGGGGTCAGCGCCCCTCTGGGAGGCCACCTAGACCCAAAGGTGGGCCCTGCCAAGTGTGACCTGAACTCTAAAACAAGCAGGCAAATAGAAAGTCTTTCCTTGAAGCCCATCCACACCAATATTTCCCATTACAAGCCTTATTGCTGCCCATATTCTGTTAATAATAAAAGACAAATCTGAGTAGTTCACTGGCTTCTTTTTTTCCTTGTTAACTCCCTCTAGCCCTTCAAGGGAGGTTTGTCAACGAAAGGCTTCATTGCTTTCCCTGGCGGCTGCCCTAGCTGTCTGACAACCTTGCCCCTGCTCATACCTTTGGGAACCTCTTTGAATGTCTCATTTGTTTCCGGCCAGAGCCCCCCCCCTGACAGGTAGACCCCTATTTGCCTGAAATTCTTCACTTTAGTTACACAGTCTGAAATTCACCTACTAGTACTAAGCTTTCTACTTAAAATGCAAATACTTCTGCTTGGGTAGGCAGTCTATTCTACCCAAATTAGAATTCTTCAGTCACGTGGGTTTTTCCTAAAAAGCCAAGAGACCAGTTTCCAGGGGAAGCTATGGAATAGAATCGATGAATCCTGGTGGTGAAGGTACTTGGGAAGGACAGCGCAGCCCTCCTGCAGCCCTGCCAAGCAGGGAATTAGAGGTGCTGCCTTGAGCACGGGGGTCCGAATCTCCCAGGGCTACGGGAAGGCGTCCCAGGCTCAAAGACTCACCTTCCTTTTTCACCAAGCCCAGGTGCTGGGTGTGTATTTGGCTGCTTTAGTCAAGGAAAGAAATCACAGGTTATGATACAAACACTAACCTGAGCCACCCAGGCTCAGGCTCACAATCAAACATTTTGAGCCAAAAATAACCATTGAAAAGCCAATTAAGTCTTCACCAAAATCTCCAAGACACAGAGGAAAGACTCCATTCACAATATGCAGTAAAATACAGTAACTTCTACTCCATCTGCCTTTTCCACACCTCACACACACACACACACACACACACACACACACACGCACGCACACACTACGGATGCCCCTTCAGATCTTTTCCTCACACACTTCATACTCCTCCAAATTTCCACCCAAATCCTGAAAGAACAGGTCTTCTTTTGTTTTCTTTATCTGTATTTTCTGATCTGTCTGGATGAAAAGAAATGTTGGCTCTCACTGTCATTCCTTGATAAACTCTCATCCGGACTGTCGAGAAATGAATCTGTCACTATAAGAGGAAAGAGAGAGGAGAGAGAACAGAATTTATTTTTTAGTAAGACAGTAAGGTGTTGATTGCTCTGTCTTCCTAATTTTCTATTTCTTTATGGTTGGTTGCTGTGCATTATTTCTAAAGCGCAAGACACATATTCCAACCTCCTTGTTAACATGAGAACAGCTTCCATTTTCACTTGGAGCACTACACGATGTTTGATTTTTACAGTCCAGGAAGCTAGTGACCACATAATCATCTTCAGTTCCTAAAATTAAGCAGATAGATAAGTAAATAAGCAAAAACAGGGGACTATATTTATTTGTGGATATATTCACAGAGTTCTAGTAGAGACTGCAAATATGAAAACTTATGGAGTCAGTAGCAATGGTCCATGGGAACAAAAAGTTTTTTTTTTTTAAGATTTATTTATTTTTAGAAAGAGAGAGTGTGGATGAGCAAAGGGGAGAGAGGCAAAGGGAAAAGAAGGAGGAGAGAATCTCAAGCAGACTCCAGGTTAAGCACGAAGCCCAACGTGGGGCTTGATCTCATGACCCTGACATCATGACTTGAAATGAAACCAAGAGTCAGGAGCCTGTGCCACCCAGGCATCCTGGAACAAAATAGTTTTTAATCAGGTTAAAAAAAATACGTTTTAGAAGGTGCTGACAGAGACTGCAGGTTCTCCTGACTCAGTGTAAAAAACTGATTGACTTCCTTTGGATTGAATAAGCCCAGCATTATTGGATGATCCTAAGAGAAAGGTCAGAACTGAACCTTCTAGAAGATGATGCCATGCTGGATGTCCTGCCATTCCAGGCAGGTGAAGACAAGCAGGTACATCAAGATGTAGTTTCTCAGGATGTTCCAAACTGGAATCTACACGAATGGCTTCCTCTATTCTCCACTGTCAGGTACCTCACCCAGGGATCATTTTGGAATATAACATCATCACTATTTCAAATTACTTTTTTCTAAGCTGATTTTCTTCTGTCTGAATCTTACTAATTATCTAGCTTAAAAACTGTATTGCGTTCAACTCATGAACTTATATATTCAGGAACAGTAAAAATATATAAGGAGTGAGAGCAAGGTGGGGAGAAGAGTGAAAAGGAGGAGAGAAGGATTAGTGAAGAAAAGAGGGTGACAGTTTTCTGCATTGCCTCTGTCCCCCACTAGCACACAGTGCTTATCGTCACCATGCCTGGGAGATAGAGGAAGGAAAGAGAAATCTCTGGGGTAGTGATCTATCCACAGAACTATAGCTGTCATACTTCTGTGGAAGATCCCACAATGTTTATCTTCAGCCATAAGCTTTCTCCTGGTTTCGTATCTCTGCTTGTCTGTCTAGTAGATTATTTGCACTTGGAGGTCTTGCTGTCACTTCAAAGTAACCATTTCTCAAATCACTTTAACAGGCTTCACTCCCAAACCAGCTTTCTTTTCCTGCATTCATATTTCTATTAATGGTAGCAAAACTTTCTAAATGACTCAGCCTAATCCCCTGGTGCCATCAATGACTCTTCCTCCCTCTTCCTCCCTCTTCTAACCTTTATACCGTCAATGTTTTCATCTTCCTGATGTTATCTCTCTCTCCTCCATCCCTTCCTTACCATTTCTTTTTAAAAAAATTTTTTGAGAGAGAGCACAGGCATGAGAGGGTCTGGCAGGGAGGGGCAGAGGCAGAGGGAGAGAGAGAAAACCTCAAGCAGACTCTCCACTGAGTGCAGAGCCCAACTCCCAGGGGCTTGATCTCATGACTCTGAGATCACGAACGGAGCCAAAAACAAGAGTCAATGCCTAACCAACTGAACCACCCAGATGGCCCCTCTACCTTTCCATTCTTAATCCTATCAGGCTGTTATCACTGCATGGGCATCTGGAGTTCTAAAGATAAACAACTTCATAGTTTTTTTCTGGGCTCCTCCTGTTCAAGATACTCTGAACTGAAAGGGAAGATTACTGAATGGAATAAACTAAAGAAGAGGTAAAAATTGTAATGATGATAACTGTTAACATTTCTTGAGCACTATTGTCAAGAACTCTTTAAAAGCTCTTTTTGTGGATTAACACATTTAAGACTCACAATAAAACCCCATGAAATGAGCACTATTTGCACATTCCTTATATTAAGTAGAGAAATATGACAGTGGAAATAAAATTTTCATGGTGTAACTGGGAGTCAAATATATGGGTCTCTCAAAATCATTTTGTAAAATGAGGGGGCAAAGCAGATAATCTCCAAAGTCCTTTTTCTTGGAAATAATCTGAGATTGTACTTCATAACAGAGATGAGAAGCTTAGCATGAAATAGAAAGAGAACCCCAGAATTCTCTAAATTCTGTTCTCTTCTCCAGGAGTCATTCATAAAGAAACAAAGATTCATTCATTCAAAACATTCTGTAGCACCTACAATTTACCATTACCAGTGGACAATTGTTGTATCATTTCATACAGCCTTCTTATTTGTACTGACTCTTCCCTTATTGCTCAAGTCTTACCTGAGGCAGGTGACAGGCCAAAGAAAAGAAGAGCTAAGAAAAGATAATGAATCTTCATAGCAAGGCCGCTCAGAAGCAACTAAGTGTCTCAAAAAGATAAACCGATATAAATGAAGGTATTTTTAGAATCAGAATTTCTGTACTTATTTCTGGGTGAGCTGGACCTAATGGGTCTTAACTTGTGGGGATCCAACTCCCCACAACTCCTGTATACTTCCTACTTATTGTATCATATTATGACATGTGCAAGCCCTTATTACATCTTTACAACACTTCTTGCTCATCCCTCTACACTGTCTCCGTGACCCATCATCAGGGTGTAACTGTAAGACCTCTTATCACTTGAATGATCTCTACCTTGCTGGCTCAGTTAACGGTGGCACACTCTTTCCTGGTGCTTCTGCCACCTCTCCCCTTTCTCTGCGTATCTCCTTTCCTTGTCTGGACATCATGTTCACCAAGACCAATGCTGCCTGGAATACTTTTATGAGGTTGTTAGTAAACCTGAATTTTCACAGCCTCTAACTCCACTTCCTCTCCTGCTACATCCAGCAAACATCCCTGAAGATTATCATGGGATTATGTTAATGTTTCACTTTCATCTCTTTTCAACTGGGCCCTGGTGGTGGCTTTCCCATTTAGTGTGACAACCACAAGAAAAGGGATTGTATGTTCTCTGACTCTGTGGCTACATATACTGTAGAATAGAGTAATGCTCATAGACGTTTGTTGAACTGAAGTGACCTTTTTTCCCTACTTTATTTTTGTTACTCCTTTATTGACTCCTCTTACTCCAATGGGGCTGTCCATATCAGAACTAATCCAGTGCCCCATCCCTCCCTTTTTTATGCAGATAACTTAAAATCTCCCCTTTACTTCTTTTTTTACTGAACATACTGAGCCATCACTTGTATATTCCTTCTCACCCTCTATACCATATTAAAATGTGTTTATCTTTACTTCTATCCTTTTTTCTCTTTTTTTTGCAGAGGAAATAATCACTTTATCCTTCAAAATCTATATCATCTTCCCAGGCTCACTCTCCAATTATTTTCTGCCAGTTCCCTTCACAACTCCATCCATTAGGGAGACCACAGATACATACAGATTGATATCCTGGGCCACAATTGCTTTAAGCATTTTTGAAGATGGATGGGGAAACTATGTTTAATGTTGGGCATAGATGGCTCGTGCCACCCTTAGCACAACATAAGAGTCATAAAAAAAATCAGTGATAATTCTTCAAATAAGTTATAATTATGTATTTTTATCATACATTTTTTAAAAAAAAAAGAATTTAAGGCAGATTACTTACTATACACACAAGAGATTAAAAGTGAGCAGATTATAAAACAGGGTTATGAAAAATAAGATACAATTACAGGTAAACTAGAGATGGGCCACAAACTGTTGTTGAGTTTTGTGCAGTAAAAATAAGAGAAACAATAGTTACAGAAGTCACCAGATCAAAGTAATCTCAAGACAGCTGTAAGCATTAATTTTTTTTTATTTCAAACTATACTACAAAGCTATAGTAATCAATACAGTATAATATTTGCATTAAAAAGAGACACATAGGGGCGCCTGGGTGGCTCAGTGGGTTAGAGCCTCTGCCCTGGTTCAGGTCATGATCTCAGGGTCCTGGGATCGAGCCCCACATAGGGCTCTCTGCTCAGCAGGGAGCCCGCTTCCCCCCACCCCCGCCCGCCTCTTTGCCTACTTGTGATCTCTCTCTGTTAAATAAAGAAATAAAATCTTTAAAAAAGAGAGAGAGAGAGACATAGATCAATGAAACAGAATATAAAACCCAGAAATAAATCCATGCCTATTTGGTCACCTAATTTATGGTAAAGGAGCCAAGAATATACCATGGAGAAAGGACAGTCTCTTCAATAAATGGTGCTGGGAAAACTGGATAGGTGCATACAAAAGAATGAAACTTTCTTTCACCATCCAGAAAAATTAATTCAAAATGGATTAAAGATTTACATGTAAGACCTGAAACCACGTAACTCCTAGAAGGAAACATAGGTGGAAGTCTCCTTGACACTGGTCTTGGTGATAATTTTCTGGATTTTTAAACCAAAAGCAAAGGCAACAAAAGTGAAAATAAACAAGTGGTACTACGTCAAACCAAAAAGCTTCTGCACAGCAAAGAATACCATCAACAAAATTAAAGGCAACCCACCAAATGGGAAGGAATATTTGCAAATCATATGTCTAATAAAAGGTTAATATTCAAAATATAGAGAACTCATATGACGCAATAGAAAAAACAAATAATCCAATTTAAAAAGGGGCAGAGGATCTAAAAAGACGTTTTTCCAAAGAAGACATACAGATGGCCAATAGGTCCAAGAAAGTGTGTTCAGCAACACTAATGATCAGGGAAATGCCAATCAAAATGATAGAGATGACCTCACACCTGTTAGAAGGGCTGTTGCCAAAAAGACAAGAGATAGCAAGTGTTGGCAAGGATGTGGCAAAAAGGAAATCTTCATGTACTATTAGTGGGAATGTAATTTGGCATAGTTACTATGAAAAACAGCTTGGAGGTTCTTCAAAAAGTTAAAAATTGAAGTACCACATGATCCATCAATTCCACCCTGGAATTCCAAAAGAAATAAAAACACTAACTTGCAAAGTTTATGTAATTCCATGTTTGTTGTAATATTATCTCTAATAGACAAGTGTCCAAGTATTTCTATTTACAGTAAGTGTCCCTCAATGGATGAATGGATAAAGAAGATGTGGTATTTACATAAAATGGTATATTAGTCACACATTTAAAAAAGAAAGAAGAAAGAAAGAAAGAAAGAAAGAAAGAAAGAAAGAAAGAAAGAAAGAAAGAAAGAAAGAAAGAAAGAAAGAAAGAAAACCTTGCCATTTGTGAAAACATGAATGGACCTTGAGGGCATTATGCTAAGAAAAACAAGAGCAAAACAAATATCACATGATCTCACTTATATGTGGATTCTAAAACAACACAAAAACAAAACAAAACCAAAAAACTGGAACTCAAGTAGATAAAGAAAGCAGACTGATGGTTGTCAGAGGCAGTGGGAAAGGGCTTGCGAAGATGGTCAAAAGATAAAAATTTCCATTTATACAATAAATAAGTCCTGGGGATGTAAATGTAAAACATGGAGACGACAATTAATGATACTGTATTACATATTTGAAAGTAGATCTTAAAAGTTCTCATCATAAGAAAAATAATTATAAGTTTGTATGGTAATGGATATTACGTAGACATTTTATGGTAATCATTTTGCAATATATTCAAATATCAAATCATCATGTTGTACACCTAAAACCAACCTAATGTCATATGTCAATTATATTTCAATATTTTTTAATTTTAAAAAGCAATTCGGTAAAAAAAAGGGGGGGTCTATGATGCCAAGTAATAAGTCCCATGTTTTTAGCTAAGTATCTGATTCAATCAAACTTTAACAAATGGAAACTCTTTAGCCTTTCATAGTCAGAAATCCCTTTGAAAATTTCATGAAATGCAGGTTGTCCACTTGGGAAGGGAAGGGAAGGGAAGGGAAGGGAAGGGAAGGGAAGGGAAGGGAAGGGAAGGGAAGGGAGGAAGGAAGGTTGGGAAGGAGGGAGGGAGGGAGGAAAGGAAGGAAAAAGAAAGAAAGAAAGAAATGCACAATGCACCCAGGCACATATCCACAGAGGTCCATATATAATGCAAGAGGTTTCATAGCCTCCCCTCATCTCCAGCCAAAGCCTTAAGGATACATGAATCCCAGACTGAGGACCTCTGTTGTAAAAGAAACCTGATAAAGGAAGAAATAAGAAATGTAGGATAAGGGGCACCTGGGTGGCTCAGTCAGTTAAGCAGCTGCCTTCAGTTCAGGTCATGATTCCAGGGTCCTATGATCAAGCTCTGTGTCAGGCTTCCTGCTTGGTGGGGAGTCTGCCTCTCCCTCTGCCTCCCACCCCTGTTCATTCTCTCTCTCTCTCTCTCTCTCTCTCTCTCTCAAATAAATAAATAAAATATTTTTTAAAAAAAATCTAGGATCAAAAAGCTAGACAATACTGGGGAGTTAGAACCCAGGCCACCTAGCTAGGGAGCAAGGGATCACGAACCAGAACACTCAATATGACTAAAGGACGAAGCATGGCCATTGTTTTACTCTCAGGATACCAGCTCACATAACCTATTATCACAAAAGAAATGTAACCCAAAAGGCAAAGAAGTCACAAAGTCCCCCACCTCCTTCCCCCTACCATCCCTAAATGGACTATCCAACAGTGGCAGGACAAGAATAACAGATTCTTAATAATTAGAAAAACTTCCTATTCAAAATCCCCTTGTACTTTCTGAGACATCAGCCAATTCCAAGCCCTAACAATTCTGAGCCCATGGAGGCAGGATAAATGGGCTGGAATGAGAGGTCTATTGGAAGTTCCATAAGAAGATATAATGGCAGTTGGTGGGAAAAGGGAATGAGAGCAGATATATGAGCAGGTACTGCCCAGGATAGGGGGAGAGACTACATTTACCTTATATCTGAACTAGTTAGGATTAGGTTTAGCTATGACAAATATAAATTTAAAATAATGACTTACACTTGTTAGAATTTATTTTATTCTTCCATAAAGGCCCCGAGTTAGGTAGGTAGGTAGGTAAATAGATAATAGATAGATGATAGATAGATAGATAGATAGATAGATAGATAGATAGATAGATAGATAGATAGATGATAATGATAGATAGATTCAGGACTGAAGGGTGGTTTCATGATCACCAGTATCCTCCTGTCCTATGATTTATCATCCTCAAGACACAGATCCAAGATGGCTATTCAAGCTTCATCTTTCTGCATTCTGGTCAATGGGAAGGAAGAAACATGAGGAAGGACACACTCCTCTTTGAGGAAACTTCCTGAGACTGCACATAATACTTCCACTTACATCTCACTGACTATAACCTAGTCATATGGCCATACCCAGCTGCAAGAGAGGCTGGGGGAATTTAGTCTTGATTCTAGACAGCCATGTGTTCAGTTATAAATTGGGAGCTTTACTTAGTAGCAATGGGATAATGTATATTGGGGTAGCTAAGTCAGTCTCTATCATCATAAGACTCTTCTCAAGACTTTCCATCTCTACAATATAGAGATACTATGTCACCATGAAAACAAATGAGAGGGAAAATCAACACAACTGTTGTCCTGGGATTTCAAGAAACTATGTTCATAAGCTGGAATTCCATATAAGCTTTTGGAGGGAGGAAAGGGTCATTCCCAAGGAAACACATCCAAATCAGATGGGCAGGTACCATGAAGAGACAGAAGTATGGGACTTTATGTGTATCACAAGACTACATAAGTTAGGGTTCTCTCTGACAGGACATAAGGACACATGAGAAAATACTTTTAATAGAACATAGCTAAATGTATTGACAGAAATATACAGAGTGTGTTCTGACAGAAGGGCTGTCAAAAATGTCAGCCCTGCATGGTTGCCATCCCTGCACAGATGCTCTCTTTGTCACTGGCACTATAATTAGGTCCTCCTTTAACCCATGGAAGACTGTCTTGGATCTAGACACTTTCTAGTAAAAATGTTCAGACCTACATTAGTATTTAAAGTTTTATTATGATATATGTATTCGAAGAAACAGTGAGGTAGAGGCTGTAGAATGCAGTGGTTAAAAGCACAGATTCTAGAGCCAGACTGTGTGAATTTGAATGATGAGTTTTCCAACCACATGACCTTGAGCAAGTCATTAACCTCAGCATGCTTCAGTTTCTGTCTCTCTAAAATGGGGTTAATAAGAGACATCCCATGTTATTTGAATCTGTTTCATTCCTGAATTAAGATAGGAAGGCAAACTCCAGTATCTTCCTCATGGGGGTATGAAGTGGAGTAAACAAGCTAATATAAGACTGACATGGAACATTTTAAGTGCTATGCAAGTGTTTGCTATTGTTTTTAAAGATTTTACTTATTTATTTGACAGAGAGGAGAGAGACCACAAGTAGGCAGAGAGGCAGGCAGAGAGAGGGGGAAGCAGGCTCCCTGCTGAGCAGAGAGCCCAATACAGAGCTCGATCCCAGGACCCTGAGATCATGACCTGAGCCGAAGGCAGAGGCTTTAACCCACTGAGCCACCCAGGTGCCCCAAGTGTTTGCTATTGTTATTAGGGGCTATATTTTATCCACTAGATGAGAGTCTCAGCACCCCAACATGCATCTGTCCCCCAGTGTCTTTCTGGTGACAGGAGCAAGAATAACCCACATGCTAGGCTCTCCCAGTTGGCTCCATCCCACTGCTATCATTCTCACTAGGTCCTTCTCTGGAAGGACACTAATGACAAAGAACGTTTTTGTCCTTTAAGTAGAAAACAAATGATATGTTTCAGATCTTTAATAGAAAGGTAAAACAGGGGGTGCCTGGGTGGCTTAGTGGGTTAAAGCCTCTGCCTTAGGCTCAGGTCATGATCTCAGGCCCTGGAGCCCAGCATCGGGCTCTCTGCTCAGCGGGGAGCCTGCTTCGCCCTCTCTCTCTGCCTGCCTCTCTACCTACTTGTGATCTCTCTCTGTCAAATAAATAAATAAAATCTTAAAAAAAAAAAGAACAGAAAAGAAAGCAAGGTAAAACAGCAAAAAGACTCCAATATAGAAAGAACAGGTTAAAAAATAAAACTTCTGGTATACCCAAACAAATTAATGCCTCACTGAGGAAGTCCCTTTGTGGGCAAGAACTATATCTATTCAGTTCATCAATGTATCCAGAAAGTAGAACACTGCTTTATAACATAGAGTAAATACTTAATACATTTTTCTTGACTAAATAAACAAATGGTGAATATCTAAAGATGTTTCAGAAGTTTACTTCAATACTATGATTTAAGTCACAAAGAAGTAGGAACTTTAGGCTGTTTTCATGAGTTTTTTGAGGTCTAGCCCTACTGCCAAAATCATAGACAGTAAAGAGAAACCCACCATCTCTACACTCCTCACCACTGGCATCTCCACTAAGGAACATTTATGAATGGCAGAGATTCTCTTCAAATTCGTTGATACTCTTCTTTGGAGCTTTTTTCTTTCAAGTTTTGTTTTCAAATTTAAAATATATTTTGATACTATATCTCAAAATGTTATAGCTCATTCTTACTCTCTATGCATCAATCATTTCTTCTTAGTCTTACACAACTTTAGCAACATATATTTGGTACTTTTTTTCCCTTCTGTAATAACATGTTAAACTCAAAAAAATATAATCCACTCTTAATAATCATGTATATATTTCTTGAGTTCAAAATGCCTAGGGATGAAGGGTGTTTTAAGATCTTAAAATAAATGAATGAATGAATGAATATATATATATACTTATATATTTTTATATATTTATATATATGTTAAATATATAACTTATATCCTTATAAATTATGGGTTATATATAATATATAGAATTATATGTATGTATGCAACATTTTGACCTGGAGACAGCAGATATTTTTAATGAAAGATTTGATGCCCTGATGCAGACAAACCATCCAGTGTAGGTCAACCTTATAGAATGAGGTTTCTGTGAAACAATATATAAAGTACCAATTTCAAGGGCTTTATTGTAGTTTCAAATGCCTTAAATCAGATGAGGACCACCTCCCCCGACCCCATGCATTTTTAAATTGAGGCTTCATCGAAAAGCAATTTTTATATTAAAGAGGAAATAGAAATATTCTGCATTAAAATTTAGAACAGAGAACATCTAGTCATTCAATATTTTAGTTCTGTATCCTATTCAGTTAGGGAGTTAAGGTAGAGTGTAACAGATAGTGGGAGGGGGCAAAGGGATGGGAATCTAGGAAAGTAGGTAGATGAAAATCCAGGATTCATCATATTCTAAAAGGATAAAAGTTGAGTAGATATGCCATTGTTACTTTAAGCTATTTCTAACCTCAGAAAAATCCAACTTTTTTGCAACAATATCTCCTTTCCTAATTTTAAATTGGTGGGGAGAGGAGGACAGGCTTTACAAAAATTTGTGACCACTGAATGAAAAGTAAACTTTAACTACATTATCCAAGTGGTTTCTTTTTTTTTTTTTTTTTTTCCAAGTGGTTTCTGTTTGGGTCCCACAAAAAGACTTCTGAATAAATATCATCAAAAACTATTGACAAAGAAAGTGGGAAAGGTGATCATGCTCAAACATGATGCCAGGTAGAGAGAGCTCTGGCTGTGTTCTTGTAGCAAGGTCTGACATCCAACACAAACCTCTGCCACCATCAGTCTTCTGTTCCTTTTAGTATTATCCTAGATAAAGCTTGCACTCCCTCAGACTCATCAGCATGATGTTGTATAAATAAATTGTGATGTGTTCATCAAAAGAACTTACAGAGTAGCTAAAATTTATAAACTGAAGCTGTCTGTATTTTCACAAATAAATCTTAAGCATAATGCGTTCAGCAAAAGCAATTTGCAAAAGGACATATACAGTATGATCCAATTATATGAGGTTTAAAAACTACACAAACTCTGTCGCTTGTGGGCAAATATAAATGTAATAAAAGGAAAAGCATTTCTACTACAATTGAGGGCAGTAGCTATTTCTGGTGGAGAATACATGAGGGACTTAATACTTGAAATATTTTATTTTAAAATTATCTGACACAAAATTTAAATTTGTTTAAATTTAAACAAAATTTTAAATTTTAAATTTAAAAATTTATTTTTAAATTATCTGACACTTGGCAAAATATCAAGATTTGTCTAAGTTGTATGGAAAATATAAACATATCCTTCTCTACATTTTCCTGGTTTCTTGATATAGTTTATAATTTTAAGGAAAAAATAAATAAGTTAATTGCTCTGGTTAAGGAGGTAGAAAAGCAATAATAAAATACCTCTAGAAAAAGAAAAGCAAGGAATTTATAAATATGAAGTTTAAAAGAATGAAATAGAAACCATAAAGGAATAAAATTGGTCAATAAAATCAAGTGATTGCACTTTGAAAAGTCCCATAAAATAGAGGACAGCTTTGAATCTTTTATTAAGACCAAAAGAGGAAAAATAAACACCATTCATAATGAGGAAAGAGATATATCAACAGAAGATATTGTGGTTTTTAAGACTGATTGATTGATTTAGTTTAGAGAGAGAGAAGTGTGTGAGAGTAAGGGGAAGGGCAGAGGTAGAAGGAGAGATTCTCAAGCAATTTCCCCATGGTGCATGGAGTCCAACATGGGGCTCAATCTCAGAATCCTGAGATCATGACCTGAGCCAAAATCCAGAGTTAGATACTTAACTGACTGAGCTACCCAGGTGCCCCAACACTATTTAAACTATAAAAGAATACTAAGCTTTCTAATACTAATTAATTTGAAAATATAGATGAAATTACAGCAATTACATATTATATATTTAATACATATTATCAAATTGAATCAAATAGAGGAAAAAAGCTTGAATATAGCAATAATTATAAAAATAATTGTAAGAGTTGTCAAAGCTCTAATCTAAAAATAGGCCCTAATCCCAGGTGGTTTTATAAGTTTTACTAAAGCTATAAAGGGCAGGTAATTACTATATAATGTAAATTCTTTCAGAGCATAGGAAGCATGCAAATCTTCCCAAATCATTCTATAAGAATAGCTAACTTTATATCAAAAATAAATAAGGATGGCTCAAAATAGCATGCTATAATATATAATTGAATATATTATCATAAAATTTTAAATAAAATAATTACCTAACTGAATCCAGTAGCTTATTTTTTAAATAATACATCAGAACGATGAGGGACACTAGTCATCCATCTGGGCTACTCAGTATCTGAAAACCTTTCTGTCATTAAGGGAGTTTCCAATCCCCCATCAAAGAGGGTACCCATACCACATATTTTCTTTCCCAGTTTTCTTTGAAGTTAAAGTAAGAGGTATATGACCTAAGCTTTACCCATCAGATACCACCATTGCAGACTTTGGGTTGAAAGCGACTGACAAGAAGAAGCAGGAACTGGGGCGCCTGGGTGCCTCAGTAGGTTAAAGCTTCTGCCTTCAGCTCAGGTCATGATCTCAGGGTCCTGGGATCAAGCCCCACATCAGGCTCTCTGCTCAGCAGGGAGCCTGCTTCCTCCTCTCGGTCAAATAAATAAATAAAATCTTAAAAAAAAAAAAAAAAAAAAGAAGAAGAAGAAGAAGCAGGAACTGCTCAGAACCCATTTGTTGAACAATGGAGTCGATGTTCAAGTACAAAAATCGTGGGGCCAAAGGGCATGTCAGCTGTCCAGCTTAGGTGATAAAAGTTAGGGTGTCGGTGCTCAGTAGTTTCTACAATATGTCTTTGCTGGACCAGTTCTACAAAATAATGTGAGACTTTGTTCTGGACCAAATAGCCTGCAAGCCTGGTTCTTTTGACTTCCCAAAGATTCCACGAGTTCCTTGATAACTTTTAATAACTTGCTTTTCTACTCAACTTAGCATGAGTTGGTTTTGTTGCCAGTAACTAAAACCACATACTAATATGTTGACAAAGTAGAATTTATCCTAGTAATGCAAAGATAACTTAATGCTAATAAATCAATTGATGTGATTCACTACATAAACAGATTAAAAAAGAAGAGCCATACATTATACAACCTAACACTGTTTGATGAAGTTCACCTCTTACTGATTAAAAACAATACAACACAAAATCTTATCAAGCTAGAAATAGTAGGAAATTTTCTTAATTCATAAAGAATATCTACCAGAAACAAAGAGCAAATATCATACTCAATGTGAACACTTTGGAAGTACTTCCGCTGACATCACAATCAGAATAAAGGTGTACACCCTCATCAGGATTATTCAGCCATAAACAAGAGATCCTGCCCAACACAAGTAGACAACTAATTATGTGAGATAAATAATAAAAAAGTAATCAAACTCTCATTCTTTGCAGGTAAATATGATTGTTTATCTAGAAAGTCAAGAGAACCCATTTAAAAACTGTTAGATTTGTTAAGGGGGGTTTAGTAACATAGGCAGATATAAGATGGGTGTATAAAAAATTCTGCAACATTGTGATACACTAGTGATAATCAATTTTTAATATAGTAGAAAAATTATCATTTATAGTAGCAAAAGACATGCAAAATATATAGGAAGACACTTATCAAAAATGTTTAAAATGCATATGAAGAAAACCATAAAACTTACCTGAAGGATATAAAATTATATTCAAATAAATACAGAGGTTCACCATGTTCTTGGATTGTTTCTTCAAATTAGTCTATTAATTTAACATAGTTTCATTCGAAATCCCAACAAAACATTTGTTGTGTACATAGTTTAACAAGCTGATTCTAAAATTCATGTGGAAGAAAAAATACCCAATGATATTTAAAATGTTTGAAAAAGAAAAAGAATAAGAGAAGAATTGCCCTAACACTTGAAGGTTGCCCTAACACTAAGAAGGTTGCCCTAACAACCTAAACCTTGATAATAAAAACAGAGTTGAATTTGCATTGAAATATACAAAAGCAAATCAAACAGACTGAAGAGTTCAGAAACTGCTCTTCAGATATATGGATATGGAATACTTGAAATTGATGCTTACTATCTGGGTGGAAAAAATGAACTCTTCTAAATATGTTGTGACAATTGGCTATACTTTAAAGTGGGGAAAAGTTAAATTTATTTTCTCTACCTAACAAAATTAAATATCTACATGAAAAGACTTTGAAAAAAATGAGAAAAATTTTAAAATTTTAAAATCAAAAATTTAAACCAAAAATTTAAAATTAAAAAAAAAAATTTAAAATTTTAAAACTCAGAAGCTATAATCAAAAACTGGATTACACTGAGACTTAAAATACCAGCTTTTCTATTTTAAAATATTTCAAGTTCAAGACTTGAAGGTATATAAAAAATACATTATTCCATCTATTTGGTTATTTAAGTCTAAAATAATCTTACTTAGAATGAGGAAACTGCGTAGTGTATATGTCTGTTCCCTGTTGCAGCACTGACAAAGGAAAAGGACATTGCCATTACTTCTAGTCAAGAGCAATGTAATATTTAGTATTAAATTTATTGCTTTATTAAATTTATTTGCTTTAATATAATTAAATTATAATTCACAAATGCAAATAAATGATTTATAAACAGCAGTGCTATATCATCAAAGTAACCTAGGAAACAGATATAAATCAGTGGCCTTGTCTCTTAAGGCTATTTAACTACCACAGTGACTATCTTGGTAACAAATTTCCACCAACCGTGTCTTGAAACAACAGAAATCTATTCTTCTACAGTTCTCGAGGACAGAATCTGAATTCAAGGTGATGGCAAGTTGGTTTGTTCTGGAGTTTCTGAGGGAGAATCTGTTCCATTACTTTCTTCTAGCTTCTGATGGCTATTGGAAATCCTTGGTATTCTTTGGCTTGTGACTACCCTTCAATCTCTGCCACAGCCTTCACGTGGCCTTTTCATCCTTGTCTCTCCTCTGTTTCTGTGTGTCTCTGAGTAATCTCCTTTTCTGGCTAGATATATTATGTATAATGCATTGAAGTTATTTATTTCTAGAAATAACAAAATCTCCATACGAGGGCTTTTTCTTTGAAATTTTTATTTCTATAAATTACTCAAAATATTTTAGATAGTTACTAGTGGGAAAAATGAATTTCCATGAAATATTAGATAAAAACCAGTTGCCCAGAAAGTCTATTGCTTGAGCTGGGAGGTTAGGCTTATATACTGCAGTGCTGCTCTTGGGTAGGACTGCATGAAGAACAACAGCTCCATCTAATTAGCAGGTGCAGGCTAGGTGATGACCTTTCGGTAACTGGCAGTGGGAAAGAATGTGCACTCTTGCATCTGTGGGAGGCAGTGAGGGTGGTAGTTAAGGACAATAGTTATTTAACAGTCTTGCTTCACATCCTTGCTTTAAATCTTGGCTCTACTTTTGTTCGTTTACTAGCTATATAATTTTCGGCAAATTGCTCCATTTTCTACTCTTTATAATAATATTTCCTAAGTCATATGTTTATTGAGATGATTAGATGACATGGTATTTTAGTTTTCAGGAGCTGCCATTACAAAAGACCACAAACTGGGCGGCTTAAAACAACAGAAATTTATCATCTCACAGTTCTGGAGGCGAGACCTCCAAAATTACGATGTCGGTCAGATCTGCTCCTCTCGACAATCCATAGGGGAGAATGCTTCCTTGACTCTTCAAGCTGCTGGTGTTTGCTGATAATCCTTGGTGTTCCTTGGTTTGTAGATGCATCACTCTGCCTCTATCCTCACAAGGAAAAAGTATTTTTCCCTGTGTTCCGTAGCTCCCTAACGCTGGATTAAGGGCTCACCCTATTCCAGGATGACTTCATCTTAAGTAATAATATTTGCAACTACCCTACTTCCAAATAAAGTCACATTGTAAGGCACTAGGGATTAGGATTTCAGCATATTTTTGTGGAAGCACAGTTCAACCCAAATGAAATGGTTTGAAAATCCCTTTGCAATCAACAAACAACCAATATTTGCTACTATCTTGAAGGCAGAAGAAGTTTTGATACAGGGTGACATTATATTATCTTGCCCTTGGCAGGCACTTGGTGAATGTTGTTGATGTGACGGTTTTGTACGTATTTATATTTTTATTTTAGGAATTTAAATAAACTCAATATAGCTCCCTGACAAATTAGAAAAAAATATCCTAAGTACAGGAAGTACATCTTCTACTTCTCTTGTATGGTCTGGAGTTAACAAAGATATTTTATAGGAATTTAAATGCCAGGGAATAAACATACCTTATAACCACAGTTCTGCAATTTTAAAAGCACATGCAATGCTATTATACTTGTTTATGTTTACAATTAAAAAATCTGACAACCTACCTTCCTTGAGGTGAGGAGGTTTCTTCACCTTTTTTAGTGGCAATCCTTCTAACACAGAGAATTAATAAGTATTTTTTTTATACTCCTGACAGTTTCTTTCATAAGCTACCCTTCCTCATGTTGCAATACAACTGACATTGCTAATTTTCCATTTCTTAAAATGAAAAGGGAAAAAATGCCTTTCTTTGTAAGCATTTTGATAGTGATTTTAAAATATAAAAGATCAATGGGAGAAGTGCCAAAACTGAATTAAATCATAAGATTTATCAAGATGAAAATCTCCCATTTAGAATTAAATAGCTTTAGGTGCTCTGGAATCTGTTGCTATGTACAAAATCAGTTCAATGATCAGGCTAGGAAATACATATGAGGAAACCCTTCATATCGAAATCTTATTATATTTCCTTAATGTTCTTTTTAAAGTTACATCTGGGACAAACTACAGCTTTAAATCTGAAATTTTTTTCAAAACCAATAAACGGCAAAAGACAGACTGCAAAAACTCAGGAAAGGTACACGGATGAAAGATATGTTAAATAAGCAAATTTAACTCTTGTATGCTAATTTTAAGCAAATATGTACTGGAAAGAAGCAAATGAAACTAAGATGGAAGGTAATGTGAAAAAGAAGGTATTACTGCCTTCTGATGGGAACAAATTAGGCACAGGAATTCAAGTGGAGAAAGAGGAACCCAGCCCTTCCGGCAGAACTTTTGACTAGCCAGATACTTTCCACAGAATGGGAATTCTAGGAATATTAAGGAGGATAAAGCCAGAGAGAAGGAGCTGGAAGATGAAGAAAGTGGTATCAAAAAGGAAAAATCCTAACATTTACAGTCACTATTTTTAGCAATAATTAAGACACTAAGGCCAATGAGGAGAACCAAAGTTTAGAATAAAAATGGCTGGCTCTGTTAAAAGGTAGAGGACAATTTTCCTAAATACATCCAGAAGTTTCTTTCCTTAATCTTTGATCTCTGATGGAAGTTGTTAACAGACAGCAGAATGCACTTAAACCAGGGTCTTGGCATATCTGGGTTATAGGCTTGATTCTGTTTCTTCTTGGTCCTGTCTTCTCAGGTAAGCCAGGGAAGCTCTCTGGTTTCCAGTGTAACCATTAATGATTTGTTTCTTCATGTATGATTCAGAGTATACAAATCTAAAATCTAAAATTTTATGCCTCTGAGTTTATGAATTTCTTCTTTTAATAGAGATAGATTCTGTGAATATACACTCATGCGCATGCATGCACACAAACACACATAGACACACACACACACACACACACAATATTCACAATATTTCACAACCAATTCAGCATCAACTAATTGTACCAGAGGCTGGCTGCAAATAGCCAATATGGTCATACCACTTCATGCCTCCTGAATATCAGCTCTGCAAGGAAAAAGATGAAAGCATAGATACATTGATTCGAGTGGAAAGGTGGCTCACTCATACTTTCAGTAAACCAAATCTATATTCACACCCTAAAAATGCAATCACCAGGTCGTAACTTCCCTGGATTTAAGACCCAGGGAGCAGGAGGAAATATATAGCTTCTGGAAAGGAAAGGAGGGAGAAGCATCTACATTTCAAGATCCTGATTCCTACATGTAGCAGACTGATTAGACAATAGCCAGAACTTGGAATTGCTTAGCAACTAAGTACTTGCTCCCATCTTCTGACTTACATTGGAACTAGAGAACCATTTGGGGGAAAAAACTCTTGAACCATAAATCAAGTTCAAACGTACAGATTTCAAAGAACTATCTGATGAACCAGGGTAAGATGAGGGAAGCTGAGAGAATTCAGGTGGGCCCTTAAAAGAGAATCCCCCCTTAGAGAAGGAAGAGTCTGGCATGGGGCCAGATCAGCGTGCAGCCATATGGCATTGCTCTAGAAGTAAGAACATGGCCTCTGGACCCTTCTGACTCGGGCTTCTGGACTCCTCCTTTGTGACCTTGGCAGCTACTAGTATTTGTAGACTTCAGTGTCTTTATCTTTAAAATGAGGATGTGCATCATCACAGTCCATGTATCATAGGGTGGCTATGAGGAAAATGGAGGTATCACATGTAAAACCCTTAGAGAGGATTTACTCCATACTAATTGTTGTTACCTTGGAAGCCCAGGTGTATTTGGAATGGGAAACACAGTTGTTTGCGCATCAACTGAAAAACCTAACAATAGTAACAGCAACATTCGTGACCACAACCTCACTATATATTCTGTATCATTTAGGGACTTGCTCAGGGTACCCCACCCCTGCTCTATCTCCTTAAAGGTCTTATTCCTCCTTAAAGGAAGGCATTTTTTTTTTTCTTTTCCCTTCCAAGAGGGTAGCTTGGGGTTGGAAAATTTGGGGACTTCTCTCACTCTATGAGGAGAATGTGAAGCTTTTCATTTAAAGGTTGAGGCCCCCAGAGCTGCATGGTCTGAGGGAAAAGAGCTCCCAGCACTGAAGGAGGTAGGAGCAGCCATCCTGAGGGAGTTGGGGAACAAGGAAGGAGCAGAAAGGGGCGCTCATTCCCCATTCCCATCAACTCGTCAACTTTTCTAATTAAAAAGGACAAACTATTATGAGAGAAGAACATCTTTATAAAGATTTAAAGTTATTGTCTCTCACCATCCATAAAAGTCTATAAGAGCTGGCTGGGAGGTGAAGACAGAGTTGGAAACCAGAACCATCTGGACAACCGCTGAGGCTGTGTGGCCCTGCCCAGGACCCAAGTCACAGGTCAGGGATGTTGTAGATGAAGAAGGCCCAGGTTAAGTTAGAAGACGGAAGCACGATCAAGGTCATATAGAATTGAGTGCCAGAACAACACAGGAGAGAGCTGCCCCCCAGGTGCATCTGGTCTGTAGGTCCCCCAACAACGGAGTCGATAAAGACTGCCCCTAGGACGGGGTCCATCTCAAGATGTGGGACTCAGCTTGCCCTAGGGTCTTGGGAAGAGGGCAGAAGCTTGTAGGAAGTCCCCTTTTACAGATCACAGAAATAAATTGCTGCAGTTATCCGTTTAGAAGTTGATTATGTTGGGGTTTTTTCCCTATGTCATTCAATGATATAAAAAAATGCCATTTATAGTCAAAAGCCATTAAATTGTTAAAAATTTCATAGGCCAGTTCTCAGAATTAATAAGTCAACTATAAACAAGTGTATGCTCTTATCAAGAGTTAAATATGCAGTTTGAGTGAGGATTTAGGGCCATTAGATATATAATCACAAAAAACCTTTTTTTCTATGAGATGATTCGCTTCTGGTTTTGAAATGCAAAAATTGCCATCTTTATTATCTCCAGTCTATTCTGTATCCGTATGTGATATGAGTTGACCAGTAAAAGCAGTTACCATGGTAGCCAGAGACCTTCCTTTCATAACAGATAAAAGTGAGTAACAATGTTTTAGACCCACTGTTTTCAACTCTGTTCCTTCTATATATGTGTCTTCCCCATTAATATTACAGCATTAAGATGATCCACAACACACTTAAACCCTTTGCTTTGAATATCAAGATGACTCAGCCACTCTGTCCTGTAAATAAGAAGGTTTCAGCATTTACAGATTACTCCTGTCAACTAAAACGTGGTTCAAGTGAGAATTACACGGTCCTGGCAGACATTCATGTGACCTAAGGTTTGGGTTTTTTCTGAGGATTTATCACCCTGACAGTTCATTTGTGGGCCTTCTTTAAAGCCTGTCATTTAGCACAAATTGACATTTAAGCAGCTTTTTAAAGCTCTCGTATAAAAATGTTAAAACATCCTGGGTTTTTTCCTATTAACATTGCCTATTATTTATTATCATAGTCAGATAAGAGAGTCATCAATTTTCCCCTTTCAACATTTTCTTAGGAACTAGAGGCTGTGGGGAAGAAAGGGCAAATCCTCAGTCAATTTTATTTCCTTCTTTAAAAAGAAAAAAATAAGCTTCTTAGAGTACCATTAAAATATTTTGTACAGGGGCACCTGGGTGGCTCAGTCGTTAAGCGGCTGCCTTCGGCCCAGGTCAGATCCCAGGGGTCCGGGATCGAGCCCCGCATCGGGCTCTCTGCTCTGCAGGAAGCCTGCTTCTCCCGCTACCATTCCCTCTGCTTGTGTTCCTTCTCTCGCTGTGTTTCTCGCTGTCAAATAAATAAAATCTTTAAAAAAAAAAAAAAATATTTTGTACAAAAGACACTACAAAATGAAGAGAAGATACCACTGAGTGTTGTGATGCATTTAACAAACAGGGTTTGTATCCAGAATATATAGTTTCTATTATATAATGTATAAATATTATACATACACAAGATTTTATATTTAATATAAAATAGTACATTATAAAATATATAATATGTAAATATATATATATTTGTACAAATTATAAAAAAATAAACAACAGGAAAATGGGAAGGAATATAAAAGCAGGAATTTACAAAAGAGAGAATCTGAATGGCCATATAAAAAGATACTTAAACTTCTTAGTTATTAGAGAAGGTTGAACTAACACAGTGAAATACCATTTTGTGCTCATAGGACTGACAAAAACCCAAAAGTCTGGGAGAGGAAGGGGGTGGTTTAAGTGGGTCTCTGCTCACATGTTCACCGGCCCACCTCCAACCCAAATGCCATTATTATTTTCTAGCCAAACGGCCCCTGGGCTTGGAGGGTGTGTGGCTCTTTACGTGAGTCGTGAAGTGGAGAGGTGGACCTGAGGCACAACTGGGGGAAAGCAGACTAGTAGCTGAGGATTCCAGAGAAAGTGTGGCTTGTGGAGATCCTTGGCCTCCTATTCTTTCTGCTGATTGGGAAGCTACCAAAGAGCCAGGCCTGTGGCCAACTCTTCCCTGTCTTGAAAGACGGGAGAATGACACCCTTTGCTAGTATTTTGTTTTGGTTGCTTTTTAAGGATTGTATTTTATTTCTTTTTAGCTCCAAAGCTTCTTTAGAGCTTAGTTAACCTGGAGGGACGCGCATTTATTACAAAGGGCCACAGAGAGACTTCTGTCACATCAGCATGGAACTCAGTCTCCTTCAAAAGAGAAAGAATAAGGCCCCAGTTGACAAACAGTAGGCAATGCGTAGGTCCCCCTCTGTCATTAGGTACAAACGTCATAAGGCTCCCACCTTGTTCTTTCATTACAGGTTGAGGTCTGTGTATGCTTACTTCTCCAACAACACTGTGACTCAAGAGAATGGGTCTCTTCTTGAAATCAGAAAGTGCGTGGGTGAAAAACACACCCACAGTGTTTGGAGAAGACCAGGCCATTACTTGTTCAGTACTTTAAGCCAAGAAAGGTGAGTTAATTCTTGAGGAAAACAATTCTAAACTTGTGTTGAATTCAGCTGCTTCAATTCAAAAAGCCACAATAGTTAAAAACAAGGATATCAGAAAGGTTTGGGATGTTATCTGTCTCTGGTAAAGGAAGCGTTCAGCAGACAGATATAATAACATCTGGGAGCTGCTGAGCCATGGAAACTGGTACTTAAGACCTGTCTGTGACATTAAGAGCACAATTGAATTCACCTATTTAAAAGAAAAAAAAAAAAAGAAAGAAAGAAAGATGTGAGGGTAAAATAAAGGCATTTAGAGACATTTTGAAACCATTTTTCTAAGTAATTCTTGGGTTAAAGCAAAAATCCAAAATTACTGATAAAATGAATAGCAGAGTCCTACACCTCCCCTCCATGGCACGCAGCCAAAGCAATACCCAGCAGAAATGTACATTCTAAGTGCATTTATTAGAAAACAGGAAAAATAGAAAATAAATGCATTAAACTTTCACCTCACGATGAGAGAAAAACAACCAAACCAAACAAAAAAATTAGGAAGAAATTTAAGAAGCTAAACACAGAACTAGATTAAATAGAAAATAACCCCAAAGGCAAACTAGATTAATTAAAATAAAATTAGCTCTTTGAAAAGCCCAATAAAATACACAACCCTCTGGTAATTCTGATGATAGGGAGGGAGAGAGAAATAACACACAAATAAGAATTAAAACACAGCCAAAAACACAGATAATATTTGTAAAATCCAAAGAATTGAATCTAACACTTACACCAATCAATTTAAAATTTCAGAAAAAAGAATTGTTTGGGACATATAGATTACCAACTAATATCAGAGAAGATGTAAAACAGAATAATAAGCCACTGAAAACATAATTTTTAAAAATCTACTCTTTAAAAAAGACATCAGTCCAATTTTATAAGTGAGTTCTACATAACGTTTAAAAGGCAGATTATTTTTTCCCTATGTTTTATTTAAATACTTTCATCCCACAAAAGATACAAAATATCCTTACTTGTTCTATAAGGCTAGCGTAACACCAACTTGGGTAAAGACTGCTCCAACTAGCCTTTTCTAAATCTCATATAAGATTATGAAAGTAAAAATATTTTCCCAAAAATTACAAATCAAAACTGTAAGAATGATATATCACAACTAAGTAAGACTTCTCATAAGAATAAAAAAGTGGCTAAATTGTTCAACAATGGGAAATTTATTAATTCCTCATAAATAGAAAAACAGAAAATCTGTATGATTCTTGAAATAGAAATTGAAAAAAATCACAAACCTATTTCTAAAATAAACTCAGTAATCCAGGAATAACATGAGAATAGGGTGTTCTATAAGAAAATAATGTCATTTTTGTTCCCACTCCTTTGAACACATTGGTTAAAAATAAAAGATAGTTTTACCCCTTTTCAAGAGGACTGCCAAGCCATGGTCTTGGAACATTTTTTCTTTTCCTAATTATTTTACTATTCTATTTATATTTTTCATTTTTTTAAGATTTAAATTCAATTAATTAACTCAGAGGTAGAGTTCAGTGACTCACAGTTGTATGTAATACCCAGCGCTCCTTACTTCATTGCCCTCTTCAGTGCCCATCACCCAGTTACCTCAGCCTCCCACCCCCCTCCCCTTCAGCAACCCTCGGTTTTATTTCCTATGATTAAGAGTCTTACTGTTTGTCTCCCTCTCTGATTTCATCTTGTTTTATTTTTCCCTCCCTTCCCCTATGCTCTTCTCTTCTGTTTCTTAAATTCCACATGTGAGTAAAATATGATAACTGTCTTTCTCTGATTGACATATTTCACTTAGCATAATACCCTCTAGTTCTATCCACATCTTTGCAAATGGGAGGATTTCATTTTTTTGATGGCTGAGTAGTATTCCATTGTGTACATATACTGCATCTTCTTTATCCATTCTTCTGTCCATGAACATCTAGGCTTTTGTGTCTCTTGGCTAGTAAAGGAGAAATTAGTACTAAAGTACTTGCTGCCCTGGGGATCACCAAGCTCTAGGTTTAGGAGATCTGGTTACCAAAGAGCATTTGAGCTAGACTGTCCAAGAGAAGACAGAAAAGGCTTTTGACTTGTGGAATCTGAAAGGCAAGAACAACTCTGCTGAAAACTCAAATATGGAAAACACTGCAGTTTTCAGAGAGGTGATAATTGGGGGAATTGGGGTGGGGATGATTAGGGTGGGGAATGACCTGAGCCAACTGGTCTGTCACTCTGTTTTGGACTCCGTAGCGATCCAATTGTCACTCTGTTTTGGACTCCGTAGCAATCCAATTGTTGCAGGGACAGAAGTCAAGGCTTGTAGAAGCTGAGCCAGCAGGATGGAAACCCTGGGTGTGTGCTGAGGGCCCCAGGGCTCTGCAGCACAGTGTGCACGCTCGTGTGGTTTACGTGTGCACACATAGATCTATGCGTGCGTATACATCCCTGTGTGATGTTCTGGATCTGGTCTATCAGTTATCACAGTCAACACACAATTTTTGTGAAATATTTTAAGACTATGAGAACTAATAAGAGAATTCTACCAGATGGCTAGCTATAAAATCGATATATGAAAGAGACTTGCTTTCTTGAGGGCTGGCATTACCCACTCCCCAAAATAATGACAAAAATATTCACTCACACTAGCCTATTATACATGTCAGAATAAACACCATTAAAAAATGTGTCAAACCTATGAGAAAAAAATCATAAAACTTTTTGAAGGAGATATTGAGCACTTGATTAAGGGAACAACATACTATGTTTCTGGATAAACTATTATTCTAGTTTATAAAACTAGGGTAAATAAAAAACAGGGTAAATATTTAACCCCTCTGTATCGTATTTCCCTTATTTGTAAGATGGAAACCAAAGCAGTATCTACTTAATTAGGTTTTTATGAGAATTAAATGAGTTAATTTATGTAAAGTATAATTGTTAATAAAAATATGTCAGTTCTTTTCAAAATAGTCCATAATTTTGATAGTGTTCTAAATAAAATCCCCCCCCAAATTTTTATGGAACATGAAAAAGAAAAATTTTAAATTCAAATACAAATGTAAATGTTAAAAACTATCAATGGGGGTGCCTGGATGGCTCAGTGGGTTAAAGCCTCTGCCTTTGGCTCAGGTCATGATCTCAGGGTCCTGGGATCGAGCCCCACATCGGGCTCTCTGCTCAACAGGGAGCCTGCTTCCCTTCTCTCTCTGCCTGCCTCTCTGCCTACTTGGGATCTCTCTCTCTGTCAAATAAATAAAAAAAAATATATATATAAAAAAAAAAAAAGAAAGAAAATACCATGATCAGAAAGTTGGGGAATCAACTAACTTTAAGACCACTGCACCTCAGCCCCTCCATCCTAGCTAAATGGAGCCCCCAACTACCCCGTTTCTTGACATCCTTGAAAGTAAAGAGCAAGAACTGAGACTTCTGCTGCTGCCTCTGAAAACCAAATGTCCCTTCCACCAGGCTCACCTTTGGAAGAAGCTAGATTAGAAAAGGCATGGACCCATCTCACTCCCATCTTCTAAATCTTGGGGAGAAGGGGCTTCTCTGCTAGGAGTTAGTTTACACGTAGAACTCAAGTTCAGATGGATTTTGTGAAAAGTATTCTTTCTACATTCTAGGCTTTCTACTCTCTAGCCTTCAGGACAAAGTAAGTCATGCTGCGGGGGAGCTGGAATTTCACAAAGGGGGTCAATTTGCGATTTCTTTCACAATAAGAAAAATGGAAAACTCACAGTAAGAAAAGATAGGTGAAAGATAGGAAAAGACTGATAGATGTACTACATAAAATTTACAATTTTTATATGACAAAAGGAGCCATAAACAAAGTAAAATCAACAATAACAACAAAAAGAAACACACTGGGGGTGGCTGGAAATATTTGCAAATACATAGAACAGATAAACATCAGTGCTCATAACATATAATCTCTGAATCACTAAGAAAACAACAGTAGAGATGTGAACAAGACCTCAGAGCAAGCTATGAACAGAAAAAGAAATGTATACAATAATAAATGTATGAAAATATTCTTAAACCAACTAGTAAAGAGTGAAATGCATATAAAAACAAGGTAGCATGATTTTTGTCAGATTAGCAAAAAAAATTCTTTTAAGTGGTAATATACACAGTTGATGGAAATATAAATCAACGTTGCCTTTTTGGAGGGCCATTTAGTATTGACGAAATTTTAAATTTTAAATCCATTTAACTGAACGTTTTCACTCCTACGAATCAGACACAGAAACCTATTCAATGGAGCATCATTTGTGATTGCAGACAATGTAGACAACCTGAAAGCTTTCAAAAGGAAAAAGTGTTAAATAACTTAGGTATAGCTATTCTGTGACATAAATGTTTTTAACATCTATATTTATTCATAGTATCTTTAAAAATAGTCACAAAATTTCTAGGGCAGGGACACATTATTCCTCACAATAACCAGTATTTCCCCTTTGTCCCAAGTCTTCCCTTTTCTGGGATGAGAGAATGTGAGAGATGGAGAGATGTCACCCCACCTATAGAAGGGTCTGAACTGCAGGTGGGGAACCCCATAAACAGGAACCTGGGAGATTATACAGAAGAGGAATAGCTGCTCCCTGGCTTTTCCCCTGAGAGGTAGAAAGACCTCTGTTACCAAAAATAAACAAATTGTCCCTGGGAACAAAAGGGAAAGGATGTTAGGCTTTTAATCTTTGGAATATAAATAAATGTCTCCAGGGGAAGGATAAGACAAGCATGTCTGAGCTTACAAGCCTGGAATGTTTCCATATTTGGAGGAGGTAAGTTTATTACTTTTTGGATGGGAGCAGATGGCTCCAGGTCTAACACCCTGGATGGGAGGAAGAAGTCGATCTGGGAAAATGGAAACATTCTCTAGCCTGTTGGTTTCCTTCCCTTATGAAGCCAAACTATGCAAAAACATGACAATAAGCAGATGAATAAAAAATAAATTTATTATTCTGGTACCGAGAGTAATTAAAATAGTGATCAAAATATAGAATATTAAATGAAAAATAAGGACAATATATTAAATAGTATCTCATCTATGTGAAATTGATAAACCAAATTGTTAACATGGTTATCTCTTAGGAAGGGAGAATAGATGTGATAGTAAAAAAAAAGGGAACTTTGTTTTAACTATATATGCTTTTGTTATTGAATTTGGGTGTAAACCGAGGGGCGATTTTTTTAAAGATTTTATTTATTTGACAGAGAGAGAGAGATCACAAGTAGGCAGAGAGGCAGACAGAGAGGGGGAAGCAGGCTCCCTGCTGAGCAGAGAGCCCAATAGGCGACTCGATCCCAGGACCCTGAGATCATGACCTGAGCCAAAGGCAGAGGCTTCAACCCACTGAGCCACCCAGGCACACCCAGAGGGGAGATTTTTAAAATGTCTTCTCTTCTGTTTTTTCCAGATTTCTTGAAATAGATATATGTTAGTTTTATAATAAAAGGCACCTTTTTAAATAATCAAACCAGTTCATTCATCAAATGTTCTATATACTTCACAGCAGCCACAAGACTAATAAATGGTATATGTTATCATTGAATTTATTATTTATTCCAAAAGGGAAATGGCGGACCATTATTGATAAAATGAGATTATCCTCTACTGCTATTATTTATCAATGTTTGTTCCACAATAACATTTTAAAATTTCATTCATTGGGGCACCTGGGTGGCTCTGTCAGGTTAAGTGTCTGCTTTCAGCTCAGGTCAAGATCTCAGGGTCCTGGGATCCAGCCCATATTAGGCTGATGTGGGAGTCTGCTTCTCCCTCTCCTTCTGCCCCTCCCCCCTTCCGAGTCCTTCTCCTGTCCTCCTGCCCTCCTCATGCTCTCTCTCTCAAATAAATAAATAAATAAAGTCTTTTAAAATTTTTTTCATTCAATCGCCAACATTTATTTAGTATCTATTACATGCTTGGCATTATAACTGGCACTGAGGTTATGAAAAAAAGTTGGTCCTTCTTAAATGGCTCACAGTCTACTGTGGGTTAAAGACCTGTATTAGAATATATTGTAATTCCTTATGATAAACTACAACATGTGAACTAAGAGTGGTATAGACCATGCAAGGGCAGCTCACTCCTGCTGGAAAGGGGGAGTGTATCATGAAAAGGTGACATTTGAAATAACACCTGAAGAACTCCATTCTACCACGGCACAGCTGAAGGAAATCAGACTGCTAGGTAATTTCATATTTATCAACCCAGGAAAGACCCCCTCTGTTTGTGACTTGACTTTTTTTTTTTAAAGATTTTATTTATTTGTCAGAGAGAGAGAGAGAGAGCACAAGCAGGCAGAGAGGCAGGCAGACAGAGAGGGGGAAGCAGGCTCCTCACTGAGCAAGGAGCCCGATGTGGGACTTGATCCCAGGACCCTGGGATCATGACCTGAGCTGAAGGCAGCTGCTTAACCAACTGAGCCACCCAGGCGTCCCTGTGACTTGATTTTTAAACCAAATGGTAGGTAACACAAATTTCCAACGTATTAGAGAGACCAAGTCCATGAGAAGACAGAGTTGTATCTGGATGAACTGAGAGAGATTTCTGGAACTGTTATTACAAATTGGAAGAGTTAAGAGTAGACGATTTTTAATCCTTAAAAAGTAAGTCATGTGAAACAGATGTTCTTGATAAAATTCAGGGGAAGAGTAACGTAGCGATTAAGTTTTAAGCCTAAGCTCCTTTGGTTCGAAGTGAAAAGTACCAATCATTATTATTATTCTGATAGAGGCTTGAGGGGAGTCAGATGAGAGTAAAGGTTAACTCAATGGATCTCAAAATGTGGTCCTCAGATCAGCAGCATCAATATCACCTAGCAACTTGTTAGCAATGCAAATTCTCAGTCCCCACTCAAGACTACTGAACCAGAAACTCCATGAAGCAGTCCAGCAATCCATGTTTTAACAAGCCCTTCATGGGATTCTGATGCTCATTGCATAATCAAGTTTGAGAACCACTATACTAAGGCAAGCTCTGTCATTCACAAATAACCAGTTAATGGCTTTAATTTAACCAGCTAACTCTTGTTTATGTATCAGCAGAAATGAGGCAGCATGGCAGAAAGGAGAATTTAAGAAACATTTGGTATTTTTCTCAAATACCATGTATGTAAATAATATTTACTAGAAAGCACATGAGTGAGAACACTCTTTTTATTTGAAAGAAAACTGCCCTCAAGTGGTGGGATGGATATTTTGGTCTCTACTGTTTCTTGGGCTTCAGAGAATCAATGGAAGCCACATCTGGACAATCTCCACAGTGACAAAGTAGGCAATCTTTGATTTGTTATGACTTGAGAAAAACAGGAAGATGCTCCTGGCCTCAAACGCCTGTCCAACCAGAGGCCACGTGACTAAAAGTCCACTATCAGAGACTAATTTCTTCCCCCTTCAGTGAAGCATTTCTCTCAATATTCTTAAAAATTCAAGTCCCCTCTGGAGGAATATATTTTAAATAGTCACCAATCTGATTCAACCATGAATTCATTACTAACGATCTTTTCTTCTGAAACCAGAGCTCTAGGGAGTGTACACAGTAAGGCCCCGCCTCCCTGGGTGGGAAATAATGCAGACAAGGAAGGTGTGGGCGTTAGACATTGGAAATACATTTCCACCCTTTCATCCACTGTAGACTTAGCTTCTTCGGAGTCTAATTCTGGCATATCATTAGATAACCCCTCCACTCCTCAATACCTCAAATTCTCAGCTGTTAAAAGTCTCACAAGTTTAGGGTTTTTAAATGCTCAGCAATCTTTGAGTGTTAAATATGTGGGAAAAAAATCACATCAGTGTATGGGAGATAATCATTCTGGCTAACTTCACTCATTACTCCTATTATTAGTGCCAATCTAAAGACCATTTAGAGTCCTTGGTGAAATCAGAGAAGTCATTTGCTGGCACCCAAGTATCATCTCCTGGTGACAGCTTATTTTACCCAGTAAATGAAAAGGTTGATTAAATTATAAGCACATTATTAATGGATGCTCAAAGCCCTGAATTATTTTTGTGAAAACTAAAGCATGGGAAGAGACAAGTGCTATTTTTCAGTAACCTATACTACTCACACTGCTTAGTTTACATATATTGTTTGTTTTCTTCAATATTCCTTTAAGATGAGAAGAAAGAATTCCTTATATTTTATTATAGAACTGAGTTAAGTGGCTAATTAATAACTTGGACGGCAGCTTTAAACCACTTTCCCTGCCACCTAATGAAGAATAAGATGTCTCAGGATTTTCTTTCTATTCTTGGCAGCAGAGCTGCTGAAGAGATAAACAACCAGAGCTGCTAACATAAATCACTCTCAAGGAGATAAACTGCCTGACCTTCTGGGGAACCATTTACACTTGTATCACACTGAAATCCAAAGGACTCAAAACACGTGGGGTAGGTTACCGCGCACACGCATTTTTGAGTATTTAATCTTGCAACTCATTAAGTGAGGAAATAGAAAAAAAAAAAAAAACCAGTTAGGAATATACTCTCCCGGACCTAATACCACAGTAGGGAGTAATCAAAGAAAGCCCAAACTTCCTGCATCGTGGTTCCATCCATTCCTCTCTCTCATCTTTTCCCTTTACAAGCAGAGTTTTCTTGGTGGCAAAGGTGCTCTTGGGCAGCAATTTTTGATTCTCCATCCTCACACACACAACACAAATTTTGTTCCCCAGAAGCTGACACTTCCATCCACCTGTTGCTCAAGGCTAAATCCTAGAATCATCCTAGATCGGTGTCTGTCCCTTCCCCCTTCCTTAGCCCGTCAGATCAACCAAATCCTACCTCCAATATATACATGTCAAATCCAACCACTTCTCAACACCTCCGCTGACACCCTATCTACCCACCTCCCCCACCAGTATCTCTCGCCTGGACCTTGTTTCTTCCCTTGCTCTCTACAGCCCACTCATTACGCAAGCATCTGACTCATCTATAATATAAATCAGATTCTATGACTGTCCTGTTTCAAATCCTCTTGCAATTTCTGAGTATAATTACAATAAATTTCAAATTCTATCATGGTCCCTAAGGCTCTGTCTCCTAATCCTCATCATGTTCCCCTTGTGCCCTCGATGCAGACACTCCAACTTTGCTGGCCCTATGTTTGGTTCCTCAAACATGCCTAGCTTATTAACTTCCAGGAGTCCTCTCCCAGAAAGCTCATCACCTAAATCTTTGCCCAGCAGGCACCTGTGCATTATTCAAATCTCAGCATACAGATTACCTCCTCAGAGAAGGATTTTCTGAAATGCCTGCCAACACCACAGCTCAGCCATTTTATCACTTTATTTAAGTTTTCTCTGCATCACTCAGCATACATGACATTTTTTTAAAGATTTTATTTATTTATTTGACAGAGAGAGAGAGAGAGAGCACAAGTAGGCAGAGAGGCAGGCAGAGAGAGAGGGGGAAGCAGGCTCCCTGATGAGCAGAGAGTCCTATGCGGGGCACGATCCCAGGACCCTGAGATCATGACCTGAGCCGAAGGCAGAGGCTTTAACCCACTGAGCCACCCAGGCGCCCCATATATGATATTTTCTTATTTTTTAAGTATCTGTCTCTCCATACTAGGTTATCAGCTTCGTGAAAGCAGGGAACTTTTTCTCTTACCCCTTAATCTCTAGAGCCCAGAGCAGTGCCAAGGGCAGAATATACTTAATATATATCTGTTGAATCAATGAATAAATGAATAAACTCTTCTGACTAAACTCACCCTATAAAAATTTCAGTCAAATATGCATTGTAGGGGCGCCTGGGTGGCTCAGTGGGTTAAAGCCTCTGCCTTCGGCTCAGGTCATGATCTCAGGGTCCTTGGATGGAGCCCTGCGTCAGGCTCTCTGCTCAGCGGGGAGCCTGCTTCCCCCCTCTCTCTGCCTGCCTCTCTGCCTACTCGTGATCTCTCTCTCTCTTTCTCTGTCAAGTAAAGAAATAAAATCTAAAATAAAATAAACAAATACGTATTGCTAAGAACAGTCAATATAACAAATATTTTTCTGTGTCTACCAAGTGTCAGACACTGTTCTGGGGGTTTCATTGGAGTTGGCTTGCATTTATCCACTAAATGTTGATAAATGTTGATATAAAACATGTTGAATAAAACATGTTTTGATCATAATAATATACCAGTTAATTGCCACTTGAAGAAAAGCCCAACATGAGGAGCACAAGCTGTGACACTCACTCCTGACATGGCTATTAGTACTGGGGCTCTCAAGGGCTCCACTAAAAAGTACAAGTTTATCATTGCCTCTGGAAAATCAAATCCCAGAATACCTTTCCTTAGGACGGTGGAGCAGAAGCACAGCTACAGATATGCAAGAATAAGAAGACAAGGTTCAAGTCCTAGGTCTGCCATTTACAATGTGTGTAACTTTGGGCAAGTAACCTTATCCCTCTGTGCCTCAGTTATACATCTTTTAAAGCTACGAATATTATCAACTTTCCTGCCTACGTCATAGAGTTATAACCATCAAAGAAATATTGCAACTAAGAACACTGCATTCTAAAGATGTATGTGGTTTAAGATTATAAACATGTGCATGCTGACAGAGAAAGGCTAACAAAGGAACAGTAAATGATTTATGAATGATGTTTACCATTCATACTCAATTAACTCATGTTCAATACAAACAGTCTCAAAAAGTGAGAATAATTGGATTTTTCCAAACACATTTGTTTATAATACATTTCTCCAACACATCCTCATTTCCAGGGTCCCTTCCTTGGATCTGTCCCTGTACATGAGTCCCCTTCCTAAGGAGGAGGTCCTAGCACGTGGGATGTTATTAGCAATGTCTCCTGCCTAAAGAGAAACTAAACTCAGAACACAGACTAACCTCCAGCTATGACTGCAGTGACATGCTTAGTGGCCTAAAATTCCCCCAAACTGTTTCTGAAACTAAACATAAACCACTGAGGGTGATACCAGTCAGGGAGAAAAAGTGACACACTGAATCCCTAGTATGGATGCAGCAGGCAGACAGAGATAGGCCAGTATAGTCCCCTCTGATGGAACAGTCTCTGTAAAGAATTCTTACACCCTTTTGGATGCCATGTAGACGCTCATAATCAATGAAATTCTCAATCCACATAGTTTTTCCAGTTACAGATTTGATAAAGAGGAGAAAGTACCATCTTAAAACTCTAACTTTAGTGACTTTTTGACAAGTAATCCTAGATACAACTTAACGATATATTTTTAAATGCTTTCTCTTGACTATCTTGCCTTGGAGGCTAAATCTGCCACTGCTCTGTCTTTTTGGTTGAAAGTCATTTGTGTTTCATCAATTATTAGGCATCTATTTCATTTAACAATTTCTTGAGGCTCCTTCTTAATTATTTAAATACTCAAGAATATAAACTAAATAAGCTTGTGTGAACGTCCAGGTTAAAAAGCCTTTTAACAATTTTTTCAGATGCACAGATTTAAATTGCACCATTGCGCCAGAAATGTTTAAGGAGAACAAGAATTTTTAAAGGGAAAAATAAAAAGTAGTTCCAATTTAAGTATCCATTCAGAACATTTCAGAATATAATCTAGGTGATAGGGCTCATGCTTCTTTCTATATTACACACCCAAGTTCATCCTCTTTAGCCTCACTCCTTCTAGACTTTGCATGGGTCACACCATAACACTGGTTACTGAGTGACCAGGGTGTATAAGGAGGCTCTTGGTGAAAGAAGTGGGTAACTTCAGAATCAAGGACGTTGGTGCCTGCCAATTGCTGCCCCATTATGGTTTTGCAGGAGGTTTCACACAATGTCTCAATTCTGGTCTGCATCCAAATTCCAGAGCCTGTGTTGGTGTCTGTTGACCTGATCATCTATACAGTCATAATCCACATGTGGTCCAGAATTAAATTCAAAATTGTATGTGTAGTTTTGTGTGTATGTGTGTATATGTATGTGTGCTTTATGAAGGAGAACAATAGGTATTAGAAATTAAGAACCCACTGAGAATTCACACAGATGGGCTCTCTGCTCAGCGGGGAGCCTGCTTCCCCCTCTCTCTCTGCCTGCCTTTCTGCTTACTTGTGATCTCTCTCTCTCTGTCAAATAAATAAATAAAATCCTAAAAAAGAAAAGAAAAGAAAAGGAAAGAAAGAAAGAGAAAGAAAGAAAGAAAGGAAGGAAGGAAGGAAGGAAGGAAGGAAGGAAGGAAGGAAGGAAGGAAGGAAGAAAGGAAGAAAGAAAGAAAGAAAGAAGACTCAAAATCTGGCTCACGAGGAGAAATGCCAGGCTACCAGGTGACCATAAGGAGAGGCTGTTGACCATTCTAAAGATCAGTGGTTGAGTCACAGTGAGCTGTTATAGGAAAATGACTCACTTGGCTTCAATAACAAGGCTAAGTAGAAGAATCAGCAGAACGAGCGAACCAAAATGACTCTAACAATCATTTTCTAGACTGGGATGCATATTAGGAAGTTTTAGCAGAGCTGTCTGATGAGATTAAATGCTTAATTTTAGAGCAAACAATTTTCTAATAAAAACACGTTATTGTAAAAACAAAGAGGCAGAATTACATTGGATGATTCCATGGACACATGCAAGTAAATTCATGCCTACAAGTGTGTAAAAATAGGCTTTAACACTGTCACCCAGCACATCTGAACTTTGCTCAACCATATTTACCTTTCCCCAACTTTCTGCCTTTCTGTCAACAGAATACACATAATTGGGGGACAAGGAAATCGGTGGTCTCCAGGAACCACAATGAAAGTGTATTAATCAGAATTCCCCTGGAAAAGCAGTTCAGAGCTGCTTCTACTCATAGTCTGGAAATAGCACAGCATGAGTCTCCAATTAAAAATTAATCAAGTGAATAAGACCCTGCAATACAAAACAGCACAAGAAAATTAAACATCTCCCCAGGGGAAAGCCTACAAGTCATAAAAAATTAAAACATAAAACTGTGAATATTTACAAATATCAGTTACAAACTTAAGGTTGTTGGTGACTCATGCCCATGGCAAGATCACAGGTCCTCAGGGAGCATGAAAACCTTTCAGGGGTCAAAGGAGAGGACACACCAAAACCACCACTTGGAGAATGATGGGGACAGTTAATAAAACACAGACTCTCAGTATCCACCACCGGAGGTGGTGACTCGGAAGGTCTAGGATGCAGACAATCTAGCTTGGGTAACTGTGACAAATCATCTGAAGGGATTTTGGTGGGCATCTAATCTGAGAAGCACATAGTAGTTGCCAGTGTCCTCACAATGGTCTAACAAGTCTGGGGCCCTCCCAACGCCACACACTGTCTATTGCTCTGCTGCTTATTCAGGAAATGAACTCGTATTTGTGAATTACTCAGACACTTTCCAGTTTTCTTTCCCAGTTACAAATGAGATCATCTTAAGCAGAACTAACTTGAGGATAAACATTGGTGAACAAAATTTTCCCGTTGCTGTTTCTTTCATTCACTTACTTCAACAGATAATGAGAAGTAATTATATGCCAGGCGCTGTCCTGGAGATTCGATGAGAAATAAGTAAGAAATAGCCCATGGTCTCAGCCTAATAACAGCCCAATGTCATTAGTAATCAAACAGAATACAATGTGATGAATGGCAGGATGGGAAAAATACAAGAAGGAGGGAAAGTGTTGTTGGCAGGATGAACATCACACACAAAACCCAG
This sequence comes from Procyon lotor, assembly GCA_028646535.1. Lineage (NCBI taxonomy): Eukaryota > Metazoa > Chordata > Mammalia > Carnivora > Procyonidae > Procyon > Procyon lotor. The sequence continues at coordinate 30,242,903 of CM053614.1, forward strand.
AGTTAAAAAGGAAGCTTAGTATGGTAGGGTAGAGCGTATCTGTCTGTGGGCAGATATCTGGGTGTATGGACATGCGCAATGGGTCTTAGAGGGAATAGTGAAAGATAAGATTGGAGAGATATGAGAGAAAGATGAGATTGGGACCAAATTATGCTTTTATAGAAGTAAATTCATATTGGCAAAGTGTGTTGGTAAACCTGCCTGAGCCATTATCCAACGAATTCTATTCACATCAAGACAAAGACAGTAAGACTGGATAGTATCACAAGGTGTGTTTTAAAGACACTCAAGTCTTTTAAGAGCTCAACACTTCCTGATAGAGCAATTCCTGTGTAAATTCAAAAGAGATAGGACTTTTTTCCTTTTCCCATTTGCCTGACAGTTTTCAGGAGACATTGTCACAGAAAATAATTCATCTATATAGACAGCTATTGTGTACCTTGGTATCCTGCCAATATTGTCATGCTTCTAACTCACAGTATTCATGGACTTCAGAAGTCACAGCCCAAGTGTCCATCCAAGGAAACAACCCCTTCTAAGTTTTACATATTCTTGGGTGGGGGTCGGGAAGCATCAAAAGGAACCTCAATTCCCTTCCATTGGCTTGTTCCAAACTTAGAAAGCCACCTTGTCTAGTTCAAAATAAAGTTCTTCTGGACTGGAATGGGGATTTGAGCTATAATTCTATATAAACATAATTTGGAATGGGAGAAATGTAGGGGAGATTATCCAATGTGTATAAATAGAAGGAAAAGTGTCAGAGTAAATGAAACATTTGATATGGCAAGAAGGAAGCAATTTGTGTCACTCAAGAGAAGGAGTGAGGCTAATATCTAGACCAATAAAAGTGAAGACCCCAAGTGAATTGAGGTAGGCAAGAGATCAAGCTTAACCCTTAAGCTGGAAATATTTCACTTGCTTTTCCAGAGCAAGTTTACTTTCCAAACTTCTCTTCCTTGCTCTCTATAATGGTGACTGATTTACATGAATTGCATCAATGGGCTGTATTATTTTCTGGATTCCAGTTGGGTTTAGCCAATGGAAGGCACTAGTGGAACATCAAAGTGAAGGAGAGGAAAGTGAGACCAGGTATCTATTTGCTGGACCATGGTTTAACTCTTTCCCTCTGCCAAAGGCCTCAACACCTGCTAAACAGACTCTCCTATCACTGCTTTCTCTCTCTGGGGTTCTGGTAATTGCTCTCTTGTCCTGCTGTTTCAGGCCTTGGATGATAGTGGCTCCCTACTATTGCTAGCCCTGTAGTGCTTCATTACTGCTGATTCGTTCCTTGCTGAAGTCCTTCATTCCTCTGACCTTGCCTACAACTTTGAACAATCCTATCATTAAACTATTCTCCAAAACTCTTTTAAGTGAGCCATTTATTTCCTGTCTGGATCCTGACTGATACAACCTGACATGGACTGCATGCTTCTTATATTGACAATGGAGAGTTAGCCTGACTTTTGGATGTGATCAAAATAATAACTATTGTTATTAACAGTTACATAAAAATTATAGTTCACATGTTTCCTTTTCTCATTATTTATCCATGACTATTAAAACTGAGACCTTACCCATTCTACTTGAATAATAATATACATAATGAAGATAATGTGGATATTTACTACCAAGTCTGATATTCTTAAAAACCCCAGAGCCTGGGGCGCCTGGGTGGCTCAGTGGGTTAAAGCCTCTGCCTTCGGCTCAGGTCATGATCCCAGGGTCCTGGGATCAAGCCCCACATCGGGCTCTCTGCTCAGCAGCAGGGAGCCTGCTTCCCCCTCTCTCTCTGCCTGCCTCTCTGCCTACTTGTGATTTCTCTCTGTCAAATAAATAAATAAATAAAAATCTTTAAAAAAAAAAAAAAAATCCCAGAGCCCATGGGCACCTGGCTGGCTCGGTCAGAAGAGCATGAGACTCTTGATCTTGAGGTCACAAGTTCAAGCCCCACATTGAGTGTAGAGATTACTTTAAATATATAAAAATAAATAAATAAAATGAATGTAAGATTTAAAAATGAAAAAAAAAATTTCACCCAGTTTCATCCAGTTTCCCCCAGTGGTACATATTTACACAATTATAGTACTAAATCAAAACCAAAAATTCACCAAGCGGAGAGAGTCAATTATCTTATGGTCTCACATATGGAGCATAAGGAAAAACATAGAGGACATTGTGAGAAGGAAAGAAAGGGTGAATGGGGGGGAAATCGGAGGGGGAGATGAACCATGAGAGACTGAGAGACTGTAGACTCTGAGCCACAAACTGAGGGTTTTGGAGGGGAGGGGATGGGGGGTTGGGCAAGCCTGGCGGTGGGTATTGAGGAGGGCACATATTGCATGGAGCACTGGGTGTGGTGCATGAACAATTAATCTTGTAACACTGAAAAAATAAAATAAAAGTATTTAGGGGAAAAAAAAGAAGCAAAACTAAAAAAATAAATAAATATATAAATATATAAAGAAAACTTTTAAAAAATAGAATTCAAGAACCCAAATGTTGTATAGTCTTTTAAAGTGGAATGAATTAGTCTCATTATATAAGTTGGCTCTATTTCCTTCACTTGGGCTCCAGGTTTTTTTAAATTAGCCAAGACTCATTTTTCAAGCTTTCAATCCTATTAGAAATTTTCTAAGGGCAAATTGTCAGAAAGGTAGGATTATGAATCAGAAATTAATCAAGAGCTGGTAGATATCTAAGACCATATTTTATAGTAATAATTTAATCAATTAAGAATGTAAGTCTTAAGCCAAACCAGTTTTTTGGTGTCATATAGATAGATTCATGACAATAGTTAACTGTTTTCTTTCTTTTCAACCACTCAGTTCTTCTCTATATGGACACAACCCAAATCTCTTTACTATCAGTAAGCAAAACATGCAGAATAATACTTTTTTAAAATAGCTAAATTTTGGGGCGCCTGGGTGGCTCAGTCGTTAAGCGTCTGCCTTCGGCCCAGGTCAGATCCCAGGGGCCTGGGATCAAGCCCCGCATCGGGCTCTCCGCTCTGCGGGAAGCCTGCTTCTCCCGCTACCATTCCCTCTGCTTGTGTTCCCTCTCTCGCTGTGTTTCTCGTTGTCAAATAAATAAAATCTTTAAAAAAAAAAAAAAGCTAAATTTTGTCATTCTAAACAGAGCAGGGCAAAGATAAAGTATCTCTATAATAAAGTTGATAACCAATTTCACAGGATACTCAATTCTCAAAACAAGTAACTCCCTGATGACTACACACACAATGGAGTCCAGAAATACATGAATAATATTTAAGCAGATACTAAAAAAAAAATATATATATATATATATATATATATATATATATATATATTTAAGCAGATACTTTGTACCATTATGGTGAGGACATTTTTGTTGAAGAAAGATTCTTATAGTAAGATCCAGGGAGTGAGGTGGTCTTCCCTCTAAGGTAAGAGACAGTAGATTGGACAGTTAGAATTCAACTAAGATTACTTCTATCAAAGTTGGGTCCCCTCTACACACACACACACACACACACACACACACACACATACACATTCATTTTATACCCAGGGAGCCAAAAGGCTTAAATCATTGAATATCAAAAAATTAGATTTACAAAATCCATTATCTTCTTCTGATCTATGTGCATCAAAATTAAAATATTGGGGTGCCTGGGTAGCTCAGTCATTAAGCGGCTGCCTTCAGCTCAGGTCATGATCCCAGTGTCCTGGGATGGAGCCCCCCATCAGGCTCCCTGCTCAGCGGGAAGCCTGCTTCTCCTTCTCCCACTCCGCCTGCTTGTGCTCCCTCTCTCGCTGTGTCTCTCTCTGTCAAATAAATAAATAAAATTTTTAATAAATAAATAAATAAATAAATAAATAAATAAAATAATTGTCCCCAAAAAATTGCACACAAAAAGACACCATTTCTTTTCATCACTGGAAGGTATATATTTCTGATGTAAAAGAATGAAACTTATGACCTGAAGATATCACTAAGCATAAATAGAACCTCAACTTCCCATTGAGTGGCTTACCCTAAATTTAGCAAGCCAACCTGACAATTCAAGATAAGGCTTTTCTTTTTTTATTTTTTCATATTTTATTTATTTATTTGAGAGAGAGTGAGAGAGAGCATTTGAGGGGAGAGGGTGAGAGGGAGAAGCAGACTCCCTGCTGATCAGGGATCCTGATGCGGGACTCCATCCTTGGACTCTGGGATCATGACCTGAGCCCAAGGCAGTCACTCAACCAACTGAGCCACCCAGGTGCCCTTATAAGGCTTTTCTAACCATGTTTGAGATAAAGCTTCTCCAGAATGGAATGAATATTTGAGATATAGTTCTAGAAAGAAATAATTTGAGGGTAGGGTGAAGAGATGAAGGAGACTGTCCAATATATAATACAATACATATAATAGAAAGAAGAAAAAGCATGAGAGCAAAAGAAACATGATTTTTCAATAAGGAAGTAATTAGTGACATTCAAGTACAGCTTAGTAGGGGGACAGATGTGTACCAAACTATCATAATGAGTGGACACAAAGGAAATGAAGATAGCGATCAAAGCCCACAAAAGAAGTAATAAAAGGAAGGAAAACAATCGCTGTGGTGACTGATTTATCTATAGGACACTATAAGCTAATTTGGCAGAACTTTATTCTTAATTGATTCAGTTATCATAATAAAATATGGTCTTTGACATCTACCTACTCCTGATTAGCTCATGATGAATTTCCAATCATTCAGAAAGTTTACTTATGAAAAGCAAGGAACTCTATCTTGAGCTACTCTGCACCCCTAGGACCTAGAAGATAATGCTGGGCAAATGGATGCCCAGACCTCCTGCCTCAAGTCAATCACTAGTTCAGTGATCAAAAGGGCTAAAGACCAAGGGAAGGTTTTTCACATTAAAAGAGAGCTGTGTATTTTTGAGAGCAAAAAGGATAAAGCCAATAGATGGAAGAAACTGACCACATTAAAAGAAAGACCTGGAAAAAAGAGAAAGACATAGGAGAAATTTCCTAGGGGCAATGGCCAAAGAGGGTACAAGAACCTTCCTAGTACCTCTCCCCACCATTTCTAGGAATTGTTAACATGCTTCCCTCTCCTCATTCCCATTGATCATCCTTTCCCCCTCAACTTCCCAGTACTTCCTTTCATTTCTCCTTCCCAATTCCCCTTTCCATCACCTCACTTCTCTCTCTCATCTAGCCACAGTATAGAAGTGAAATAAAAATAATAATGGCAACTGTCACAAAATTATATTAAGGGAGCGCCTGGCTTAAAGGTGCCTGGCTCAGTGGGTTAAAGCCTCTGCCTTCAGCTCAGGTCATGATCTCAGGGTCCTGGGATCAAGCCGTTAGTCATCGTTGGGCTCTCTGCTCAGCAGGGAGCCTGCTTCTCCCTCTCTCTCTGCCTGACTCTCTGCCTACTTGTGATCTCTCTCCTCTCTGTCAAATAAATAAGTAAAATATTTTTTAAAAATGATATTAAGTTCTTAAGGTAAAAGCAGCTGAATTAATTTTTTTACATTTATCTCTAATTTTGTGTGTGTGTGTTGCTCTAGAATAAATATTTTTCCTCTGGGTAAAAGGCAATATAAGAAAAGCCTCTTCCAAATTTAGACTCTTAGGAAAAGAATTTGGTTTTTGGCAGAGAAGGGCGTAGTTTGTGGCAGAAAGCATTATGATATAATCATAGTTTGCAATATGGGCTCCAGAGTCAGGCAGACCTGCACTGCAATCAGAGAGCCCCATTTACTGGCTGTGGGACTTGGCATGCTTCCTCATCTATGAAATTGTGCTATTACCTTCCTTCATAGAAAGGCTCAAAGTTTTAAATGAGGAAATGGTAGAGTTTGAACCTAGTACCCAGTGCAGAGTAAACACCCAATAATAGTGGTCACGGTTGTTAAAAGTTACTTGACATGTCCTAAACTCCCTGGACAGATGAATTAAGCCAAGAAAATACTCATCTAAACATTTTAACTTTTTACAGCCTCAGTTTGGTAAACTTACCATTAGCATTATTCTCATTATGTTCATCTAAGGTTAAAAAAAAAAGTGAGAGAGAGAAGGAAAGAAAGAAATGGAATCAAATCCACTCTGTTGCTAATTTAAGGCACAGAGTTAACTAGTGATTGCAGCCAACTGCCCCAAGACATAGCAGTGCTGGAAAAGCAAAAGGTACATGTACAGATTTGACAGTCTGAGAGACAAATAAGCACATCAATTTTAATTTAACTTCCCAAGTATGCAAGCTGTCACTCAAGATCATTGTTAGGCCAATTATCTAGCACTAAATATTGTTATGATTTCTGACATCGAATCCACAGTAGAACACAGTTTTAGAGTGACAGTTCAGTGGAAAATTCCCAGCACTTTCCCTCTGCAATCTGGGCTGGTGAGGTTTAATTAAACAGCCAAATTACAAGCTGCCTCAGAAGATTCTGTAACAAAATTGCTGGCTGGTCTTTAGTGATAATGGGCCTGCAGACCACTGCTGATGGTCACATGAGCTTCCTTGGATATGAAAGGACTGATCATTGATTCAGTCATGGAAGCCAAGGCTTTTTTATCACTCTCATTTCTGCTGCTTTTACTGACAATGGAAGAAAGAGATTGAAAGTTTCAGTTGTTCTCCTAAATATGCCTGATCCCGGGAAAGCATGCTGAGAGAAGGACCCATGCTTTAAAGGTCACGCATCGAAAATCTACTGAAGGCTACATAATGTACAAGCATAAGGACTTTGAGTTCTATTCCAAATGCTAATGAAAAATACAGTTTGGTCTGGGCTTGGGCAAGTCATTTTTGAGCCCTCCTGCCCTTGATTGCCAGCTCAGTCCCAGCTCCTTGTGGAGTGAGAGAGGCCAGCCTGGGCTTCAGTTCTGCTGATGAGTGAGGATGCAAATGAGACATCAAGCTTCCTGGGGCAGCAGCAGATTGCTTCCCGGGGAGTGCTCCGCATTCTTAGAGCTATCTGTGTGGGTGGTGTAAGAGAATGGTCAAGGTTCATTCTTATACATAGCTGTCCAATTTTCCGGGCACCATTTATTGAAGAGATTGTCTTTTTTCCATTGAATATTTTTTCCTGCTCTGTCAAAAATTATTTGACCATAGAGCTGAGGGTCTGTATCTGGGCTCTCTACTCTGTTCCACTGGTCTATGTGTCTGTTTTTATGCCAGTACCATGCTGTCTTGGTGATCACGGTTTTGTAATACAGCTTGAAATCAGACAACATAATGCCCTTAGCTTTGTTTTTCTTTTTCAACATATCCTTCGCAATTCGGGGTCTTTTCCGGTTCCATACAAATTTTAGGATTGTTTGTTCCAGCACTTTGAAAAATGGCGATGATATTTTGATTGGGATGGCATTGAAAGTATGGATTGCTCTGGGCAGCACAGACATTTTAACAATGTTTATTCTTCTGATCCATGAGCATAGAATGTTTTTCCATCTTCTTGTGTCTTCAATTTCTTTCATGAGTGTTCTATAGTTCCTCAAGTACAGATCATTCACCTCTTTGGTTAAGTTATGGTTTTGGTACTATAAATGGAATTAATTCTCTAATTTCTCTTTCTATAGTATCACTGTTAGTGTATAAGAAAGTAACTGATTTCTGTGCATTGATTTTGTATCCTGCTACATTACTGAATTGCTGTACGAGTTCTAGTAATTTGGAGGTGGAGGCTTTAGGATTTTCCACGTAAAGTATCATGTCATCTGAGAAGAGAGAGAGTTTGACCTCTCTGCCAATTTGAATACATTTCTTTTTGTTTTCTGTTTGCTGTTGCTAGAGTGGAGAGAGTGGGCATCCTTGTTGTCTTCCTGATCTTAAGGGAAAGGCTCTCAGCTTTTCCCCCATTGAAAATGACTTACATGTGGAGCATAAGGAAAAACATGGAGGGCATTGTAGAAGGAAAGGAAGGGTGAATGGGGGGTAAGGCAGAGGGGGAGATGAACCATGAGAGACTGTGGACTCTGAGCAACAAACTGAAGGTTTTGGGGGGGGGGGTTTGAGGAGGGCAAGCCTGGTGGTGGGTATTGAGGAGGGTACGTGGATGGAGCACTGGGTGTGGTACATGAACAATAATCTTGTAACACTGAAAAAATAAAATAAACACATTTGGAGAAAAAAAGAAAATTATATTCACTGTGGGTTTTTCATAGATGGATTTTATGAAGTTGAGGAATGTTTCCTCTATCCCTATACTCTGAAGAGTTTTAATCAGGAAAGTATGCTGTATTTTGTCAAATGATTTTTCTGCATCAATTGAGAGGACCATATGGTTCCTCTCTTATTAATTTGTTCTATCACATTGATTGATTTGCAAATGTTGAACACTCTTGCATCCCAGGGATGAATCCCACCTGGTCGTGGTAAATAATCTTTTTAATGTACTGTTGGATCCTATTAGCAAGTATCTTGTTGAGAATCTTTGCATCCATATTCACCAGGGATATTGGTCTGAACTTCTCTTTTTTGATGGGGTCTTTGCCTGGTTTTGCTGATGCTTGCCTCATAGAAAGAATCTGGAAGTTTTCCTTCTGTTCCTATTTTTTTGAAACAGCTTCAGAATAGGTATTATTTCTTCTTTGAATGTTTGGCAGAATTCCCCAGGGAATCTGTCAGGTTCTGTACTCTTGTTTTTTGGGAGATTTTTGATCACTGCTTTAATCTCGTTACTATTGGTGTATTCAGGTTGTCAATTTCTTCCTGTTTCAGTCTTGGAAGTTTATAGGTTTCCAGGAATGCATCCATTTCTTCCAGGTTGCTTAACTTAAACTCAAAATGGATGAATGACCTCAATGTGAGATAGGAATCCATCAAAATCCTAGAGGAGAACATAGGCAGTAACCTCTTCGACATTGGCCACAGCAACTTCTTTCAAGATATGTATCCAAAGAAAGGCAAAGAAAACAAAAGTGAAAATGAACTTTTGGGACTTCAGATAAAAAGCTTCTGCACAACAAAGGAAACAATCAACAAAACAAAGAGGCAACCCACGAATGGGAGAAGATATTTGCAAATGACACTACAGACAAAGGGCTGATATCCAAGGTCTATAAAGAACTTCTTAAACTCAACACCCAAAAAACAAATAATCAAGTCAAAAAATGGGCAGAAGACATGAACAGACACTTCTCTAAAGAAGACATACAAATGGCTAACAGACACATGAAAAATGTTCATCATCACTCAAATCAAAACCACACTGAGAAACCACATTACTCCAGGTAGAATGGCAAAAACTGACAAGGCAAGAAACAACAAATGTTGGAGAGGATGAAGAAAGGGGAACCCTCTTACACTATTGGTGGGAATGCAAGCTGGTGCAGCTACTTTGGAAAACAGTGTGGAGGTTCCTCAAAAAGTTAAGAATAGAGTTACCCTATGAACCAGCAACTGCCCTACTGGATATTTACCCCAAAGATACAAATGTATTGAAATGAAGGACTATATGCACCCCAATGTTCGTAGCAGCAATGTCCACAATAGCCAGATTGTGGAGAGAGATGAGATGCTCTTCAACAGATGAATGGATAAAGAAGATGTGGTCCATATACATAATGGAATATTACTTAGCCATCAAAAAGGATGCATATCCAGCTTTTGCATCAACATGAATGGGACTGAAGGAGATTATGCTGACTGAAATAAGTCAAGAAGAAAAAGTCAATTATCTTATGGTTTCACTTACTTGTGGAACATAAGGAATAGCATGGAGGACATTAGGAAAAGGAAGGGAAAAATGAAGGAGGGAAATTGAAGGGAGAGATGAACCATGAGAGACTGTGGACTCGAGAAACAAACTGAGGGTTTTAGAGGGGAGGGGAATGGGGGGATGGCTTGGCCTGGTGATAGGTATTAAGGAGGGCAGGTATTGCATGGAGCACTGGGTGTTATATGCAAACAATTAATCTTGGAACACTATATCAAAAACTAATGACGTACTGTATGGTGACTAACATAACATAAAAATAAAAAAAATAAACAAGGAAATGTCATGAAAAAAAAAAGAAAAGCCTACTTGAGGATGTCATCCCTCTTTTCAACCTAGTGACTTTAGCTCACAAACTTCTAATTAATATTCTTCAGCACCTTTTTTTATTCTCTTTCACACACCTCTTTTCACATCTTCTGAGGCTTCAGTCTACTTTTTCAAACTAATATCAGTCCCTCTTGTCTCCTAACCCATTCAGACTGGCTGCCTAGACAAGAGCCACATAGTCCAACTCTGCCTTGCCTTTCTCTCGTCATAGTGTCAGTGTCTTACTACAGCTCTGAAGCTCTATGTATTTATAGACCATAGGAATAAGCACTCTCTGGTTCAGGTCAGAGTGTGAAAAAAAAATCACCAAAAGCAGACCTCTCTGTAGTACAGTAAATGGATTTAATGGAACTCTTTTGTAAATATGATATCTGAAAACTTCTTCCCCCACTGTTATCCCTCAGGAATGTTTAAGGTGGCATTAGATCCTTCTACTGACTCTTTGTTGGGACCTCCTCTCTTTCAAATCTTTAGAATTAAAATGTGAAAAAAATATATCAACAGGACATATTATCACACTTCTTGTTTAAAAAATTTATAATCACGACAGTGAGAATTGTCACAGTAGTCTATAAAGAGAAAATTTTGTCCAAGAATCTTACCTTCTAGTACCAAATCTTTCACCCAATATTCTAGGAGGAATCACTCAATTATTCAAGCAACACACGGGAAATGATCTTTGGCTGACAATGGACATTAAATTACTATAAAACTTTTACCCCTTAGCAAAATAGCTGCCCATTTAGAGCCTTATTGCCAAACCACATTCCTATTTCATTTTCTCCCATAATCATGAACATAGAGAACAGAGATGGCTCAGGAGCTATACTACCTAAGTTTAAAATTATCAACTCTTGTTCGCTGTGTGACTACGGGCAAGTCTCTTAACCTCTTTGAGCCTCAGATTCCTTATCAGTAAAATGAAGATGGATACTAAAAGCACTTACTAATAGAGCTCTTGTGAAGACTGAACAGTTAAAATGTGTGTGATATACCAGAACTCTGCTTAGCAGCAACTAAGCACTGTATCAAGACAAACCTGGAACTCTAGGATATCAGCACCACAAGAGTAGGAGCCTGGTCTCAGTCCTGGGACGGTGCCCAGCATAGAATACATGTTCAATAAATATTTGCTAAATGAATGAACCAGAACATTCAAGTACAAAATAGCAAAAATAATTTTTATCAGGGTGCCTGACTGACTCTGTAGAGCATGCAACCCTTTATCTCAGGGTTGTGAGTGCAAGTCTTGGTTGGGTGTAAGATGACTTAAAAATAAAATTTTTAACAAGTCATTTGTATTATTTTTTTCATTTGTTTTCTTAATATTCATTAAACACTTATTGCATACTTTTTCCAAATACATTTTTGTTAATGTAGTCCATAGAAACAAGGACAGAAAGTAATGGGAATATAGACTCTACCAATATTGGGTAAGATGGCAAGCTGTAAATTCTACCTGCATCTATTAATTCTATTAAAAAAAAAAAAAAAAACTTTAAGCAATTGTCTGTGGTTCCAAGTTGCAGACCTAATTAGCCCAATATACGAATATTTAAGACTTTCACTCCTAGTAACTAGAACCTAAACACATTTTCCCCTAGTCTTCCCTGAAATAAACTTGTAATAGATTATTTCTATCTTACAAGATTTTTTGGATATAAAATCTAGTTGGTGCACCATGATTTGCTCGACTATTTGGTAGTTCTCTGTTTACATGTAAGTAAATAAATGTTTGCTGATCACATACAGTTGAGCCAGAAAATGTACACCATTAGAATGGTTCTTAATTCTATATATCATGGTAATTTAAAAATGCACCTTTAATCAACTTGAGCCACAGAAAATGACTTATAATACAATGTCCAAATTGTTGTTTTCTATTCATCAAAAATACGTCAGTTATTTCTCATATTTTAGTCACTCATTAGAGAAGATATTTGTTAAACCCAGGCCCTCTGCTGGGTATTGGGGCTAAAGTACAGATATGGTCCCTGCCATCCTGACATTTACAATCTAGCCCAATTTATAGATGGTAGTTTCATATTTGGATTTTAAATTTTGTTATTTTAACTCAAAACATTATATAATTTGATTTACCTTCTACTGTTGTAAGAATAGGAAAATGAAACCTGAATTAAAATTTTCAACTTGGGTGCTACGTGGCTCATTCGTTGGGCGTCTGCCTTCGGCTCAGGTCATGATCCCAGTGTCCTGGGATCGAGCCCCATATCGGGCTCCCTGCTCAGCAAGGAATCTGCTTCTCCCTCTCCAGCTCCCACATGCTTGTGTTCCCTCTCTCTCTGTCTCCCTCTGTCATAAATAAACAAAATATTTCAAAAAAATAAAAAGTAAAAAAATAAAAACTTGAACTTACCCAACTATCATTTAATCATTTCAAGTTATCTGAAATTACCATAAGCCAAAAGAAACTATTGCTTTCCATAACTCATAAGCCTGAATGTCTGTATCAAAACAGTCTCTTAAAATAGAACTCCAAACTAGTTTTATATTTATGGATCTTAAAGGAAATAAAAACTTAAAATTGGATTACATGTAATAAATTCACACTACCTGGCGGGAGAGCAAGTCTGGGGGGGTCACAGCATGCAGACATATAGTCACACTGCTGACTGGCAGGGGAGTGAAACAGGGCTGAGTCTGAGGAAATGTTCATGAGTTCTTTAGTAAATAATTAATCTTTGTCATTTACATATTCATTGGTACTATTCAAATACTATAAACATGGTTTATAAATTAGCTTTTGAAAATAGCTTATTAGACTAAGGAACTTCATTCAAATAAGCTATCCATTTTCTTTGTTTACATGATTAATATTCATACCAAACACATTTTTTTAATGCAGAATTATCCCCCTACTCCATTCTGCAGGTCAGAATTATCACCAATTCCAATAAAGTCTGTTAATGAGGTGTTTGTTTTTGTGTAGAGTACTATTCAAACCATTACTGTACATCCCAAATAGTTTATAGGGACTTTTTTATTACATAGTCAAATATATTCACAGGGACGACATGCCCTTGTCTGTTTACCATTTCTCTTTGTTTATTTACTCACTGATTTATGAAGTGCAATACACTGCAAAAACTCTCTTAGTAATGACGGGAAATTATTAAGGTTCCTCTCTATAGTATTTCTCATCACATTGTAACAAGAGTTCATAGAGAAGTCAATTATGTAAGCTAAAGATTAAGGATGTGTCCAAGTGATGACAAAAAAAAAAAAAACTTGGTAAATCCAGTCTAATTTCAGTTAATTCAGAAGAAATGAAACTCGCCCAATGTTTGATTGATCATGTAGACTAGCGGTTGGAAATCTTTTGGGGTCGAAGACACTTTGAGAATTTAACACAAGTTACAGATTCTCTCTCCACAAAATCTGGGCCAAGGGAAGAACTTGCAATGGGGGGAGGGCATGATTTTTCACTTTTCAACCAGTCAATGTGCATTATTAGATAGTCTCCAAATGCCAGGGCCTTCTTTTCTGAGTTCTAAATGTTTCTACCAGTGTATTTATTAAACAATTTCTACCTGACCCACAAGTTCCTAATTATAATGAAATTAAGTGCATGCCCTAGAGGCCTCCTTTATTCTTATTTTTACCTAAAAGGCTTCACAATTCTAATGCTTGGAATAGTAAGGCTTCTGAGATATCTCATCACTAAGATAAGCGTTTTCAGACCCTCTTGGATCTCTCAGGGTGGAGACCTCATATTAGTGATTCTATTCGTCCTTTCTTAGAAGTCTAAAGCTCTTCCATGGTCATTGCTTTTCCCTACTCTGCTGGCACATCCTTGGATGTGACCCAGCACTCTTCCCCACCTTCCCTTCCATATCTTCCTCTTGAATTCTCTAAAATTCCTAAGCAGGGAACACTGTAACTTCGACATCTTTTCTGAACAAACCCATCTTCTCTTTGCCTTAAATGAAACCAGGTTGTCACCTAAGGGCATTGCTTTCCTGGAAATCTTCTCAAGTAGAGGCTTTTCTTCTCTCACATGTCCACATTAGAAAAGAATTAGAAGGTAAACTGTCCTCCATGCTTTCCACTGCAATCTCAAATCATTTCCCCCTTCTTCCATTGCTCTGAAGCTCATGGCAACCAGCCATATTCACCACTCTACCTCCTCAAAGCTATCATCTGAACTCCAAGTTATTCCCCTCCTTTTTTTGACAAGATTCAATCCTGGATCCTGGATCAGAGTCTTTTTTATCACCCCTACTTTTGTCATCATTCTTAGTGATGATAACATCTACATGGATGACCCATCATACATCTCAGTGTCTCAATTAATTTCTTAATTGCCTCTACCACAGGGGCTTTTTCTTCCATGCCACCTCAGCGAGCCATTCCCATAACCATATTGTGGGAATTATCTCTTCCATAATCTCCGTTTTAGACACCCCATTTCTGGCCACTACCTTTATCTCTTTGAGCTTACTTATTCTATTAACAACCCTTTCCACTGCTATAATTTTTAATTCTAAATTCTTCTGATATTTGTTAGAATCAAGAATTTTAGGGCCAATGAGGAGATTAGAAATTATTTATTCATTCCCATTTTATTTATTTATTTATTTGTTTATTTATTTATTTATTTAAGATTTTATTTATTTGACAGAGAGAGAGAGATCACAAGTAGGCAGAGACACAGGCAGAGAGAGAGGGAAGCAGGCTCCCTGCTGAGCAGAGAGCCCAATGTGGGGCTTGATCCCAGGACCCTGAGATCATGACCTGAGCCGAAGGTAGAGGTTTTAACCCAATGAGCCACCCAGGCGCCCCTATTCATTCCCATTTTAAAGGCTCAGCAAAGCAGTGTTGACTAGGCTAAAGTCACACATTAGATAGTGAGCACTGCATCAGAATCATGTTTTCCAAGAAGGAAACTCTTTCCACTATGCTCCTTACTATTGTAGACTCCATGGAGCAACAATACCCTAAACGTATTGTTTTGTGAGCATTTGACTAAAAGACTATGATATAGATTTATGGATCACCTACCTAGTGGGTTTGTTTTTTGTTTTTGTTTTTTTGTTGTCGTTGTTTTTTAAGATTTTATTTATTTATCTGACAGAAAGAGAGAGAGAGAGAGAGGATCAGGCGGCCACCAGTAGAGGGAAAAAGAGAAGTAGGCTCTCTGCCAAGCAGGGAATCTGATACAGGGCTCCATTCCAGGACACTGGGATCATGACCTGAGCCGAACCCAGTCCCTTCACCAAATGAACCACCCAGGTGCCCCTCACCTAGTTGGTTTCATGTGGATGATCAAAAGATATCCGTAGTAACAGACTAGAAACCACTGGTCAGTGTGTGTTTAAAACTAACAATCTAGGAGTAGAACAACTTTGTATATTATTTCTTCTGAACAGTAAGCTCTATCATGGCCTGACTGTGAAAAAATACTCAATTCCAAAGAACTTAGGAGTTGCCTTTAGACAGTTGGAAATATCTAGAGATAGTCGGCCTCAGTCTGCTGTTTGTTTTTATGCAAACACAGGGACTTTTTTTACATTAATTTCATCTTAAAAAATGATAAAGTAAAATTAATTTCGTCTTATAGTTCATCAGTCACCAATCAAACATATACTCAGCTCAGGCTATTGTCAGAAAGTGTGCTAGACACTGGATTTACAGACACAACTTTATAAAGTTCCTGTTCTCAAGGATTCAAGATCCTAAATAGAGGCCTTGGAACACATTGGTGTATTGCAGCCCCCTTGGAGGACTAACACAAGTAAAGTGCTATGAATAACAAAGTACCGAAGTTGGTGAAATATTAACTTTAAAAAATTAGAATGGATCCAGTTGTCCTTATAATAATTTTCTACTCATTTACTGGCACCATGATGTGCATTCCTGAGTGGGAATAAAAGGGGTAAACAAACTGCAGATAATCCACATCCTATCTGGTCTTTGCAGTGACACATCATATGGATAAATCCATGGGAATGTGTCAGCAAACGAAATTCATCTATCATAGGTCCAAGTAGAAAAAAACGGTTGACCAGCTCTAGCCTGAAGGTCTAGTGGGAAGGAGACACATTCAGAGAGACAATTGCAGGGTACTCTGTTAGGTGCAACCATATACACCTGTTGTATACAAGGGAAGCTCTGGGCATGCAGAGAAAGAGAAAAGGTTGGAAAAACCTGTGTTGACAGGAGAAGGTGGTATTAGGATTAGAGGAAACAATGCCAAGTCATAGCTAACATGGGATAAGGCTGATCAGGAAGGGCAGAACCAGGAGCTGGATTGGGACAGACGGGGCATGGCACGAGTTTAGAGTTCTTGATTCCATCAATCTCACAATGAAGCAGAGTTGAGAATGTAAGCTCTCTAGTTAAACTGGAGAGACTTGCAAGGTTCACAGTCCAGTACAGAGGCTGCAACTTCCAAAGATACAAGCCCACCAGGGGCCAGGCGGTATGCACAGCATAGCCAAAAGTTCGGTGGAGTGGGTCAGAGTTCAGGATTCAGGTTCAGTATTTGGACAGATAATCTGGAAAGAGGCTCTCCAGCCATCATAGGGCATAGGACCACAAAGCAGTAGGGGCAGGATGTGAGTAAAATCAAGATAGGATTATCTGATCTCTATTATAAGCTCTGATTTCAGTATGTGGTAGGTAAGGGCTAGCAGGAGTGTGCAATTCCACAGAGTCAAGGAAGGAAGAGAAAAAAAAAAACCACAATGACATCCTTGTCACTGAAAAGCTCACAGTCTAAAAAGGGAGAAAAAACATGCAAGCATACAAGCACAAGAGACACTGTGATAAAAAGTTCATACAAAGTGTAGAACCAGAGGGTGAAAGAGGGAGCGGCCAATTCAGCCTGGGGAGTTTAAGTAACAGTTTCATAATGGAGGGGACCAATGAAGAGACTTGGAAGATAAGCTGGTGTATGCCTGGCAGACCTGGAAAGGAAGGCACCATTGGGAAAGACATTCTAAGCAAAGGAAGCAGCACGAGCAAGAGTTACTTGGACCCACGGAGCAGTTTGGAATATCAAAGGACAGCATGTGGATGAAACATCTAGTCAGGACTAATTAA
>CM053614.1:30260498-30277490 GCA_028646535.1 Procyon lotor
ACCCATAATCTTCCAAGACTGAAACAGGAAGAAACTGAAAACCTGAATAGACCAATATCTAGTAATGAGATTGAAGCAGTGATCAAAAACCTCCCAAAAAACAAGAGTCCAGGACCAGACGGATTCCCTGGGGAATTCTACCAAACTTTCTAGGAAGAAATAATACCTATTCTCCTGAAACTGTTCCAAAAAATAGAAACAGAAGGAAAACTTCCAGACTCTTTCTAGGAAGCCAGCATTACCCTGATCCCCAAAGCAGACAAAGACCCTACCAAAAAGGAGAATTTCAGACCAATATCCCTGATGAATATGGATGCCAAGATTCTCAACAAAATCCTAGCTAATAGGATCCAAAAGGACATTAAAAAGGTTATTCATCATGACCAAGTGGGATTTATCCCTGGGATGCAAGGGTGGTTCAATATTCGCAAATCAATCAATGTGATAGAACAAGTCAATAAGAGAAGGGAGAAGAACCATATGGTCCTCTCAATTGATGCAGAAAAAGCGTTTGACAAAATTCAGCATCCGTTCCTGATTACAACTCTTCAAAGTATAGGGATAGAAGGAACATTCCTGAACATCATCAAGTCTAACTATGAAAAGCCCACATCAAATATCATTCTCAATGGGGAAAAGGTGACAGCCTTCCCTTTGAGATCAGGAATACGACAAGGATGCCCACTCTCACCACTCTTGTCCACTGACTTCTTTACAGAAATTGACATGCTGATTTTTAAATGCATATGGAATTGTAAGGGACTCAGAACAGCCAAAACAATATTAAATAGGACAAGCAGAATCATGCTTCTCAACTACAAAACTTACTACAATGGTAATCAAGACAGTGTGGTACTGGCACAAGGACATAAAGATCATAGGCACATAGATCAATGGCAAAGAATTGAGAGTTCACAAAATAAGTCCATATATCTATAGTCAGATGATTTTTGGCAAGGATGCTGAGACCATTCAATGGGAAAAGAATGCTCTTCTCAACAAATCATGCTGAGACACCTGGATAGTCACATGCATAAGAATGAAATCAACCCCTACCTCATACCAAACATAAAAATTAATTCAAATCAAAGACATAAATATGAGACCACAGATTATTAAGAAAAAGCAGAGATATATCATGTCTTGAATTATGCAAAAGATTCTTAGATATGACACCAAAAGCATGAGGGAAAAAAATAAACTGGACTTCATCAAAATTTAAAATATTCTTTAAAGGATACCATGAAGAAAATGAAAAAAACCATTGAATTAGAGAAAATATTTGCAATTCGAGTATTTCATAAGGGTCTTGTATCCAGAATATATAAGTAACCTTTACAGCTTAATAATAAAAAGGCAATTAGCCCAATTTAAAATAGGCAAAGAATCTGAACAGACATTTTTTCCAAGGAAAACATAGAAATAGCCAATAAACACATAAAAAGATTCTCAACGTCATGGTCATCAGGCAAAGGCATATCAAAACCACAATGAGACACCTGCTAGGATGGCTAACATAAAAGAGTCAGATAATAACAAATATTGGTGAGGATGTGGAGAAATGAGAACTCTCATACATTAATGATGGAAATGTAAAATGGCACAGCCACTTTGGAAACAGTCTTGCACTTCCTTAAATGTTCAAATGCAGAGTTGCCATATGACCCAGCATTATATTCCTAGGTATATAACCTTGAGAAATGAAAACACATGTCCACACAAAAATGTATTCATGAATGTTTATGGCAGCATTATTTTTAATAGTCAAAAGGTGGAAAGAGCCCAAATGTCCATCAATGAATGAACGGATAAACAAACTGTAGTATAACCATACAATTCAATTATGGTCATAAAAAGGAATTATATCACACAATTCAATTTTATGGCCATAAAAAGGAATGAAGTACTGATACATACTACAAAATTGAGGAACCTTGAAAGCATTATACTAAGGAAGAGAAATCAGTCACAAAAGACCACTTATTATATGATTCCATTCCTATAAAATATGCATAATAGGGAAACCTAAGAAACAAGGTATATTAGTGGTTGCTTAGGTTTGAGGGTAAGACAAAAAGGGAAAGACAGGGTGGTGATAGCTAATGGGCACAGATTTTCTTTTTTAGAGGATGAAAATGTTCTTAAAATCATTGTGATGGCTGCATGTATCTGTGATTTTACAAAAAAAAAAAAAAAACCAAAACATTACATTGTATACCTCCATTAGATGAATTGTATGGTATATGAATTATCTCAATAAAGCTCCTAATAAGGAGTCATATTATTAAGACATATTATTAAGTCAAATAATATGTAGGACATGATATTTATGCTATAGCACCATTTATTTAAAGTTTACAAATGCAGAAAACAAAAATTTTAATGTTTTTTTCAAACAATAGATACAGATCAATGAAACAGGACAGAGGGCCCAGAAATAAACCCATGATTATAAGGTCAATTAATCTATGCCAACAGAGAAAAGAATATACAATGTAGAAAAGACAATCTCTTCAACAAATAGTGTTGGGAAAACTGGACAGCTACATGCAAAAGAATGAAACTGGACCACTTTCCTATACCATACCCAAAAATAAACTCAAAATGGATTAAAGATCTAACTGTGAGACCTGGAGCCATAAAACTCCTTAAGGAAAATGTAGGTAGTAATCTTCTGGACATACATGGGCCTTACCAACACTTTTCTTTATAAGTCTTCTCATGCAAGAGAAATAAAAGCAAAATTAAACTGATAGGACTACATCAAAATAAAAAGCTTTTGCGCAACAAAAGAAACCATCAGCAACAACACAAAAAAGGCAACCTAGTGAATGGGAGAAGATATTTGCAAATAATGTACCCAATAAAGGGTTAATATCCAAAATATATAAAGAATTTTTACAACTCAATAACAAAGCAAATAATCTAATTTAAAAATGAGCAGAGGATCTGAACATTTTTTCAAAGAAGATATAAAGATGGCTAAAAGACAAATGAAAAAGATGCTCAACATCACCAACTACTAGTGAAAAGCAAAATCAAAACCACAATGAGATACCAACTCACACCAGTCAGAACACCTAGTATCAAAAAGATAAAAACAAGTGTCAATGAGGATGTGGAGAAAAAAGGAACTCTCGTGTACTATTGGTGGGAATGTAAATTGGTGCAACTACTGTGGAAAACAGTATGGAAGTTCCTCAAAAAACTAAAAATAGAAATACCATATGATCCAATAATTTCACTACTGGATATTTACCCAAAGGAAAAAAAACACTAATTCAAAAAATATATCCATCCCTACATTTACTGCAGTACTGTTTACAATAGTCAAGATGTGAAAGCAACCTAAGTGTCCACTAATAGATGAATGGATAAAGAAGATGTGGTAAAAATATACAATGGAATATTACTCAGCCATGAAAAAGAATGAAGTCTTGCCATTTGCAACTACAAAGTACCTAGAGGATACTATGCTAAATGATATGAGTCGGAGAAAGACAAATACTGTATGGTTTCACTTATATGTGGGATCTAAAAAACAAATTAACAAGCCAACATCAAACAGAAACAGATCCATAAACACAGAGAACAAACAGGTCTTTACCAGAGGGCAGGGAATCGGGGTGGGAGGAGTGGGAGAAATAGGTAAAGGGGATTAAGAGATACAAACTTCCAGTTACAAAATAAGTAAGTCACAAGGATGAAAAGTACGGCGTAGGGAATCTAGTCAAGAATGGCGTAATAACATTGTATGGTAACTACAGTTACAGCAGTAAGTGTGGCATAATATACAGAACTGTCAAATCACTATGCTATACACCCAAAACTAATATAACATTGTAGGTCAACTATACTTTACAATAAAAATTTTCAAAATAATAATAATTTAGGCAGGAAGACAAAATAACGGGTTAGCTTTGGGAAAGATAAAAAAGAAGTGAGTATAATTGCAAAGGGGGCTTAAACACACCTGTAATACTGTATGAAATATTAAAGCAAAAGCAGAATAATTATGTAAAATCTTAGTGGTTTTCTTTAAAATTTTTAGTAAATCCTTTTTGTTGGCTTTAGTAAGAGCCAACTTACTAAAGCAGCAATTATTCTAATTGCTAAGTCAATACTGCCAAAGTCTCTCTAAAGAGAAACACAGTCTGTGAGGCACCTCTACTTTGTAGATTTTAAACAGAAATAAGGACTTGGGTCTGTGGTTAATGAGGACTTACTGTACTTTACATCTTTTGATCTTCTTAGTCTCTCTTCCACATTCTTTGCAGTCTCTAGCCTACTTTACTAAAGAACTTTTGACCAAAAATAGATGTAATACAATCTAACAAATATCTAACCAATGGAGTGATTTTCATATTATTTTCATCCAGTCCAGATTCCAACACTTTTCTCCCACCAACAACTGGGGCTATATGCTCAGTCTCAGTCCGCAGATATTCTGCTAGGTCCTCTGGGTTCATGCTGAGCCACAAACACCAACTGTGGGTACCAGCATGGATCTTGATCCAAAAGCTTTTACACGGGGACGCCTGGGTGGCTCAGTCGGTTAAGCGTCTGCCTTCAGCTCAGGTGATGATCCCAGGGTCCTGGGACGAGTCCCACATCAGGCTCCCCGCTCAGCAGGGAGTCTGCCTCTCCCTCTCCTCCCTGCTTGTGCTCTCTCTTGCTATCTCCCTCTCTCTCAAAATGAATAAATAAAATCTTTTTAAAAAAATAAATATAATAAAAGCTGTTAGACTGAGAATTTGCTTTGCTAGATTTCTAGGTTTAATAACATGGGAATTATCACTC
This sequence comes from Procyon lotor, assembly GCA_028646535.1. Taxonomy (NCBI): domain Eukaryota; kingdom Metazoa; phylum Chordata; class Mammalia; order Carnivora; family Procyonidae; genus Procyon; species Procyon lotor. Next base: position 30,265,299 of record CM053614.1, read on the forward strand.
CTCCAGAGTATTTCAAGTACTTTTGCAAACAGCGTTAAAAATACACTGTGGATTTCCTATCACTCTGGTCCAGTAGTGTTAGTAGAGAGTTCTTCAAAACGTTGTCATCTCCCACTCTCTCCCCCTCGTCCTGCCCTGACATGTGTGCCATTCTCAGACAGATGCCACAGTGACTTGGCAGAAGAGACCATCCTTGGATTAAAGATACAATGCCCGAAGTGCTTTGCCATAAATTTTCACAATTTCAGACAAAGAAAAAAGAACTTTTTTTAATTTTTTTTTTTTTACTATGTTGACTTCCCAGACAAAACCCATAGATTTGTTAAGAGACAAATATCAAAAGATGATATTTGCTTTTAATAAACATGATTTAAAACTCTGTTTAGAGAGCCACCAAAGTGTTTTTTTTTTTTTTTTAAGATTTTATTTATTTGACAGAGAGAAACACAGAGAGAGGGAACACAAGCAGAGGGAATGGTAGCGGGAGAAGCAGGCTTCCTGCCAAGCAGGGAGCCTGATGCGGGGCTCAATCCCAGGACCCTGGGATCATGACCTGAGCCGAAGGCAGACCCTTAACGACTGAGCCACCCAGGTGCCCCACCAAAGTGTTTTTGAAAGTGTTTTTTTTTCATGGCCAATTTGTATTTGCATGAATGAGTCCTTGGTTCTTTCCAGGGAGTAGAAATAAACCCTGGGTCAATCTGGAAACACAGAGGATACAGTCACTGGGGGTGATTTAATGTCACCACAAATATTACAGATATGAATTATCTCCCAATTCTCTAAAAGATGTATTTCAAAATAGATCTCATTTGAGTCTACTCCATCTCTGCTCCCAAAAAAGATTGAAAAGATATTATTTGTGGACTTCCAAGGATCCCATCTTGTCTCCTTGGATCACACAAAATCCCAGGCCTTGCAAGATCTGGAAAAATGAGGAGGAACCTCAGGTTCTCAGTCCACGTGGGAAGTGCCCCCAGCCATGGGAAGGCAACGAGTTTCAACAGGAAATCCACCTCCTCCAGGCCACGGGGGGCCAAGGAAACCTTTGCCACTATCCACAGAGCCAAGTCATTCAAGGTCAGGACTTTCCATGACCTTCTAAGGCCCTGCCACCTCACAAAGTGGCAACTGTCCTCCCACAGAGGCCCAGCTATTTTCTTCAGACAGATCTGGAAACCTTCCAGATTTCCCTTCTCTGTATGAAGGGCAGGTCAATGGGATGCCAGTGCCTACTGCAACTCTTCAACCTCCCCCACACAAAAGTCTGTCTCAGTTTATCTCCTGGATGGGTTCTCCTTCTTCACCACCCCCTTGCAAAGCCCCTTCCCTTTCTAATATACACACACAAAGACAGTTTACTCCCTCTCTCCCTCACTCCCTAAGGACCTCCCCTTCTTGGGGAAGTAGGAGAGGGGGCCACAAAGGAATTATACTTTCTCTCGTGGCACGTCTATGAGACAGAAAGAGAGATTTGTTTCAATAAACCAGTTTTATATAAGATACAGACAACCCCATATCACATAACAGTGTGAATTTTGCCTATGACTTTCACCATTAGATCCAGTTCTCTTGATTGCACCATCATCTGCAGAAGACCACAATTCATTCATTTACTCATTCAAAGGTGCAGGTTTAAGGGAACAGATGTGGGGTCCAGTTGGAGAGCAGTTAAATTTAAGGTGCTGAATGGTGGGATGAAGTAGCCAATTAAATACAGAGCCTGGACATACATAGAAATCAGGAAATCTTGTTCCAGTATTTAGAGCCATGGGCATGAATGAGAGGCTATGGACTGAAGGAGAGGATGCCCTCGGATGGAGGTCTGAGGCACCCTCCAGCAAAGCAGACTGTGCGGGTAGGACCTTAGGTAGAGGGGCAAGTAAATGAGTGGCCAGAGAGCCAGAAAGCCCAAGCTCCACAAAGCAAGATATGGACAGCTGTCTCAAGGGCAGCAGCAAGATGGGAGAAAGGCCTTGGAACTCGTTCTTTCCTGTTAAGAATTTAACCACCACGATCATACTCAGGAGATTACTTCAGCTGATTATAGCTCAAATGCAGAGAGCACATGGGCCCTGAAGGAGCTGGATGAGATGGGTATCATTTGGTGGGAGGTGAAAGGGAAAGAAGGCTCTAGAAGGAGCCCCCTCTAAAGGCGGTCCTGGGTGGACAGGAGAGTAATCCTCATCTACCCACACCTTTCTCTCTATATATATATGGGCTAAGTGACAGTCCTGCTTCCCAGGCCTTCCCCACTCCCTAATTAGCTGTCACCTTCCTGTGGCTTGCATAGCAGCTCGGAGAGATTTCTCTGGTAGGTACTGAGCAACAGCTTAAGCTACAGCAGACTTGGACGCTTTTCTCTTTCTGAAAAAATAACTTTTAGATCATAAGACCTCTACTAAAATACTTTGTTATTTAAAAAATACAGTTAATTCATATGTGTGGTATAAATAACAGGCCCTAAACTTCTCATGAAAAGTGAGCATCTCGAACCCAACCCCTTCTGATTTCCAATAATGTTCCACAGAGCCTGCCACATCAAGCCATTGTCCTTTTATTTTGCTTACTACCTCAATATCTTTTTTTTAAGAATTTATTTATTTATTTGTTTGTTTGTTTGTTTATGTATTTGACAGAGAGAGAGAGATCACAGGTAGACAGAGAGGCAGGCAGAGAGAGAGAGGGAAGCAGGCTCCCCGCTGAGCAGAGAGCCCAATGATGTAGGGCTCTGAGATCCTGAGATCATGACCTGAGCTGAAGGCAGAGGCTTTAACCCACTGAGCCACCCAGGCGCCCCTACCTCAATATCATTAAAGGATGTTCACATACTACTATTTCTTGATTTATCAACTTTAGGCCCTGTGACTATGGGCTTTCTGCCACAAGCAGTAAGGAAGGATTCAGCTAACACCATTGCCCACCTTCCCTCCTCCTACCTCCTCATCTCTGATGTTTAGATGACTACCTCTACTTCATCTATTGCTTACCTTTAGAATTTTAAATAATTGAGTTGCCATCTCTTGACTCCACAGTCTGTAAAATGAAAATATTCACACCTCTACCTTAACTTCCACCTCGTTTTCCCCTCCCACTCCCATCAATTGACAGCTACCTTTCTGCTTTTCTGTTTTTGATTTTGATACCATTTATATTGTTTTGTATCCATTGTGTGTTCTATACTTTTTAAAGATTTATTTATTTTAGAGAGAGACGGGGGGGTAGGGGGCAGGAGGACATAGGGAGAGGGAAAGAGAATCTCAAGTGGGGCTCGATCTCACCACCCTAATATCAGGACCTGAGCCAAAACCAAGAGTTGGACGCTTAACCAACCGAACCACCCAGGTGCCCCTTGTATTCTATAATTTTTAAATGTAGATGTCTCATCTGAAGTGGTTTCAAAAGCAGGATATCAGAGCAGGGTCAATTTGTAATTGTGGTTTTGATTTAGAGGAACATTTTGATGTAGGCATGTGGATAAAGCTTCATCAAATATAAGCATTCTCTATTTTTTAAATAAAAATTAGAAATGTATACAATAGGCTTCCCTAAACCTCATGCCATCCCTGAACCAAAGAGGGTGGGAATATCTATGATACCATTGCTTGATTTCAAGACCAATGTTTAGAGATATGCCAATTAGGCCACTTCAAAATATCATCAATCTTTTGTCCTCTCCTACATTAATTTTTGTCAAGGCCTATAGCCAGAGGAAAATATTAGAAAATTTAATTATCTCCTGAATTTGGGACAGGCTAGGCAGCCAAACTAAATAAAAATAATAGCAAAAACTCCCAAGAGAATAGGTCTAGCATTGTAAATGGCCCTACGGTGGAAATGTAGTAAAATTGCAAAGAAAAATGCTTTATAAAAATGAAATCTTGGGGCACCTGGGTGGCTCAGTTGGTTGGGCATCTGCCTTCGCTCCAGTCATGATCCCAGGGTCCTGGGATCCAGCCCCACATCAGGCTCCCTGGTGGGCAGAGAGCCTGCTTTTCCCTCTCTTTCTCCCCCTGCTGGTGCTTACTCTCTCTCTTTCTCTCTTTCTCACTCTTTCTCTCTTGTGTTCACTATCCCCCTTTCTCTTCAATAAATAAAATCTTTTAAAAAATGAAATATTGTCTGAAAAAAAGTGTTAAATCTCAATAAAATATATACTGTTAAAATAAAATACTGTCATCTTTAGTTCACCTCTGGCCTTCTTAGAAAGCTGTAGATGAGTCACTGTTACACAAACTAGCCTACCATCAATTTAAGTGACTTTCTAAACACAATAAGGGTGCCAGAGAATTGCCACCATAACCCAGTCCCATAAAGCTTGAAAACTTTAAGACAAAAATCAGTGTTGGAATCTCAAAAAAACAAACAAACAAAAAAATCCTGCATCATATTGTAATGAATACATAATTCTGTAACACAGCTCCCTAAGTGTGCCTCATGGTAAGGCTTCAGTGTATTTGACAATTTGTTAATTCAACTGGCTCCTACAATGTTCACTACCATTTTGGATAAAAATTTAGCTTCTCTTCAGAAATGAAAGAGAGTGGACACTCCCTTGTCAAGGTATCTATCTGCATATGAGTTGCCAAAATATTTTTGAGAAAGAACAGAAGAGGAAAAAAATGTAAAACAAAAAGTATAGTAGTTGTTAAGAAAGGAAGGAAAGAAGGAAGGAAGGATCTGTTTCTACTGGGCTTGAACATTTGAGGCAGTAAATTTGCATAAGACCTCTCCAAAATAATCTGCCATTGCCTCTACTTAATCTTAAAAACAAAAATTCTCACCTAAATCCCAGGTGAAGATTAAATTAAGAGCACCTTGGGCAGCCAAATCAGCATCGCAGCTAGAGCATTTGGGTTTGAGATCTTGTATCAAACAAGAATTGCTTAACAGGGAAGTCCATGACAGCCTGGCTGGGACAATAAACATAGAAGTCAACTGGGAGGAGATGACATAGGAAACTCCACGAACTTATATTCCAAATATTCCACACAAGAAAAAGGCGGCTTCTAGATCAGAAAGGCAGAAATGAAAATAAAGAGGAAATTGCTTTGGCGAAACGAAGGTTCTAGAGTGAGCCTACTCAAGGACACTGAGCCGCCATCAGGAGGCTGAGATGGAGAGATGAGGAAAGAAGAAACATTTGATGCATGACGATGTCATTCGCTTTTGCTGGGCTGTGCAGGGAACTTGCCCACCTCCAGTGGGCTACTGAGCAGAGGCTGGAGAAGACCGCTGTGGGTGGTCAGGACCTCCCAAGGGAAGCAGCTCCCTCTGGGTATCCGTGAGTCTTGGCCTCTGGGGCAGGTAAGGAGCCTAAAGGAATAAGAACAACTGATCTGGGAATTAAGGTAAAAGTAATCCTCTTAGTGACCTCATTAAGCTATATTATTTAGGAAAAAAAATAAGGGCAAGCAGAAGGCTCTGGTATATTAACCTAACACATGTAAACATTTTACAACCAAGTGGGTCCCCTAAGGGACCCAGAAATTCATCATCATCCTGTCCTGATGCCACAGCTCAGGATTTCCTTTCCCTCTCAAAAGGCTGCTATGGGAATCCACCTTTCCTCTACTCTGAGTAAGAAGAAGTACTTAGAGTTAATTGAATAGAGCTATTCTCTGATATGTAAAAGTCTTGCTCCTATGCTCGGTGTTCACAGAATGACCAAAAGCTCCTGTGCAAATTAACCCAACATAGTCTGAGTGAAAAGAGAAGGTTGCAATGGGAGGAAAATATATAAGGATGCCTTTCATTCCATCTTACAAAAAACAGAAAATATGCTCACCTACACAGCTTCTTGCTACCTAGCCATTTGAAGTTCCCATTCTGATCCCTCAAACTTCCAGAAGGAATGGGTAGAAACAATTTTAGGAAACAATCTGTCTATAAAATATCCACTATATCATTTGTCTTTCACCAAATTCGGAACCGCCACGTGTGACCCGAGAAGGAATGCAGTCCCCGGAAGTCGTGCACACAGTGGCCCCGAGTACCTCATGCTTCAGGATTCATTTAATCCTTCATTCAGAAAATATTTTTATTGAGCACCTACGATGTACCAGGCTCCGTTCTAGAAACCGAGAATATAGCAACATAAATGGTAGAGTCACTGTATTCATGGAATTTATATTCTCAGGGGACATAGAGACTATAAGAAATAGTAAATATGGGGCGCCTGGGTGGCTCAGTCGTTAAGCGTCTGCCTTCGGCTTGGGTCATGATCCCGGCGTCCTGGGATCGAGCCCCGCATCGGGCTCCCTGTGCTGCAGGAAGCCTGCTTCTCTCACTACCATTCCCTCTGCTTGTGTTCCCTCTCTCGCTGTGTTTCTCTCTGTCAAATAAATAAAATCTTTAAAAAAAAAAAAAAAAAGAAATAGTAAATATGTCATTTCAGATAATAAGTGCTATGAGGGAAAACAAAAGTGAAGGAAATTGTCAGGTACTGGGAGTGGGTGAAACGGGTCAGCTGTTTTACAGAAGATGAGCAGGTAAGACCTCTCTGAGTGATAATAACTAAGGAAAAACCTGAATGATATGAAGGAGCAAGCCAAAAGGAATGTGAATTTTATTAGAGGTCGGATGCAAGGGTGCCTAGATGGCTCAGTCAGTAGAGCATGCAACTCTTGATCCTGGGGTTGTGAGTTTAAGCCTCACATTGGGCGTGGAGCCTACTTAAAAATTTAAAATTAAAAATAAAGTTTAATGGAAAGTCATTGCAGAGTTTTGAGCAAGAGAGCGAAATGACTGACAGCGTTTTTTAAAGGTCACTCCGGCTACTCTAAGGAAGGAATCCAGAGTGGTAAGAGAGGAGACAGAGGGACCAGTGGAAAGGACAATGACTCAGGGAAATGTGACAGCATGAACATGATACATGGTCAGAGTCAAGATATATTTTGAAAATCAAATGTAGAGTTGATGGATTAGATGAAGAAAAATGAGGGAACAAGGATGTCTTTAAGTGTTGGATCTCAACAATTAGATCAAAGGAAGTCCCATATACTGTACTGGGGGAGAGGGGAAGAGGAACAAGTGTTTTGAGGGGAGAGAGGGTTGTCAGCAATTTTGCCTAAAACATCTTAAGTTCAAGATGCCCATTAGACTTCGAAAGAGAGATCTCAAAAGGCAGACGGTACCCAAATCTGGGGCTTAAAGTAGAAGCTGGAACTGATTGCAGATATAAATTTGGAGATCATCAATCATTTGTAACATGTCAAGATTAGAATAAAGTTTTCTGCTCTATCTACTTGACTAACAGAGCTTTGCGTTGTATTTACTTTCCTACTAAGGAAAGGTACCCAAGGGAAGCTTAAAGGCTTTCTGCAAAGAGTGGAAAGCTTCCCAATGTTTGAAGATCTTCCAAAGCCATCTTTTAAGGGACCATCCAGGGCTTGTTCCAAGTAACCCTGCTTCTTGAGAAGTGGGAAGCTGCCATGCCCCTAATCTAGTCATAATCTTAGAAATGTCTTTGGGAGAAGTGTCCTTTACTCATCTGCTTACCTAGCCACACTGAGAGGAGAAAGCGAACTTCTACTCTGCTCAGTTAGGCCAAATATTCCACACAAGAAAAAGGCTCAGATGAGCACACACCAGTGCTGCGATTTGGCTAGCTCCATCTGACCTCCTCTCCACTTTCCATTTAGCATCCACATGGAGAATAGATTTATTAAAAGTACTCAGAGATCTTGCACAGAAACCAAGGGCAGAAATGTAGCCAAGACTCAAAAAGGACCTGGAACCAGGAACAGGAAAATCATCAGGACTTTTCATTCCCCCTTTGTGATTCTTTGTGTTTACTTTGTTCTTCACCCTAATGACCTCCTCACCTTTCATAGGCCCTACCTCCTAATACTATCTCCTCGGGGGTCAGATTGTCCACAGACACACACAGTCGGGAATACAACATTCAGATCAGAGCACGACGAATACATGCCCAGCCCAGGCCACTGGCTCTGAGATTGAGGATAAAAGGCACACATAGTAGAGCTGCTCAGTTGGGCCCACTAAATCAGCCAAAAATAAGTATAAACAAACACTGAAGGGCCTACAACTGTGGGATTTGTGATTGTTTTGCAGTAATATTGTTTCCAGAATTAAATGATACACGTCGTCATTATAGTCACTCACAAAGCCTATCTGTGTCTGAATCCCCACTTTGCTTTCTGAAGAGAGAGGCTACAATTGATTCACTTCGGGTCAAGTGGTCCCTCCTCCCCATGATTAGAGGGTAGTCAAGGCGATTAGGATAGACCTGGAAGTTGGGGGTCACCCCTGTGGATCAGGAGACAGTTCTCAGAAGGAAGTGGGGGATGGGGTAGTTACTGTGGGCTGAGCAGACACCAAAAGAGTCTAGTTCTATTTCATGCACAAAGTGCTCCCTACAGCAACAACTGCCTGAAGGTAAAGACTTCTGTGAGAAAAAATTGTCTCCTGCAAGCAGTTCTGAATTTCAAAAGAAACTTTACTTTGAAGAAAAAAAGGAAACAGCAATGTTCCTTAAAGGAGAAAGACAGAGCGCACGTAGAAATATTTAAATGCTATTAATCACAAGATTGGGGTGGAATTTGATCAACAATTCACAAGGAAATCAAGTGTGAAATGGAAAGGACAGCAAATCATTTCAGCACTGTGAAATTCATTTCGGTGACTCCAGAAACATCAGCTGCTACCAGCGACTCCATGCCAATGGCCAGGAGGCCTGGAACTGAGCCTGGAAAAGATAAAGAGCTGTCTCTTAATGAAGGAAAGGGACCAGGGGAGAAAGGTGAAGTTGAGACATAATCACAACCATTTCCAGTTGAGTGAGTACACAAGTGATGTTGGTCTTTTACTGGAATGATGAATTTTAGATTGGAGTTATTACACTATAAAAAAATTCATTTTTCAAATTAGCTTCATAGGAGCAAAAAAATAAATTAATAAGATGCTAAGTTGATTTTGCCTTTTTTTTTTAAGATTTTATTTATTTGACAGAGAGAGACACAGCAAGAGAGGGAACACAAGCAGGGGGAGTGGGAGAGGGAGAGGCAGGCTCCCCGCCGAGCAGGGAGCCCAATGCGGGGCTCTATCCCAGGACTCTGGGATCATGACCTGAGCTGAAGGCAGACACTTAATGACTGAGCCACTCAGGTGCCCCAATCTTAAAAAAAAAAAAAGGCAAAAAACAACTTAGCATCTTACTAATTTATTTTTTTGCTACTATGAAGCTAATTTGAAAAATCAATTTTTTATAGCGTAATAACTCCAATCTAAAATTCATCATTCCAGTAAAAGACCAACACGACTTGTGTACTCACTCAATTGGAAATGGTTGTGATTATGCCTGAAACAAAGGTTTTTGTTTCATCAGTTTTTGAGAAGATAGAATGAAAATTTTTAGATTCTGAAAGTTCAAACAGAGAAATGTTTATAATAATGCACAAAGTTTCATTTGCATCTAATTTTTATTTTTTTTTCCTTTTTTAAAGATTTATTTATTTACTTATTTTACAGAGATACAGAGAGCACAAGTAGACCGAGCAGCAGGCAGAGGGAGAGGGAGAAGCAGGCTCTCCACTGAACAGAGAGCCCAATGCAGGACTCGATCCCAGGACCCTGGGACCATGACCCAAGCGGAAGGCAGCCACCCAACCGACTGAGCCACCCAGGCGCCCTGCATCTAATTTTTAATAGCTGATTACATTTTTCCTTTATATGTCACTTCTAGTGAAGAAAAGGCTGATTGTTTTACCTACTTACATAAACACAAGCAAACATGCACATATACATACATTTTGAACACTATGATTATTAAATTCACTATGTGCTGATATTTAAATTGTATAAATAACACCAGATAATAAATCATAGGCAAACTGGATGAATAGATCTTTGAATAAGTGACATAACTCTGAAAGCAATGCAAGGTACGTGCCAAAAAGCAATGCTTTTTGAATGATTCTATTGGGAACAATTAATTAGTAACAGTCACTAATGATAATGAGGGCATTTGGGAGGTACAAATACAGATATTTGCCAGGCAGGCAATAAAAATTTGCACAAAGAATCTAATTTAAAGAGAGAGTTGCAAGAAAACTGAGAAGAAATAAAACGCTGTTCCAAACACTTTACAAGAAATCATACTGGGACCCGAGTCACCCAGGAGAAGCAGCTCTTCCAAGAGATTAGGTTTTAATGAAAACCTGGAACCACCTCGTCTTTAGCTTGTGTTTTTTCCCTCGGCAAAAATTCCAGAAGCAAAGCAATTCAAGTGGCTGCTCCCTGCTCTGAAGGTGAGTTAGTTCCTCACCCCTAGACCTGCTGAATATAATAGCCCAAACTGGACCAAGAATCTCTATTTTTAATAGGCTCCCTGGGTGATTCTGTTGTGCAGTCAGGCTTAGAAAGGCCTGTTGTAGAGAGGAAACTCTTGTTGACATATTTGGTCCTCTGTCTACAGCAGGCCTTTAGAATCCTCAGGAAACCATCAGAAATCGCCTTCTGGGTTTCACAAATCCCACTCTTATCCCCTCCCTCCTAAGGTTTAAGACTCTCCCTAGAATCTCTCTTTCATCAGACATGTAGGAGAAGATGTTTCTATCTTTGTACTATAAGATTTTAATTGTTGAAAAAGTGTCTGTTGAGAATTGGATCCATCCAGTGACATGAAGTACTTGGGATTAAACGGGCAGTGGGCCTAGACAAGTGAGTCTCTCAATTATTTCTTCAGGACTATGACACGACCACAGACATGGTTTCCCATTCAGTGTGTGTTTTAAAACCATGTCAGTGCTGTTCTGAGTTTGATAAAATACACACTGAATTCACGACTCCTTCATTCTTTGTTTATTGATCTTCTAAATTACATAAGCCGTAACTGCACCCAGTTGCCTAAGTAGGATTATGCTACATGACAAGCTGCTAATAAGTGAAACACTAAAAAGACCCACCATCTGTCCACATGGCTTTATGAGGAGCAATCAAGGCAGCACTCGTGCTAAGCTATGCTTAAAGCCCCCTGCCCCCTGCACGAGTCCCAGCAGCCTCTGCAGCTTCCACGTGCCCCACGAGCTGCGAAAGGGCTGGCTCTGGTGGACAGAGCAGAATCGAGGGGGAGACAAAGACAAGGACAGCACTCTTCTTTTCTGGGAGGTTCTCCCCTGAAGCTCAGATTGCAATTTGGATCTTTCTCTTCATGCAAGCCAAGTCAACCAAGTCTGACGAAGTGTACTTGGGGGCTTAACGCTCTTTAGATTTCCTGCACGGTTCAAAGAATAAAAGCTCTATCTCTGACCCTCATACGTGGTTTCTGAAGGTCACTAAGAACAATTCGGGACACTCCAAAAGGAAGAGGATAAGAGAAACCCACCGAATATTCACTCCTCGATTTTATGGTGTGGTTCAAATAAAATGGAGAGGGGTAGACCTATCATTTACGTAACAGACACACAAGGAGAGGCAGGAATGTTTAGGTCAATGTGGGGGGTGGCAGGATACATAGTAAGTGAGACACTGGGTATACCCCAGGAAGAAAACATGGAAGGCCACTGTGCCCAGAACTCCCACAGTTCTGTTTGTATGAGGAACAAGAAGCCACTTTCTACAAATCTTCCTAAAGGAGAGGAAAATAAAGTTATACAAACTTGATCCAAGAACATGAGGTCCATATACAAAGGGAAAGGGGATACAGGGACACTTATTTGCCCGAGTTCCAGTAAAAGCGCTTGAAATAAAAGAAATGAAAAATAAAAGATCTATTTCACTAAATTTTCAGTTAGGAACAGAACATAAAAAACAGTCCTCTGCAAAAAAATTGAAAAGGAACTCTGACAGCCTGTATAAGAGAATCTAGAAGAGCTCAGTATCCCTTCATATCCCACTTCAGAGGAATGTGGAGCTCATTAGAGGAGAGAGAGAGCGGCCCGGGCATGAAGTTGGACCCACCTCTTTCTGGAAGAGAGGAGAGGTAGAAGAAAACACTTCGTATCTGAGTCCCTCCCTGGGGGACCGCGGACATTGCCACAGCAGGGGAAGGAAAAGTGGGCAAGCTGACACAGAGGGCTGGCTCCCAAGCTCAGGCAAAGCACCTCAAGGTCTTCCTGAACTAGCTGCAAAGATCTGGGAACTGGAGGAGTTTCCGCAATTACAGATGGGAGCGGAGATAGAAAAACCCTTTATTCCTCTCTTACATTATGACACCATTGTAACCTCCAG
>CM053614.1:30277990-30330263 GCA_028646535.1 Procyon lotor
GGCTTCCTGAGTCAGGAAGAGAACAATCGGCAAACCAAGAAAATGGCTATGACAGAAGAACAAATGTAGCATCATGGAGGTCTGAAGGATGAGGAGGAAGAGGGCAAGTTGGCAAAGCCTTCAAGGAGAAGAGGACCCTTGAACTGCAAAAGATAAACAGGTTGCTGACAGACAAAGGCAAAAGCAAAAGCATGATCAAGGTCAAGAAGGCTGGGATCATCTTCCCTATCCTGGGAGTATGATCAAAGTGTGGGGTTGGGTGCGGAAAGGAAGGAGTCTCAGCAACCAGCAAAAACACTAGGGAAACCCTAATAATAAGAGCTAAGCTCACCTGAGTGCTTCCTGTGTGCACTTCTCTAAATTGCTTCCATAGCATTAACTCATTCACCCCTCACTACAAGGGGTGATTCACCTCCCACCCCAGGAGGCAGATGATGACCATCCTTATTTTACAGAAGTAAAAAAAAACCTGAGGCACAGAGGTAAGGGACATGCTCGAGTAGGGGAGAGGCAGAGAGGGAGTGCTACCCTCCCGTCCAACTCCCGAGGCCACACGTGTACGCACTCCATGCTTCGCAAGTGAGGGGAGAGCCAGTTCAGAGAGGACTTCCTAACCCATCCTAAGGAGCTTGGACTTGACCTTGGCAGCAGTGGAGGATTTTAAGCAGATGAGTAGAATGATCAGATTTGTGTTTTAGGACAAATGCCAAGTGTTTACAGAGTGGAGGGCAGGAAGAGGGAAGGCAGCTAGGCAGGACCTGACTCCGCTCCCTACACTCACACCCACTGTCCATACAGACACACACACACACACACACACACACACACACACACACACCTCCTCCTGGGACCTCCCATACAAACAAGATAACAAAAAGCAGAGCTTCGGAGGACATGATTTAAAACCAAGGAAGAAATAGCAACTTTTAGCAGAAAAGCTCAAAATGGACCTATATTGGAACCATAACTCTCAACTTAGCGGCTTTGTGACCCCGAGCAAATTACTTAACCTCCTTAAGCTCAGTTTTTCTACAGAAGTTGAGAAACAAAATGAAAATCCCTATCACAAAACTCAGAGTAGGGTCAGATGTGTCCCCAGAATTCAGACTGTCTGGACTGTCGAACAGTAAAGCTTTGTCCGTCCCACACATTATGTAACATACTCAGTGGGCCCAGACACAGTCTCCTACCATCAAGTCCACTATTATTTCTGCAGAAAAATACATTTCTGCAGTGAAACATATGAATATTCACACTAAGTGGGATAAAGCAAAACTATAAATAGTCTCACACAAGTTCAAGTTCTGTTTCCCTATCAAAAGATTTCAGGTCACATCAGTTCTATATTCAAATGAGTTATGAAAAACTTGAGGTTTTCAAAGCTTTTGGGATTTCAGAATTGCAGATAAGGGGTTATGTCCCTCATTATAATATTTGCTTCAGACTTTCTGTAGGAATTAAATAAGTGAGGCATATAAAGCACTTAGAATCTGATATTCATCCCAAATGACAACAAATGTGACCCAGTATCTGCGTTCCTCAGCCCACGTGCCTCAACTCTGCCATCTCAAAGAGTGCTCAAAGGTAGCAATACCTTCACTCCTGCTTTTGATCGTGAATTCTCATCTTTACGGTCTACCAGCTCCACTACCAATCATAATGCCCATTTCACCATTTTCCTTGGGGATCCCATCAAGTCTTCATGGAAAGTCCCCAAGATGGGTTCTAGAGACCAGCCCTGACCTCAAAGACCTGTCTGCACAGCCACCCTGGAAGGTGTGAAGCTGGGGTAAATGACACTATGGGAGACCTTGCCCTGTAACCACAATATTTTCCAGGGCTAATATTATTAAAATCAGCAAAAGTAATCATGAGTTGTAGAAGACCGCAGGGGGGAGTACCAGAACACATTCAACCTCAGCAGGGCAATGGTGAGCCAGGAAACTGTTATGGTCTGCACACCAGGGACCGGGGACAGCACTGCTAGGTCACCGACCCCACCTTAAAGACAGCACGGTTTCTGCCTCTTCTCCAAGCCTTCATTCTGCTCCCTTATCTCAATCAGAGTTTGAATGAATCATCATCATCGTCATCACCACAATTATCGCCATCACCATCCTTCCATTATACAGTGCTCTAAAATTTACTTGGGGTGCTGAATATATTACCTTACAGTTGGGACCTGTGTCTTCATCGTTCTCTTCTACCAGGCACTGTGTCCTCAGCCAGCCAGTCTCCTCACTGCAGGTGATTCCTACAGAATGCTGGTTATTCTGGTCAGCAGAGCCCTGGAGACAAGACCATCAAGCCATGTGGATGAAGATCTACCACACCCACAACCCAAGCCACCAGTGCCATTTTGTGTGTCTGCCTGGGCTGATCCGCAAGGCCACCACGGGTTTGGAGATCAAGCACAACAGGCACAGTGTTAACAGACTGCCTGTCGGCAAAGAAAATGAGAGATGCTGTGTAATGGCATTTCCATTGTCATTCCCAAGAATAAGGGCCCCCAAACCTTGACAGAGCATCAGACTCACCCTGGGACATTTTTTTTAAATCCAGGTTTCCAGGTCCCTCCTGAGCGATTCTGAGACCACCAATGTGAGGGGAAGGCTGAGAATCTATACTCTATTATGCCCCCCCAGATGAGGATAATACAAAGGCAATCTTGGGAACCATTGACCTAGAAAATCAGGAAACACAAATTACAGAAAAATCACTTTAAACATACCAAATTCTAATTTCTGGCAACTACAAATTCTGTGTTCGCACTGGGGTCAAAAAGGAAATGGCCTTGGAATATTAATACAAACAGTCATAATGACCATTCACTTCAGATAACCTTTATAAAAATGACATAGAGACTTCGCAAAGGGAGCACAAAATTGTAAGATGTAAAGCCTAGAATTAGGCAGAGGGACAAATGAATATTGGTTATCTAGAAGATGTGTCTAGGCAGCTTTAGACGAAGGCTTGTTATTGGTTCTTACCCTCCGTCTGTCTCCTTTAGCGCCCTCTGCCCTCCCACTCCCATCCCCTAGTGAAAGCTGCCTACAGTGGCGGATGACACTTCAGAAATCAAATGGAAACTGAAAAATTACTTCTCTGGTTAGCATCTGTGTGGCAATATGTTTACTGCCTCTATTCATCCCTGAGCCACTGCCAGGAAAGCCAGAAAAGAGGGCAAGAGCTCTATTCATCTAATTACTTCAGCAGAAGAAAAATGTGTTAATTAACTGACCTTAATAATTCATATGTATCCAAACCAAGGGATCATTAGACTTGCGCAAAAGGCCTAGCCTCTGAATAAAGAATCCTCAGAATGATCTCAGGGACAGCCTCATTTTGGAGAGGTGATCTATTTTTGTTTTCTCAAGAACAAATCCACCACCTCCAAAATGATTGAAGAACCTTCCTGCAAATTACAGGTTTGCTATAATACCTTGATTCCTCCAATTTCCTCAGCCCCTCCGGGGAATGTAAAATATTTTTAGAATCACAACAGCCTAACACATTAATTGGATTTCATCATGCTCGCTGCTGATTGGAACATTATACAGTAAAGGGGAATTGACTGTGTGTGTCCTCTACAGACTTCCAAAGCAGCAAGAGGAGAGACAAAAACGGGTCTTGCTCTTCTGGGGAGTTAACGCGATCATTCAAATCACGGTTCCCTACCAAATATGCTGCCGCCTAGAAACCAGCCATGAAATTAGTCCCACAACCTTCAGCTCTTGAAGTCACTGTAAGAAAGAGCAAGGACGCTGATGATTTCATCCTCAAAGACAGTATACCCGCTCGGGGGTGTCCCCCTATTTCCATGTGCCTTTCTGGTGTTTTTGCAGGCAGAGGTGGACACTCATGTCAGGACAGTCATTTTCCAAGAGCGTTTATTAAATTGTCCACCAGCACCGTAAACAGAGAAGCACACAGAGGGAGGCTGGGAGTCTAGGTTGCAGAGGACAAGCAGGGATGGGGAACAAAGAACAGCTGGAAGTTCTTCGGCGGGTCCGCAGGCCATGGTGGTGATGGCAAAGATGTGGCTGGCCATGGCAGCAGGGGATGAACACCTGCCCCTGGCAGCGATCCCAGCCCATCAGACCAAGGCCATCATTGCAGCGCGCGCACCCCAGCTGAGCCCCGGAGCCAGCAGTGGGGCCAGGCGGACACCTGCCTCACTAGCCAAGGGGACCTTGCCAGAGGCCCAGCTGGAGGCGGGAAGGGACGCTAAGCTGCAGGACCCCCGCAGTCCTGTGGGATCCTGGGTGTTGGGGTGAACTATCCACTCCCCCAAATTCATAGTTGACGTTCTAATGCCCAGTGCCTCCGGATGTGACCTTATTTGGAAACAGGATGTTGCAGGTGTCGTCAGTTAAGACAAGGTCACACTGGAGTAGGGTGGACCCCTAATCCAGTAAGATAGGCATCTTTATAAAACGAACGCCATGTGAAGGGACAGATCCCGGCCAGAAGAATGCCATGCAAAGAAGGAGCTGTATTGCTACAAGCCAAGAAGCTACCAGAAGCTATGGAAGACCTGGAACAGATCCTTCCGATGGCCTTCAAAGGGAGCATGGTCCTGCTGACACCTTGATTTCACACTCTGGCCTTAAAACTGTGAAACAACTTTCTGTGGTTCTATGCCACCCAGTTGGTGGGACTTTATTCCAGCAGCCTAAGAAATTAGCTCAGGGGGCCAAGGAAGAAGGTTTTGAGCTGGTAGAAGAGGGATCAGTCCTCTGGCACTAGAATCCAGCTGTCATAGTCCAGAGCCCAATTCTGTGATCTTAGGCAACTTGCTAGCTAATTTGAACCTATTCTTCCATCTATAGAATCAGGTTGCTTAGACGGTGCCTGTCCATAGGGTTGTTACGAGGATTAAGTGAGATAATGCTGGTCACATGGTTAGCACTGTGCCTGGCACACATTAAGCATTCAATGAATGTGTATTAGCGCCTGTTAAAGGGCTGCAGAATCAAATGAGTGAAGTGTGGATGACAGTGCACCTCCATCTGTAATCTTTTTGCTCCTAGGGCTTACTTTGCATACTGCATCAATTGTGATCTGCGTTTTCTACCATGGCAGATAAAGTTATCTTCACGGCTGATCTACAAACATCACAACTCTCCTCAACTCCTTTCCCTATCACAGCTTCACTAGATTACTCCTAGGTGGCAAATCCTTCATCAGCCCCTCTCTCTGCATCTTCTTCCCTCCCTGCATCCCCATACCCCACAGCCTTCCCTCTGGAGAAAATGCCTTTCCTCCTTGCCCTTTCTATTGGCTTCGCCCACCTCTAGCTATAAATCTTTCCTGTTCTCTAGCTGCTCTGCCTGGAGCAACCTCCTATTACAGGCCCTCCCCTCCTCTCTTTAAACCCCCTCTCATCCCACCTTCTCCTCAAAAACCCATCCATGTCCAATTATAGTGAATGGAAATAGGAGACAGATTCCCACTCACACCTCAACATCATCAACTACCTTCTAACCCCAACCCACCCACTACTGATAAAAATAAACCTTTAAAAAATAGAATGAGTCAGTTTAATCCAACCTCTCTTCATTGAACCAAGAAGAGCTCTGTCTCCACACCCTGCACAGAAACACAGCATGTGCAAGACTGGGAGGTCTGCGTGGGCAACAGTTCGTGAAAGCAAGCTGCTAGGAGGTGCCCTGGGCCCCCTCACCTTCCCTGCCCTCCATGTGTGTCTACTAGATGCTTCCAAAAAAAGAGGCAGAGCCCCCAATAATTGATCTGCAAATGCACAAAAAGAAAGCCAAGTCACACAGGCAATCAATCCCCTCTTCCCTCCACCATGCCACTTACCAGGAGTCAGTCTTTTGGGATTTCTACCCACTTATCATTGAAGCATCATCCCAACTGTAGGCAGCATCAAGTGCTGCAGTGCGCAAGTCTGTGCAGTCTTCTCTCACTTTTATGAGAGAAGTCCTTCTACTCCTTACCTAACATCTTGCTACTGATTAACAAGTAGATAGTGGATGAATTTTTTTTTTCTGTCAGTACCTCTCTATTTCTTTTGGGGAACTATTCTTTTTCTGTTCCATAGGAGTCTCATGATGCAATCAAGCAAAACCATACACACAGAATAACAAAATTAGATCACCGTGACAACAGCGATTAGTTAATCTAATGGCGCATGATCCAAGATGGACCAATCAAAATCCTTCCCTGTGGTGACACACAGACATGGGGGCAGAGAAGTGCCTTTTCCCACTGGAGTTGCTAAACAGAAAGGATATTTCCATGGGACTTCCATTAGCTATCTTCTCCACCATACTGAGAGCCAGTCTGCAGGAAGAGGCCTAGCAACAGAGGAGAAGTCGAGGTGAAAGACTGACAGAGATATGCACAAAGACCAAGCAACATTTGAGCCCCTGGATCCAGTCAAGCTTCAAGCCATATCCACACACCGTACTCCTATCCAACCCTACCACGGATTGTAGGAGCCCTTTTTTATTTAATTCATTTGGAGTTAGAGTCCTAGCTCTTGCAACTAAAAATGACATCAAGGTAATTTTCAACTATATGGCAGTACCTATGTCTTATAAGGGTCAGCACCTGTTCTGATTGTGCTACTGGTTGCCTAAGGTTTTGATTATCACCACTACTTCTAGTGTAAACGTTCTGACCCAACAAAGTGGGTGGTTAGCAGTGTTTTCTAGGCTGTGGGGAGGCAGCCTCCAAACTCCATAGGCTGGGGCTTCCTCCCGATCTCCCACCTCAACAGGAGAACAAGACATGGCCTGAAGACACTCTTCTCATCCCTGAGGTGTGAAGAGGAGAGCATCAGGGCAGAGTTAAACTCCTTCTTCTTCATCATCATGACATAGTGAGTGTGTCAAGGGCAGGTTCAAGGCTGTGGATATGTGCCATAAGGAAGAGACTGAAGGACTGACTTGAAAGAGTCAAGCAAGGAAGATGTAAATGAATGTTTAGAAGAATGAGTTCCAGAGAAAAACCGGACTCTCTCCTGAGGGAGATGGCACTGCATGAAAAGATGCTCAACATCATGGATCATCAGGGAAATACAAATAAAAACTATAATGAGATACCGCCTCACACCTGTCAGGATGATTAAAATTAACAGGAAACAACAGGTGTTGTGAGGAAGTGGAGAAAGGGGAACCCTCTTACACTATTGGTGGGAATGCAAACTGGTGTGGCCACTCTGGAAAACAGTATGAAGCTTCCTCAAAAAGTTGAAAATAGAACTACCATATGACCCAGCAACTGCACTACTAGGTATTTACCCAAAGGATACAAACAGGAGCATCTGGGTGGCTCAGTGGGTTAAAGCCTCTGCCTTCAACTCAGGTCATGATCTCAGAGTCCTGGGATTGAGCCCCACATCGGGCTCTCTGCTCAGCGGGGAGCCTGCTTCCCTCTCTCCTTCTGCCTGCCTCTCTGCCTACTTGTGATCTCTCTCTCTCTCTCTCTCTCTCTGTCAAATAAATAAATAAAATATTTTAAAAAAAAGAAAAAAAAACAAAGGATACAAACATACCGACTCAAAGGGATACATGCACCCCAATGTTTATAGCAGCATTATCAACAATAGCCAAATTATGAAAAGAACCCAAAAATCCATACACTGATGAATGGATAAGGAGGATGTGGTATATATTACTCAGCCATTAAAAAAAAGGAATGAAATCTTGCCATTTGCAGTAACACAGATAGGACCAGAATATATTATGCAAGGCAAACAAAGTCAAAGACAAATACCCTATGATTTCCACTTACATGTGGAATTAAAGAAATGAAACAAATGAACACAGGGGAGGAAAAAAAAAGAGAGGCAAACCATAAAAGAGATTCTTACTATAGAGAACAAACCAAAAGCTGCTGGAAGGGAGATGGGTGGGGAATGGCTAGATGGGTGATAGTATTAAAGAGGACACTTGCAGTGATGAGCATCAGGTGTCATATGTAAGTGATGAATCTCTAAATTCTATTGCTGAAACTAATATGATATGTTAACTAACTGAAATTTAAATAAAACCTTAAAAATACATACATACATACATACATACATGCCTTCACAAAGAGTTTGCTGCTCAAGTGGGAATACTGCAGGTCTTCTCCCCCAGCAATGAATGTGAACAAAAAGGTAAAACCCATTATTTTCAGTTTTTGTGCTTGTCATTTTATTCACTTAACATCCATTTATAGCATGGTATTCTTGACTAACTCAAAGACTACATTGAAGAAATTAGATCACAAAATCTAATCCAAGTTCAATCAATCTGGTAAAATTGATGACTTAGAGTAGTTTATATTTTCATTTCACTATTGAAAAATAAGCATAAATATATGCTTATGGTCACAGATTTAAAAAGAAGAGGAAGAGCAGTTTCCCCTTTCTAGGGGAAGGCTGGGATATGACTGGAAGATTTCAGAGCAACCCATGTGTTGCTGACTGAATTGTGTCCCCCCAAAATTTGTATTTTGAAGCCCTAATCCCTAGTGTAACGGTATTTGGAGAAGGGGGTCTTTGAGAGGTAAGTAGGATTAGATGAGGTCAGGAGGGTGAGACATTCATGATGGGATTAGTAGAGACTGCCCTTTTAAGTACAGACTGGGGGCTTGCTTCCTCTCTCAGCCATATGAGGACACAGCAAAAAGGTGGCCATGTGCAAGTCAGGAACAGAGTCCTCACTAGAACCCAACCAGGCAGGCACCTTGATCTAGAACTGTTAGCCTCCTAAGTTGTGAGAAAATGCATTTCTGTTGCCTAAACCACCCAGTATATGGCATTTTGTTATGATGATCCAAGCAGATTAAGACACCTGGCTGAGTACATAGGGATTCTGAAAGAGAAGGGGCCACTCAGTGTTGAGGAGGCAAGCTGAGAAGGTGGGTCACCCCTTCAGCCATGCAGATGTTCTACGGATATTTAAAGTCAATATGTTTGTTGACTCTATGACATCCTCTCTATTCCAGCCCCATTTAGGCCAGACTATAACTCCTCAGGAGGAGTCCACGAAAACTATCTCACACATTCTCACAGATCAGTTGGAGCTATCCCTAGACACCAGCCTCTGCCATGTCACCTTCCCCACGGTCCCTGCATGGCCTTGCCACCATCCTGCTGACCTCATTTCCTTGGGTGTATAGGCCACTCAGAGGCTATCTCTGTCAAGAATGCAGGATTTAAGGGTGGCCTCTCTCTGGGAAACACTCAGTTGCTGAGCCTCACAAGCCCCAGTGTTACAGGGACCTAATCAAGTGAGCCATGAGCCATTGGCCCATAATTAGGGCCACTAAGGCTCACTGAAAAGCCAGCATTTTTCCTAACACAGAGTCCTCAATCTTCAGGAGAAGTGGTGAGTGTACACCCCCATGGCTTCTTATGCAAACTGAGCCATCTTCTCCCCAGATCTGCTCTCCAAGAGAGAGGGCAACTCTTCCAAGTTAGACAGAAACTCCCCTCACACACTTTGCCCAGAACAGGAGCCAGCTTACCTTACATTAACCAACTAAGAGGACCCACTCACTGAATCTTCAATTAAAGATCTGGTGCCAGATGATTCCATTAAGAATACAACTGTCTATTTCAGAAGGAAGGAAGGAAGGAAGGAAGGAAGGAAGGAAGGAAGGAAGGAAGGAAGGAAGGAAGGAAGGGAGGGAGGGAGGGAGGGAGGGGAGAGAAAAGAAAAGGAAAGAATAGAGAAAAGAGAGAAGAGAAAAGGGAAGAGAAGAGAGGCTCAAAGAAAACACCCCATGGGTACCTTGTTATACAAGTGGGGGCAAACAGATGTATGAAGAGGAAGGCCGTCACTCCATATGCCAGATACAGCTGTATCTCTGTTCTAGTCCCAGCCTTGTGACACAGATACAGTTACCCATCTGGTCTCTGCTGTGTGGAGGCTCATAAACACAATCTCCAGTCAGGTAATTCTGGGAGAAGAGCTGAGGGGCGGTGTGAGGGTAATAGCTCCTGGCAGATCACAGTGAGGATGTTAACAGCAGCCAGTTACCTGAAGAGTGTATACTGACTTTTGAGGACCTCTCTTCAATAGATTTCTCCCCCATGAAGACTCTGCCAAGGGTATGGGGACCTCTGAGAAACAGGACATTTAGGAGCCTCATCTCCTTTCGAGAATCCAACAGGCACTTAGTCAGCCCATCCGTGCAAGGAAGGGAGTCAACAAGGGGGGATTCCCCATCTTTCAGGAGAATGAAACGTGTGATGCATTGCTTCCTCCGGCTCAGAGGTAAGGGGAGGAGGAGAAGTCCCGGGTCTCACACCTCAGCCCATCCTGTCACCTCCCTGAGAGCTTGGGTATGTTTGTTTTCTGCCTCCAGAAACATCTGCTTAGAGCTTTGCCGAATCCCATTCACATCCCTGGCTTCCTTCCGTAGCTTGCGGTTTGACTGCCATCATCAGGAAGGCTCTGCGCAAAGGCAATGGCAATTCACTGACTATGTAGATGAGATGGCCCAGGGGTCTTGGGAAAGTTCGCTTAGTGGAGAAAACATAGAAAGCGCAAGCATACCCAGGGGAGCCATTTGTGCTCTGTTAATCCCCAGAGCATCTTTACAAAGAAAAATTAAAGGCAAATTTAGACCAGAGTTAACTAAGGGATATTACAAACAGAAAGCATTACGGGTGTGCTAGGAAAATGAACATTTGGAAGTTACCAAGAGAAGCCAGTCTGAGATCTGTGTATCATGTGCTCTAAATTATCTGATAGGTAGCACTGGGACCTTAGAAATTAAAATTGAGGGGTGCCTGGATGGCTCAGTTGTTAAGTGTCTGCTGCCTTCGGCTCAGGTCATGATCCTGGAGTCCTGGGATCGAGCCCCATATGGGGCTCCCTGCTTGGCAGGAAGCCTGCTTTCCCTCTCCCACTCCCCCTGCTCCTGGTCCTGCTCTTGCTGTCTCTCTCTTACTGTCAAATGAATAAATAAAATCTTAAAAAAAAAAAAAAAAAGAAAGAAAGAAATTAAAATCGAAATGGGGGCAAGATATTCTAGTGGAAATAAATCTCAATGATTTTGTTTTGTTTTGTTTTAACTAAAAAATAATTCACATCGGGGCACCTGGGTGGCTCAGTCGTTAAGCGTCTGCCTTTGGCCCAGGTCAGATCCCAGGGGCCTGGGATCGAGCCCGCATCGGGCTCTCTGCTCTGCAGGAAGCCTGCTTCTCCCGCTACCATTCCCTCTGCTTGTGTTCCCTCTCTTGCTGTGTTTCTCTCTGTCAAATAAATAAAATCCTTAAAAAAAAAAAAAATTCACATCTGGGACGCTGGGGTGGCTCAGTCAGTTAAGCATCTGCCTTCAGCTCAGGTCACGATCCTAGGGTTCTGGGATCGAGTCCCACATCAGGCTCCCTGCTCTGTGGGGAACCTGCTTCTCTCTCTGCCCCTGCTCCCCCTGCTTATGCTCTCTTACTCTCTCTGACAAATAAATCTTAAAATAATAATAATAATAATTCACATTCATGTAGTAGCCAGAACTTCATAGCGTGACAGAATGGCCCAAACTGACAGGTTTGTGATTGAAGGCATTTATAAAAAGAGTGATTTCCCCAAGTGCCTGGCAGGGGGCTGTTCAGACACCATTTTCCTAATCTGACACTTGCCTGGCAGAGAAAGTGGTGGTTCTTGGGGCCCTGAAAACCCCATTCTCTCTCTCTCTCTTTCTCTCTCTCTCTCTCTCTCCCTCTCTCTCTCTCCCCTCCCCTCTTCAAGGTCTTCCCCCATTTGCCCTTGGCCTCCACCTGCCACCCTCCTGATGCAGCCCTGCCCCCACCACTGCCACTGCCACCTGGAAATCAGTTAAGATTCTTGGATATTGACCCTCTCAAACCCAAAAGCTCCATTCATGAACACACTCCTTTCTTCCTGTCTTCCTTACCTCCTAAGCAGGTCTACTTCTTGGCCTTGTTTCTGATAATTGCCCCTCTGTTGTCTCAGTCACCTGCAGGGAAACCATCAAGTTACTTCTTACTTTTCCTCCATTAATCCTGCTGTTAATCTCACTGGGTAGAAAAGAATTAACCTCATGCAAAGAGAGGTCTGGCCTTTGCTCTTGGCTCCTGAAAAGTGATCTCTAGGCCCTTCAGCGGGCCTTCCTGATAAGAATGTCTTCGTCTACCGAGGGACTCTCAGCCATAGCAGATAATCTAACACTGTGATTTATGAGGCATTTGGTAGGAACAGGTTAGGAAGGATTTTCCAAAGGTGGCCACAATGGTATTTTTACCCCACATGCTCTTTGGATCCCTGAGCTGACCATGTAAGGGATCCAACTATTGCATGGCTGTCACTTTGTGATGAAGCCCACCATGATGAGAAGCCATGTGTTGATCCTCCAGTTCACAAGTGGAGGATCCAGTGCAGGTGCAGACATGGGAGTGCAGACACCGCTGATGATTCCAGACATCAAGTTATCCCCAGCCTCTCAAGTCTTCTTGGCTGAGGTCCCAGACGTGGAGCAGAAGAGAACTGATTACACTGTGTCCTTCCCAAATGCATGATCCACAAAAAAATTCTGTGAGTGCAATAAAATGGTGGTATTATGCCACTAAGTTTTGGGCCGATTTGTTGCCCAGCACTACTAACTGATACACTTTTCTGGCCACACTGGTCTGGGGTATGCTTCCATTTCTGGACTCCCATGGCATCTGGTACTTTTTCATTCTACCTTTCCACACTAAACTGTCATTGCCAGCTTGCTCATCTCTCCTCCACACTAGGCATTAAGTCTGTGAAGTCAGAGACCACATTTACCTCTATGGATCTGTATCTCCTCAGCGCTCTGCACAATGCCTAGCAAAAAATAGGGAGTCAATAATAATTATCTGACCAATCTCCAATAAGGTAGCACCTTTGGAGCACTAGACAACTGACCAAAACCATCACATACCAGGAAGAAAAGTCTGGAACACACACCCAGCGAATCGGATGTATCATCTTCTCATATGAAGGGAAGCACCTCAGATCAGTGAGGGTTGACAAGAGCCCCAGCACAAATCCTCTACGAAACCAGCTCTTGGGATGTGAATTTTTCATGAACGGAAGGCAAGCTCTGCACTAGAAAAAAGACCCAGACAGCGGAAAGGCTCAAAGGTCAGGGCTATGATTCTTGATGGCAAATTATACTGTGAGTTTAGACCACAAAGGGACTGAGAGAGAGAAACAATGTCTAGCTGACCTTTATCTAAGGCCTGAAATTAATTATTAATCCTAGATCCTGACCCACATCTATTGAGCTGAATCCTATTTCAACAGAGGCATTTATGGTGCTCAAAAGATCTAGATAAAGGGCCATGGTGTCACACTGGGGAATGATGAAGGGGTCAGGAAGCTTCACTTACTGGATAAAGAAAAATTAAAGTTTGACTAAGAAGCCAAGACTTTATTCAAGAAAACTCAATGGAAATAAAAACATGGGAATTCCTTGGCCAAGTAAAAACCTGCTAAAACAAGGAATACTATCTAATTTCCTAATTAGAAGTAGGAATCATGGATTACAAGTGTGTTTGGTGGTATGTGAAGTAACGACCTGCCAACTCAACAGCACGTAAATAAAGCAGTCAAGGGAGCTTGGATACTAGAAGGAAGATTTCCTTAGAAAGAAAACTAGAAATTCAATTGAAAAAACTATCTTAACAGTAAATAATTATATCTCTTGATATTTTTCTCCCTTCAATTCTCTGGAAGGTGTTAATTAAATAACCATTCTGACAAATGTGGAATAGCAAACTTACTGAAAGATAGTATAATCAGAAAGTACTGGGGTTTCACAGAGGTCCAAGATGGTTCTTTAAAAATTCACATCCACTTTCATCTGTGGGAGTCACTCAGCTGAGAAAGAGCCATGTCTTTTCTCTTTCCTCAAGCCTGAAGGAGTCAAAAGTCTACTAATTTTTTGACTATGTAAAGCATGCACATGGTATAAAATTCCACAGCTATAAAAGGGTATAAGCTAAGTTTCCCTCCAAGAGTGTTTTTTAAATGCTCAGCTTTATTCAGGAAATTTAGACTCTCTGATGCTTTATTTTGGACCTACAGCAAGAATAGCATTAGGAGTAATTTTCTGTGTTTGTACCAAGAAAAGAAATCTATTCGATCGATGTGTAGTGTTATTATTACAGTCACTTTCTATCTTAATTCAACTCTTCTTAATTAATTCACTTTCCCTCCTCACCATATTTTAAGACTTATGACCATGGCAAAATCCTACCACCTAGTGGAAAAACTCTCCATCCTTCATTCTGAATTCTCTTTAGAATTTAGAATACATTAGCTGTTAGCCATGAGCTACCTACGTAGGTCACTTTGAAAACTTCACTTTAAGGGAATGAACTATTCAAATGCTTTAATCAATGAAAGATGCTGTAAATTTTGGCCTCAGAGGCTTCAGCAATGTTTCCATTTCTTAGAAAAGCAATAGTTACTGGAACTTGCAGAGATCTACTTCCATTGTTAGGATTTTTTTCAGTTTTGTATTCATTTAGTGTTGATACAAGATATAGGCATAAGTGGGTGACATCAGGCACAGTTTTCATCTCTTGGATGTGCTAAGCATGATAAATTCACGGCCACATCAGTCTATGGGAGTCACTCAAATCGAGAAAGGAGGTCTTTTTCCTCAAGACAATGTAGCAGCGGGAAAAAAAAAGACAATGAAGCAGGATCCCACACTTTCAATAGATTTTGAGGTTGCAGTTCACAATGACTAGACAAGAATTCTATGTGTATTCATAGATAAGGATTTTTCCAATGTTTTACTTAGTTTGACTACTCCATCACAGGCAATAGTTTTGAAGGCATAAAACTTGATGCAGAGGTGATGGGATCTGACCAGGACAACAGAGAAAAGTAGGGGAGAAGGGAGGGAATGAAAATGGTTCATTTTCCTGAGAGATTTCAGTCCATTCTAGCACTAAATCTGCATGTCAACACACCAAAAGAAAAATAAGATCTTTGCCCTTTTCCGTATTTTACTCCTTCTTCCAGATGAAATCTTGGTATTAGATCATTCCATCACTGGCCCCGGATAGCAAAGAAAAGGAAAAAACAAAACAAAACAAAAAAACACCTGCCAACAGGGACACAGAAATAATACTTCCTGAAGTCCAAGGTCCTATCTCACAAGTGTGATACCTTGTCTGCTCATCCATTTGAATATCCAGGTGCCTGTACATCTTCTTTGGCATTTGATTCATTCATTTTGGGATTCCTACACTGTGAAACAGTGTCCCACTTCCCCAGACCATCTTCAACCTTCACATTTTACACTCTAGAAATCAAGCTGAAGCCTCAATTCTACCCTGTATGAGTACCCTGCATCTGAATGTATGTCATTCCTTTTCCTCCTAACTCCTCAGTCAAGGAAAATGCTGGCTATCTCAGCAAATTCCCTCTCTGTGTTTTTAAAGAGAGCCCTGGGGCTCCTGATTGGGTCAGTGGGTTAAAGCCTCTGCCTTTGGCTCAGGTCATGATCTCAGGGTCCTGGGATCAAGCCCCGCATCAGGCTCTCTGCTCAACAGGGAGACTGCTTCCCCGTCTCTCTGCCTGCCTCTCTGCCTACTTGTGATCTCTCTCTGTCAAAAAAATAAATAAAATCTTTTAAAAAAAAATTTAAAAAGAGAGAGAGAGCCTTAATATTTTCTGGATTATCTTCTCTTAATGAGGAGGTGAGGTCACAGATATCCTCTTCTCTCTACAGCTCCCATTTTCATACCACACTCTTAGTCACCAACACCAATTTACCCCCACATTCAGAATTTCTGTTCTGAAAAGTCTGAGCCCAAACTAATGTCATCTCCCCCTTCTCACTTTATTCCATCAGATTTGGTCATTGAATATCCATATTGATAACTCCCTAAGATCCCCATTTCTCAATAAACTTTAGAATTAATTCAGATCAAGATGTTTTGAGGTTAAGTTCAATAGAGGGCTGGAGAATAAGGCAGTTTGGAGGCTTGATTAGTCCCCTTTTAAAGTGTCTGTCTAGTTCATAATAAACCTTTTCTCTGAGAACTACCCTCTTCATAAAATGCGGCCCCACACTCCAATTCAGCTATATGTGAATGGACCAGAAATAGTCACTTGGTAAAAACTGAGCCACAGATTCTCCTGGAAACTTGGAATGGGATTCAAAGAGAACCAGATTGTTTCTGGAACTGAGGACATAGGAACTTAAAGGCTATGATAAAGTTTTTGCACAATAAAGCAAAGACTGATTTGCAGAGAAAGAAGAATGAGGCAGAGACAAAGGAACCACATAGTTCCAAAGGAAACAGACTGAGGAAATGTCCTCATTCCATCTGTTCTTCCTCATTCCTAAGTCTTCTCACTTCCTTCTGGAAAGGAACTTTAGCACTTCATGTAATGTGTGGATCTGTTGGTGGTGAATTCTTTCAGCTTTTGTATATCTGAAAAAAGTCTACTTTTCTCTTGATTTTAAAAGTTATTTCTGATGGGTACAGAAATCTAAGTTGACTTAGATCAACTTAGTTGATCTAAAAAATTAGATCAACTAATTTGATCTAGTTGTTGATCAATTTGTCTAGATCTAACAAAAATTAGATCAACTAAATTGAAACTAATTTGTTTCAATTTTGGTACCTTAAAGATATTATTTCACTGTCTTCTCACTTATATTGTTTTCCACGAAAAAAAATCTGTCATCCTTATCACTGCATCTCTATGAAAACCCCTGTATTCCATGTGTCTTTTTCTCTGGTTGCTTTTAAGATTTTCTCTTTATTACTGGTTTTGAGCAATTTGATTACAATATGCTTTCTTCATGCTTCTTGTGCTTTGGTTTCATGGAGCTTCTTGGACCTGGAGATCTTCAGTTTCCATAATATTTAGAAAATTTGGGGCCTTTATTTATTCAAATATTTTTCCTTCTGTCCTTTGAGCTCTCCAATCACACAAATCTTAGACTGCTTGAAGTGGTCCTACAGCTCATTCTGTTGAGGTAGAACAGCTCAGAACAGAACAGAGGAATTCTGTTCTGTAAAACAGTTCTGTTTACTTCTGCCAGCTTCTTCTTGCTTCAATTTTTATGACCTTGCCATTGAATTCACTGAAAAATTCTTTGGTAATGTCTAATCTGCTATTAATGCATCATCTAGTGCATTTTTCGTTTCATGCCTTGTAGTTTCATTACACATGTTTTAATTTGGGTCTTTTTTATACTTTCCTTTCCTCTAGCTTTTTAAACATATGGAATACAATTCAAGGCAGTAAACTGGGACAACAGTAAAGCTTACCTTATTTGTTTCTAATCTCTAGAGATAATAGTCCTCCAATGCCTGATGCCCATTATCTTGAAGCCATAGCTGCATTTATCTTAGGAGAAGGGGAATGGTAAACCTGGTTCTAGTTACTGTCTTGATCAGAAGCAGAAATCCCTTCTCCCATTTCCTGAGGCATAATGTTTGACTTTTTCTTGGATTTCAACATATATAGCCAATGTCTTTCCAAAAAATTCTCTTCTTCACCTAAGCAACAGTATCTGATACACTGAACAAGTAGAACTCATGGGGTTTCCTAACAACAACAAGAACAACAAAACTCAAAACTGTATTTTCATCTCCTATATCTATAAATCTTTTCACTGGGGGGGTAACCTTTCTTCTCCTGATCATGGGAAAAAACTCAAGGCAGTCTATGTGGGAGTATTCAATATTAGCACCCTCTCATGTATACATCACTTCCTAAAAAGGGACTAAGAGAGCTAATGGCAGAGGACATCTTACATCTCTCATATAAGTAATAGATTGGCAGGGGAAGTTGGGAAGTAAAAAATGAAAATAGAATATATAAATAAGTAACTACAAAGAATTTAATATCAAAAAAAAAAGAATTTAATATCATAAGCTATACAGCTCCATAATATGTTTTCAATTCTGAATCATTCCAAGGAGCTATAGAGAGCTACCATATTTATCCATAAAATAGCCTTGAGTGCCAGAGACAGAATTCTAAACCAAATAAATCTCTGATCTCACCTAATGTGGGTGGCCCTCCTTACCTTAACACAACCATTAAAATCAAAGAATAAGTTGATATGAAGCCAAAAAAAAAAAAAAAAAACCCAAAAAATAGACAAAAAAATCAATTAAGATTCAACTAAAGGTGAGTGCTAACTAACAGAATTTGGAAGTGAAACTCTACCTAAGAAACTGATACTGAACAGATGTTCAAAAAGATTTAAAAGAGGAAATGCCAAATATATTGTATAACAGGAGCCAATTATGGGGAAAGAGTATGGATATAATTTGGACCATAACAATAGATGGGGGCTGGTGAGCCATGCACAGATAAGCTAGGTTTCCTAAGATAAGGCAGCCAAGTCCTGCCTACACATCCATGGCTCCTCAAACACCACATTCCATTTTAAGCACTTTATTTGCTGAGGAACAAATGAAAGTTGGAAAGAACCCAAGGAAAACTAAAAGTGATCATAGAAGAGCAGATTTTTTTTTTTTTTAGGACAATCTAAGTTAATTAAAGATGGGAAATCTGGTTGAAAGACAGTAAAAGCAAAGAAGGTGCATAGATGAAATTTAGTCATAAAAACAGGACAAAAATCCTAACAGGAAGAGAGCAGGATGAGAACAGGAGGACAAAAGAATCAAACCTGGAAAAACTTATAAAGCAAAGACCTTTGGGGTTTGGGACAAACAAACAAATGGTGTGAATTACAGAGAACACCAGCCAGCTTTATGGAGAGAGGACTTGCTGACCAGGTACTTCTTTTTCTAAACTTCATGGGTCAGAAATTGAGCTGAACACTGACTAAAAGGCAGCAAAACAAAGATTTTCTTATCTCCAACACAAGTTACAGTCTCCAAACCAGGACGGTTTCATGGGCAATCAACCCACGCAGTCATACAGGACCCTGTGTTTGGTCTAATGCTCTCCTATCATCATCTTGAAATTAATAATTTACAAAGGGCCTGCATTTTCATTTTATACTGGATCCCATAAATTAGATAGATGATCCTGCAATAAAACCGAGATGTAAAGAATTTTACCACTATTCACAAAAATGTCTTTTTCCCGCACATCTAAGATAATGGATAAAACTAGAAAGAGAGTAAGGCAAGAACAAGGACCATCCATTCACCTCCTTTTTCTTCAAGACCACCCCCCCATGCCACTTTCCCCAGTCTTCCTTCCCCAGGACAATAAGCACAAGGTTAATGAGAATGTGCTTTGACAGCTTGAACTGCATCATAAGTGTCCACAGAACAATGGGTTCCTCAGAGAGATCACTCTATGTTAATAAAGTCTTTTTCTGGTCAAGCAACATCTTTAATCTTTCCATATTAAATCACCTTTCTTCTTGCAGAATCCACCATCTGTCCTTGGTGAGTAAAAAGCTACATTACCAGAAAGGAGTACAGGCCTAAAAGGCCTAAGAGAATTAGAAATTTCTTATCCCAAATAGTATTAATAAGCAAGAAGTTGTTGGAAATATACATGTATGTAATATATTCTAAAATCTACAACATTTTATTCATATATGTGAAAAGTTACCCAGGCACTGTCAGGTACTGAGGATTCTAGGATGAATAGAGCATAGTTTCTACCCTCATGGCGGTTATGGTCCAGTCATATTAAACATGTTCCATTTTTCTAAGTCCAGAATTTGTTCTATATCTGAAGCACAGTAGAAAGATGTGGACTAAAGAAATAGATATGGAAATCATCTATATATAAGTGGCATTTAAAACCATAAGATAAACTAACCCAGAAATAGTGTATAGAAACAGAACAGTGGACAAAACCCCAGGGAATGGCAACAATGATGAAGGAGGTAGAGCCAAAGGAGCTCCAGCAAGAAATAGAATGGAAACCCCAGGAGTACAAAAGGGAAACCAGGAAAGTGCTAACCCAGAGGCCAAGAGAGTGAAGAGTTTTATGAAAAGAATGTTCAGTAAGGTCAAATACGGGAGGAGGAGCATGATGGCAGAGGAGTAGGAGACCTAATATCATCAGGTCCCAGGAGTTCAGCTAGATAGTTATCAAACCATTCTGAACACCTACACACTCAACAGATTGAAGAGAAGAAGAGCAGCAATTCTAGGAACAGAAAAGCAACCAATTTCCGGAAGGTAGGACGTGCGGAAAGTGAATCTAAAGCAACAAGAGGATAGAACATGTGGGGAAGGACCAGCTCCCGGCAAGCAGTAGAGCAGGGCAGCACAAAATTGGAACTTTCAGAAGTCTGCTCCACTGAGGGACGTCACTCCAGAGGCTAAGCAGGGTATGGAGCCCTTGCGGGGACAATGTGGTCTCAGGACACGCAGGGTCACAAAAAGACCAGGTGTGGCTGAGTGTGGCAGAGCCCCCAGGTATCAGCACAGGAAAGCCAACTGGAGAGACGGAGCCTAGCAGTGGGCTCTCAGCTCAGGCTTATCTCAAACCGTGATCCAAGGCAGACTCGGGCCACTGCTCTTCGAGCAGGGATTCCACAAGTGGCAGATCCAGGGAGACCCCCTTCCTTCCTCCTCTGGGAGGAGCGGCGCAGAAGCATGCTGCAGGAATCCGCTGGGTTTGGAGACTCCAAACGGAGCCACGCGCCAGAGATAGAAAAGCTCAGTCACAGGGCGCCTGGGTGGCTCAGTCGTTAAGCGTCTGCCTTCGGCCCAGGTCAGATCCCAGGGGCCTGGGATCGAGCCCCGCATCGGGCTCTCTGCTCTGCGGGAAGCCTGCTTCTCCCGCTACCATTCCCTCTGCTTGTGTTCCCTCTCTCCCTGTGTTTCTGTCAAATAAATAAAATCTTTAAAAAAAAAAAAAAAGAAAAGCTCAGTCACAGACCGGCTGAGCTTGGAGTGCTGCGGGGACCAGGAAGACCAGAAGGACTGACTGCTTTCCTCTGAGGGTGCACTGAGGAGCAGGGCCCTGAGCTCTCGGCTTCTACCGGCCAGAGATTGGGAGGCTGCCATTTTCATCCCCATCTTCCAAAGCTGGATGGAAAGCATTCAGGAAACAAAAGCTCTCAAGAGTGAACCTGAGATTACTTAGCCCAGCACCTGGCAAGGGCAGTGCAATTCTGCCTTGGGCAAAGACATTTGAGAATCAATGCAATGGACCCCTCCTCCAGAAGATCAACAAGAACATCCAGCTAAGACCAAGTTCACCGATCAATGAGAACTGCAAAACCTCAGAAATACAAGAATACAAAATATGGAATTCATGGCTTTTTTCCCATGATTCTTTAGTCTCTCAAAGTTAAATTTTTTTTAATTTTATTTTTTTCTTATTCTATTTTTTTAATTTTTCCTCTTTCCTATTTTAACGTTTTTTAACTATTTTATCTTATCAATACCTTTTTAAAAATCTTTTTTAGTTTTCATTGTTATAGTCATATTCTATGCCTTCATTGTATTTAGCCTTATTTTTGTGTAAACATAGGTTTTTCTTTCTTTAAATTTTGGGATACAGTTTCTTCTAACAGATCAAAATATACCCTAAGCCTAGTGCATGGCTTTATTCTAGTCTTAAGCCTGATCACATTCTTTACTTTTTTTTTTTTTCATTTTTCAACCAACCTTTTATCTTCTTTTTTAGAATCTTCTTAAATTTTCATCTTTACAGTCATATTCCATCCCTTCATCGTGTTTACCCTTATTTTTGTGTACTGTTGTTCTCAGACAGATGCCACAGTGACTTGGCAGAAGAGACCATCCATAGATTATAGATATAACACCTGAAATGCTTTGCAACAAATTTTCACAATACCTATTCTCCTGAAACTGTTCCAAAAAATAGAAATGGAGGGAAACCTTCCAAACTCATTTTATGAGGCCAGCATTACCTTGATCCCAAAACCGGACAAAGACTCCATCCAAAAAGAGAAATACAGACCAATATCCTTGATGAACATGGATACAAAAATTCTCACCAAAATACTAGCCAATAGGATCCAACAGTACATTAAAAGGATTATTCAGTTTATAGCAGCAATGTCCACAATAGCCAAACTATGGAAAGACCCTAGATGCCCATCAACAGATTAATGGATAAAGAAGATGTGGTATATATATACACAATGGAATACTATGCTGCCATCAAGAGAAACGAAATCTGGCCATTTCCAACAACGTGGATGGAACTGGATGGTATTGTGCTAAGTGAAACAAGTCAGTCAGAGAAAGACAATTATCACATGATCTCTCTCATATGAAGAATTTGAGAGGCAAGGAGGGAGTTTGGGCGGGGGGTGGGGGAGAGAAATGAAACAGGAAGGGATGGGGAGGGAGACAAACCATAAGAGACTCCTAGACTCACGAAATGAACTAAGGGTGGCTGGGAGGCAGGGGGGTAGGGATGGGGTGGCTGGGTTGTGGACATTGGGGAGGGTATGTGCTATGGTAAGTGCCGTGAAATGTGTAAGCCTGATGATTCACAGACATGTACCCTGGGGCAAATAATACATTATATGTTAATAAAAATTAAAAATAAAATTAAATTTAAAAAATAAAAATAAAAGGATTATTCACCATGAACAAGTGGGATTTATTCCTGGGCTGGAAGGTTGGTTCAACATCTGCAAATCAATGTGATACAATCCATTAATAAAAGAAAAAACAAGAACCATATAATGCTCTCAATAGATGCTGAAAAAGCATTTGACAAAGTACAGCATCCTTTCTTGATCAAAACTCTTCACAGTGTAGGAACAGAGGGTATATACCTCAATATCATAAAAGCCATCTATGAAAAACCCACAGCAAATATCATCCTCAATGGGGAGAAACTGAGAGCTTTTCCCCTAAGATCAGGAACACAGCAGGGATGTCCACTATCCCCTCTGCTATTCAACATAGTACTAGAAGTCCTAGCCTCAGCAATCAGACAACAAAAACAAATAAAAGGCATCCAAATCAGCAAAGAAGTCAAACTCTCACTCTTTGCAGATGATATGATACTTTAAGTAGAAAACCCAAAAGACTCAACTTCAAAACTGCTAGAACTCATATAGGAATTCAGTAAAGTGTCAGGATATAAAAATCAATGCACAGAAATCAGTTGCATTTCTATACACTAACAGCAAGACAGAAGAAAGAGAAATCAAGGAGTTAATCCCATTTACAATTGCACCCCAAACCACAAGTTACCTAGGAATAAACCTAACCAAAGAGGCAAAGAATCTGTACTCAGAAAACTATAAAGTATTCATGAAAGAAATTGAGGAAGACATAAAGAAATGGAAAAACTTTCCATGCTTATGGATTAAAAGAACAAATATTATGAAAATGTCTATGCTACCTAAAGCAATCTAAATATTTAATGCAATCCCTATTAGAATACCATCAATGTTTTTCAAAGAAATCGAACAAAAATATCTATAATTTATATGGCCCAAATAGCCAGAGGAATGCTGAAAATGTTGAAAAAGGACCAAAGTTGGTAGCATCACAATCCCAGACTTTAAGTTCTATTACCAAGCTGTAATCATCAAGACAGTATGGTAGTGGCACGAAAACAGACACATAGATCAATGGAACAGAATAGAGAGCCCAGAAATGGACCCTCAACTCTATGGTCAACAACAAAGCAGGAAAGAATATCCAATGGAAAAAAGACAGTCTCTTCAACAAATGGTACTGGGAAAACTGGACATGCAGAAGAATGAAACTGGACCATTTCCTTACACCACACACAAAAATAGACTCAAAATGGATGAAAGACCTCAATATGAGACAGGAATATATCAAAATCCTTGAGGAGAACACAGGCAGTAATCTCTTCGACCTCAACTGCAGCAACTTCTTCATCATCAACGGCAAAGGAAGCAAGGGCAAAAATGAACTACTGGGACTTCATCAAGATCAAAAGCTTTTGCACAGCAAAGGAATAAGTCAATAAAACCAAAAGAACCGAAAGAATGGGAGAAGATATTCGTAAATGGCCTATCAGATAAAGGGCTACTATCCAAAATCTAAAGAACTTATCAAACTCAACACCCAAAGAACAAATAATCCAGTCAAGAAATGGGCAGGAGATATGAAAAGATATGCAAAGAGGACATCCAAATGGCCAACAGACACATGAAAAAGTGCTCAACATCACTCCGCATCAGGGAAATACAAATCAAAACCACAATGAGATACCACCTCACACCAGTAAGAATGGCTAAAATTAACAAGTCAGGAAATAACAGATGTTGGCAACAATGTGGAGAAAGGAGAATCCTCTTACACTGTAGGTGGGAATGCAAGCTGGTGTAGCTACTCTGGAAAACAGTATGAAGGTTCCTCAAAAAGTTTAAAATAGAGCTACCCTACAACTCAGCAATCGAACTTCTGGGTATTTACCCTAAAGATACAAATGTAGTGATCCAAAGGGGCACTTGCACCCAAGTTTTTGGGGTTTTTTTAAGATTTTATTTATTTATTTGACACAGAGAGAGAGATCACAAGTAGGCAGAGAGGCAGGCAGAGAGGGGGAAGCAGGCTTCCTGCTGAGCAGAGAGCCGGATGCGGGGCTCAATCTTAGGACCCTGAGATCATGACCTGAGCTGAAAGCAGAGGCTTTAACCCCCTGAGCCACCCAGGCGCCCCACACCCAAATGTTTATAGCAGCAATGTCCACAACATCCGAACTATGGAAAGAACCTAGATGTCCATCAACAGATGAATGGATAAAGAGGATGTGGTATATATATACAATGGAATACTATGCAGCCATCAGAAAAACCCCAAAATCTTTGCCAATGATGTGGATGGAACTAGAGAGTATTATGCTAAGCGAAATAAGTCAATCAGAGAAAGACAATTATCATATGAGCTCTCTGATATGAGGAATTTGAGAGGCAGGGCAGGGGGTCATTAGGGGTAGGGAGGGAAAAAATGAAACAAGATGGGAGGAGGAGGGAGGGAAACAAATCATAAGAGACTTTTAATCTCAGGAAACAAACTGAGGGTTGCTGGGGGATGGGAGGGGAGGGATAGGGTGGCTGGGTTACAGAAACTGGGGAGAATATATAGCTATGGTGAGTGCTGTGAATTGTAAGACTGATGATGCACTGACTCCTACCCTTGAAGCAAATAATACATTATATGTTAATAAAAAAATTAAAAAATAAAAATGAGGTCAAATCCAACAAAAAAATCCACTAAGGAAAAGTTTGGGAAATGTGCATTGCATCTAACAATGAGGTCATAAGGTTCTATTACCTCAGCAAGGACAGTTTCCACAGGCAGGCAGGGGTGAATGTCCAATTGCAGCAGGTAGTGAGGAATGGATGGGAGTTCCAACTATAAGAGATAATGGGTACAGCCCACCATTTTGAGAACTCTAGACAGTAAGGATAAGTAAGACAAAAAGAAGTGGCTAGAGGAGATAGCAGGAGAAGGATTTATTAGGGTAGGAGAGACTTACATGGGTATCAAGAAGGAGCTAGTGTAAAGGGACAGACAGACTAGAGAAATCATTGTACCAGGTTAGAAAAAGAGACTAAGATCAAGGACAGAAGGCAGTGCACATTGACATGAGTCTTAAGGAAAAGCCACAGTTGGGGGGAGGTTGTAGGCAGGTCTGTAGAGAGAAAAGATGGCCATTCAGAGAAACCCTCCGTGCTGACTTCAGTATTGTCTCTGAAGGTAGGGTGAACAACAATCCCAGTTTGCTGGGGACAGAGGATTTACAGGAGAGCTGGGCAACCTATTGTCAGCTCAGGGACATGCCTTCCCTCCATGAACCTTTCCAGCTCACTCTCTGGGTCACAAAATTGGGGTCATGCCCCAAATGATTATGCCTTATTTCTTGCTTTGCCATTGTGTGGTGATCTGATCTTCCCACTTAAGGGTAAGCTCCATGAGGGTGGAAAGTCTGCATGGTGGAAAGACACTTGGGGAGCTTCATAAGTTTCTCTGCTTCATAGTGAGATACTTCCCAACAGACTTGAAACAAGGTTACCTTTTGCAGACCTTCATAAAAGTGGGATCCAAGAGGCCCCCTCTATGGACTTTCCCAAAATTCAAGAAAACTATGAAGCTCTCACCAGAGCCAGCAGAAAACCACTCCTTGGCATCAAACCCCACTCTCAACATGAATAAGAAAAATCACAGCCACTCTCCTTAGTTAAGTGCTTACCAGGTACTAGGTATCACTTTGTTCAATTATCACAGCACCCTTACTAGGTAGAGTCACTCCCATTTTATAGTAAGATGACCAACACTCAGAAAAGATAAATAGCCAAGGTCATACATTTGGTGAGCACAAAACCAGATTTGAAGGTAGGCCCTTCAACTCCAAGACACTGTCTTGGAGTGGCAGTCTTCACCACTATCTAGGTGACCTTCTAGCTTAACAGACTTTTCCCCAAACTCTGAGCTGTCCTATGTCAGAGTGAAACAACCTTTCACTCTCCCATGGATTTCACAAATTATATTTTAACTCTTGCCTTCTTTCTGCCTTTCAAAGTGACCTCCTTCCTATGAAATAACCAACTGCCACCAGGTGTCCCTCCTCTCCTATTAGAGAGTACCACTTTGTTCTAATTGCAAATCAAAGGCAATGCAAGCAAACTGCAAAGCCTTCCTAGCTTAATTCAATTACACAAATTCACATTACTGAGCAACGTACTACACCCTGAGGATGCCCAGATGAGAGAGCCATGCAAAGGGTACAACACAAGCACACAATGACATGGCAAAATCAGAGAGGTTCAGATCAAGTTCTAGTTCAAAGGAAGAATAGATGGCATCAAATTGTTCTGGGTAATGATTATGGAATGTGATGATTAGAAGTCCTTTGTGACTTCTACAAGTAATATGGAAAGAACTTGGGTTTTCTATCATCCGTACGGAATGAAGGTTTAAAAATACGTTCCAGATTGTACCTCAAAGGCGACCTGATGTCTTTTCCTTCCTTGTTTATTTTCTGCATCTGTAAGAAACTGTTTCTGAGCCCTTAAGTGTGATTCAGAAGTTGACCCCAACTTATTAATATTAAAGGAGTTTGGGGGAGTGAGGATGTGGAAGAGAATTATAATTTAGTCTGTGGCAATATTTAAAATGACTCTAGGGCACTGGAAAAGTAGACATTTTTGGCATTTAAGATGCCATAATTAAATTATTAGCTGGCTTTTCAATTGCTTGGCCTACTCCCTTTGTTCATCAGACAATAAATGCTCTGTGGCAGCAGGACTCCACAATCAGGAAGAATATTCCTGATGGAACAAGCTTGTTACAATCTGTGTCTTTGAGGACTCTTGCATGAATAATGCATAGTGTTTTGAAATTTAGAAAGGGACTTGAGAGTCAGAGGAAGCCAAAAAACCAGGGAAAAGTTAGGTCATGACTTCTTTCCCACAGCCCATGCCTTCTTCATCTATCTGGGAGGTCACGGAGTAGCCCATCTCTTCCTCCATCTGTGAAGATTTCAAACACTGCAGCCTTGCCCGTGGGCAGTCTGTTTCACACCACGGCTGCTTTCTCTGCCCTCATCCCTTTCACATCCTACTCCCCACATCCCTGGTGTGAGAGAAAATGTCCACAGAAAAATCATTATTTTATTGGCAAGACCAACTTTGAAGGAAAAAAGAAAGAAAGAAGAAATGAGACAAAGGTAAAACCTTCCTCCAATTTCCTTCTGACCAATTATGTGACTTCCTCTAAGTCCAGTTTGATTTCCTTTAGTTGGTGAGGGAAATTCAGGGGCAACACAAGCTTTGCCCCCAATTAACACTTGCAAAGGCAGAAAATTCCACTACACGTAAGCCCGGTTTCCATCTCTCAGCAGTCTGAAGAGCTCCATCACACTATGTAAACAGAGTCACAGCTCATTTCCGCTGCTGGTTTTTGCTCCTCTGTGCTGAGGACTGAATTCACCATTTCCCTCATGTCATTCTCCATGATTGTCACTGGTTTCAGCTGACTGTGGAATATTTTGGTATTGATTCTATTTATCTGAATCTAGATATAGATGGTATATACCTCTGTAGAGTTATTTCTAAGTCACTTGCAACTGTTATGTCAAAGAGGAGGGACATCTGACCATTCCTCAACAGCATTTTTAATCCCTAGGGACCGTCAATAGTCTGTCAAAGGACCTATAAAATATCTTCAGGGGCGCCTGGGTGGCTCAGTGGGTTGAAGCCTCTGCCTTCAGCTCAGGTCGTGATCTCAGGGTCCTGGGATCGAGCCCCGCATCGGGCTCTCAGCTGAGCAGGGAGCCTGCTTCCCTCTCTCTCTCTGCCTACCACTTTGC
The DNA here is from genome assembly GCA_028646535.1 of Procyon lotor. Lineage (NCBI taxonomy): Eukaryota > Metazoa > Chordata > Mammalia > Carnivora > Procyonidae > Procyon > Procyon lotor. The sequence goes on from CM053614.1 coordinate 30,306,208, forward strand.
CTGCTTGTGATCTCTCTCTCTGTGTCAAATAAATAAATAAAAAATAATAATTTAAAAAAAATGTCTTCAGCTGAAGATGTCAATGACAGGAGGTTCTCATTCGAAATGAAGACAAGGCGGATTCTGACATAATTAGCGGGGACGGGGCAAGGGCAGGTCATTCTCATGTGCAGCCAGGATGCTCCCTTAAGCAGCACCCAGAGCAGAATTACCTATAGCTCAACTGAAACTCTAAAATCTGAATCCTTTGTGTCTTTAGATCAAGGTCAAAGACACCACTTTCCAATGTACATGAAAAAACAAACTGCTGGACAGTCTACCTGTCTGGTCAGCTTTGTGTGTCTCATATTTCCAGTAAACCCACACATCATGGTATCATAAAGCTGCTACTTCAGGAGTAATCCTTCTCTGCTCTCCCGGGGCAGAAGTCTGGCTTTTCTTCAGGACGCTTACCTTTTCAGGGTTCCTGGCTTCTCACTCACATCTGCTACCAGAATGGCTCTCAGTGGCTCTTCAGAAAAGTGAAATAGCCCCTTCAACTGGAGCTTAAGCCAAGTGCAGCTGAGAAGGTCTGGCTATGGGGGAGGGGCGGGAAATAAAAAGGAGGAAGTGGAGTGTTCTTCCGAAGACATTTATAGGTCTTTGACGAGAGATCATGAATGTTCCTTGGAGATTAAAAATAATATCCATAGGGGCGCCAGGGTGGCTCAGTGGGTTAAAGCCTCTGCCTTCAGCTCAGGTAATGATCTCAGGTCCTGGGATGGAGGCCCGCATCCGGCTCTCTGCTCAGCAGGGAGCCTGCTTTCCCCTCTCCTTCCCCCCCCTGCCTGCCTCTCCGCCTACTTGTGATCTCTCTGTCAAATAAATAAATAAAATCTTAAATAATAATAATAATACCCATAAATGATCAGATGGTCTCCTTTTTTAATGTACAACTTATTTGTGACCTGTAAACACTACGGAGCCTGAAGAACTTTCTATCAAATGCCCCAGTTTTCACCTGTGTCACCGAGAAACAACCTGAAAGTCAGGGAAGTTGAGGACATGAAAAGAGGTCAAGGCTACACTCTTACTCATGCATGGTACCAGAATGCAAACCCAAGTTTACTCCAAACCCATGATCTGTGCAGTTGCCGGTCCAAATGGAGCACCAGAATTATCACAGCAACTTTTTAAAAACATGAACTCCCAACCCCACCCCCTGCCTGCTAGCTCAGAATATCTGAGAGTAGGGTCCAGACTCAAGGTTTTTTGTTTTGGGTTTTTTTTTTAAGATTTTATTTATTTATTTGACAGAGAGGGAAAGTACAAGCAGGGGAGCAGCAGAAGGAGAGGGAGAAGCAGGCTTCCCACTGAGCAGGGATCCCAATGTGGAATTTGATCCCAGGACCCCAGGATCCTGATCTGAACCGAAGGCACTCTCTTAACTGACTAAGCCACCCAGGCGCCCCTCAGGGGTTTTTTTTTAGGCCTCTTGGGTGATCCCTCAGTGAGCACACTGGGAACAGCTATCTCCTGTTTGCGGTTACAGGTCAATACCGGTTTCTCATGTTTTATGTGCACATTCTCTCCCCTCCCCTCCATTTCCAATGATTACAATTCACTTGTTCTGTAGAACCAAACTGAAAACAATAAGAAAATATTTTTTGTTTCAGGTTGAAGTAATCATCTAAACCATTTTTTTAATTTATTTGAGAGAGAAAGAGCCGAGTGAAAGAGAGAGAGCACGAGGTGGGGGCAGGGAGGGGCAGAAGAAGGAGAAAAAGGCTCCCCCCTGACCACGGACCCCCATGTTAGACCAATCCCAGGACTCAGGGATCATGCCCAAGCTGTAGGCAGACGCATTACCAACTGAGCCACCCAGGTGCCCCACATCATCTAATCTATTTTTAAGAAACCTCACAGGTTCTTGTGATTTAAAAAATTATATAAAGAAACCAGCACAAGCCAGGAGTTTAGCCACACAACACATTAAATGGTTCCGTCTGTTTTCTCTGGCTCTTCATAATTTAAAAGCAAGAAATATGGGGGTGTTAACCAACTCTTTTGGTTCGAGGAACAAAATTTTGTTAAAAAAAATCTTAAATATCAAGGCCTCTCCGAGTAAGACATTAAGACAGCATATTATTATCAGGCGCTGAAAATATTACCATTATAAACAATTGACGTGGGTGTGTTTGATTGGCTATTCTCATAAAATCTATATGCTCATCAAAACGCCGTCCACCCCCAACCAAAAGTAATGTCCCACCTCTCTTCCCAGGTTGGAAAATAATTAGTGACTAACATACCATATGACCTAGAACAGAAGCCCATTGGGAGAGAGGACCACACCTTAGCCTCCTCCCGGATCAGACTCTGCAGGGCGGGCTCCGGGCAGCCCAGCACAGCTCACACCACCGGGGGCGGCAGAGACGCTCCAGTCCCACTCCATAGAGAATCAAGCTTGTTCTGACTTGCTTTTTATCACATCTTTAAAAATCCTTTTCACCTTCACAAAAAGTAGAATGGTATTTCAGCCATGTTTCCCCATAAAAATTTTGACTGAGAAGCTTTTATCTTCACCAGGTAAGAATAAGAGGGCACACAGATTCCAATAGGAATAATTTCATTTCTCCTTTTTTAAAAAATACACTTCCTGACTCCGTGAAAAGATGGCTCTCCCTTTCACAGCTTCTTCTGCACAACCTCGTTTACAAAGGGGATAGATTACCAGTCTTTTCTGACGATCTCTCTTTCCCTCTCCTCGTCTGAATTTAAATGGGGTCATTATGTGAAGCTAGAATAAAATTATTTTATATACCCTGGCTCAGAGAAATCTTGTTTTCACTGAAATTATCTTGCTAGGCAATAAAAATGGACTAGAACACAATGGTTTGTGCGGTGTTTCTAAGACACCTGGGCTACTCGACATGACAAGCGCACCAAAACCCTTCCGTTTTCCACGGGCTGTCGCTAGTAAAACAAGCAATTATTTCTGTGTTATTTTTAATCCTCCAGGTTTGCTCTGTTCTTACCCAAAGGCCTTGCTTTGGAGACTGGCATCCGTCCACCGGCAGTCCTAGACAGAGGGTCTCGGTCTTTTCTGGAGAAATAAGTCACGTGTGTCCCCTAAATTGGAGCTCAGCCGCCGCGCTGGGGAGCTGGGGCCTCCTAGTCCCAGGCTGCGCGCCCCAATGGCCTCCAGGTGTCAACAACAGAGCGTGCTGGGAAGGGCTGGGGTGGGGCTCACCTGCAGGCAATTGCCAAAGGGAACTCTGAGGGGCTAGAGGAAGGTGGAATAGAAAATGCACGGCCGGAGCACCTGGTGGCTCAGGCGTTAAGCGTCTGCCCAGGGCTTGGGTCGGGTTCCAGGTCTGGGGGTTCCGGGATCGAGCCCTGCAGCAGCGTGGGAGTCTGCTTCTCCCTCTCCCTCTGCCCGCCACGCCCCTTGCGAGCGCACACGCGCTCTCTCCCTCTCAAATAAATAAATAAAATCTTTAAAAGAGGAAAAAAAGAAAGAAAGAACATGGCCTGGGACCTGGGGGAAGAAGGTGTGTGTAATCCTTCCATTACAGTGGAGCTCATTGCCAGAAAAAAACCCTCTCTCTCTGAGCCCCTTGTGAACACATACAGAATCCAAAATTGATGCAAACGTTTTCTTTTCCTATCAGGATATGTCTCAGGTCAGCTGTCTCTTCTATTTCTTTTTCTCTTCCTTTGCTCGCTCCTTCCTTCCACTGAACCTTGTGGGCACATTATTAGTGCGGGACAGAAAGATTCCTGGCTCCATCTCAAGTAGTCAAATGTGGATCCTGATGTTCATAGACTAGACTATTTGGTAAACAATAAAACTCTTCTGCAGTTATTGATCACCTCTTAGAGCATAGTAAATTTTTTACTACAAAGCCTCTCACGCTATCATCCTTGGCCAGATGAGATCAGGATGCGATGGTCTTAAACACTGCAGCAGAAAAAATATTTTGGCTTTAAGTCCCAAAGACTTAATGCAGACGTTTATATGTAGTGGGTTATTTCCACTATACCATACTTACGACTTTTAACAATAATAACTACAATAACAACTAGTACTTACCTTGTTTCTGATAGTTTTCAGTACTTTATTGTCTCTTTTAAACCTCCCAACAATACTAAGAAGTAGATTTTGTAATTATCCAGTTTTGCTGAAGTTAATTTTCCAAAACTCATAGTAAACAGTAGCAGCAGCATCCGAACCAGGAAGTTGGGTTCCCCAGACCATGTCTCAACTGCCAAATTTGACTGCTGTGTGGGCAAAGGGTACAAAGTTTCGGTGACGCAAGATGAATCCGTTCTCAAGACCTCCCATCTAGCATGGGCTGACAGTTAACAATACTGCACTATATACCTGAAATGTATTAAGAGGACAGATCTTAAATATTCTCACCCCCAAATCCCCCCAAACACAAATGGTAACTATAAAGGTGATGCATATGTTGATTGATTTAATTGTGGTGCTCATTCGACAATATATATATCAAAAGATCAAGTTGTATACCTTAAATATATACATTTTTATATGTCAATAATAGCTCAAGAAAGCTGTTTAAAAAGAAAGCGAAGGAGTGCCTGAGTGACTCGGTCAGTTGGGCATCCAACTGTTGATTCTGGCTCAGGTCATGATCTCAGGGTCTTGGGACTGAGTCCTACCTCTCTCTCCTTTCTGATAAATTATTTTGCCACAACCCATCAACAGTTCAATAAGAATTTTCCGGTAAACACAAATTTTAGATTATTAAAATATTCTATATGATATCTATCAAGAAGCGAGTATGCAGGACAAATATTTTTGAGTGCAAAAATGGGTAAGCAAAATGTCTTGTGTTTATTTCATCAACCAGTGTTGTAAAATGTAAATGTGTGTGTATGTGTTTAATAGTTAATGACAGGCTTTTGATTAGCCCAAAATGATAGAATTGCAATGCATCAATAAACTTGCACAATATATTTGTATTACATAAAGGATTTTTCTAAGACTCATATGCTTTTTAAGCTCATTTATATCACATCATATCTTATATCACAAATTGTGTACCTTACCTTTTGGGCTAAAACAGGGCAGGTTCCAGATATTCCAAATATACAAGACCACAAACCTATCAGATTTCTTCAAAATTAATCAGCAGAACACTGAACGATTTTTTTCATGAGAAAGGAAGCCAACAAAGCTTATATAATTTATATATAACCCTACATTTCCCTTTTTTCCCCAATTGAATGTAAACTCTTCTAAAGTAGATAGATGATGGTTTGCACAAAGAACTTCATAAACATTGGTTAAATAACTTAGGCTCTCTCTTTTGACTCCCCACCCTACCATACACATATCGATAGTACTAGCGAATACCAGAAGGCAACTGCCTCTGAAGTCCGCCCATCCCCTGTCCCTGGGGAAATAAGAGTCAGCGTTTAATCACCTGAGCAGAATTTCTTTTATTGAGAAGTCATCACCTGGTTCCCTCGAATACAAATAATTCACTGGACTCATTAGGCTGTCACAGGAATTCATAAAGGTGCTTGAGGTGCCATGAACCTCACTGGCGCAGTGAACTTATTCTGATGACAAAGCTTTTGTAAGAGAAGGTGTAGGTATGAAGCCGAATTCTCTTGCTAACCTTTGGTTTTCCTTCATGCCAGCCATCCTTAACCCCAATGAAGCAGAAGGACCCCACCATAAAATGAGCGCCCCTTTTCTGCTTACTATCCCCATGCCCCTTTGCCTTGGAGTTGCTCTCATCCCGGTAGCAGAAAGTTGGCCCCAGGGTTGGGATCCAGAACCAGATAGTCTGTTGCCGCAGAAATGCACATGCTCAGTCCATAACCCTGTGCACGCCCAGTAAAGTGTGAAGCTCAGGCATTAGCCCCTGCTTTTAAATGTTCATTTCTTTAGTTTTGTTCAGCATCCAGTTGATTGAGTTGCTTTACAATCAGGCTGTTGATTTTCTTAAGATCGTCTATGTCCTTTCCCTCAGCTGCTAGTCTTCTTGACACGTCATCCATCTTGTTTCCAGTTTGAACTTCAAAATAGAAAACAGACTGTGTTACATTGGTTTCCAGACTGTTCCGTCGGGACTCATTAGTGCCTTGTGTTGGTGCTTAGCTGAGTGCTGAAAGGTCCCCTTGACAAGTCTGCTGCTCCAATCTCCCAGGCAGCCCAGAAGCCCGAGAGAGAAATGCTTAAGATTAAAGTTACCTTCCATGTGGATTAACTTATCGGGGCCAGCCTAGACTACCTTTGGAAGCTCGCACAGATTTTGGCTGAGAAACATCCCCATGAGCAACCAGGGGAAACCACCAGCTTGTCTAGATAGGAGTATGTCAGGGAAGAGACTGTTACGTTGTCTTTTTCAGAAACATCTTCTCAAAAGGTTTTTGGCTCCTCATCGGAAAATGAGGTTTTCTTGGTTTCAGTCTCTTTTGACATAGCTCTGCCGGTTCTGGATTATCAGCCCATAAATGAATATGTAAGAATTCCCCTGAGACAATCTTAAGAACAGAGACAATATTTTCAAAATAAATAGAACTCCTGGCAATAAAGTCAGCTATGGAAAGGAACACTCTGAAGTCTCCTGATCAGAGTTAAAATTTCCAGGAAATGCAGCACAAAATCCACACTTAATATTTGAGCTTCTTGATTTCCATTTTAGGCAAGTTTTTTCCCAAGGTATCTGTCATCATTAGGTAACTAATGATGGTAACATGTCATAGGGCTTAGTAGATAAACTAATGTGAGAAGGAAAACTAGACATAGAGCTTCCCCTTCAGACTTGGGACAAATTACTGCTCAGAAGCTGCTTCTCCCCGTGTTTGAAAAATTATGCTGGATGAGTTATGGTCCAAGACATGAAGGAAGGATCTTAATTGGGATTTGCTGCAGAGCAAGGCAGAAATACCACTCGCTTCTAGGGAAAAATGTGAAACTGAAGTAAATTCCTAACACATGAGATACTTTCCCCTCTTGGGAACCTCCTAGAACATTAGTCACAAAGAGAAGGACACAGCAGCCATGTTGGCTTAAGTGTGTTCCACAAAAAACTGATTCCAAAGTAAATTCCAAAAAGGAAAAAGGGTTGCATATGCAAAAAAGTTACAGAAAAATTATATACTGACTTGCCTCTTGACAACTCACGGGAAGGAAAAAAAGAGCATTATCTAACTCAGCAATTCTCAAATGCATTTGACCACAGGATCCTTTTTTTCTTCAGGCAACACTTAATAACATCCCATGCACCCAGTATTCTCTGGAACACACTGCCTGGCCACTAGAAACTGCTACCAGAGGCATCCATAGTTATCTACCCTAGCTCTCTATTATTCCTTTTAGGACAGAGATTATGACAAAAACATAACGCCCTGTGAGGTTGTTGTTTTTTCTAAGATTTTTATTTATTTGTTTGTTTGGTTGTTTGTTTGAGAGAAAGAGAGACAGAGATTGTGAGAGAGAGCCCGAGCTGGGAAAAGGAGAAGCAGATGTCCCACTGAGCAAGGAGCCTGACCTGGGGCTCAATCCCAGGGTCCTGGGATCGAGCCCCACATCAGGCTCCCTGCTGAGCAGGGAGCCCGCTTCCCCCTCTCTCTGCCTGCCTCTCTGCCTACTTGTGATCTCTCTCTCTGTCAAAGAAATAAAATATTTTTTAAAAAAAGTAAAAGAGGGGCGCCTGGGTAGCTCAGTCATTAAGCGTCTGCCTTTGGCTTAGGTCATGATCCCAGGGTTCTGGGATCGAGCCCCACATCGGGCTCCTTGCTCAACAGGAAGCCTGCTTCTCCCGCTACCATTCCCTCTGCTTGTGTTCCCTCTCTCGCTGTGTTTCTCTCTGTCAAATAAATGGAATCTTAAAAAAAAAGTAAAAGAAAGTAATCAGTATAAAATAAGCCTTCTCTCTCTTATGTAAAAAGACCAGATTTTTAAAGAATACAGGTTCTTTCACTTCAGTGAAAGGCCGCAAATCTGCACTCAATCCCACTGAGAGCAAAAAGATTTCCTTGTTAAAGAGGAGCACAGGCCAAGTTCATTTCCAGATGCCTGTGCCAACTCTGGTCTTAGGTTGAGTTAAGTTTTGTCTGAAAACCACAGGAAGTCCTTCCTTTATTACTTCAACGTAGGCAATGAAGGGCAGAGGGGCTCTGGAGTCAGATAGATGAGGGTTTGGATCCCAGTTCTGCCTCTGATTAGCAGGGTAGACATGGAGAGGTAAACTTAGTCTTGTATTGATGAAATAGAAATATTAAAGACTATCTTAGGTGAAAATTTAAGATTATGAATTTATGTGTCTGGCACAGAGCAACTGCCCGATAAAGACATCCTTTATTCGTATCTTCTCTCCATTTCTTAATACGACTTTACCCTCAATATAAAATGCCAGCAGCAAATATAAAATAAACCATATTTATAAGGATGGTGATAAAGTGCATGGTCTTGGAGGTCGGACGGGAGAGTCTTGGGGCACTTATGAGCTGTGGGCCTTGGGCACAGTAGAACTCAGTCACTGTCCCAGATTGGGTGTGGCAGAATGATATCTGGAGCATTCATCTTGGTTGGTGTAACATTTTAGGAGAGAAATCCATAGGCTCTTTCTGGCCCTGAAGGTTCAGGAACAACCCACATCCAACTGATGGTCAGATACAAGGGCACCACTATTGTCAGGAGCGTTGCCCTGGCAGCTTCTAAGCGCAAGGAGGCAAGGGCTGAGCGAGAGAGAAGTGAATAAACATCATGCCACCCCACCTGCCCTGACCTACAGGATGGATAAAAACCTTTTAGCTGGAAGGAGGGAGTTCGGGGAAGAAAAGGGGTCAGAAGCTATCAGAGAGTCGCGCCCTCTGCACACCTGTCTCCCCCCATCCACCAGCACTACCTCTAATCCTGAATGAATTTAAAATAAGGGCATTCCAAAGATATGGACTCCATTTCTCAATGCAGATTTTCAAAGGCTACGTGGCCCACAAAGTAGGAAAGGGCAGAAGAAACGACAGTGTGGTGGATCCAGGGGAAAAAGTATTGAAGATGACTCCCTCCTCTCGAGCTCCTTCCTTCTTCTCTCAGGGCTGGGAGGAAGCTGACAAAAATCCTGGATGATGGCCCACAGGGGTTAGCTGAGAGAGAAAACTGGTGGGCTTGAGGGGAGGGGGCAGCAGCCCTGGCCCTGCCAAGGCACTGAGGTCTGGGGGGGAGGGTCCCTTGGCTGAGGAGCCGTGTGAGATGGCCCGGGTCCCCACGGGAGAGGGCAGGCCCAGGCCGAGAGCAGGCAGGGTGGCCTGAGACCCACACCATCAAACAGGAAAGAAGTGGCCTCACCACCTCCCTGACACTGCCTCCTCCGGGATGCTGCACCAGCCCTCAGTGCTTCCAGCAGTTTCCTGGGAAGGTGAGAAAACCTGGAAAGGAGTTTGCAACCTGAACGTGACTCTGGTAAAGACCTGAATTAATGGAACCGGACAATACACCGGATCAAGAAAACCTAGAGTCAACAAGGATAAGCCGCCAACCATTTGACAGCTAGGGACTCCAAGGAAGAGAGTAACGTCCTCGGAGGGGTTTGTGCACTTTGGGCACCGTGGGCTTGTGTCCCCGTGGCCCTCCCAGAGCCGCAGGGCTCGCTCAGGGCAACCGCCCGCCCTCTGTCTCTGAGCTGTGAGGGCCAAAAAGCACAGACCCCTCCCGGAACAAAGTTAAACAACCAGCCATGAAGGAAGAGCCTTTAAGTGATGAGAACATGTCGGTGTTACTTACCTATTAGAAAAATCACGAAGGACACCAGTGCCAGGCTGACAATCAGCACAATTATCAGCCCCATAAAAAACAGATTATGACTTCCGTTTCCTGAGTGAGTGCCAACATCCGGGAGTTTCTCCTGGAGGGCTGATAGGAAACAAACAAAAAACTCCTCAGCAGAAGGCTTGTCCTCAGATCTGAAAGGTCCCCCACAATTAGAGGTGAGAGTAAGGGATACGCCCATATTCCCCTGGGATCGCCCTGGAGAGTGACTTAGGTTTTAAGAATGCCTTTGGGCTGTTGCTCTTTGTGAACCTTCTTCAGCACTGGTATTCAAAAAACAAGGAATCTCCTTGGAAACTTCTTTGAAGATGGTGTTAACACTACAGGAGCAGGAATACTGGGCTTTTCCTAGGGTGGGGGGGAGGGGAGTCTACATACTTAAGGGTTCAGAGTGTTGGAGGCTCCATCTCCCCTTCCCCCAACGTGACCCAGGAGTAAAACACAGCTGGCTGGGACGCCTCTTCTAAGCAGAAGGCTGAATACTCTGGGATGTCTCCTAGGAAACTCCTTGCACCATAGGAGTCATCAGTGAAGCCCACATCCATTTAAGCAGAAAAATGGCTCCGATGTATTTCAGTCTCTTAGAAGTGTCTTTGGGATCGACCTGCTCTGGAAACAAGGTTCTTTTAAATGTTCTGCAGTTAAATTGAGACTGCAACCATGCTTTTAAGGCAGCTTGGGTCAGCCAGAGCATGAAGTGTCTGCATGTGGCCATCATTTTGTAAGGCCCGTGTGCCTAGGGACACCCAAAGTAAATTCAGTAAGAAATAGACTTGGGGTAATGAAGACTAGTGACTTCCTTTTTGTGTTCTGTCCTCCTTGGCATCGGTCCCACACACGGTGCTACCTGATTGTAGCTGGGTGGGTGCCTTGTGTCCTGGGCCAAGTCACCCTGCAACAACTTTTGGTTCCTAATCAAAGCGATGGCATCAGTTGGCCCAAACACCTGAGTCTTTTGAGACTGACTCAATAAAAGCAGGTGAAGACCCGGACACATTAAAATGAAGAAAAAAGCAAGACCTCAGGAAGGATGGAGAAAGGGAATAATAGATATAAATTTGGGACAAAGTTTAGAATGGGAATGGAACAAAAGGCCAGTGGAAAAAATTAATACCTGTGTTTGACTGTCAGAGTTTAAGCTTGAAAAATGGAGCTCAGAATGATCAGATCGAGCTCGTTTACAATATTTAGGGAACAAAGTCCACATTTAGTATTTAGCAGATTTTTGTTTTGCTTTTCTCCTCCTTTCCTAAGCCTTTAATTGGGACCATTTGTAATTTGTAAGTAGAAAATGAAGTTGACTTCTTTGCCTGAGAAAATTCTAAAGACTTTTTAAAAGTTGGAGGAGTGTGTGGAGCATTTTCCAGGAATCCACTGTGAAGTCAGAGCTCTCTAGGAAAGTGGGCCCCACTGGTGGTGTGGCTGGGGTCCCCAAAAGGTGCAACAGTCGCCAAGAGAGGAGCAAACCTCTTGGAAGACCTGCAGCCTCCAACCCTTTCCAGGGAGAGACACTTCACAGGAACATCTTAGAACTCTTGAAGACAGATTCCAAATCTTGCTTAGAAGCCAAGAAAGCCCTTAAATCTGTCTAATATCAAGAGAACAAAAACAAAAATTGCCTAATAATAAAGAGCACGTCCAGCTCAGAGCTGTTCCTAATGCCCATCCTGCCCCATCGTGCCACACATACCCCCCCAGGTCCAGATTAGCATTTGCTATTTTTAGGTGGCCTAGAGGTCAGGAGGGGCCACCGAGCCTGGGAGGGCGCACTTACGAAACAGGTGCTGGGATCCGGCAGGACAGAGGTTTAGTTTGTTTAAGTCATTTATGGAATCCACAATATAAAGTTTTCTGTCTTCAGGCATGCCTGGAGGGCCAGTGTCCTGGGAATGATTCATTGTTCCTGGAAGAAAACAGTGACGGGAAGCAGAAGGCTGGGCCCAGGAGCCCCACGTCACAAGAATCACAGGCACATAAAGAACCCTCCACATGCATTACTTTCAGCCGAAGGTCTAGAAGAGCTGTGCTTGTCCAGAAGGAAATTTTTCCCTGTGGGGACAACTTTGTACCTATTCTTTTTGCTTGGCTTGCCAGGAAGCTCAGACTTATGTGTGTGGCTCATTTTGAGCCCTTTATACCTCGCTTCTCTGAATATCCTTCTCCTCTTCCACTGATTCCTCAGTTCTCACTATTTCCCCTGGGCCTGCTTTTTATTGTGTAAGTTATTTTAAAATATTTTCTTCTTTTGGAGCGCCTGGGTGGCTCAGTGGGTTAAAGCCTCTGCCTTCGGCTCAGGTCATGATCTCAGGGTCCTGGGATCGAGCCAACTTCGAGCTCTCTGCTCGGTGGGGAGCCTGCTTCCCCCTCTGTCTCTGCCTGCCTCTCTGCCTACTTATGATCTCTCTCTCTCTCTGTCAAATAAATAAATAAAATCTTTTAAAAATATTTTTTTCTTTTATATTGTTTACATTCTGGTGAGATGCCTCAAATCCTTTGCCCAAGAAAAGTATGTATAAACATATAGAGACAGATAAAACTAAGCTAGAGTCAGCCTGGGGCCCAAAGATTCTGAGGGGCCGGGGGAGAGAATATTATAGTGAACCGTCTGAATTGCATGAGGCTTTAACAAAACTGCGATTTTCTTTCAAAGATTTTGTTTTTTGAGAGTCGGGGATGGGGCAGAGGCAGAAGGAGAGAGAATCTCAAGCAGACACCACACTGAGCACAGAGCCCGACACAGGGCTCGATCCCACAACCCTGAGTCATGACCAGAGCTGGAATCAAGAAGCAGACCCTCAACCAACTGCACAAAACTGCAATTTTTATGTTCTCCCTCAATATGGCATATGAGTTTCTACCTTAAATGTATCCTTTAGCCCTGAGATGCTGGCTGGGAGTCCTCAAGACAAAATCTTCACAAGCTTAGATGCAACAGACGGGAACCCTACAGCGGGCTGGGGACTAGACTCTAGGACATCTGAGGTCTCTTCCCCCTGAGTTTCCTTAGATCAAGGTCACTTACATAATACAGAATTTTAAAAGCGAGCCTTCCATTTTCTAATGACAGCATGACTTCAAGCAACCCCGAAAAGCCTGAGTGGATTAAAAAGGTCTATTTTAAGCTGTCTGTCCAGCACCACGGAGAACTGACGGCCCTTTAACTACATGAAATACAGAGCTCTGGGAAGACAAATCCAAATTACTATCAAAGCTGTCTCTTCCACAGTTCTCTCTTTTCATAAAATGAGTCTAATAGTGATCCAGGGCTTTTTGATCTGAAAGGGATTGTAGACATGCTCTCGTCTGGTTCCCATCCTTCCCTCAGAGAGGAAATCGAAGCTGCACTGGAGAATGCCCGAGATCATACATTTAGTTAGTTGCAAAGCTGGAAACGGGCCTTTTGCTTCAGAGTTCACTGCGTCGTCCCTTTCTTCTCCACATCCCTCCCTAACCCCTTTCAAACCTCCGCTCAAACCTCACCTCCTCTAAGAATCAACCTGCTTTTCCTCTGGGCCTTTGCTGGATGCGGTACCTTCTTCCAACCAGAACACTTACACTATTTTACAGCATTTATTGCTCACATCTTTGACTTGCCCAAAAAACTCCCGAGGGTGAGCACCAGTCCTGTTCTCCAAATGCGCAGTGACAAATGTATAAGCCAGTGACTTAAAGTGGGAGTGATTAACAACTTTTATTCAAGAGTCAAAGCTCACCATTTTCAAAAGAATTTGAGGTAGTTAATAATAAGTACACTAAAAGAAATAAAACTGAGTATAAAATTCCTCATGTGATATCTACCTGGCCGCTGGTAAAGTCAATAAGCTTTGTGCCTGCTGATTGGAAGCAACACACTACTTCCTGTAAACATTGAAAAATTTTCCTTCAATAGCAGTTACAGAATGAAGAAAAATAAGAGAAACCAAATTCAGAGGGAAAAAAAGAAGTGAACACCTGTAAAAGATCTGAAAAATGAATCAGTCATTTACTAAGTAGATTAAACTACATTCTAAAATATTAAAAACCAGGAATTTCCCAGTGATACCTGAAACCCACTAGTACTTGTGAAAAAAAAATTTTTGTTCCTGAAGCCCTAAGAAAAACAGTGAGTTCAAAACGACCTGGGGTGCCTGGGTGGCTCAGTCAGTTGAACGGCTGCCTCTTGATTTCGGCTCACGATCTCAGGGTTCTGGGATCGAGCCCCACATCCCACTCTGTGCTCGGCGGGGAGTCTGCTTGGGAGTCTCTCACCTTCCCTTTGTCCTTCCTACCACATGTGCTCTCTCTCTCTCTCTCTCTCAAATGAATAAATAAATCTTTTTTTAAAAATGTCATGGGCTAATTAAACTTTCCCTCAAAGTTAAAAACTAAACAAGGTGTTTCAGTTATCTTGAAATTTTAATTAACAAAAATACATAATTCTCTGGGTATTTTAGGGGTGCCTGGGTGGCTCAGTGGTTAAGCCTCTGCCTTCAGCTCAGGTCATGATCTCAGAGTCCTGGGATCGAGCCCCAAATCAGGCTCTCTGCTCAGCAGGGAGCCTGCTTCCCCCTCTCTCTCTCTGCCTGCCTCTCTGCCTACTTGTTATCTCTCTCTCTCTTTCTGTCAAATAAATAAATAAAATCTTTAAAAAAAATTTTTTTAATTAAAAAAAAATTCTCTGGTTATTTTAGATTAGCCACTAGTGAAGCACATCTTGGATTCAGATATTACTGAATTCCAAATATATCCATGGAGCATTCCTAAGGGAATGACATGAAGTGATCATTTTTAAAAAGCAGCAGCAGCATATAAAATAAAGGAGCCTTAGAGATCAATCAAATCTTATCCTTTCACAGATAAAACCATAGTGACTGAGGCATGGTCACAGATTTCTATTCTTCCAGAGATGTTTTGCCTGTTATCATCTCTTACACTTTACTCTCCGCAATACTAATATTTGATGAGGACTAAAGGTTATATGTGTCACATCATAAGATCATCATTCCAGCCATGGCTTCTATTTTAGGCTTGGTGACTGACGCGTGGATCATTTTTGGATCTCTGATTTAATGTCCTTGAGCCTTAGCTTCCCCTTTAGGAATGGAATTCCTGTCGCTCAAATCTCAGACTGAAGCTTAATCGACGTGTACAAAGTGGAGGGCAACTAGAAAATCAGAGCCACGAAAGCTCACCTAAGAGCTGTGCAGCTAATTAAATCTCCAAATCATCAGCCTTGCCACTACTGACTGCAAAGATGACTCAGGGCAACACGGAGTCCAAAAGCACTAAGACAGCAACTTAGAGTAAGCGATAAAGGGCCCTGAAGTAAATTTCTTCTTCAGGGTTAAGTCACAATATAAAGAGATGCCATTTTCATGTATTTTTAAATTAACTACAACATACAGATGGAAAGTAAAGAACTGGCCGAGAAAACAGACTTGGGCGTCTGTGGTTCATGGCCACCAAGGGCTCACCAATGACTCGGTAAGTAAATGGATACAGGATCACATGGCCCTAAAATCAGGACCCACGGCTGTTGGCATCCAGTTGTTGCTATCTTTGGCTCCTCCATAGAAAGGCAACAATCAGCAGGGCTGGTTACTAAAGTCTGCATCACACCAGCTCAGCCCTCCTCCCTAACTCCGGTGTGCAAATCTGCTCATTTAGGTTGACCAAAGCAGTATCCTTTTAATGGAGCCCTTTCTGATACCTGGCACTAAAACATGTAAGTAATTTCATTTTCCTCCAGCTTAGATCAACGCTCACAACTGATTCTTTTCATCATTTAAGGACTCTTTCATTACCTACAAATATTATGACAAAATAGTTGTCTATGAAAAATGGCTTTGCTCTTTTTTTCCCATAGGTGCTCGGTCTCAAAGCTCGGAAATAACACGCCAGCATTGCATGCCACAGGATCAGAATTGTTATAATCGGGCTTAATTCAAAGTTAATAGAAAGCTTTATTGAGTGAGTCATGGTAATTTGTTCTTTAATTCCATTTCAGAGTCAGTGCCTCTTCACATGCAGGAATTAATTTTTTAAATCAAGTCTAAATCATTTCTATCAAAAGTTAAAAGCACAGAGCACATGCAACAAAAATCCCAGGCTCAAGAATCATAATTCAGGGTCCGCAAAATAATAGCATGCAAATTACTTACAAAAATGTGAGCTTTGACTGCTAGGTGGCCAGGAAGGAAAAAAAACAAAACTCTTCAGAAGCAACTGCAAAAAAACTTTACAAATTCTGTGGTTCTTTCTTTGCCTTCCTGCGAAGCACAGGTGCTCCTACAAGGCCCAGAAACCCCAGCATGTCAGTCTATATTTAGTGTTAATTTAGCCGAGCAACGTAAGATGCCAAATACTTTTTTCAAAATGAGGTTTTCGTGAATGTATTACTGAACCTATGCTTTGAAAAGAAAAAGCCACCTTGCCTTGATTCAGTTGGTAACTGATGAGGTCCTTATTGGACCAAAGTTAATGTCCTTATTTGGCTGGTGTGTCTGTGTAAGTGGACACATTTCTAGCGCCTCGGCCACAGTATGCGCCCATATATAAATATCCACTAGCGGACTAGAGCTGCCATCCTGACAACTACCTTGCACGGGATTCCAGACCAGGCAGAGGATGGCAATCAGCAATCAGAGGATGGTTGTGATATTAACTAGGAGCATGGCGCTTCAGAGAGCCCCTAGGGCGTCCAGTCACTAGGAAACAGGATTGTGAGAGGGAGATCGTGTGGCTCCAGACCCACCACAGGAGAGGGAAGCACTTTGTCTCGTCCACTTCCATCTCTACTGGAAGACTTGATTTACTCTGTTTTTAGGCATCTTCCTTTCTCGGGAATGTCAGGCTTTCTCATGTGTGTTTCCCTCACACACGCCAAGGAGCTTCTGCCCTCTGCTGTACATAAACGGAGATACAGTGATTCCTGCCATCCCTGTGAGTCCCATTTGCAGGCCACAGGGGGATGCTGAGGGCTAGGTAGTAAGCGGATCCACAGTCCTTTTCAATCCCACCTTCCACTGCCACGCCCAGACGGACATTATTTGTCCCTGAAACATTTTGTATGTCACAGAGAAAATATTTGCTTCACAGAACTTCCTTTACATTTATATTCAGTATAGACCTCACCCGACTTTTAGGAGAAAGGAATGCCACTTTCTTAGGCTTCATCTGTACCAGCGGGCCAATTCATGCAGGAAGACAATATAACTCGTAACTGTCTTCTCAGAGGTAATTATCCATTAAAAAGCTATGCCAAATTCCATGAAAAACGAAAATGTTTGCTGTTATCAGCCTGTTGTTTTTTTTTTTTTTTTAAATATTTATTTGACAGAGGAGAGAGATCACAAGTAGGCAGAGAGGCAGGCAGAGAGAGAGGAGGAAGCAGGCTCCCCGCTGAGAAGAAAGCCCGATGCGGGGCTCGATCCCAGGACCCCGAGATCATGACCTGAGCCGAAGTCAGAGGCTTTAACCAACTGAGCCACTCAGGCACCCCTATCAGCCTGTTTTTGAAATACTCTCCTGACTACCTGATCTGTCTTAAACCATCAAACCTTTGAAAAAATAATAGAATGGCCTCATTTTGAGCATTTACTGTTTTTCTCTCTCCTATAGCCTTCCAAGCCCATGAAGTATCAATTCCCCTCCAGGGATGAGGAAGATGGAACCTAAGCAATTCCTTACACCAAAATCTGAATAAAACTATGTTTTTTAAAAAAGAATCTATGTACTTGAGAGAGATAGCAAGAGAGTACAAGCGGGAAGAGGGAGAGACAGGCTCCCAGCTGAGCAGGAAGCCCAATGCAGGCTCCATCTCAGGACCCTGGGACCATGACCTGAGCCAAAGGCAGACATTTAACTGACTAAGGCACCCAGGTGCCCCTGAATTTTTAAACCACTGAAGGGGATGAAAGTTTTTATGGCTTATGACCAATTGTCTCCAATTCTGGAGAACATTAAGAGCAAAGCAAGAGGACATACCTCATTTTATTTATTACATACCTGAAAGAGCACATCAAGAACAGTTCGGAGCAACAAGAAGAAAACAGGTAGTCCCACCTGAATTGTTTAATCTGGGGCATCTTTAAGGATTTGATTTTTATTTCAAATACTTCATCAACTCCCAGGAAATTCAGTAAATGCCATCCAAGACTTGAATCATGGAATGCTGGTTGTTCCAAAATTAATGCTTGAGCCTCAAAGAACTTAGTAGGCAGGGACCATGTTAAATTTCTTTAAACCAGCAAGATTAATGAAGAATCAAGGAATGAACTCATCTATCATACATCACTTTACTACTTTCAAGAAAACTCAAAACATTTGTATACATTGAGTCCCTAGTAATCCTTGTTGGGCAAATATCCATAAATTTCATGAAAATGTACCCATCTATAAACTTAATAAGCAGATTAACACTCATTTCTCTTCTTCCTCCTAAAACCCCAGCAAAAAGGCAGAATAGGAATAAAAATTCAAAACCACAAGAAAGAATATTGGAAGAAATGATACTGAATAAGATTTCAAAAACGCATTAAATATGACGAGACCGTGGTTGTTAGCCTGCCTTTGCAGGCCTCCAGAGGATGACCACTGATGAGTGAGGGGATCTGCAGAATCCAGGAAGGCTCAAGAATTGGAGGAAACATGAAGTATGGAAAGTATGGAGCAAAACACAAGTAGGTCATCTCATGAACATTGGAAAACTATATTAATCTCCCAGAAAGAAAAATGAATGAAAAATAAGGAATCCAGCAGCTCTAGTTATGTCATGGGGTTTGGACACAAAGTAATAAAGAATGTGGGTGTCCAGTTTGGACACAAAGTAATAAAGAATGTGTGTGTGTGTGTGTGTGTGTGTGTGTGTGTGTGTGTGTGTGTGTCCAGTTGGGTTTTTTGGCTTGGGGGAGAGGGGCAAGGCGGTGCAGGGCAGGGTCAAGAACTTATGAGATTGCCAGGGGCCACCAAAGCACAATTTTAGAACACTAAAAAACATCTAACAAAAAAACAAAAGAAATCAGAAATAAAAACTGTGCATCATAATACTTTAATTAGAATAGAGCAATGTCTTTGAAAATCTTGATTATCTACCTTAAGTTTTATATACCAATCCATTCTACCTTTCAGACATGTAGTACTCTCAAAGTAAATGACCTCCCATGCACCCATTCTTGGAGTGACTGAAAATAACCAAGATATAGGGACCAGGAAATACAAACTCCAACCTGAGAGGAAAACAAATCCCAGGATGATGAAATCTCAAGAAACAGCTGTATACATGAGTAAGAAAGAAATTAGTTTAGACTGAAACAAGTACACAGTAGACCTGTGGCCGTGTCAAAAATAGATTTAAAGAAGTCTGACCTATTTGGGACTAAGTTTTGGAAGAATTAGTGATGTGTATGTAAAACCAAGATAAAATGTTGAGAATGGAAATAGAAGCACAGTAAACTAGCGCGGGAATGAACACAGAAATATGGTCACTATAATGCAATGATGCCAATTTAATGAAAAAATACTGGGAGAAATTATAAAAAAGTAAAAAGTCAGAAACCTTCATCTATTAAATAGAAAGTTGTCATATGTTTCTAAACATAGTAAATTAATAAATAAGCGCAGTATTAAGCCCTATGACTCAGAAATTCTGAAACCAAGGTGCTAGCAAAAACCTCGAGGCTGAAATGCCCTCTAAGAAATGGGAAAGGATGGAGCTAGGAGCTAACATTTTTCCTTACAATCCTTGTGGTACCATTAAGCTATGTATATAGATCACTTTAATAAAAATTCATTATTTAAAAATATGTATACATACAAGAAATCGAAAATTTAGGGGTGGGGGAACACTACTTGCAATGTCTTTTCCTCAGTTCTCACCTACTTGGGAGCACAAGGAGGTAAGAGCATGCAAACTCAAATTCTGGATTCCAAGGCGGTCTTCTTCTGCACAGGATCTGAGGGATGGGTTGCACAGTAGCAGCCAAGAGCACCCCCACAGGCCAGCTGTGTCCAAGGAGGGGCACCATGAGACCTCCCAGAGATGTGGACAATGCAGGAGAGGAAGAACACTAGTTTGAGAAGTATCTTCACTGATTTTGGTTCTCTCTACATGATACATGTTTCCCCACCCCTCATGCCTCTTATTACTGTTTTCTGCACTAATACCAAAGAAGTCAGTAACTAAAATCCCAATGATATGCCACAATATTATTCTACAGTAATATTCCTACATTTCTGACATTGCTACATTTTTTTCATTTATTTTCATGTTGTCCAAATATACGAAGTATATCTCTCTCCCTACCTAGGCTGGTCATTTTGAACTCTACTTCAGACCCATAAATGTTTCTTCTATTAGAAAAGAAGCACTTTTTATGTGAAAAGATCTTTATTTCAAAATACAAGAATATAGCAGATAAAATGTGTTAGTATCCTCAGGGGTCAAGGTTAGCAGCCTTTCTGGCATATGCTAATTGTTCATGAACTCCCAACAGCTGGAACGAATGACTTTTAAGTGCATCTATAAGGTCTCATGGTATAATTCTCTGTTGATCCCAGTGACAAAATTAAATTAGATTCCGTTTAAAATTAAAATGCAGCTTTTCCAGAACTAATTCCCAAAATTGTATCCAGAACTCACCTAATATCTTAAGTTAAATATCGCATATATTTGCATCATTATAATTAATATTCTTGGACAACCACAGTATAAGAAATTTAACCTTGGGTAATAGTTTTCCTCATTATGAAATCAAGTGAAATACCGTATTTTTGCTCTCTTCATAAATAGAAAATGACCAAACATTACACTTTATTTATGTTTAATGATTTACAGAGAATATCCAATAATCGGAACTCACCATTTGCAATACTGTACATTAAATTATAATATAACCCCTGCTACAAAAACTATCTATGCTGACCCTAGATAAAAACTGTCTATATACATTAGAAATTACCAAAGGAAAAAAAAATTTAGAAAGTGGTCTTCCAAGCGCTGAAAAGCTAGAAGAATTCTCCAACATCTGCTCTCTTATCTCGACATTTGCTTCGAGCTTTTGTTCGAGCTTTGAAGGCTGCAGAGTTATACAGGTGCTGAAATGAAGGAAAGGAAAACACATGCGGATCACTAAAGCTTAAGATACTTTGATAGAGAATGAATTAAAATCACAAAGAAATGAGCTAACTCAACCTTATCAATATTTTAAATGTTTATAAAACACACACAAAGAACAAGGGGGAAAATTAACACATAATAGATGATAGATATTCTGTATTAAGAAAAAAATATTATTCAAATATGTAAAATATCAAGAAAATTCCAACAAAATGATTTAAAAAATGCATCAACATTTAATCTGATCAAAGAAAAAAACAAATCATGAAATAAAGTGAGCAAAATACCCAAAATATCCAATTAACTAAAATAGCAAGGAAAGAGGCGCCTGGGTGGCTCAGTGGGTTAAAGCCTCTGCCTTTGGTCAGGTCATGATCTCAGGGTCCTGGGATCAAGCCTCACATCAGGCTCTCTGCTCAGCGGGGAGCCTGCTGCCCCCTCTCTCTCTGCCTGCCTCTCTGCCTACTTGTGATCTGTCTGTCAAATAAATAAATAAATCCTTTTAAAATTAAAAACAATAGCAAGGAAAAAATAAGGTTCCATCTTAATGCCAATTAAACTAACAAATTTTTTAAATCTTAAAACTCAATCGGTCAAATATGTAATAGTTATGTGCCTTCATTCATTACTAGAAATAATTAAAAATGACAAAATAACTTTAGAAGGTAATTTGGCAGCACATATCAAAAAAGTCATAATCTGACCCTGTATTCCCATGTAAAGATTTCTTGAGAAAAAAATTCAAAAGAGATATATATATGTAAAGATGCTCATATTAAAATACCCATCAATTATATGACCATAAAAATTATTAACTAAAAAGAGTCTATAAAAATATAGTTAAGCACTTCAGGGGCACTTGGGTGGCAGAGTCAGTTAAGCTCCAACATTTGCTTTCGGCTCAGGTCATGATCTCAGGGTGGTGGGACTGAGCCCCACACTGAGTTCTGCACTCAGCATGGAATCTGCTTGAGATTTTCTGCCTCTGCCCCTCCCCCAAATCATGTACTTACGCACTCTCTCTCCCTCAAATAAAATCTTAAATATATATATATACACATATATACACACATACACACATATATATGATTAAGCACTTCACATCCACCAGTATGGCTATAATTTAAAACAAAAATTAAAAAGCTAGAATAACAAGCGTTGATAAGGATACAGAAGTTGAAACTCTCCTACACACTGCTGGTGGGAATGCAAAATGGTTCAGTCCCTATTAAAACAGTTTAATTTTTAAAAAATTAAAAATCAAACATATAACTACCATTTGACCCAGCAACTCCATTCCTAGGTATACATCTACAAGAAATGAGAACAGGTGCTCTGACAAAAACTTGTATCCAAATGTTCATAGCAGCATTATTCACAATGGCCAAAAAGTGCAAACAAGCTAAATGTCCATCAGTGGATGACTGGATAATCAGTGACACTCCACACAATGGAGTATTAATTCAGCCACAAAAAGGACTGAAGTACTAGTATGTGCTAGAACATGGATGACCCTTGGCAACATAATGCTGAATGAAAAAAGCCACACAATAGGTCACATGTTATTTGAGTCTATTTATACGAAATATCCAGAATAGGTAAATGCAGAGACAAAAAGCACACAAGTGGTTGCCAGAAGCTGGGGGGGAGGGGAGAAAGGGAGAATGGGAAGTAAATGCTTAAAGGTATAAGCTTCCTTCTGAGGTGATGAAAATATTTTGAAACTAGACACACAGTTGTACAACATTGTGAGTGTACTAAATGTCCTGAATTGTACAATTTAAAGTAGTTTGTTACATGAATTTCACCTCAGTAAAAACATAAAAATATAATTAAGGATTTTTGAAAGGTCAAGTGAAATTATAAGTAATGTCACAAACTCTCTAAGCCCATGTTTCCTTAACTTGCAAATGAATCTGGTACTTAATAAGTAGGTTTAGCTTTCTGATACAAAAGAAGCACTATGGGGGTGCCTGGGTGGCTCAGTGGGTTAAAGCCTCTGCCTTGGGCTCAGCTCATGATCTCAGGGTCCTGGGATGGAGCCCCACGTTGGGCTCTCTGCTCAGCAGGGAGCCTGCTTCCACCTCTCTCTCTGCCTATTTGTGATCTCTCTCCCTCTCAAATAAATAAATAAATAAATAATCTTTAAAAAAAAAAAAAAGGCACTAAGTAATATTTATTCTTTAATAGAAGTTAACAGAATAAAAGAAAACAAAAAAGGAAAATAATTTCTATATTAATGGATTAAGTATAAAATTATTCATTACAGCCTCTCCGTACTCTAACTGCAGTGAAGTTTCTACAATTTTAATACAGCTGTTGTGTCTGAAACAGCATGAGGCACTCAAGGCCCACAGACTCCACTCAACACCTATCACCTGGCAGAATCAAAGCATCAGCTCTGTTTCTCTTCAATGCATTTAGTTCTGATGAGAACAAAAACAAAACCTACCCTTTCAAAACGAGAAATCTTCATCGTTTTAAGTGTTGCAGCATCAAGCATCACCGGGGGTCCAAGTTCAAATACATTACGAAGGAATTCATTTGACTTCAGTGAAATAGAAAGATAATAAGGCTCATTATTAAACATCAGCTCTTTTTTACTACATAAAGTGAAATCTGATTAACAGAAGTTATGTGGAGCTTATAAATGAGAATTTAGGTCACTTATTTTCTGTTTCTCTTTGTAAGACTACACTGTTTCTAATGCCTTGAATCCAGTGAAGTTATGAGGAAAGCCAACAGCGCTCTACTGAATTTATAGATGCTCCACCGGATTTATATAACACAAAAATACAGTTGAATACTTACTCAATTCTAACCTTAAAAAATAAATATAAATGAATGAATGAATGAATGAAATGTAGTTTTTATATCATGCTGAAAGCATTCTGCATATCCAACTAACTTCAAAAGCCCATTCAGTAAACTAGATTCAAAACTGCTCCCTAATTTAAAAGCAAATACACAGAAAAGAGGTCACTCACTCACCTGCAAATGATACTGCATCCCCGATCCAAGAACTTCCTTAAAGGTGTCATAGGTATGTTTTTTGACCCAGCAATCAATATACATTCGTTCAGGACCAAATTTAACAGTTTCTGTTGGAAAATCCCGTTCCTGGACAACAGAAGAACCAAAATTTTAACAGGAATTAAGAGGACTTAA
>CM053614.1:30337022-30379144 GCA_028646535.1 Procyon lotor
CTGCCTTCGGCCCAGGTCAGATCCCAGGGTCCTGGGATCGAGCCCCGCATCGGGTTCTCTGCTCTGCAGGAAGCCTGCTTCTCCTGCTACCGTTCCCTCTGCTTGTGTTCCCTCTCTCGCTGTGTTTCTCTCTGTCAAATAAATAAAATCTTTAAAAAAAAAAAAAAAAAAAAAAAAGAATATAAAGAGATAAAGAATACAGGATCAAGAGTTAAGGGAGGTGGGTTTTAGCCCAAGCGCTGCTACCAAACCAACAATACAACTTTAGGAAAGTTATTCAATTTCTCCCAGGTCTTCCTTCTTTAATCCAACAGATACTTTTTAAACTTCTAACTCCAACTCAAAGGCAGAGATGAAGTTTGCACATTGGAGATAAATAAGCCTACTCTATTAAAAAAACCTTTAAACACATTAAGTTTGTTATAGGCTTTTAAGTATTTAAAACCATTTATATTCATCTCTTTTTACAAAGACTCTACTCTAACTTCTAAAAGAAATCAGTTTCCAAGAAATAAGCACGCCAGGAGGAGGAATCTAAAATTTAAATAACTGTCCTCAAACTTGCCACCTAAAGAAGGGTCTCATTAACTCAAAATTCACTTTTTCCACATATGTTGAAAACCAGTCAGAAATCCTATAATTGCCCTTTGTCAGGGGGGAAAAAAAAATGATGACACTGCAGGACTACCACAGTTTAAGTTACCTAATAAAATGGAGCTCCGAATACAAAATTTATATACATAAATAGGAGCCATTAGTTTTCAGAACACTGCTCTAAACAAATAAATTGTATGAAAACAACTTATAATTTGTAAGATTTTTTATTCTCCATTTCCCTTTTCTCCACGTTTCCACTAAAATGCTCTCATATTGTTCCAAGTGCTACTAAAGTGTGAAGTCTTTAAGTCACTATTTACAAACCCAAGTTCCTGATATCATGAGGACATTTGTGCATTAATCTGCTCGGTGTCACTATTTTATTTTCATTATTTCATCCTGGTAAAAACTGGACATTGTTAAAATTAAAAAGTAGTCTAGGCATTATTCTTGATAATGGAAACTTTCAATCTGAAATCCCTCGTCCTAAACAAGTAGCAGAGGCAAAGCCACGTCTCTCCTTCTGATGCCTCTAAGAGAGGTAGCTTAAAAACTACAACTGCCTACATTCCTTCTGCTAATATGAGGACTGTCAAGTACTTTTTTTTAATTCACAGTGAGCATCAAACATATTTAAAAAAATGACCACACACATGCAACGAAAATTAAGGGATCACTACAAGTATCCACCCAACGGTGTTTTCTGTCAAACATTTCAAAAATACCGGTATAGTACTACATGATTTAAAAGTTGCATGAAAACTCAAAAAAGGGGGATAAAAATGTAAACAACAAAAGCTTACTTAGCTATTTTAGGATTACGAGCTGCTAGAGGGCAAGAGATTCCTATCAAGTCACCAAAATTCTACTTCTTTGCCTCTGAGGAAACAGCTTAACTATTCCCAGCCTCCATATAGTTGGTAAACCAAATAACTGGCTACTAAAGTGATGCATTCTGGCCCAAGCACCTTTTTTCTTTCCCCATCTTGCTACCATAGCTGCCATAAGGAGGACCTAAATGTGGGACAGAGCTGCGGGATGGACACCCAGGGACTCTGTCAACTTACATAGTGATAGGAACAAGAAATAAACTTTTATTAAGCCCCTAAGATTTCAGGTTTATCTGAAAGATCAATGTCATCTAAATGTAATACTAAATTATAATACTGAAGAGAAGGATAATGTGAAAAGTTACCATTAAAAGTATTTAAAAAGTCTCAAACTTGAACTGGTTTCTTGTTAAGAAAACAGCTTAAGGGGCGCCTGGGTGGCTCAGTGGGTTAAGCCTCTGCCTTTGGCTCAAGCCATAAACTCAGGGTCCTGGGATCAAGCCCACATCGGACTCTGCTCAGGGGGGAGCCTGCTTCCCCCTCTCTCTCTGCCTACCTCTCTGCCTACTTGTGATCTCTTTCTCTCTGCCAAATAAATAAAATCTTTAAAAAAAAAAAAAATCCATAAAGATTTAAATCCACTTTCCAAACCCAGATGGATATTTGTCATAATTACCTAAGCATACCAAAAACAAACAAAAACACCCACAATCTAAAGTCATCTGTCATGAGTGAAGAGTTTCAAACAATTAGAGAATTAAATGTTTTTCAAACCTTATGACATGACTAGATGAGTATCTCACAAGTTACAGATTCCTCCATCTACCCAAATCCACCCATGGAAATAAAGCATTCAGCTTTTTCATAAGGACTTTTGGCCATAACAGCCAAGGTTTTTTTAAAAAATACCTATTACGTTTCTTAAAATAAAAAATAACCACCCAATAAACACTTTCTAGATCATTTAAGTTCTAACAAAAATTATTCTTCAATCATCCTAAATGACTCAAGATAGTATTTCCTATCAGCTTATGACCTTTTGATTTCAAAGACGTAGAGATTTGCTCCATCTAGGATGTTCTATGGCCTCTCAGAAAATTTAAGAAAACAATTGTCCTGTTAAGTCTGCTCACTCAAACTAAAAGACAAATGAAATTAAGACATTAATTAAAAACCTACTATTTTGAAAAATGTAACCTTCCTAGATAAATCATCAGAGTATCTGGATGTCATGCCTGGATAGACTTATAAATTAAAAAATCATATACTTACAGTTTGCCTAGCCTGGATACTAGCTGTTCCATCACAAATTATTTTCTTTAGGATTGGTCCAAGAGTTTTTAAAACCTCTTCACTTTCAATTCCAGGGCCCAGCTGAACACAAAGAACAGATGCTAATGCCGCAGCTGCACGCTGCTCATCACTCTTACCTGGGAAAAAAGCAAAGGTACAACCATGAAAAATTGTTTTGAGAGAACTTTTTTTTTTTTAATTTTATTTATTTTTTTCAGTGTTACGAGATTTATTGTTTTGCACTACACCCAGTGCTCCATGCAGTACGTGCCCTCCTCAATACCAACCACCAGGCCCGCCCAATCTCCCCTCGCCTGAGAACTAACTTATTAAGACAGCAATTTCCCAAATTTGTACAATGCCAAAATATTATCTACCATTTACAAAACCCCATAATATGTCCTAAGCTTTGACATGAGCTGCAAACCTAGTGAGCTCAGACTCTGGAAACCAACCTCACTCAAATCCTAGACCCACCACTTATTAGCCAAATGACTTAAAACTCTTATTCTCAAAACATATTTCTTCAGCAGTGAAATGGAGATTAACATCTGTCTTGAGGGAGCACTATAACAATTTAGCAAAATAATGTATTTCAAGCTGACCTGACCTTCCAGATCTTTTGTACTCATAGAACAGTGCTCAGGTAGCCTTTGAATTAGTTTCTCAAACTTTTCAGATGTATGCAGCCCATGAAGTAATAAACTAAACTTCAAGGTTTCTCCTCCCCCAATTTTTTTTTAAATTAAGACGGGATTAAAAATAAAGGATTCTTGGGGCGCCAGGGTGGCTCCGCTTGTTAAGCGTCCAACCCTTGATTTCAACTCAGTCATGATCTCAGGGTGAGGAGATCCAGCCCACTCAGAGTGGAGTTGGCTGGCCCTTCCCTATCCTGCTTACAAAAGCATGCTGTCTCTTTCAAATAAAGTCTTTAAAAATAAATAAATAAAGGATTCTTTAAAACCATACAAAAACTGCAGATACCGAATTATTACCTCACAAATTAAAAATCTAATAAAAAAGCAGATTGGAATAGAATTTTTAAAGGTCATCTAATCCAACTACCATTACAGGAAACAGTCTCAAAGAAGTTGGCCCTGTTATCAACCATACCACTAAGTTATATAACCTTAGACAAATCTCTCATTTCCTAGGCCTTTATTCTGTACAATGACAGATGGAATGGTTGAAAGGTTTCCAAATATCCATTCTATGACAAAGCTTTCACCTGAGGTAAGATGAGAAAAACAAGGACATAAAGGTAATATGCTCATTCAATTTAAAAGAGCATGGGTCCTTCCCACATTGCTGGTGCTAGAAATATTTTGTTAATAAAGGCCTAATGATAGAAGGTCATTATTCTCACAATGTTCTTACTTGACAAAATAATCAAGCTGGCAGCCCCAGATATTTTAATTTTGGTGGTTCCTAAAACTGAAGTCTGATAGTATTAGACTAAATCTTTGAGGTCTCTCTTCATTCTTAAAAGTTCTATGATTATAGTATGACTTCCAGAATCTCCATTACAAAGTTCTAGAATTCAAATATTCCAAGGGATCTCCTGAAAACGATGTCATCAGGTATGACTGAGGTTTTAAATAAGTACAAGGGAAAATGAGCTATGTGATTATAATATTTTTTAAATTTCAGGAAAATGAAGCAGGATGGCTTTTTTTAAATAACTTTTGTTAAAATCTGAAACAAGCTTTCAATATTTTCTTATAGAAAATGGCAATCACTTGTTCCAATATAAACAAGGATGACAATGCCCCACAATCCTAGTTCAAGCTGTTAATTATATAAGCAAAAACAAGGCTTTTAACAAGTCTCATTCTGAATTGAATAAGCATGCTGTATTCCTTGACAACTGTAAAGTTAAAAGAGTGAGCCAGTCTTCCATTTCCATTGATAAATATTACTGCAAAGAAGTTGGTAAATTCCTTTTTAGTTTTGTATCTCTGACTCAAAAATAACATTACCTTTTTTCAGGCAGCGTTCAATGCTGTCAGTCAAAGTCATTCTTCTTTCCAGAATAAATTCATAAAGCATTTTTGAAGCCAGTGCATTTTTAATACCTTCAAGAGCAGCCTGCCTTGTCTTCGCACTATTTAAAACAAATCAGAAGATCGATTTGGAGTGTACCATAGGTCAATGACTTATAAAAACTACACTATTTCCCCTCCGTTTCTATTTATAGATTCTTTCTTTCTATAGAATTGTCATCAAGCTCTAATCATTTTTCAGTAATTTAATTTTAATCCACAATTCACCTTAAAAGACATATTCTTCTGTATTACATATTTAAGCAAACTTACATTTTTTCACCACTGTGAAAATCTAGACTTCATAGTTGCATCTTTGGGGCTTTTTACTTCTGTTTGTTGTAAGTCAGCTCTAGAACTACTATGAAATAAGAACATTTAGCTTTGCTATTTTTCATGTCTGCCATAAAATTAGTGGGCAAGAGGCTTAAAGCAAAGTTTAGCTGTTCCTTCCATCTAATAACTTTTAATCCAACAAATCTATTTCAACTGTAATCAAATACAGTTATATGCTATTATGCCAGAATAATGACTAATCTGAGTCAATTTAAATTCTAGTGGCATGTTCCTATCTACATTAAAAGTCCAAAGGAACAAGAAACATTTAAAGATCCAAAGTAAACATATTAGGCTTTAGAAAAATATACTGTTAAATCAGAGTACTGCATGTAATATACATAGAGGCTGATCAGAATCACTCAGAACAAACAAAGTTTCCAGTATCTCCTACCTCTTATCCAAGGTCAAATCAATGAATCCCTTCAACTTGTACTCTAAGTCTTCTTGAGTTCCTTCCTCATCAAGAACTTCTGGTCCTAAGGAATAATATAAATCACTGTAACTTAAGTAGAAAAAAAGCAGATAGGAAACAGTGTGTGCCTGAGAAATAGTGTGATATAGATATAGAGAGATAGTGTGCCTTAGCTATAAGAATTCTTCTACCTAAAACACCCTTTTATCTAAAGTTGCAAATTTAAATTTAAAACTCATACCATCTTCAGCAAAACTGGAAGGATCGCTGTAACCACTGCAGTGGCTCATTGTTTCAATCGATGCATCCTCATCACTAAAAGGTTGAACATTTCGATGCTGGCCACCTATTAGTAAAAGAGGGTAGAAGTAGGTGACTGTGTTGTCATATGCCCAAAAATTTAACTTGGGAATTTTTAAATTTACTTAGAAGAAATTCGGTAAAAAAAAACCCCAACCTTATTTAAAAGGGATGATTATGCTACAAATGAACATACCTAAATATTCTAAAATAAGTCAGTTCACCCGTTTTTGAGACTACTGTTTTATAATATACATCAGCTTCAGAAGTGTATCAAAAACTGGTATTATGGGGGCGCCTGAGTGGCTCAGTCGTTAAGCGTCTGCCTTCGGCTCAGGTCATGATCCCAGGGTTCTGGGATCGAGCCCCGCATCAGGCTCCCTCCCTGGCGGGAGGCCTGCTTCTCCAGCTACCATTCCCTCTGCTTGTGTTCCCTCTCTCACTGTGTTTCTCTCTGTCAAATAAATAAAATCTTTAAAACAAAACAAAACAAAACAAAACAAAACCTGATATTATGATTGAAAAAGGTATTTCCAAAACATGACCTCAAATCATGAAGACAATGAAAATATACCCAGAAACAGAGAATGAAATAATAGGTCATAGGAATATCTTTCAAGGAGAATGATTGAGCTTAGTAAACATAAATGTGGTAAATAGATTAATTTTTAAGTTACACACCATGTGTGAAGAAATAAGACATTAACAGATGGTAGTTTTAAAGATAACTTGAACTAAGGAAGTGGGGTAAAAGGAGGAACCCCTGAGTGGTTCAGTCAAGCATCCAGCTCTTGATTTCGACTCAGGTCATGATCTCAGGATCATGGGATCAAGCCCCATATTGGGCTCTGGACATTGGGGTCAGCGCAGTCTGGAGTCCTCTTGAGATTCTCTTTCCCTCTGCCCCTCACCCTACGCACGCACACACAAACACACAAACAAACACACACACACACACACACACACAGTCTCTCTCTCTCAAATAAATAAAATCTTTATTAAAAAAGGTGGGGGAAGGAATAAAATAGAAATTGTGGTCTTTGATAAGGTATAAAAGCCTGTTAGATGATTCACCTTTAAAAGAAAGGTTATACATCAAACAATTTAAAAATATCAGGGCTGTTACTAAAAAATAAAATCTCTTTTTTTTTTTGAAGATTTTCTTTTTTGAGTAATCTCTACACTCAACTTGGAGCTTAAACTGACAACTACAAGATCAAGAATCCTATGCTCCACCGACTGAGCCACCCAAGTGCCCCAAAATATTTTTTGGTCACTAGAATCTTTCCTCAAATTAACTTAAAAAAATAAATCCATAGTTATGGTTTGTTTTGCAGGGATTTAATAATGAAAGTATTGCTCAGTCATGAATTGCATTGAGCAATGAGTTACATTAAGTCCCAAAATCTGCCCCCAAAGTGACTTTGAATCACCTGATTCACCTTTGAGCTCAAGTTCCCTTATCAGTAAAATCAAAGATTGCACCAAATATTACCAGGTGCCTATGTTCAAGAAATTCATGGCACTTATTACCTTAAGAAGGTTTGTTGTTGGTTTTTTTTAATCCTCTATGTTTAAGCTTGCTAAGTTTAGTGTTTGGGGGGTATTTTTCAATAGTTGGGGATTTTTTTTTTTTTTAAAGATTTTATTTTATTTATTTATTTAATTATTTAATTTATTTGACAGAAAGGGAACACAAGCAGGGGGAGTCAGAGAGGGAGAAGCAGGCCTCCCGCTGAGTAGGGAGCCTAATGTGGGGCTCGGTCCCAGGACCCTGAGATCATTACCCAAGCCAAAGGCAGCCACTTAATGATTGAACCACTCAGGCACCCCAATAGTTTTTTTTTAATCAAAATAGAATCTGGCTGATTTTTAAATCAATACAAGATGGCAAGCAGGCTTCATATCTGCTTGCTATTCCAAAGGAATAACTTTGCCAATAAAGGTAGGAAAGCATAAAGAATAAGCTATGAAGACAGGATACCATGCCATATTAATCAAAGTGCTTAGGGGCAGGAATAAACAAATAAACCAAGATCTATGACATCATACTCTATTTCTGGATCCACCTTCATTGTCTTCCATGATTTGAAGTCATGGGAATAGTTGAGTCATCTGATATCCACTAATACATATTTACAAGTCAATTGATATTTTTTACTTTTCATATTCAGTCTACTTCTAAACTGCTAAGAAGAGTATTCCTAAACAGCTCTTACTTGACTCCTTTCCCTAAGTTTCTAAGACTCCAGGAAAGAGAAGTTAAACAAACAATAACAAATCAAGAAAAAGAACCCTGTATGAATGTCTGATAACTAGATCAAATTCACCCACTGTGTGATCCCAAGTAATATTAATTAGGTGGCACTCTAGACACATAAAGTCCTATATCTTTGGGGGTTTACTTACTAACAGGGTGTTGTTCTTTCATTAAAAAAAAAAATGCTCTCTTTAAGTGCAATGAAAAGTACGCACACTTGTCAATTTTATCAGCTTTCTAGAACCTTCCACTAACTTAAAAGAGAATGACTTTAAATGGAAAATCAATTAAAGTGATAGGAAACGTGGTTATCTTTTGATTGTACATGTTAAGACCTCATTTGAATCCCATTTCTACTAGATGTCATTTAAAAATACCAATAAATAGCTTGTAAGTAAAGTTTGTGACAATGTTCCATCTCTTCTACTCAGTTATTATTTATTCCTTTATTTAAAAAGTAATATATCTACATGGAACTAAATTATGGTCTAAAAAAGTAAATCCCACTGCATACTCCACTTACCAGAGGTAAGCACAGATAACAAGTACTAGTGTAAATTTCCAAAGATATTCAAAGCCTGTACAGTTTTATAAATTCACTGAAGAATTCTTTTCCATTCATTTGAATATGCTAAACTTCAGTGTTTAAATTTACCTTTTCTACTGAAAATAAATTAAAAAAGAAAAAGCAACAGCAATCGGGCTAATGAGAGATTACGAAAGAGGAGAGGTGAAATTTGAAAGGCAATCCAACACTACTGCCTGTAGGTTATTCAGTTAGCATCAGAAAGAAAGGAAATTTCGGAGCTTCTGGGGGAAGAAAGATTTGTCTGTGATTTGAGGAAGCCATTAGTAACATTGTTAAAACTTTTAAAATGACTTTGGCTTGCTGCTTCACCATCATTTGTTCCACCAACAAAAGGTAAAACTTAGAGGAAAATAAAATGAATTAAGGACCTCCCAGACAGTTCAAATTGACTTCAAAGGAGGAAAAGCTAAAATACAGAAAATAGAAGGATCCCCTTTTCACACAGAGCAACCAGATGCTACAAAAAACTAATTTTGTATTTTATATCTTGATCAAGAGTGAATTTCATGAATATCGAGAACATACAATAAAAATAAAGGGGAAAAAAACTGCAACTATAATAAATCATTCCTACTGTCAATTATCAAATGTTTACTACAGAACACGAGTTTTCATGCTGCTATAAATCCTCCAGGAAAGCGTTTATAAATGCCAGTTTCCCATTATCTTTAACAAGAAAACCGGACTATTCACTAATGAACAGAGTAAGTGTTATTCCGAGGGTCGGATTAGCAATTGTTTTGACAAATACATAATGACTAGTAGTAGTTCCGATGGGATAAAGTCTGAGAATTCCAAATCTCGACCAAAAAAATTACTAAATGAGATGATTTCACCCAGTTTAATACTTGATTTAACTTTAGTGGTGTCTCATAAGGCTTTCAGCTTTGAAGTCCTTTTTTCCTAACCCTATAGTTAATAGTAGAGAATCATGGGTTCATTTAAGCATCTATTCATTCAGTTAAAAATCTTTAACTTTGCTGTGAGAACACAAAAAAAAATCTAAACTTTGGCCAACTGCAACCTGAGTTCCCCACCACCTCGCCCATCCCGGCCTCAGGGCACAGAACCTATAGAACGCAGCACAAAGGAGAACTCGGGTTTCTGCTCCGGGAGAAGGTCGCTGGACCATCTGACCGCAGAGGAAGCGGGGCCGCGGGATTTCTGCAGGTGCCAGTTAGCAGGAGGAATAGAGTCTGGGCTCGGACTATGGCCCCGAGCCTCCCACGCCTCCGCCCAGCCAGGTGGACACGCGGGATGCCCAATAAGTCGACAGGTTGCCACACGGGGGCCTCTGCGTCACCCCGGTCCCACAGCGCAAGGGCCGGGCCTCGTGACGCAAGAGCCCAGCCAAACCCGCCGGACCTTTGGCATTCCCCAGAACTCCATGTTGGAGTCGGTGGGTCAAAGGCAACCACTGACAGCAAGACGCAAATCCTATCTCGACTCCACCCCCAGTCAGGGCGAGCTCTGAAGAGCAAGCACCAGCTTCTGAGAACAGTGCCTCTCCCGCCCAGCAATCCGTCACCCCGGACCCAGATTCACCCCTAGGCCCTAGAACCTATTCGCGCCGCCCCTCCCCGCCCGCAAGGCCGGTGCCTAAGAGTTCGGTCCTCAAGCCAGATCCAAATCGCGCGAGGTACTGCCCCCAAGGCACGCTGGGAATTGTAGTTCGCCAGCCAAGCAAAGCGCCCGGTGGACACATATATCCAGAGGGATGGAACTACAAATCCCACGGCTCCCCCGAGGCTGAGACTCGCTAACCCGGCCGGAAACTGGGATGCCGGCAGCGGGGATACCCCCTTACCTGCTGTCGCCGCCGTCGCTGCAGCTGCCCCTGTGCCGCTGCCACCACTGCCACCGCGGTGGGGAGTGTTCCGCTTCTTATTCTTCGGCATCGTGGGACGCCCGGTGCCGCCTAAACTCGGAGCTTAGCGAGGATCAGCCGATGGAGCTGCACTTTTTACTCGTGCGTCTGTGCGGCGGGCGGCTAAGAGGCGAGTCTTCGGCTAACAACAGAGGCGAGAAGCGGCGGGGGTTCGAGTGGGCGGTGGCAGCAGCAGAAATCCCCGTGAAGAGCTGTGATCGGAAACGATACATGTTTCTCTCTAGCGCGGGAGCTAAGGCGGGGCGGGCAGGGCCACGACGCCTTAAGTAGCAAGACCGCCGCCTGTCGTCACCATCTGTGGGCGGGACTCGAACTCTCACCAGCCAATCCCTATAGATCTCCCCACCAGAGTCCTACCTCCGGTGGCCGATGGATGCTGACTACCAATCCCATGTCGCAAATCTTCCAGCTGCGCCCCGGGAGCAACTCTTCACTGCCGTACTGAATTCTGGGAAATGTAGTAAGGCTTCGTAGAGAAGTTAGCCTCCTAGCTCCTCCCAACGGGCTTTTCTGCGCTCTGTCTCCCTACTCGTGACCCCTCCCCTGCTTCTCACCGGCCCCGCCTCGGAATTGACGGAGTTGTTCCCGGGCGATGAGCAATGGAGCGAGTATGCCTGATGACGACGGTCAGCTTCCAACTGGGAGCTACGCAATCAGCTTAGCTCATTTTTATCTGGCGGCTCGCGTTCTTCTGTTTAACCTTTCCCCTGCTTCCGTGCAGCCTCCGTACAGGCACAGCCATATCCTTCCTCAGGAACACCTCCAAGGTTTTAGTTGTTGAATTAGTTTAGTGATCACCAATATCTATAACTGAGGGGCTGTGTGCCCCCCTACCTCCAAAAAGAGGTGTGCTTTGATCTCATTAGTCGTGTAGTGCGTGTATTTCTCCTAGTATAGACTAGAAAGATCTGGCGAGTCAGTATCACAGGAGTCATTTCTACACAAGAATGAGTCCTTTGACAGTTCCACCTGCCAGTTAGGTCAGTCTGGGATAGGAGCTGGTTTCTGAGAATTTAACAGCTGGTAAAACAAACATAAATTATAAATATCAATATCGCAGTGTTTTTTATTTTCCAAGGCGCTCTTAGATATTCCTTCCTTTTTACATTTGTTATGTATTTGGGACCTGTCATTAGGTTCATGTATAATGCTTATGACAGCCCAAACTCACTGACTCACCTCAACGTAGGTGACTCATCCCCCACTCCACCTCTTTCCTGGCCTCCTTCTCTTGTTTCCTGCTGCCTGTAGCACATTTCTGCCTGAATGTGCCACCAGCAGCACCTCAATCCAGTATCACTAAAACAAGAAGTCTTTCCCTCTTCCTGTGCCCTTTGTGTGTTCACAGTATTACTATCCTCCATATGTCCAAATTCAAAAACTCAACTTCATACATGGTTCCCCGCTCTCTTTAGTGCCCCCCGAAACAATCAGTTTTACAATAAAACTCAAAATTCATGTCCTATTCTCCAGTCACACATGGCCTCAGTTCAAACCTGGGCACCTAGGGGGTTCTTCCAGTCGTTTCACCAAGGTTTCACACATGATAATACTGCCAGGTTTATTTATGATCCCCTGTTTTACTAATTCACTAATAGTTGCTCAAAACTATTCCTTGGTTACATTACCAATATGTTTAATGCAAACCCTCTTAGCTTGGCCTGGACTCCCTTTCCAGCTCCATCTCTCACTGCTTCCCCATACATATTCCATTCTTCAGCCATGAGAATGAAGTCTTAGGGAAGCCCTAACCTGAATTGTTTCTTCCTCCTTACAACTCTTAGTGCTCTTTGTAATGCTCTGTTGTCACTTATCATATCCCTACAGGTCACACAGCCCATTCAGAGATGCTCTCCAGGGGCCATATTTCAAGGTGGCTTTTACTTTCTTTAATCCTGAAGCAGCAAGTAAGCTGCACAGAGCATGTAAACCAGATAAAGGTGCTGGTTGGTGGACACAGCTCCCATGATTTCCTTCCATCATTCCTGCACATAACTATACATCTGAAGTCGAGCAACCTTGGACCACATCGAGATAACCCCAGGATGGAAGAACACTGAACTCCACACCTTTTATGACACCAGGCTTTCCATCATCCAGAAATAACTAATACCACACTTAAGGGAATAATTTTGCCACAGTGTGAGCCCAATGCCATCTATACAGGCTGGATGTCCAGGTTCCAGGCTTGAACATGTGCTTTGCCTGCATTTGCCGGCACGTTCCTTTTATCTGCATCCATGTTTATGTCCACTTAGAGCCTATTCTGGGGCAGGCCCAGCCATGGCCTACCACATGATATGCATACATGTTTTACATTTATGTATGAACACATCTGTCATCTAATAAAATTGTTGGGTTCCCCAGAACAAGAACCTTGGTCTCATCATCTCTATTCCTCATGGCACATAAAAAAGTGTTATCTTCGTAATTATAGTCAGTCAGCATACGTTAAATGAATGTTTAAGAAATAATTGTTGACTATATTTCTCTAGTTCAAAAACAGGAAGAAACATGACATATATGGAAGATATCTCAAATTATGAACTTGTCTTTTTATTCAGGAAAGAACACCTTCTCCAGTTACTTCTGCCTAGATCTCACTGGCCCGACTTTTGTCACGCAATGATCCCTGACCCAAAGGGAATTTAGAAGACAAGTATTTTCAGCTGGGCTTATTGACAATCAAATCTAAGGTTCTATCAATAAGAATAAGGGGGAGGGGCGCCTGAGTGGCTCAGCCGGTTAAGCCTCTGCCTCCGGCTCAGGTCATGATCTCAGCATCCTGAGTTCGAGCCCCACATCTGGCTCCCTACTCAGCCGGAAGCCTGCTTCTTCCTCTCCCACTTCCCCTGTTTGTGTTCCCTCTCTCACTGTCAGATAAATAAATAAAATCTTTAAAAAAAAAAAAAAAGAAAAAATAAGGGGGAGATCACAGATGTTGGGTATGCAGCTAGCAGGGTCCCCTTCATGTACTATGAGGCAGTTTTCCCATTCTCTAATAAATATCACATATTTGTTACCAACTTGACATTATGTGCTGCCTCTCACCTCTTAGTAGTAGAAAGATATTTCCTCCTCCTATAAAATACAACCTACTCAGTTTAACATTCCATCCAACAGATATCACTATCACAGTAAATGTACTCAGTGTTGCAAAAATAAATTGTACATTAATCTGAATGTGTGAGCACACATGAGAAGAGTTCCAAGCTCTCATGGGGTCTGTATATTGAGAAGTATGGTATAAGAACAATTAATTAACACAAATAAGACTTGGTACTCAAACCTCCTTAAGGCATAAACATAAAAGGTTGTCTTTGAATGACTTTAGTCATGGCTTCCTTGGGAGTCTTTGCATAACATTAAGCAAAATTAAATGTCTGCCAGATCCAACTGAGACTTATCATAACTTAGTTCCCGCCTGTCTCTCCCAACATGCCTCTCATCACCTAACAACACAGTCATATGGCAGAAGGGAAGGGACTGTGTTGTTAGAAGTTCTTCCTCTTACCCCCTCTATCAGCTCCTGGCCAGAGATCTTCTGTTCTGCCATATGGAACTCCTGGCAGGTCTTGGAGCTCATCATGCTCAACGCCTGGCCACTTCTCCCGCTCTTCTCACCCACTACACTTTGCCTAAGTGTCTCCTTTGCCACCTCAGAATACAAAGTTCATTCCCTCCTTTAAGGCTTTTGTAACAGCCCTCCCTCACCCCTGAGTTTCTACAATTGTCGTTCAGATCTCAGCTCAAGTGACACCTCCCTGAGGAGGCCTCCCCTACTCTCCATTCAGACGTGGTCTCCTCACCCCACTTACCACAACCCCATGTACATTATTCTCCTAAAGCACATCTTACCACCTAATGCTGCTCAGGTTCAGTCATTACATTCACTTGGCCCTACTACAATGTCAGAATGATGAGAAAAACAGATTTCATTTTATTCACTGCTGTATCTTCAGTATTGGCTCTTAGTAGATATTCAAGTTTACTGAATGGATAAATGGATAAATAACAGAATGTCCCTCCTCTCCCTAGAACATCCTTCTCCACCATCTCCCCTCATCCTTTAAGTCACAAATCCTGACCCTCCCTCCCTTACCCCATCCAGTTTAAATGTCTCTCTTCTATGTTCCTATAGTGCCCCCCCAGAATAGCATTAATTATATGTATTGTAATTCTTGATTACCATTTCCCCATCAGACACAAAGTGTGCAAAGCCCAAGATCATCATTACTAAATCAGACACCAGAACTTTATAAGCTCCTAAGCTTTACATGTAGCACCTTTATGCAAATTAGAAAGAGAGGCCAGGACATCCAGCTTGATGGGTGATAATGAGCTGGAATTCAGCCCCCTCTCTCCCTTTATCAGGGAACAACCTGTCCATCTGTACAGTGTGGCCCTGGTAGACAATAATTGTTAATTTCAGTGAGGGGGTGGATTTCCTCTATATCAGAGCAGTTTTCTTAAAGACAGAAACTAAGATGGGGAAAAGGATGATACTAATAATTATCAGAAATCCCCTCCACTGCTGGTGCTATTGTAGGGTTTTCTTCTCTTTTTTTTACCACTTGATTGCAGTATGATTGACATACAAAAAGCTGTACTTGTTTGATGGATACAACCTGATGAGTTTAGAAATAAGAATACACCTGTGGGACCATCACCACAATCAATGCCATAAACATATCCATCACCTCCAAAAGTTTCCTCCTACCCTGTTGTGTGTGTATGATAAGAACACTTGGTTGTAGGTTCATCTCACACATCTCATATATTTCTTACAATGATCGCATGCAGGACAGATTAGTTGTAACATTTTGTGGATGAAGAACTGGGCTTGGAGAGGTTTTGCTCCTTTCCCATGGTTGTACCATTAGTAAATAGTTTGCCTGTGATTAAAGCCCAGACCCATCTGATTCCAAGGTGTCCTTGGCTGACCTCAGCCACACGACACCCTGATTGTTTCTTCCCAGGAGTAACGGGTTGAACAATGAGAAAAATACTACAAGGTATGTAGTCCTGCTAGGAAAGGCCCATGTAGGCATAATCTTGCCTTGTTCCCCCCTTTTGTAGTGTCCCTAGACCCCTAGACCCTAGTCAACAAGGTTGACAGCTTGTTTGTTTGAACATTTGGCAGATTTAGAGTTTTCTGATCATTCAAAGGCTCTGGCAGAATTATATTATCAAATAGCAATGTTATTCAATCAAATAATATTTAAAGGGATTATCACTTGTTACATGTTAGGTATGTTGCTTTCTTTACCTGTTTGCAAGTTTTGTTTTATTGCCAGGGAAGGTGACAATGCAACATGCTAAATATGAAGTCCCTGTTTATTTAAGAAGGGATACAGTGGGGCCCCTGGGTGGCTCAGTCAGTTAAGTGTTTACCTTCAACTCAGGTCATGAGGTCCTGGGATTGAACCCCACATTGGGTTCCCTGCTCAGCGGGAAGCCTGCTTTTCCTTCTCCCACTCCCCCTGCTTGTGTTCCCTCTCTCGCTTTCAAATAAATAAATAAAAATCTTTTTAAAAAAATAAGAAGGGATACAGTGGCAAAGTTAGTTAAAACTAAGCCTTCAAATATATTTTGTTTGCCTTTTTTCTTTTTGTTATGTAGGAGACATCTGTTATATAGGAGACATGTCTCTATCGGTTTTGAAATTGCACACACTTTCTCTAATGAAATACCTGAAAAATAAAAAAACAACAAGATTGTCAGTTGTCTTCTCAAAAGAGAAGTGTGCTTTGTGCTTATCTCACAAAGTTGTGCTTTTATCAATACTACAGTATAAGGCTCTGTTAGAAGAGGACTGTGAGGCATAAATACTATAATATACATGGCCAGACAGTAACATCAATCACATGTTGTACTGAAAGGGCTTTTCATGAAAACAGCATACATATGGATTTTCTTTTCTTTGAAGAGAGAGCTATCACTGGACTCTTTCATTTGGATATCTTCTGATACTTTATACCAAACCTAATCAAAATCAATTTGTTCCCTGCTGACCCCTCTATCCTAAAACCTACAGCCAGTTCTCCTTCCCAGTTTCTCTGGTAGCACCAATCTTCTGGCCAACCAACTAGAGAATCTTCAAATCAAAAAAAGACTTGAGGTCATCTACTTTAAACTCCTGTCCTATCTAGGAAATGCTTTGGCAACACATCTGAGAGCCTGATCTCTAACTCAGTCTACCAGGATTCAAATCCTGGCCATGTGAATGGATTCTTGAGCAAATCACTTCACCTCTCTGCACCTTGGTTTCAATGAGAATAATAAGAGAGCCTATTGCATTGACTTGTGATGAGGAATACATGAAATATCACTATGTAGAGCACTTAGCCCAGGGCCCAACACATAGTGAACACTCAATAAATGTTAGTCTTTAATATTAGGAAGGAGATATTTATCCACCTTTTCTTAAACTCTGTCAGTGCTAAGAATCACACAACTTTCAAGGCAGATCATTCCAATACTAGATAGTTATCATTTTAAGAAGTCCCATATTCCTTCAATAAACATTCATCAAATGTCTGCAATGTACCAAATACGATGCTAGAACCTGAGAACAAAGAGATGAGTCTTCACAAAGTACCCAGTTTATGTAGAGTTTAGCACCAAATGGCCTGTGGCTGTCCTGCTCCCCCACCCCTTGGAAGGGATACTTTTATGTTCCACAGGGATGTGACCAATGAGATCCTTCATCTACCCCTAAGCAACTAGTCCACAGGCTCCCCAGGGAGGTCAGTCCTCTCTTCTGGAAGAAATCACTTTGCTCTTGTGAACCTCCATTTCCTTACATCTAAATGGGAGTAAATAACACTGCCTACTATGCCAGTGGATTGTTGTAAAAATAAAATGAGATCATTATGTCTTCTTTGTAACCTGTCAGATATCCTGTAAAGATGAGATACTCCATGTGTTAAGTGAAAGAAAAAGCATGATTCTCCTCATTATGGAATTATAGATATCAGTCATCAAGGGAAGATCTTAGATCTTTTGGCTAGGAGCTAATAGAGGGGGTAGATGAAGAACTGTACCAAGGCCCCAAATCAGGCTTACCAGCAAGGACAAGACTAAACTGAATCAACAAGGCATCCAGCACTGCTCCTGAAAATCTAATTGGTGGCCACATATTTTGTTGGAAAGTCACCAGGTTTTACATTCAGAGTGACCTAGAGTCAAAAGGCCTTATCTACCACTTACCAGCTGGGTAAGATACTCAATTGTGTGCAAGATACTCAATCTAAGCAACAGCTCCCTCATTTGTAAATTAGATTCTCTCTCCCAGGAAATTTAGAGATAGAATGTAAAGACATTCAGAGTCTGGACTAGTCTTTTGAGCAGAGGGGATGTGATATCAAGTAACATAATTTAGCTATCATCTGCCCATCACAGACCTGAAAAAAAACAACAAAGCCAGTTTGCAGAGAGAGAAGAACCAAACAGCACTGAAGAGAGAAATGGGAACAGGAGCTGAAACTGCCCAGCTCCCGATGTGCTTCTACTTTCAGAGAATAGAACTTCCTAAGACTCATCTGAATTTGAGTTCTGGGATCATCCCTGAACTTTTGAAATAAACTGTTTCTTTAGGCTTAAGTTAGGTCTAGGTTTAGGCTTCCTCAGTTTCTATTTCTTGCAAGCGGGAGTAACTAATAGTTTCTTCTTAGCACTCCCCTGTTTCCTTGAGTGATTGTTTCTTGGAGACCCAGGAAACTGTTCAGGCAGTTGCAAACAGGACTTGCAGAGCCTATATTCTACTCTCAGATGAAAGGCAGTGGGAAGCAGGAACAGATTCTCCAGATTCTACTTTGGAGGCATGATAGCATTTTAGTATTTTTCTAAATTATGGAGAATGCATGAACTGCCAAATTTCATTCATCATCAGTGATATTTACCATGAACCATCTCAGCCAAAAGAATTCTGAAGAGCTAGTTTAGAAATCTAAACCAAACTGAACTGACCTTACCAGGTTTATTGCATTGAAATATTTATATTAGGTAGTTCTAAAATTATAATTATTTTATTAAAAATAAGAGAAAATTGGCTACTGAACACATGGCTATAAGACTGAAAATGTTATTAATAAGATACATTTAATAATTATTTTGTCATTCCGTTTAAGAAAGCCTCTTGTAGTTAATTTAAAACAGACACCATCTATTGCCTACCCCAAATCTATCCAACTCTCTCTTCTCATTCACAAAACCCCAATTTTGTCCAGATTTCCATCCCCCTTTGAGTGGCCATGTGCTTCAGGGAAAGATGGACCTAGCCCCAGCTCCAGGAACTGGGTCATGAATGTTCCCATAATTGATTCCTCCTATGAATGATTGGTTCAGTCTTGGATACACAACATAATTCTAATCAATGAGGTGTAAAAGTTGAGAGTTCTTCAGGAAGACTTCTCTTTCCCAAAATAAATACAAACAAAAAGGTGGTCTTCTCTTTCTCTGGATATTGTCACTTGAGAACAATGACAGGAAACAAAGCTAACATACCAGGAGGTTTAAGACAGAAGGATTACAGAAACTGGATGAGATTTCTGAGATATCCAATTACTAAGTAGCATCACCTACCACCTCTAGATCACTCATCAAGTGAGATAATAAAAATACCTTATATTTAAAAAAAAAAAAAAACCTTATATTTAAGTCAATTTTAACTAGAGATTTCTGTGCCTTGGTGGTAAAGGATCCCAACTGATCTTGTTATATCTAACAACCTCTTGAAAATGATGGTAGCATTTGGTGATTTCTAACATTCTTATATGTGTTTAAAAATGAGTTGAATAAAAATAATTCCTC
This sequence comes from Procyon lotor, assembly GCA_028646535.1. Classification (NCBI taxonomy): domain Eukaryota; kingdom Metazoa; phylum Chordata; class Mammalia; order Carnivora; family Procyonidae; genus Procyon; species Procyon lotor. The sequence goes on from CM053614.1 coordinate 30,356,387, forward strand.
AACTATTCCCCTACAACCCTTAAAAGTTCCATATGTTCCAAGAAAGAAAATGTCTTTGAAATTCTCACTCCTGTCATCTGCTGTTTTGTACTTAGAATGTACCAACATAGTGCCACTGCCCACTTCATGCCGCCTCCGCAGAAGTCTGTCCAAGGACACCCTGTTAAAACTCTTTATTTGGAGAATTTCCTTTCCTTCACTCCCACTATTATTGTATGAAAGTGTTTTCTGGGCTTTTCCTCCTAGTATCCTTTTCTTTCTCCCTCTTTGCCATTCCTAATTAAGAGTGATGTTCCTTTGGGTTGCTTGGGTGGCTCAGTTGGTTAAGTGTGTGCCTTTGGCTCAGGTCTTGATCCCGGGATCCTGTGACCAAGTCCTGCATCTCTGCGCTTCAGTTTCCTCTTCTATAAAGTGGCACCAATCAAGAGTGCTTTTAGAATGACTGGGATAATTAAATGAGACAATGCATGTTAGCACTTAGTACATGCCAGGCACATAGTAAATACTCCATAAATGTAAAATGCTGTGATTATGATTAGAGAAATGATTACTGCAATCCCTATCATAATACCAGTGACCTTTTTCACAGAACTAGAACAAATAATCCTAAAATTTATATGGAACCACAAAAGACCCCCAAGAGGCAAAGCAATCTTGAGAAAGAACAAAGCTGGAGGTATTATGCTCTCTGATTTCAACTATACAACAAAGCTATAGTAATCAAAACAGTATGGTACCGGCACAAAAATAGACCCATAGATAAAAGCAGAGAATTGGGAGATTAAAGAAATAAACCCACAGAGGCGCCTGGGGGGCTCAGTGGGTTAAAGCCTCTGCCTTCGGCCCAGGTCATGATCTCAGGGCCCTGGAAGTGAGCCCCGCATCAGGCTCTCTGCTCAGCAGGGAGTCTGCTTCCCCCTCTCTCTCTCTGCCTGCCTCTCTGCCTACTTATGATCTCTTTCTCTCTATGTCAAATAAATAAATAAAATCTTAAAAAAAAAAAAGAAAGAAAGAAAGAAACTCACATTTATATGGTCAATTAATCTATGACAAAGGAGACAAGAATGTACAATGAGGGGGGCACCTTGGTGGTTCAGTCAGTTAAGTGTCTGCCTTCTCCTCAAGTCATTATCCCAGGGTCCCGAGATCCGGCCTTGTATCGTTGAGCTTCCTGCTCCTCCCTCTCCTCCCTGCTCATGTTCTCTCTCACTATCTCTATCACTATCTCTCTCTCAAATAAATATATCTTTTTTAAGAGATTTTATTTATTTATTTGACAGAGAGAGACATTGAGAGAGAGAACAAAGCAGAGGCAGAGAGAGAGGGAGAAGCAGGCTTTCCGCCAAGCAGGGAGCCCAATATGGGGCTCCATCCCAGGACTCTGGGATCATAACTTGAGCCAAAGGCAGATGCTTAATGACTGAGCCACCCACATGCCCAAATAAAATCTTAAAAAAAAAAAAAAAAAAGAATGTACAGTGGGGAAAAGACAGTCTCTTCAACAAATGGTGTTGGGAAAACTGGACAGCAAATGCGAAAGTATATAACTGAACCACTCTCTTAGACCATACACAAAAGTCAACTCAAAATGGATTAAAGACTTAAATATAAGACTTGAAACCATAAAATTCCTATAAGAAAATACAGGCAGTAAGTTCTTTGACATTGATCTTAACTTACATTCTTTTATATATGTCTCCTCTGGTAAGAGCAACAAAATAAAAAATAAACAATTAGGACTACAACAAACTAAAAAGCTTTTGCACAGCAATGGAAACCATTAACAAAAGGAAAGTCAACCTACTGAATGGGAAAAGACACTTGCACATGATTTATCTGATAAGGGGTTGATACCCAAAATATATAAAGAATTCATACAACTCAGTAGTAACAACAACAACAAAACAACCTCGTTAAAAAATGGGCAGAGAAGGCATACAGGTTGGTAAGAAGCACATGAAAAGATGTTCAACATCACTAATCATCAGGGAAATGCAAATTGAAACTACAATAAGATATACTTCACACCTGTCAGAATGGCTATTATCAAAAAGACAAGTATTGGCAAGGATACAGAGAAAAGGGAACTCTAAGCACTGTTGGTAGAAATGTAAATTGGTGAGGCTACTATGGAAAACAGTACAGAGGTTCCTCAAAAAATTAAAAATAGAACCATACAACTAGATATTCCACTTCTGGGTATTTATCTGAAGAAAATTAAAACACTAATTTAAAAAGATACACACACTGCTATGTTCATTACAGCATTACTTACAATAGCCAAGATATGGAAGTTACCCAAGTGTCCACTGATGGATTATTAAAGAAGATGTGTTATGTGTATGTACATATGTACATAATATTCCAATATTACTCCACCATAAAAATAATGAAATCTTGTCATTTGCACCAATATGGATGGATCTAGAATATACTGTGCTAATACAGTAACTCAGACAGAGAAAGACAAATACCATATGATTTCACTTATATGTAGAATCTAAGAAACAAATGAAAAAACAGAAGAGAAACAGACTTACAGATACAGGGAACAAGCTGGTTATTACCAGAGGGGAGGGATGGGGGGGATGGATGAAATAGGTGAAGAGGATTAAGAGGTACAAACTTCCAGTTATAAAATAAATAAGTCCCAAGGATGATAATGTACAGTCAATAACACAACAAAAGCTTTGTATGGTCACAGAGGATAACTAGACCTCTCGAGGTGATCATTTTATAATGTATAAAAAATATCAAATCACTATGCGGCACACCTGAAACTAATATAATACTGTATGTCAATTATCCTTCAACTTCAAAATAACAAGTACACTTCAACTCTGGCTGCTGCAGAGCTGTTATCAGCATTCCTGCTATAAGACTCAGGGTCATTGCTAGCCCATAGAAAATCTTCTCTAACCTCTACAAAATTTAAAAGGTCACCAAGATGCCCTTCCTCTTGGTGAGAGGGAGGCAGTCCTCCAGTGGGAAGCATCGTTTGGCATGGGAAATGTGATTGGGTTTCAACCCCTTCGCACCCTGTCAGCTGGGTACCTTTGTGTATCACACAAACTGTACAACTGTAAACAGCAGACCCACTTGGGTGCCAATGGAAGTGAAAATATACTAGGACTCAAAAAATATATATATATACTAGGACTCTTCCATGTATTTCCTGTAGAAAATACTTTGAACAAATTCTGTATATATTCTTGTTCGGGAAAAAAAACTGTATTTGATTCTAAGATCCACATTTTTTAACAATTTAACATCTCTCAAACTGATGTTTCTTACAGTGCTATACCCAGTCAAACACTCAATAAATTTTATATAACGAATACATTTGCTAAGCAAAAAAAAATTAAGGAAGTGAAATAATTCTAAATTCTATTTTTATATTTCACTCAGAATAATAAGGTGTTTTCTACTTGAAAGATGACACCCTGTAGATCTATCAAATAGAGCACTTTTTCTGGTCCTCTGTTTTCAAGGACTCCTTAAACTAAAAATAATTCCTCCTCAACCTCTAAGCACTTTGTTTACATTCTTCTTGTGGCGTTATGCTATTCTGCTTTGCACTGTAATTATATTTTGCTTTTCTTGCCTGTAAGATCCTACAGGGCAGGGCCTGTGAACCTTCATCTTCTCTGCTATGTAGGGCAACAGCCCAGTCAAATAGAAGCAAAACAGCCTCTAGAGACAGGCCAACCTGCATCCAGGTCTTGGCCCTGCTGTCTACTGGCTCTATGGTCGTGAGCAAGTTATTTAACCTCCCAGAGTCCCACTTTCTCACTTGGAAAATAGAGGTAACATGGGATTGGTCTGAAGGTTTAAACTGAGTTGAGTTAGAAAGGACTGGCACTTAGCAAGTTCTTTGTAGCAGACTGCCATTATTTTTCAGAGTTCTGGAAATAGGCAGGTTCACATTCAGGCTTGGCCACTTATTATGATTCCTAACTATCAGTTACTTCTGGATGCCTCAGCTTCTAAGCACCATGAAGGTAGGATGCTGTCTGTCTCATTCACAGTTTGTCCTTAGCATCTAACACAGAGCTGGGCTGGTGTTGAATGGACCGGTGAATGAATAAAAAATGAAGATAATCCCTTAGAGCACTATTGTGAGAATTACAAAGAATGTATAAAAGTGCCAGTTACAGTTACAGTGCCTGGTACATAGTAGGCACCAATAACTGATTTTTGACTTTCAAAACAAATAAATATGAAAAAAAATAGGATGCAAAAAATGCCATGGGCATTCACGCCCTTGTATTTATCATGTAATTACTGGAATAGACAAGAGAGGACACAGCTAAATGGCTGGCTTGATGACTAATACGTTCTACCATAAAAATGTGCTCATACCTCCAACACAACACTATGATAGGCGGCAAGAGTCACTTATTTGTTTGGTAAATACTTACTGAGCACTTAGGAAGTGGAGGATACCAAAATGAATATTTATGAACAAGTATATCTATGTCAGGGACGAACATGGAGGTGCCTACTTTCCAAGACTCTGAAGTCTTAGATGACTCCGGTTTCCATGTAAAATAGATTCAAAAAGATCACAGAGAACATACAGGACACTTGGTAGCCCTTTTCCTCTTTATTTCAAATACTACTTCCATAACTGTGACCTGTCTACTCTCACCCACTTAGAGGGAGGTAGAGCCTATGACCTTTGTTCATAAATACAGAGAGTATAGGAGCCGTGACTCTGGAGGCCAGGACAAGGGAGGTTCCTACTGCCCTGGATACTGCCCTCCCATTATTACGGCACCATGGGAAGGAGGGCTGTGTAGAAATGAAGAATGGGTGGAGGGAGGGTAAATTGTAACCATGAGTTTAAAGATTCGCCAAGACAGATGGGAAAGGAGAGTCCATAAGCCATACTGAGTAACTATTGATCAAAGAGGAGCAAAAGTCCTGGGATGTCATGTTGAATTACCAATTTAAATATTGTTGTCATACATCCTTATATTGAGATCCTTAATACAAAATATAATAGGATGCAGAGTTAAAACAATGCCATAGGTCTTCATACAAGCCTTTCCTGGCAGTCTAAGCAGTAACCTCAAGACCTATCCTTAAGCTTCCTCAGCCTCCTGTATCCCCTCTAAGCCTTTAATGATGGATGCAGATTTCTGGCCACAACAGGGAACACAAGACATAGGGAGCAGCAGCAACACTGCCTGAAAAATTATGAACAGAAAATTTTCCAAATATGCAAGGAGGAAGGAAGGAAGGGTGGAGAGAAGGTGGGAGGGAGGGGAAAAGAAAGGCAAGAAATAATAAATCAACCTAACAAGGTCCAGCCATATCAAGGATTAATTATGTAAAACACTGAGCTGAAGGAGTTCTGAGGAATGGCCCTTTCACCCCCACCGGTCTTTGGGGGGTATTTGTATTAATTGGCTGTGGAATATGATGCTGGGGGTGCCTGGGTGGCTCAGTTGGTTAATTGCCTGCCTTTGGCTCAGGTCATGACCCCAGGGTTCTGGGATCAAGCCCCACATCAGGCTCCCTGCTCAGTGGGGAGCCTGCTTCTCCCTCTTCCTCTGCCTCCTACTCTGCCTGCTTATGCTCTCTCTTTGTCAAATGAATAAATAAAATCTTTTATAAATAAATAAAATCTTAAAGAAAAAAAAGAAATGCCAATCATAGTCAATTAAAAAAAAAAAGAATATGACGGTGACCTATATGAAACAGTATGCTGGAAGAACCCTCTATTTCAGACACCAGACCTAATGAGGGCCCAGGGCCACTTTTGTAGGTACCAAGCTACAAACAGGTGGTGAGCATCTGACATCCTCCTTGCTCTGTTTATATAAAATACCTTTCAGTCTTCCTCTTCCACTTGGGTAACTCCAAATGGAAGAGACAGAAGCCGTATGAACAGCAGCTGGGAGGGAGTGTGTATGTGGAAGGGAGGTAGAGAGTTAACCCCATTCTGGACATGTGCTCATCAGCATGTGTTCTGGGTAGGCCAGATGATGAAAGACTTCTCTGGTCTTCCAAGGGCAATAAGGATCAAAGCTAAAGCTACTGTCATATGTGACAAAGAGGAAATTTTTCTTGTTCCAGGTTCTCCTTCCAGGTACTTGTGAGAATCCTTCAAGAGCGTTGGCCTGCTCTGCACATCTGCACTGCCCACTGTTCGTCCCCAGAGAGCAGCCCAGAGCCCAGAGCCAGGCTGCCATTCAGCTCTCAGCAGGTGATGGCTCCCTGCCATAACCACCTTCCCCCGGCTGCTGCCAGCCTTCCCTTCTGCTTCCCTACCCGAATCCCTCAAAGCATCATGAAGATCAGAAGGCTTGTGCCGACAGAATCGAACAGACAGTATAGAAAACAGTATTTCTCCAAATATGAAATGGGCTCCAAGTCCTCATCCTGTCCTACGTTGCATCTGCTCCACATTTCCTAGTATTCTCTAATCTTGCATTCCTTGGTTCACTACCCCTTCTATAGAATTAAGACAGGCAGACCTAAATCTGTTTATCCAAAAGAAGTCCTTGGGCCTCTGCAGGTGCCATCAAGCCCACTACACCTCTGATCTGGACCTGCCAACATGTGACAGTGGGAGAGACTGAAGCAGTAGGAAGAGACTGAGAAGAAAGAAGAGGAGAAGGATTGGGTGTGAAACATCAGTGCTGTGCTCTCCAACTCACAGTTGTCTCCTGGTGGTAACATTCTATCTTGATTTTTTATGTAACAATTTTTATCCATGATAAGTGATCTTCTCACAAGAAAAACCGAAGGACTGTCTGTTACCATTTAACCAAGCTGAAATTTTGTAACATGAGGCCATACAGTATGTTCTTTTATAGAAAAATACTAGGCCTGCCTTATCCCTAAAGAAAAAAGAACATGGTAAAAAAGAACACAGTGAGACTGCCTTGTTTATTGAGACTGCTAAAATAATAAATTGATTGTTATGAGTCCCATTTTAGTATGTCTGAGTGAGAATTTGTTGAAGCCGAAGGGGCATTATGGGGAAAATGCTTAGGAAGTGAAATTAGGTATTTCATGCATGGAGTAGCGGCTGCTCAAAGAGCAGAAAAACCCTCAGAAATAATTTATCAAGTGGCAATGCAGCCAACAATGAATACAACTCTTCTTCCAAATGAGAGAGTGGTCCCAGATATCTGTCACTGCAGATGACAGCAACATTATAGTCCAGATCTTGGAACTTGGAAGATAGCATAACTAATGTTCAAAGATTTACAGCCCAGAATGAACATTCTAGAGTGCAAACCACCTTTGATTCAACATTATCAAAAACAGAATATTAAAGCGTAATCACACAGTAGATGTACACCGTGGCCAAAATGGGAAGTGATGTTGGCTTATGCAAGGAAGCTTTCTATAGGCATGAGACATTCCAAATACCAGCTACTGCTGAATGGCCAACTCTGAGATTAGACAACTGTGTGAGGTAGAAAAGTCACAACTGGTACAAAAACAAGAAAAAAAGAAAATAAAAATAAAGAAGACTGGTAATAAACAAGAAAGTTCAAAAGAGTAATTGCAACTTTTAGTAGATAAGTCTTCAAGGGCATTTGTAAATGATGTCCCAACTCTTTGGCAGACAGGTCAAGTTATTTTTCTGAAACTATAAACATTCGTGGGGAGACAATTTTAGAAAGAGGAGGTAAAAGGTAGTCCCAAAGTAAAAACTGTCAGGTTGGTAAAACCCCACTGACATGAAAACAATAGTTTCTGAGGAGAGGACTGACATGATGTTGATGACTCTTATAGGAAGATTAATCTAGTAATCAGAAGAATGAATTGAAAGAGGATGGGCAGGGTTGGGTTCAGGTTCTGTGTGTCTGAAGCTATTATCGGCTTAAAGAGGGTGTGGGTCATTTTTAAGAAAAAGAATATATATTTAAGAATACAAAACTAATGGTGCCACACCCAGAGCCTTTGAATGGACACATACAAGGAAGGAGGTCTGAAGGTTAAGCTTCTGTACTTTCACAATAAGTTACCTTATGAGTAAGTGATAGCTTAATGCCGCTAACACTGTCACCCTATCTATCTGACCACCCAAGCTGGAAACTCAGGAGTCATCTTTGATTCTTCGTCTTATTTCCTCTTCAGTCACCAAGTCATGCCTATTTTATTTCCTAATTATTTCTCAAATTCATTTCTTTCTTCATCCATTTTTTTTTTTTGAAAGAGAGAGCGAGCATGCAAACAGGAGGGGAGTGGGGGGAGAAGGGCAGAGGGAGAGAGAGAAACTCAGGCAGGCTCCATGCCCAGCACAGAGCCCAAGGTGGGGCTCAATCTCATGACCCTGAGATCATGATCTGAAGCAAAATCTAGAGTCCGACACTTAACCTACTGAGCCACTCAGGGGGCCCTCTTTCTTCATTCTTAATACCAATATATCTAGCCAACAGCACCTCTTACCTACTCTACTGCAAATAGCTTCCTAACAGGTTCCCTGTTTCCACCCCTGTTTACCTTCCAGAAATCCTTGACCCTAACACTTAGAACTCTATCTAAACTCTTTCTAAAAGGTAAATCTACAATTTCACACATCTATTGAGTACCCTTCATTAAAGCCCCAGTTAGGAGAAAACTCTAAGACTCCTTAGCATGACAAGCAAGGCCCCTATGACCTTGTCCTTCGTACCTCAGCAACCTCAGCATTCAACTCTTCACAGTATCAACAACATATTGCCTGGATTTCTTTGCAAACACCTTGAAAGTTTTCATATCCAGGCTTTCAATTCCTGGCTGACCTCCTAGCTTGGAGTTTCCCTATCTCCTCATCTTCCTCCTTTCTACCTCCTTTAAGGTACTCCACACACTGTATTAAGAGGACTTGTTTCTATCTCACTTTTCCTCTCCTCTCCAGCCTGTCATTAACTCAAGGGTAGGGGCCATGTCCGACTCATGTTTGTATCCCTAGCACTTAGCAGAATGTCGGTCCTCATTAGATAATTTTTGAATGAACAAATTAATAACTGAATCAATCACTGTATGAGTCATTCTCTGTGACAAAGTACAGAGAGACAAGAGAGTAGAGAACTTAGTTCTAAGCTATGCCCATTATTGTAGGTGAGAGAAAGAAAAGAAGGCAATTAAACATAGGCTACTGAGAATAATTAGTCAGAAAAATAGAAGGATTAACAGGAATTGTGTCATATGCTTTCTATTTATCATTAAGTTATACAATTTCTGCAGTGAATGCATACTACTTTTTAAATAAGAAATAAGTTTGTTAAAACTTAAAGAGATTCCAAAATAAAACGATTAAAATACAGTATAAGTTTATTTCTATCATGAAAAGACCCAAAGGTGATCAGTTCATGGTTAGTGGAGCAGCAGTGCTGTCTTCAGCATGACAGCCCTGCCTCTTGACCACCAATTTCCAAGGCTGCTTCTAGTCAAGAGTGAGAACAAAAGTGGAGGACAGGACAGGCAGCAAGTTGCTCCCAGCTCCTGGCCCAACAGCCTCACCCAGCTTCAAGGAATAATTGGCAAATGTAGTCTCTAGTTGGGCATCAATATGCCCAGCTAAAACTCAGGAGAGTTTTATCCATAAAAGGAAAAAAGAGAAAGGAATACCAGGAATGACTAGTGGTCAGATGAAAAGGGTTCTGTTTTGTTGGTTTCTACAAGAGTGAAAGGAAAAGAGGATGTTTTAGTACAGTAGTAGAAGCAAAAGCCAAATTTCAAGAAATTAAGAGTTCTTGGGTACTGAACAAATGAAGATTATAAAGTACAGACCATTTATCCAAGTGCAACAGTAAACTGAAGAAGAGAAATAGGGTGATGATGACTAGAAAAAACTACAGACTTGAACCAGATTTTGTTTTGTTTTGTTTTTGTTCTGTTTTTCTTGGAAGAAGAAAACATGCTTGTTTGAAGGTGTCAGTGGAGACAAGGATCAAGTGCTGGAAAAGACCTAAGCCTAGAGATGGCAGCCGTGCTGAGTCAGAAGACCTCCTCTTCTGAAGCCAAGGGCAGGATGAGAGGTCAACCTGGAGACACTTATACTAAAGTGGAACATAGGGGGAAGTTTATCCTACCCACCAGTTCTCCAGCTCTCCCTCCACAGAGTCCCAAGCCTCAAACCTTCCTGCCCCTAATCCTACCCAACCATCCCCCAAAATATCACCTGTTTTCCAGTACCATTTTTCACTTTGCAAAGTCAATGAATCACCTAGACAAGAGTTTCAACAAGGGCTTCAAGGGACACTCAGCCCCCTCTTCAATCCATTTAGTTATATACTCTTCAGTCAGTACATAAAGATCACTCTTTACATCCCCACAGCTAGAGATATGGAGGTGGACAAGACAAAATCCTTGCCTTAGTGGAATCTGACTTGGAGGATAACATGTACATTTCAACAATAACCTTCTGAAGACAATGCCTGGCATTTGCTGTTTCCCAGTTTACTTTAGTAGTGAAATTTTCTGAGAGGGGAGAAGATGGGGAAACAGTGTGACACATGGGACACACAGTCACACTGAATCTATACCTGTTCTCTGGTGGCCCAAAGAACATAAATCTAGATAATAAATCCACAGAACTCATACTTAGAAAACAGAGATAACAACCATGTCCATCTTGAAGAGATGTTAACAGGTTTTCAAGCCTCTAGGTAGGACCTTGAATGACCATAAAGAGCCAGTGGTCCTACCACTTTGACTTTCCACCAGGAGCACATGCTTCTCTCCTTCTGTTCTCCCCTTCTCAACACATTCTTGGCCCTCTGTTTGCTTTTAGTTTTCTTCATGTTCTCCTGCATATAATCACCTTCTGACTTCCGTTTAAACACAATAGGCCATTTGTAATCACTGCTGGACAGTGAAGCGTACAGGTTAAGGATACGTGGACTCCTAAGCTTGAGTTAAATTCTCAGTCCTGAGCAATTTCACTGATATCTCTGATATCAGTTTTCTCATCCGCAAATGGATATACTTACCTTGTCACTTGCTTCTGAGAATTAAAAGGGATGTCTGTGTAAAGTTTGCACACTGTTAGCACCTAGCAATCACCAAAAAAGGTTACTTGTTATTATGTGACAATGCACCCATATAAAGTAGCTGGCACCAGCTGTTGGCCCAGTTAAAAAAAAGTAATGAAAGAGCATTAAATACTGGGATGACTTACACATCCCTTCTGGAACATCCTATTGCTATATGAACCTAGAATGAACCAGAAGCCAGGAGACTGGTCTGGTTTTAACAGTAGTCAGCCTTCCTAGGGCCTCTGCGGAGGCCCTTATTAGTAATAATAGGAAACGCTGAGTCATCCCACACACCCCCACCTCCCCTCTTCCCTCCCTCTAGGCCCCCTCCCCGGATCTGGTGGGCAAGGGGGTAGGGTGGCGTGTCAGGGACTGAAATCCTCTCCGGCAGGCCTCCCAGAGAAGCATTCCTGGGCCTGTTAGGCCCACTCTGATCTCCTGACCCACTTGCAGCTGACCTTTTCTTTGTCTCAGCCCTACTTATGCTCTCACCTCTTGCCCACTGATCCAACCAGTTATTTTCCTCCTCTGGGCACAAGCCTTCTGACCTCAGTTCTGGAGCCACAGCCAAATGGGCAGGTGCTCCTACAAATACCTGGGAATTTCCACCCGGGAATCAGGGGATGCCCTGAACAGAAAAAGGTGCTTTCTTCCTGAACACCCTGCTCAAGTTTTTCTTCTAAAAGAGCTAAATGAGAGGGAGGAGGAAGCAAATAAAAAATATCCTCCTAATGGACATGGATGAAAGTGAAGCAAAAGGAAAAGAATTGATGTTTTCCAGAAGATAGATGGATGTAACTACTTGATTAATTTCCTAATCTTATCTGTGCAATCTAAGGGTGCTGCCAGAGTTGGTTGCTGCCAAAGATGGCTTGCCATCTCTTCTCTGTCATAAATTCTTTTCCATAATAATATCAATTTTGGTAACTACCTGTGCTGTAGGCCCGTGAGATGAATGGTTTGTTCTGATTTTCAGGCTTCAGAGCCCTGCAATAGAATGCAGATGTCTTGAGTTATAGAGCTGGTCAACAATACTATATTAAAAAAAAATACGGGAAGTGAATTTCAGCATCTTTGCTTACTAATAACACGTACTGGCAAAAATACTTGCCCTTTAAAATCTTGAGTATACTGCTCCCTGTACCCGTGTTCCCTTCTAAGTCCCCACTTCCTGTTTCCTCCGTTGTGAAATGCTTCGTGGTTAGAAGTCTGATGCACAGGGACTGAGTGGTCACAAAAGCCTCCTCTGTCCCCACTTCTCCTGCAACCCTGACCACAGACCCTGCAAGTGACAGGAGGTGGAAGTTGCTGGCAGGTCTGAAGGGCACTAACCACCACCTCTACCACTTCCTTCCCTTTTGGGTTTCAATCTCTGATAACTGTCCCCTGTCTCCTCCCCCATCAGGTGATGCAAATGTAACCACCCCCTTGTGGGGGCATGTACGACATGGCTGTGACAGCTTACTCCTAACCACACTGATCACCAAGGGTGGCTGTGGCATGGCAGACTGCTTGCTGCCTCACTGCTCCATGCCTGACTCCAGAGGGCCAATGAAGAAGATGCCTTCCCAACAGAGAAACAGTGCCTTGCTTGATAGGAAATAATGCCCCCTACCTCTGCTCTCTCTGCTTCACACAGGGCACTTTGTTGAGCCATTCCCTGATCTCGAGATTATTCTTCTTGGCCAACACTTTAAAAGACTTGCCATCTGCTCATGAGGTCCTAAAAGTTTTGATTTCAACATCTGTGCTAACGATCAAGTCCTTAGTTTACATTCTTAATTTATATTCATTTGCAGACTAATTTTTTTTTCAGACCCTAGGTCTGTGTGCTTGTAATAATTCTCCTGGTTGTCAATGAAATGGTCTGACACAACTTGTTTTATTTAGTTTGGTTTTTGTTGTGAATCATTATTGAAAAACAGGACAGAATCACAGAAGGAGAACTGATAACTTTTTTTTTAACTATTAAGGGTTATGCTAATTATTTTTATTACTGTTTTCTGATTATAAAACTATTGTATAATGTTTTACAAGATATGGGAAATTCTGGAAAGTTTAAATCAACAAGGTAAAAAGGAAAAAAATCTCACCATCCCATGGCAGTAACTGTCCACATCTTGATATATTTCCTTCCAATCTCTTTTTCCTACAATTTTTAGTAAGAATAAGAAGCCTATTTTCATTACTAGCACCCTTCAGCAAAGAACTGGGGCTATGCTGGTGCAGGGGGGTGACATACATATTTGCTATTGTTTCCAACAACTCTGAAAGACAGGTGTTGCTGAAATTGTAGAAACCGAATCATAGAAAGGTGTTAATAACTTGCCTGAGTGAGGATTCAAATCCACATCTCTCACTCCCAGGGCAAAACCTCTTATGAAGTGGATTCCCAACTGAAGCCTTTTCGTGGATTTTATGGAGAGAACAAAATGTCCAGAGAGGAATGTTGGAAGGTTGATTCTGGTCTTAGTGAGAGTCGGCTCTATCCAGTGTGTTATTAAATCAGACCTACTGAAAGAAATCTCTTCATCTGTGTGCGTGTGTGTGTGTGTGTGTGTGTGTGTGTGTGTGTGTAGCCATTTTCAAAGAGAGATTGATTTCTCCATGAATCCAAAATATCACTGTCATTGTAAGCTGAGTAGAAAGAAATGGAGAGATCGCTCTGAATCATCTCAAAGCAGCTCAGCAGTTCAACTCTACCAAAAGAGAAGGGAGAGTAAATCATTGACAGTCTGGGCCACTTTCAACACAGCAAGAGCCTGGCAATGTCTTGGCTTCCAGGGACTTCCAGCTGCAGACAAGTCACGGCAGCACCATCCAGGGCTATTGCCCAAACGTGAGTAAATGACATTGAGCACAGAAATGGAGTTGTAGTTCTGCTAAAAACCTTTGGACTCAGATAAAAATATATATTGAGCAATCACTATGCTAGCTCTCCCTGCACAAGATTTGGGGCATTAAGAGAAGTACATACAATAAATGGCTTCCCTGCCCACAAACAGTTTCATCCAGTCAACAAATATTTATTGAGCACCTACTATGTGCCAGACACTGTATAGACCAGATAGGTCAGTATACAAAACAAAGATTCCTGCCCTAAAACATTGGCTGCTAAGCGGGAGAAGATGAAAAAGACACAATAAACATAATTGAGACAAGTTGTGCAAATTCCAAAGGTCTAGGATTTGGGTATGAAGTGCAGGTTTTACTGGGGAAACTCCTAAGTGAAGGGTTAACAAGATGCATGGGGTCCCTTGACCTGCTATTCATTTTAAATTCATTTGTTTCCAGTCTGAGGGTTTGGTTTTGTTTTCCTTTTACATTTCATTTTATTATTATTTTTTAATTTGTAAAATGTTTACACTCTTCACTGTCCTTAAAGAAGTGTCACCTCCACCTCCTCAGTCCTTTTTCCTGCTCTTTCTAGAAAGCCATTTTTACTAATATTTTTACTTATCCTTCCAAGGCCTTTGTATTTGGCAGGAACACAAACATTCTTTTTTATTATTATTATTATGTTATGTTAGTCACCACACAATACATCATTAGTTTTTGAAGGAGTCCTCTGTGATTCATTGTTTGCATATAACATCCAGTGCTCCAGGCAATCCACACCCTCCTTAATACCCACCACCAGGGCTCACCCATCCCCCCACTCTCTCCCCTCTAAAACCTTCAGTTTGTTTCTCTGATCCCATAGTCTCTAATGGTTCACTTCCTCTCTCTTTTCTCCCCTCTTTCTTTCCTTCTCCTAATGTCCTCCATGCTATCCCTTATGTTCCACAAATAAGCAAAACCATATGATAATTGACTTTCTCTGATAAGCAAACATTCTTATTTCTCCTCTTTTTTTTCTTTTTCTTTTTTTTTTTAAAGATTTTATTTATTTGACAGAGAGAAACACAGCGAGAGAGGGAACACAAGCAGAGGGAATGGTAGTGGGAGAAGCAGGCCTCCCGCTGAGCAGAGCCCGATGCGGGGCTCAATCCCAGGACCCTGGGATCTGACCTGGGCCGAAGACAGACGCTTAACGACTGAGCCACCCAGGCGCCCCTCTCCTCTTTTATTACACAAAAGACAGTATTCTATATATATCTGTTACTAATCTTTTATTCTGAATCTTGTTTTTAAAGAGCTGTTGCTTTTTTTTTTAACAGCTACTTTGCTTTCTACTTTGCTTTATTTTACAAGTCCCCTATTGATAGCTGTTTGGATTGTTTTTCTTTTGCTATTATAAATAATGTCACAATGAGTAACTCCCTGAACATAGTGTTTCAAATTTCTAGTGATTCTTAAAAATAGAATTGCTAAGTCAACAGGTGAATGAAATGTAGCTTTATTAGTTAATTCCAGGTTATTCTCTATAGACGCTGTACCATTTTGCACTCCCAAAAATTAAGACAGCAACTGTTTCTCCATAGCCTCACTAACAGACCGTATTAGTAAACATTTTGAGTTTTGCCCATCAGATAAGTGAGCAGTGATTTTTTTTTAATATAATTAATAATGTTGCATTAGTTTCAAGTGTACAAGGTAATGATTCCACAAGTTTACACTATGCTATGCTCACCACAAGGGTAGTCACTACCTTTGGTGAGTAGTAATATTTTTAAATACTTTTAAAATTCATTTTCCTCTTCATATAAGCAAGATGGAGTAGCTTTTCAGACAGTTACAGGCCTTTTCCCCCTCTACATTCTTTAAAAACATTTTAACTACCTGTTCATATCTCTTGTCCATTGTGCCTCGTTCTCAGGAAAGTACTTTGGAAACTTTTCTGACTCCAGGAAAAAAACAAAGGCCACAAGGTAGTCAAAATAAATGTATATATCAACTTGGAGAGGAATGGCATCTCCCTGATACTACCTTGTCTAACCCAAGAAGGTGGAATGTCTTATTTGTTTGTCTCTATTTGTGTTTTACAGAGCACTTTAAAGCTGTCCTTTTATCTGTTTTGCACATTTCTTTGCATCCATTTGGTAAAACCACAACAGGATGCAGCTGACCATGGCTGGAGAAAAGTCCATGGTCATGCTGACTGGTCTTACTTTAAATTTATTACCACAGACCTCAAGTGGTGCCTTCCTGCTCCCTAGCTGGTCACAAAGCCCTGTCTTTCAGCCTCCAGCTCTCCCCACAGCTCATTACATCCTCTCCCCCCACCCCTCATTCAGCTGATGGTCTCGTTTTCTACCTCATTGAGAACACAAATCAAAATGGAACAAAAAATCAGAAGAGAACTTCTGGAGTTTTCCCTTAGGATAAAAACGCCAGCCACCCAAATTCCAATTTTTCACACTCTTTCCCTCTATGGGAAAAAACACAGATACACACACACACACAAAAACCCAACAGGTTAATAAGGGGCAGTGGGGTGGAGGGGTAGGAAATAGACTTCTGTTTACATATAAATGGATAGTAGAAATTCAAGGGCAGCAGTCACTCCATAGCCTATCCCAGAAGCCCAGACTTGTGAGAATTACATGGAAGAGGAGGAAGAGCAACGGGGTCTTGGTGGTAGTAGAACCTAAGAAACACCAGGCTGGGTTCACTGCCAGCGGAGAAGACCAGAATACAGGTCTAAGACCATAAGCTGGTTCATTCTCCTCCACTGGGCCCCAGAGGGAAGGGTAAACCTTACCCAAATGTGTGTGCTCCCTCCTGAGTGCCACAGGTGGACTGGAGGATGCCTGGGAATGCCATGTTCACAGCAAGAACGAGGGCCCCCTCCTCATTCCTGTTAAAGTCTGGAGGATGTGTGAGGGCTTAATTGCCATGGCTGAAGCCTCTCTTGAATCCACTGGATGGGGTTGAAGGCCTATAAGACTGATAGTCACACTGAGAAAATAAGATAAACGCCAAGCAATTGATAAGCAAGACAGAATGATAGAGCTTATTTATATTTACATACTGATATGTCTACTAAATTAAGCGGTAGAAACAATTCAGAAATAAGATAGTATATAATAAGGTACTGACCATAGGGATAAATACGAAAATGCTTGAGAATGGACAGATCTCATAGCTGGAGCCATCAGGTCATGGATATCTTGAGGAAGAGCAGCAGTCTAAAGCTAGATTTTTATCTCTGGCATAAAGATTATTAAAGAGGCTCTTGCCACAAAGACCTAAACATAAACAGGACAGAGGATGTACATTGGTGACCATAGATTTTTATCTGCTTGACACGATTTTTAGAAAGGTCTCAGTTTAGCCAGCAGAGGGCAAAAGAACACAGAAACCATTTCAAGATTTATGATCCTTGGAATGTTTGGAATAGAAGGACTGTATAGGTGTCTTTACAAAAATAAACAATAAAAACACCACAGGTGTGGTTCTTTTGAAAAATCATATTTAAAAACAGCATGTCTAAGACAGTGACTGATTACTGTTGACATTGCAACAAAGTCTTGCTTTTTTTATAAAAAGTCAGAATTTATTTAAATGATGCATTTCCTTATAGATCCTTAAACACCTGACAAAAATATGGAAATATGTCTAAATAATTTAACCTCAATTTTAAGAAATACTTTTAGTTGAAAATCCCACAGAAATAAATAAAGTCTCTGAAACTTTAATAAACATGCATAGCAGTGATAAATTTTACAAATCTCAGAAATGGATTTCTTTAAAGAATGTGATGCAATTGTAAATACAGAATGCAGTGACATTTGGTTGTTGGGGTTTTTTTTTTTTTTTAAGATTTTATTTATTTATTTCACAGAGAGAGACACAGAGAGGGGGGAACCCAAGCAGGAGGAGTGGGAGAGGGAGAAGCAGGCTTCCTGCCGAGCAGGGAGCCCGATGTGGGCCTCGATCCCAGGACCCTGGGATCATGATCTACGCTAAAGGGAGATGCCCAACAACTGAGCTACCCGGGTGCCCCTGCAGTGACATTTGTTAAAGAGCTAACAAGTGTCACAATGTTAAATGAGTTGTTTATTAAAGACAATTATGCATTTAGCCTATGTGGTCAGTAAGAATGGAGGTGGGAAGAGGGGGAGAAGGAGCTGCCCTTCCAACAGAAAGAGGGCAGAAGCAGACTTAAACCTCAACAAAATCCTAAGGCCAGTAGCCTTGTATTTGTTCCCTCCAATCTCCATCTGCTCTTCCTTTCCTGCTATTTACCCCTACAATTGCAAAAAGTATATTTACTATTCAAATGAAGCTTCAAGCCCACATATTCCAGACCCAGATAGAGAAACTGCAACAAGGTTTCCCCAGGCATATTGTTAAAACACTTACTTTGGGGGTGGCAACCGAGTATCAGATTCATTGAGCATCAAATTCACTGAGCAGAAGTCTGAGTATCAAGATTCTGGCCCTAAAGTGGACATTATCTGGGTAAACCACTGAACCTCCCCAATCCACAGTATTTTTCATTTACAAAATAAAGGTGTGAGGCCAGACGATCTCAGAGATCCCTACCAATTCACAGATCCTAAGATTCTATTTATTTTGTCCCCATTTTATACTTCTCCATCTCAGTTGATATGTGAGCCAGGTAAGACTATAGGATGCTAGTCTCTGCTCAAGAAAGTACGCAGATTAAGAAAGAACTCCTAGGGCACCTTGGTGGGTTGGTCGGTTAAGCATCTGCCTTCTGCTCAGGTCCTGATCCCAGAGTCCTGGGATTGAGTTCCACAATGGGTTCTCTGTTCGGCGAAGAGCCTGCTTCTCCCTCTGCCTGCTGCTCCCCTTGCTTGTGTTCTCTCTCTCTGTCAAATAAAGGAAAGGGGAAAAGGGAAAGGGGAAAGGAAAGGAAAGGACTCTTAAAGACTCTGAGAAAAATAATCTCTACCAAAAGAATTTTCAGATCTGAAAGCAGGATATGAGGAAATTTATTTTATCTACTGAGTGGAAGATTTTGATGCCAAAGTGCACTTTTTTTAAAAAAAAAATTTATGTCCTAAGTTTTATTTTTGTAAAGATTTTCTTTTTCAGTAATCTCTACACCCAATGTGGGGTTCAAATTTACAACCCCAAGATCATGAGATGCCTGCTCTACTGACTGAGCCAGTCAGGTGACCCCAAACCATACTTTCAGAGGCCGGCTTCAGGTCAGAAGTCTGCTTTTACTCATCTCAAATCTCACTGAACTGTGATCATTAGGGCTCCCAGGTCACTAAGCAATCAAAGCACTAACTAAGGGAATTAAGAGCAGGCACGATGGCCAGTTTAAACAAAACACTCCTTAGTGGTGTGAAGAAGCATTACTTCCTACCCAAACTTTAAACCATCTCTATCAGCTAAAAAGCATTCGGCTCTAAGTAACAGAATAGCCCACCACAGAAGTTTAAACCATGAGGAAGAAACTCGAGCTTGGCTCTTCCATGGGTGGTCAGTAGCCACCAGGTCAGTAGTTCCCTCCACAGAATTACCACCTGATGGTTACAAGGTATCTGCCACCTTCTAGGCAGCACAGCCCCTCTAACAGCTCTAGAAGCAGGGAGGGATGAGTAGACAGATGGAACTTTCTTCTCCTGCAGCTTTTGCTCTTATATGGGGGGAAAATCTTTCCCCCAGCCTAACTGCTCTTATATTTCATTGGCTAGAACTAGATTACATTTATTTCTTAATAGTTACAGATGCTAGGAAGCCCAAGATCAAGGTGCCAGCCGAAAGCAAAAATCCTCAACGAAATACTAGCCACCCAAATTCAACAGCCTAGTAAAAGGATCACACACTCTGATGAAGTGAGATTTATCCCTGGAATGCTACGACGGCTGAACATATACAAAGCAATAAGTAAGTAGTATATACCACATTAACAGAATTAAGAATAAAAATCATATGATCATCTCCACAGATCCAGAAAAAACACATTTGTTGTACAAGAGCACTAATCCCATTCACAAGGGCTACACTTTCATGCCCTAATTACTTCCCAAAGACTCCACTCCAAATACCATCACATTAGGGACTAGGGCTTCAACATATAAAATTTAGTGGGGGCAGAGGGCATAAAGACATTCACTGCCCACCAAAGAATTTTATCATTTCGTTTTCTATCCTATTGCTTCGCTTACTGAGTTTCTCTTGCTCTTCTGTTAAAAGAAGAGTCTTTGTGTTGAATCAACAGCCAGGTTATTCCCAGGGAAGTGACTGGAGACATTTCCTTGGGAAGACTCTCTTGGCAGACAAACAAAATGCATACTGTCTGTTTCTGGAGCAGCCCAACAGAGTGCAGCACTGCACTGCTCACACCCTCCCAGGGATGGAACAGTACCGGTTGTCAAATTAATTCCTTCTTTCTGAAATGTATAACACAGTTCATTCTGGGCTTCTGCCTGGTCAAGAATTTAGAGCCAGAACCTTAGACAAAGGGATTTTAATTGCATGCTGATTAAATGCCAAAACTATTGGGCACAAGAGAGCTGTGCATTTTTTTTTTTTTTAAAGAAAAAGATACCTCTAGGATTACAAGCTAGAGTTACCCCTATGAGTGAAATCTGTTTTGTAACTCACCAGGAAATCTTCAACCTATGAGTAAATTCTCATATTCTCTTCCATAAGCCATTAGACCGTGTCTTTCTACTCTTTGGACTGTACAGTAACACAATACGCTAAAATGAGTGGTCTGCAAATTTGGGTGACCTATTTTTAACTTTTAAGTGGTAATTTTTACCTCCCCGTGAAATCTTTAATGATGAATAAGGATCACTGTTTGGGAAAGTTGCTTATTCCACAGAACACAGCTGTTATGCCTCATGTTAAAGCACGAAGAGCTGAATCAGAAGGTCACCTTCTCTAACAGTCTTTCTCGCTTTAAAAAGAAACACCCAAAGACAACAAGGAAGTGGCTTGATTTTCAAGGTCATCCAATGAGAGAAAAAGAGTTGCTCAAGGTTAAGGCAGAGCTTTTTAACCAAAGCAAGGTCCCACCATTGGTACCCAGAATAGCCAAGGTGGTCTCTCGGGTTTACAGAACAATTGCTAGAATTACCTAGAAATAAAGAATCATTCCCAAAGGGGAAAGTTCTTGTTTCTAGGGGGTAAGACACATTCTCTGAGGGAGTGATTAATGAGAGGCGAGATGCAAAAGGTCTAAGGCATTTGTCACTATCTTAAGTATAGTATTTAAGTGACAAGCAAAAATGTATATGTACATTTCTATTTGAGGGGATAAAATGCCCTTCAGGCACCCAGCATACTCTGCAGTCCAACTGGCTTTTCTTGATTTCAAAACAGTTTATATATATATATACATACATACATACACACACACACACACACATCTATATATATCTCAGTTTATAAAAACCTATCCAACAAGTCTGAAGTTACAAAACAGAGGAACAAACACTCCACTCTTCTTGTGATCAAATTACAAGTCTCTTAGCTGCTGGAGGCCTTTCCCAGGCAGCTTGCAGTCTGGGAAAACATCTAATTCCTCTGTTAGACCCTTAAGGTCCACAGCCGGCATCTCCTTATTTTGACTAAAGGTGATTGCCCATGAAGCCTCAGGTTACATAAGGACGCTCACCCCTGCTTTAAAAAGAGTTCGTGTTAGGTCCTAGTGGGGGCGAAGGAGCTCCCTGGGTGCATGTGCGTACTCCTAAACTTGTCAGAGGCTACAGCTAAGCAGCTTGAAGTGACGCTGAGGTGTAACTGTTAATGCAAGATTCATTGTTAAAGGTTTTTTTCATCTTGTGTAATTTATTTTTTAATATTTTTGTTTAAATTCAATTAATTAACATAAATGTATTATTGATTTCAGAGGTAGAGGTCAGTGATTCCTCAGTCTTATGTAACACCCAGTACTCATTACATCATGTGCCCTCCTTAATGCCCATCACCCAGTTACCCCATCCCCCATCCCAGCCTCTCCAACCACCCTCAGTTTGTTTCCTATGATTAAAAGTCACTTATCAGGGAGATCTGGCAAGATGGCGGAGGTATAGGACGCACAGAAAGCACCAAGTACCAGAAGTCGAGCTAAAGAAGTAGAAAACCACCCTAAAAGCCGGCAAACACAGTAGGAGAGAGAAGAGAATAAGAACAGCAATTCTAGGAGCAGAAAATCGACCACTTTCAGAAAGGTAGGAGTGGAAAAAGTGAATTTAAAGCGACGGGAAGAGAGA
This sequence comes from Procyon lotor, assembly GCA_028646535.1. Lineage (NCBI taxonomy): Eukaryota > Metazoa > Chordata > Mammalia > Carnivora > Procyonidae > Procyon > Procyon lotor. The sequence continues at coordinate 30,378,462 of CM053614.1, forward strand.
CCCTGGGGGGAGGGGCCGGCTCCCAGCAGCCGCCGAGCCGCCGAGCACAAAATCCGGAACTTCTAGTCCGCTCTGCTGAGGGACATCACTCCGGAGGCTAACCGGGGGTTCAGCCCTCATGGGAACAGTGTGGTTTCAGGACCCGTGGGGTCACCGAGGGACCAGGGGAGCCTGAGTGTGGCAGAGCTCCCAGGTATTGGGGCGGAGAAGCCGGGGGCAGAGAAGGAGCCGCCCAACGCAGCATAGGCCTACCTTGGACTATAGGAACTGAGACATATAGTGCATATAGGGCTGCCGTACTCCGTACTCAGCTCCGGAGACACCCCCTCCTTCCTCCTCCGGGAAGAGCGATGTGGGAGTGCACAGCAGGAATCTGCTGGTTTGGGGACTCCAAACAGGGCCGCGTGCGCCACAGATAGAAGCGCTCCACCACGGGCTAGCTGAGCACAGAACGCTGGCTACAGACAAGGGAGATGGGAGTGATAACGGCTTTCCTCTAAGGGCCTGTGGAGGATCACGGCACCCAGCACTCGCCTCCTCTGGGCCGGAGACCACCCCTCCAGGGCAGTATGGAAAGTGCTCAGGGAACAAAGACTCCCGAGAGTGGACCTGAGCAAAGTGCTTGGCCCATCCCCTGGCAAGGGCGGTGCAATTCTGCCTCAGGCAAAGATATTTGAGAACCA
>CM053614.1:30379644-30413762 GCA_028646535.1 Procyon lotor
AAAAGAAAGAGAAAAATTGATGATATAGGAATAAGAGAAGAAAATTGCAGGAGCAATGCGTCTGAGTAGAAAAAGAATGATAGACAAATATGCATAAAAAATATTTGGTCATTGACACATTTAAACTAATAGAAAACCCCCAAACAATCATTCATACATTATTCCTCAACTCAGGTTTCCTCCATGGACACAAGTGCTTGTGTGTATGTTTTTGACATTTTTGTGTGAGTATGGTACACATGGTCTGGAAATAAACTTGTTCCTTTTTGGTGTGGTATTTATATACAGGGGTGGATCAAGGTGGGGAAAGATGTTCTTTCCTGATACCCCTGAATCATACCACTATTTCTAGTAGGATGGTCAAAGGGCCTCTATAAATGAAGTGTTAATTTTGTGTAACTTTGTTTAATTAGGGGAAATTTCTATTAATATGGAAGGGAGGGACATGTTTATTTCTGTGACTTGGGAATTGTCCTGAGGTTCCTCTAGTCTTCACTGCCCTGCCCCACTCAGAAGCTTCCCAAAGACTGCATAGCATATACAGGGAAGAGTCACATATCAGATGCAACAAATGCAGAGATTTGACTGCTTGAGGGACATACTGCCACTGTGCCATCTAAGAGAGGTTTCTTCTTTTCAAATCAGTTTCTTGAGGAGAAATCTGATGCTAGTATTGCTCAAAACATCTTCGCAACTCCTCTTCCACTCATACCCTATGGCATGTAAAAATATTCATACTTACAGCAAGGAATTTGGAGAATGTCTAAAGGAATTTATACCCGATTCTATTGTTGAGGTTTTAACAACTTTTTTGAGATCTAATTTATACACCGTAAATTCACCCATTATAGTTATGTCAATGATTTTTGATAAATCTATAGTTGTGAAATCATCACCAAAACCCAGCTTTAGGATGTTAGGATGTTTCATCAACCCATAAAGCTCCCCAGGGCCCATTTACATTTAATCCCCACTGCCCTAGGCAACCACTGATCTTATTTCTATGCCTATAAATTTTCCTTTTCTGGATTATTTTCCTTAAATAGGATCATACAGTACGTGATTCTTGTTCCTGCTTCTTTCACTTAGCATTATGTTTATGAAATTCATCTATGTTGTACCATATACCAGGACTTTGCTTCAATATATCACTGAATAGTATTTCATTCTATGGGTATATCACATTCTGTTTACCCATTCACTAGATGACAGACATTTGGGTTTTTAGTTTGGGGCTATTATGAATGCTATAAACATTCACATACATGCCTCTTTGTGGATGTTTTATTTCTGTTGAATAAGGGTTTTTAAGTGTACAATTCAATGGTTTTTAGTACAATCACCAGAATTGTGCAACCGTTGTCATTATCTTTTTTTTAAATTTTATTTATTTATTTATTTGTTCATTTATTTATTTATTTATTTAATTTGACAGAGAGAAACACAGCGAGAGAGGGAACACATGCAGAGGGAATGGTAGCGGGAGAAGCAGGCTCCCCATAGATCAGGGAGCCCAATGTGGGGCTCGATCCCAGGACCCTGGGATCATGACCCGAGCTGAAGGCAGACACTTAACGACTGAGCCACCCAGGTGCTCCCCCATTGTCATTATCTAAGTGCAAAATATTTTCTAAGTGCATTATCTAAGTGCATTATCTAAGTGCAAAATATTTTCATCATTCCAAAAAGAAACCCTATACCCATTAGCAGTCACTCCTAATTTCCCCTTCTTTTCATCCCTTAGAAACCACTAATTTACTTTCTAACTACGGATTTACCTATTCTGGGCGTTTTATAGAAAGGAATCATACCATGTGGAGCTTTTTGTGACTGACTTCTTTTACTTAGCAAAATGTTTTCAAGATTCACCCACATCACTGCATGTGGCAGCGCTTCAGTCCTTCTTAGTGGCAAAAAATGCCAGATTCTTTGGACATACCACCCTTTATCCCTACATCAGTTGATATACACATCTGGGTTGTTTCCACTTTTTGGCTATTATGAATAATGCTGCTATGAACACTTATGCACAAGTTTTTGCACAGACATGCGTTTTCAATTCTCAGTTCTCTGGGTTATAAATCCAGAAATGGACTTGCTGGGTCATATGGGATCTTTATGTTCAACTTTTTGAGTACCTGCTAAACTGTTTTTCAAAGTGGCTGCACCACTTTACACATCAATCAGCAATGTATGAGGGTTCCAATATTTTCACAAGCTCACCAACACTTATTATTATCTATATTTTTTAAAGGGGGGGTGCGCAGATGGAGAGGGAGAGAGATAATTTTAAGTAGGCTCCATGCCCAGCGTGTGAGTACGACATGGGGCTTTACCTCACTGAACTCTGAGATCACGACCTGAGCTGAAATCAAGAGTCAGATGCTTGGGGTGCCTGGGTGGCTCAATGGGTTAAGCCTTTGCCTTCGGCTCAGGTTGTAATCTCAGGGTCCTGTGATCAAGCTCCACGTCGGGCTCTCTGCTCGGCAGGGAGCCTGCTTCCTGCACGCTTTCTCTCTGTCTACTTGCAATCTCTCTCTCTCTCTGTCAAAGAAATAAATAAAATCTTTATAAAGAAAAAAAAAAGAGTCAGATGCTTAACCAAAGCCACCGAGGCACCCCATGTGTATTTTTTTTAGTAGTCATCCTAGTGGGTATTAATAGGTTTTTGATAATATTAAGTTTTGGAAAATTAAGTTAAGCTAATACCACCAATAGGAACAAAAAGAATCCTAGAAACTGATAGCAAAATAAATAAAATCATGTGGCAAATGATTTGACTGTTAACAATACCCAAAGAGTTGCTTCATAAGACTCTGAAGTAGCAGTAGCACTGTTACCTGAATGTGGCTTTCATGTGACTCTTGAGAAGGAGAACACTAATGTCTCCTTACATCTGTCTGAGGATGCAGGGGCCTTGGGATTCAAACACTGCAGGTATGAGGATAAATTAGTCTGTCTTCTTCTTCTTCTTCTTTTTTTTTTTAAAGATTTTTTTTTATTTATTTGACAGAGAGAAACACAGCGAGAGAGGGAACACAAGCAGAGGGAATGGTAGCAGGAGAAGCAGGCTTCCTGCTGAGCAGGGAGCCCGATGTGGGGCTTGATCCCAGGACCCTGGGATCATGACCTGAGCTGAAGGCAGACGCTTAATGACTGAGCCACCCAAGCGCCCCAAATTAGTCTGACTTCTTTGGAGGGCAATTAAGTTAGCAAGTTTCAGAAGCCTTAAACTGAACAATTTCAGCTCTCAGAATTTATCCTGAGAAAATAATCAGAGATACACACAAAATTTATGCACAAAGATGTTCATCTCAGTATTATTTATAAAGGCAATTACTAAAGGCTTTAAATTCTTAAATTTTAAATTGTCTTTTTTGTTCTTGTCTATATTTTTCGAATCTTCTATGGTTCCTTTATATAATTAAAACAATTCAGAAAAAAAGGCTATTTTAAAATCTTTACTCAGTCTTCACGATCCAGTTTAAGGCTGCATCTTTCTTTCTTTCTTTTAAGATTTTTATTCACTCATTAGAGAGATAGAGAGAAAGCACAAGTAGGCAGAGCAGCAGCAGAGGGAGGGAGCAGGGAGCCCAATGCAGGGACTCCATCCCAGGACCCTGGGATCATGACCCGAGCCGAAGACAGCTGCTTAACCGACTGAGCCACCCAGGCACCCTAGGGCTGAATCTTTCCTTAGGCTTTCTTCAATCTTTCCATGGTTCCTCCTCCCTTAGCATTCCAGGTGCATGTAGTGGAGAGGGGTTGCTTAAGGTTAAGCAACCTTAAGAGAGGGGTTGCTCCTAATGACAAAACTATGTCACCAAAAGTGACTTTTTAACCAGGTTTCTAACCGTTCAGAAATGGATTATACTTCTGGATATTCAGAGCTGTTTCTGATATTATCAACAAGAAAATTTTTTTCTTTCCCCCAATTAAGCTGTGGAAATTCATTTTTAACCAGCCTAAAAAGGGTTAAGCAAACTTGGGATTTTTTTCCTATATGCATAACACAACAACATCCCTGGGCTGATCTTCCAGAATGAACTGGCTGGGTTACTCCTACAAAGAAGGAGAGAAAATTCTCAAATGCAGACAGTGATCTAGGGCTATCTCAGAAAAAGATTCCCTTGTAGTGAGCTAATCAAATAATAACAACCTCATAGTAATAGCTACCCAACAAGACCCTTGCAACTTTCCAGAAACTGCTTATTAAACCTCAGGGCATTACATGTACTTCATGATTTCCCTATCCAAACTTCACTAACATGTTTTAACTGGTAAAGTAGAACTTTTGTCTCATCCAGGGAGGAAATCTGTGAAAAGAAATGAAATGTGTATGTGTATGTGTATATACATACATATATATACCACTACAGAATTTAGCATTGTTTTATTACCCACAATAAAGTGTCTAGGCAGAGAGCCAAAAACCTCAAAATAAGCTTTCTTTTAGTGCAAATAAATAACAATGAATAATTTAAAAATAGTTTGTTACATTGAATTATAATCAGCAATATCTGAGATTATGTTATATATTTTATGCACTGTTCAATCAACTTCTTTAATTACAATTTTAGTTATGTTTTCTATAATAATAAGAGAAAAATATCACATGTCACTAGTGGATTATAACAACAGGTAGAATAACATTAAGTAACAATGCATCCTTGAGTGTAACGTTAAGTAACAATGCATCCTTGAGTGTAAATCCATAAAGAAAATTTACATATACCATAGTCTAAGAACACTTCAGAAAATATCACACCCATATATATATATATCTTTTTTTTTTTTTTTAAGATTTTATTTATTTACTTGACAGAGAGAGATCACAAGTAGGCAGAGAAGCAGGCAGAGAGAGGAAGGGAAGCAGGCTCCCCGCCAAGCAGAGAGCCCGATGCAGGGCTCGATCCCAGGACCCCGAGATCCTGACCTGAGCTGAAGGCAGAGGCTTTAGAAATCCACTGAGCCACCCAGGCGCCCCCACACAATATATATTTGAATGGACTTATACTGTGCAAATAAACTAGCAAACAAACCAAACATTCCCCTACTTGATGAAAACAGTGATACAATATCAGGAAAAAACTTTGCAACACACAGAGAGAGAGGGAGAGAATAAGAGAGAATAGAGGGAATCTAAAAGATAAAAGTTTCAGGTATCAAGTCCTAAAACAAAATAATCTTAAAAATGTTCTCTCCTCCAGATACGCCTCATAGCTCATATTTATATTAATGTACATTAACCTGTGTTGCTATATTTTTATTCATTTTCACTGATAACTGCAATTATTAAACTTCTTAGTGCTTAGCAAATGTGAAATGATAGTAAATCCAACCTTGGAATGTATCATGGAAACAGCCCATTTCTGACAATCGTATGTCCACAGGGCTTGTATCAAATGACTATGTCTAAGAAGGACAAAAGTATTCCAAAGGTCCTCTGACCAACAGTATAACTTCATGTGTTGTGTACCACAGGCTCTCAATCCACAGAGAGAGAAAGACTGGATAATTTGCTAAGCACATTTACAGAAATCAAAGATTATCCAGAAATCATGTGTTTTTTGTTTTTTTTTTTAATGAACAGAGACATAAAAGGGCTATCTTTTTTAATCCCTTAGAGTCAACCAGATACAGGATTTAACCAATCTCAGAATATGTTCCTCTTCTGAAGTACAGAAATAGACCTCACAAAACAATGCCATACAAACTACATCATGGCAGGACAACAGATGAGTCATTGGAGGGGGGCCTCTAGACTACCTGAGAAAGGCCATGTCAAACCTGACCCAGCTCTTCACGCCTTCCCTGCAACTATGTCAACGGACTGCTCTGCCTGGCCTCGAAGACAGGTGGGAGGAAGAGCATTTGCCATACCACCTGCTGTTTTTGCCCAGAAGAACCTTCCCCCCCTCTCCCTCCCTGGGCTGTAGCAGAGTCATCTAGGAAAAACACCCTACCCTCAGATGTGGGCATAAAGGAGTAGGTGGCTATTTAAAGTCTTTCAGTTTGACTCACTGCACCCCTAAAAGTAGAGTTGTCTTTTAAGAGATTAGGTGCTAAGAGGGCTCGATTCTGATGACTGCCTGAATTAAAACCTGTTACAACTAGGGAAACTGGGGTAAGCTGCTCCTGCCAGTATAACCCTGGAGTGAAGCTATCAGAGATACCAACATTAACATAAGTGACTTGGTTCTAACCTGAGGCTAGATTTGGGAATATGGGACACAGAGACTTCTGAAGTTCTCATGGAGATGGACCAAAGTCCTTGGGATGTGGCCTGCTCTGTTTCTACCTTCTCCCTGACTTAGTGTGACTGACCCTCATAATCCTTCTCTTTGAGGATTTCCCTTTTCAGCTTCCTGGCTTAGGAGTAATCTTAGAATAATCAGCTATTTCAACCATCTGTAATAGCTATCTGTTATATATATGTATATATGCATATATATAATTAATAGATATATTAATAATATATCTATTAATAATATATATTATTAATAAAGATAATAAAAAGACCTCAAAGACCAAGTTGCAATGAAAATAGCTTAGCCAACCTGAAGACCCATGATTCTAAAAGGTATAATAAAATCATTCCTGAAATATTTAATGTACATATACTAATTGCTAATACTGATGAAGATGCCAGGAATTCATCAGAGTATAAAAGAGATAAAATCCCTACGGGGGGGGAAATAAAGGAGAAAAAAAAGAATAAAGATGGGGCACTGAATGGACTGTAGTGGTCAGGGAAGATTTCACTGTGGAAATGCTACAACTGAAAAACTGGAAAGAGATGCACGAGTCAGGTGGCACCAAGAAGAGTGTTCCAGGCAGGAGGCCAGCGAGTGCAAAAACCTGAGTTGGGACCGTGCCTGGCATGTGCAAGGAGCAGCAGGGAGGTCCACGTGCTGGCATCAGAGTATGCAAGCAAAAGAGAGGCATAGAGAATGAGGTAAGGGGCGGGCAGTTTATATAGGCTTTCCTAGGGCCACAGAAGGACCTGGGTGGAATGGGGACTCATTGGAGCATTTCAAGCAGAGGAAGGTCCCTGTTAAGAGCTCTTTGTCTGTGATTGGTCACACATAGCACTCTCATAGTTAGCCCCATGGTACCCAAACTGAGAAGTACAGGTGAGTATTGGAGAAGGGAAAAAGAAGTCAAGTAGGCTGAAGAGTACTAGTGGGCACAGGTGGTGAGGGATGTTGTGATATGGAGCACAGGAAAGAACATAGCATCCACATTTGTTGCCAGTGAAGGAATGATACCCATCACTGAGATGGAGGGTATATGAACACAGGTGTTGGAAAGCATTCACATTAGAGCCAGACCCCTAACCCATCTTATAGAGGGTTCTATAACCCAGAAAAAGTATAATTTGGGCTCATAAACAAAAAGTTAAAATATGACCAAAAGAGAGTTGTTTTCACTTCATTTATATCATGAGGTCACATGATCTTTGGGAAAATACTGCCAGATGTGTCCCACCACTTGCATTATTTGTGTCCCACACTAGTAGCTGCTTTTAATTAAAAGTGTAAGCTGCTTTACATGTAAGTACATTGGTGAAATATTAAGCATCCATTTTATAATAAGCCTTTAGAATATACCTAAACAGAAAAATTATAAAGGAAGAAGACAAAGAAATTCTGAGGTCCAGTGCTGGGTAAACACAGAGACTGAGAGATTTCTGTACAGCAATGCCAGACAAACTGACCAATAGGCTCTGTCCTTGAGGTACAGTAGAGGATCAAGGACGTAAAGCCCTGGGAAAGGTGGGGGGGCTGAATATTATGATGGGCTGTCTTTGTGGTGGGGGCATCTTCTCTGCTTATTTGATTCCCAAAAGAATATTCACTCATTATGATTTTTTTTTCTAAAAATGACAAAAAGGAAGATGTAAAACATCCTTCTTCTCTAACCCCTCTAACTACATGAAGTCACAGTTAACAACTGGATGTTTCTTTTAGACTTTTTCCTGTGTATATAATTCCTTACTTATAAATATATATTTCATATATTTTCAGATTACACAGAGAACAAAGTTATTTCAACAACGAAACAGTAGGTATTCTTTACATATTGTTCTACCCTTTTCCCCTTACTTACCTCTTTGTTGCCTTTTCTCTCCAGATTAGTTGTGTAGATCTGCCTCATTCTTGTTTTAATAGATTTTTTTAATGCGGTAAAATATACATACAGTTTAGCACATGAGCCTGTTTTAAGTGTACAGTTCAATCATGTTAAATACACTTACATTGTTTTGTGCCTGGTGCTTAAGAGATAGGACAGCACAACGTCAACTGTGGACTTCGGAGTAAGTCTGCCTGGGTTCAACTCCTGGTTCCCATGCCAATCAGCTGTGTGGTCTGGAGCAAGGCAACAGTTTCTACATCTGTAAAATGGCAGTAATACCACTATCTATCTCATAGGAGTGCTGTGAAGATCAAATGCATATTAATACTTAAAAGTACTCAGAAAAGGGCTTACCATTTGAGAAGGTTTAACTACAGGACAGATTATATTGAATTATAAGTATATATCCTAATTTATCTAATCAGTTCCCTACAAATGGCCAGTTAGTATATTTTGGGGGATAGCTCCTCAGAGGCAGCTGGAAAGGTAGAAGAGTCACATTAGCTGAGCTCTGTGACAGAGGGTGCTCTCGGCACATACTGGAGACGAATAGTAAAGGTGAACATGCTACAACAAGCAGGGAGGTTCTAAACAAGGAAGAATGCCCCCATCCCAGCACAGAAACACTACCTTACCTTTTCACACTGCATTCCTGCTTCCTGTAATTTTTTCCCACAGATTTACCTGCACATAAACAAAATGATAAATGTAGAAGTCTAGTCAATGTAGTTTTGTTTGTAATAGTAACTGATGGGAAATAATCCAAATGTGCTTCTCAACATAGGACTAAATAATAATTAAAATACATTCATACAATGGCATGCTATACAGTGGTTTTAAAAAATTGAGAAACTGCCCATGTACTAATAGGAAAAGATATCCAATATATATTAAGTGGAAAAAGAAAAGTTTAAAGTGATATACAAGGTATGCTAACATTTCTGTAAAAAGGAAGGTGGTAATTAAGAAGCTGCATTTACATATGGTTTTATTTGTATATATGATGTAAGAAAATAAATGGGGATACCTGGGAAAGGGTTTTCAGGCAGAGGTGGGAATGTGGTGGATGGGATTAGCGTGGCAATCAGAATTTTTAATATGTGCCTTTTTCTAATTTTTTAAAAAAAATTTAGAATCCGTAAATATCATGCTTTTTTTTTTTCTTTTTAAACTAAGGAATGAGGTAAGTCCTTAAGCATTTGTGGAACCTGGGACAAGAGTAAAAATTCAGGTCTACAAATGTAAAAGCTATAAATCAAGCTAACAAACTGTTAAATAAAATATGTTCTCTTCCCCTACCTTGACAAATAAACTTTCTTAAAGACAAAGAAGATAAATAAGGGCAAAATTTGAAAGCTGGCAAAATATAAAACACATAGAATTAAAAATTATTATTGTGTATATCCACATAACCAAGCGATAGTTTGGTGATGTTTGGAAGAATAATTTAATTTAATTTAATTTAATTTAAAAATTCACAAAATATTTTTTAAAGATTTATTTATTCATTTGAGAGAGTGGGGTGTGGGGCAGCGGGAGAGGTACCAAAGCTCAAGCAGACTCCCCATTGAGCACAGAGCCTGACATGAGGCTCCATCTCAGGACCATGAGATCATGGCCTAAGCTGAAATCAAGAGTTAGACACTTAACCTACTGAGCCACCCAGGCACCCCCACAATGTATTTTACATTTATTCTACACATCCTTTTCTTGCACATTATTCAATATAAACCTATTATATAGTCATAGTCAAGATTTTTAAATAATTTGAGTGCTGACAGTAATAAATTAGAAATCTTTCCTGAGTAATTAAAGTTTTTAGGTTTTTCCCTTAATTAGTTTGAATTTGAAGAAACCACTGTACTAAGGCAGAAACAACTGGAAATTTCAAAACCTTTTTAAAGCAGTACTTACATCGGAAACAAACTGGCATTTAATCTCATATTCAAACATTATAATGGGGTCTTTATTGCAGAAATGATTATATAATACTTAAATTTCTCCTATAAATCAATAGCACTCAATTGCCCTTTTCTTTATCTCTCAATGCAATATCTAGATCTATATAGTATTTCTTAAAATTCTTCTCATTTCTAATTTTTAAATGCTAAGATATTATAAAGAAAACTAGAAATAGCACACTTCCTGCAATATCCTACTTCAAAGAACTCAAAATCTTAGAAATTTTCCACCTCTTGAAGTATGAATACCAGATTTCTATTAAAGTGGGAGACTACATAAGTCAAAAAAAAATGTAAAAATGCCCATAATCCTTAAAAACTCAATCATTATTACAGAGATTGATGATGTGGTGAAAAAGGAACTCTGAAGTGCACTGACACAGGTGAGGATGTGGTCAGTATAATGCAGGCAGCAACAAACCATTCTTCTTTCAAAGTACCTCAAATCATAACAGAACTGAAGAAATAATGGCAAACAAGTTTCCGGAACTGCTAAAACCACATAGGAAAACCCACACCAACCACTTAAGACAGATGGAGACAGATGCATAGGGCTAGGCAGTAAAACCCGTCTAAAGAGAGTGACTAGGGAAAGAAAAATCTCCAGTCTCAGAAGAGAAGGTAATTAAACCAATTATTTCAATGAATTTGAGCTTCTTAGTACAATGTTTCTAGAACATTCATGTGACTGTGATCTTGACAGTTTGGTCATTTATTTATAATACAGCAGCAAGGATCTGATATAAAATTATAACATTCCAAGAGTACTTCATTAAAATGCTTTATATAGACTAAGAATTTTATACTCCTATTATTCCCTTACTTATTACTCATTTTAAAGTTCTGGGTAAGGGCCCCCTGGGTGGCTCAGTCGTTAAGCATCTGCCTTCGGCTCAGGTCATGATCCCAGGTCCTGGGATGGAGCCGAATCAGGCTCCCTGCTCAGCGGAAGGCCCGCTTCTCCCTCTGCCACTCCCCCTCTTTCTGCTTGTGTTCCCTCTCTCACTGTCTCTGTGTCTTGCAAATAACTAAATAAAATCTTAAAAAAAAAAGTTAACTGGGTAAGAGAAAATGGTTATTTGGGAGCAAGAGGAAGAAAGAAAACTGAGGAAGGCCATCTATATAAAAAGAGAGACCACCAACAGAGACCACCACTGAGCCTCTGATATGGCTTAGTGCTCGAGGTGAGCACTATTTTGACTGATTATCAGGGTAGATCTATATTCATTCATAACTTGTATGCTCACTTCTCATACATAGCACCAGAATCACATTGTGTTGCAAAGGCCTTTTTATTTAATTGCCTCACCATTATACCATAAGCTTACAGATAAGGATGGTGACCTTTGTGTTTTCCATTGTGTCTCCACCAATTACACAGGGTCTAACAGATAGCAGGTGCTGGTAAATGTTAACTGGTTAGGTGGATGGATGGATAAATAGGTAGGTAGGCAGGTGGGTGGATTAGCTCATACATCAGTAGTATTAGGGAGCTCCACATCCCTTGGCTACAGTAGATAGGACAGTTTCTTCATATCCATGGGAAGTTAAGACTGCCAATGCTACAGCCACAAACATCTCTCAGATACCATTAACCTCTCCACAACAGTTTGCTCCAATTACAGGTGTTTACCTAATAGAAATTCCAAATATTGAAAGAGAAATCTTAAAAATCCAAACCTAAAAACTGATAGAAAATGTACCTCCTTCTCTTAATTGGCAATACCTTTCAGAGATAGCTCTGGTCAAGATTTACTGCCGGGACACCTGGGTAGCTCAATATTCACAAATCTATCAACATGATATACCACATCAATAAGAGAAAGGATAAAAACCGTAAGACTATGATAATTTCAGCAGATGCCGAAAAAGCATTTGACAAAGTACAACATCCATTCATGGTAAATACCCTCAGCAACGTAGGTTTAGAGGGACCATACCTCAACATAATAAAGGCCATACATTAAAAACCCACAGCTGGGGTGCCTGGGTGCCTCAGTGGGTTGAGCCTCCAACTCTTAGTTTCCATTCAGGTCATGATCTCATGGGTTGTGGGATTGAACCCTGTGTCGGGCTCCATGCTTACTGGGGAGTCTGCTTGGAGATTCTTTCCCTCTGCTCCCCAGACTCAACTTGCATGCACACTCTCTTTCTCTCTAATAAATAAATAAATATTTTACACAAATAGAAAATAAAATAAAAACCCACAGCTAACATCATACTCAATGAGGAAAAATGAGAGCATTTCCCCTAAGATCAGGAACAAGACAAAGCTGTCCGTGCTCACAATTTCTATTCAGTACAGTACTGGAAGTCCTACAACAGCAATCAGACAAGAAAAAGAAATGAAAGGCATCCAAATTGGTAAAGAGGAAGTAAAACATGCACTACTTCCAGATGACATGATACTGTATATAGAAAACCCTAAAGACTCCACCAGAAAACTACTAGAACTGATAATGAATTCAGTAAGGTCGCTGGATACAAAATCAATGTACAGAAATTGCATTCCCTTGTACATCCATTGCATCTGTATACACTATTAAGGAACCAGCAGAAAGAGAAATAAGAAAACAATCCCATTTACAATTGAACCAAAGAAAATAAATACCTAGGGATAAACTTAACCAAGGAGGTGAAAAACCTGTACTCTGAAAACAATATTGATGAAATAAAGTGAAGACAACACAAACAAATGGAAATATATCCCTTGCACATAGAATGGAGGAACAAATAGTGTTAACATGCCCATACTACCCCAAAAGCAATCTACAGATTTAATGCAATCCCCATCAAAGTACCAACAGCATCTTTCACAGAACTAGAACAAACAATCCTAAAGCTTGTACGGAACCACAAAAGACCCTGAATAGCCAAAGCAATCTTGAAAAAGGAAAAAGATGGAGGTATCACAATTCTAGATTTCAAGTTACAGTATCAAGCTGTAGTAATCAAAACCATACGGTAATGACACAAAAATAGACACAGAGATCAACATAACATAACACAGAGCCCAGAAACAAACCCACAATTATATAGTCAATTAATCCTCAATAAAGGATGCAAGAACATGCAATGGGAAAAAATCTCTTCAACAACTAGGTCCACCTGGTTATTCATTTTGTGTATTAAGAGAAAAGGCTCAGGGTTAGAATATTTATGGATTCACAGGTGGTATCAAAAGGGCCAGTCTTTGGTCAGGGGCATGGAAGGAAAAATATCAGAAGATGGAGGAAAAAGAGGTTTAGGAGAGAGAATATAGTTAGACATATGGGCAAAGGCACAAAGTATTAAGGTCTGTGTAACAAATGCTGGCATCCACCAGACAGGGTCTATCATAGAAAAGGCAATAAGCAATCAAGTAGATAAAACAGCCAGGCCAGTTGATGCCTGCCAGCCTTTGTCATCAGCTATCCCAGTGCTGGCATTTGGCCACCTCAGCAAAAATAGAAGTAAATACTTAAGCCAGGAGCATGGACTTTCACTCACCAAGACCGATCTTGCTACTGGTCATTCATTTTGAATGTAAAGAGAAAAGGTCTAAGGTTAACTACTGGCATTGCTGAATGTCCAGCAACAGAGACCACCACTGAGCCTCTGATATGGCTTCATACCCCAAAGAGACTAACTAGCTAACTTGGCAACAAACTAACTACATTGGGCCCCTTCAATCCTGGCAAAGCCAGCAGTTCAGCAATACATGCATATTCTGGGTACAGATTTGCCTTTCCCACCTGTTGGCCCCAGTCAACATCCTCAAGGCCTTAGGGAGTATACCAGTAACTGGTAAGAGATCCCACATAACATGCTGTCAGACTATGGGACCATGTCACAACAAAAAAGGAGCAGGAGGCAGCCTATGATCACGGGCGATTGCAGCACATGCCACATTCCTCAGAAGGAGCCAGCCTGAGAGGGGGTTGAAACTGCCTGCAGGATGCACCAGCTCAAAAGCATGACTCTGGAAGGATGGGGTGCCAATCTCTAGAACAGATTATAGTCATAATATGGAAGACCTTTATATGCTGTCTCCAAGATAAAAAATAGATGGACCAAGATATATGAGTGGAAGCAGGAGTGGACTTACATGCCACTAATCGCAATGACCTAGCCACAGAGACTAATTCCTCAGTTTTGGGCTCTGCAGGGTTAGAAGACCTGCCATTCTGAGCAGTCACAGTTTTGCCAGGGGACATAGCAAGAGTCACCCAGTCATCCTGAGCTCCCTGTGTCCAGGAACCAGCAGGAAGGAGGGCACTTGTTGGGTAGTTGCCTCTCATCATGAGGAGGAGGCAGGCCTGCTGTCACACAATGGGGACAGGCAGGAATATGGGTGCAGCCCACTTGGGCACTTTTTGGCATTCCCTTGCCGGGCTATGATGGTAATTGGGCATGTGTAGCCGCTCCAGTTTAAGAAGGACATGGCGACCAGAACCTCGGGTTTCTTGGGGATAAAGGGGTAGGTAGGTAAGTAGGTAGGTAGTAAGCACCAGGTAGGCCACTGAGGCCAGCAGAGGTGGTAGCTGAGGGTGAGGGGAACTTAGAACAGACAGTAAAGTAGGAAGATAATGAAGAGTCGTTCACCTGCTCACTGCCCCCTTCCACGTTTCTCTCAGAGAGAGGCCCACGGAGCCATAGAAGAACTGCGCTGCCAATGGGTTCGGAAATGAGGCTCCTGCGCTGGGAGAAGATGGTAGTTACAGAGCCCTGTCACCTGCCTCCGCTTCAGCAGCGGGAGTCCATCAGCAAACAGCCTCCAGCTGTCGCGTCTTCATGCCACCCACGGACACTGACCGAGGCAGGTGGCTGAAAGCGTGGCATTGCAGCAGCAGGCCGGAAGAGGCGGTGCCAGCCCAGAGCCCCTCACGTGATTGGCTGCGGCTGGGCAGGCCCGCCAGCTGCTTCCGCCCACTTCTCTCCCAGGTGTGGGTCATTAGTGAGACTTTAGCAACCCAAGCTCTGTCCTAGCATTTACTCCTCAGGAACGTACCTGAAACAGGGATTATGTCAAGCACAGCAGTAATTCTTTAGAATTACCCCTTTTTTGCCTTCTCCCATCAGCTTTCTTCCTAAATATTAACTGCAGAGCTTACCCAAAGCACTCTCTCTCAATGCTCAGGCCACATAGCCCAAAGTGGGTCCCAGACTTCAGGCCCACCACGCCTTTGGGCTCCACAGCCACAGACCCCTCCCGGAACCTCCATCTCTCTCTCTAAGTGTATTTCTTCTTTTTCTTCTTCCACATTTACTGTCAATCCCAGGGGGATGGAAAGCTGGGGACATTCACATGTTATATTTTTGGGCCAATCACACGCATCCTATCCATGCAAATTAGTGCAAACAGTTTAATAGAGTACCCGGAGATGTATTTGCGTTTTCAAAAAGTGATTATCCATAGACTGCTTCTCTCATGGAGAATTTCCGGCAACAATTATTTAATAATAAGGTTGAGCCTTCCCTATATCCTTCCAAATGCACCAATACTTTGCCTGCATGAAGCCCCTTGGCTCCCTGAAATACCAAACAGCATTAAAACAACAAAAATAACAAATGACAGAGTTCTTATTACATGTTAGCCATTGGGTTGGGCCTTTTACATTCCTTTAAACCCCACACCAACTTCATTTTAGATAAATAGCTGAGTCTTGGAAAGCCTAAGTGGCTCCCCAAGGCATGCAGCTTGGAAGTGGTAGAGAAAAAAAATGCACTCAGCTATTTTGACTGCAAGCACCCAGCCCACTGGAATTGAAGGAAAGCCGCTCCCAGCTGGCACACAAGTGCAGTGCCATTAGCAACAGCTCAGCAGCACGCCACAGAAATCAGCACACCCTTCGTTGTTGAATGATGTTCAAAAGGCATTTTTCACTGTTTAGGGTCTGAAATGATACACCAGACTGTGAAGAAAATGTTTGGGTGGGACATTCTTGGATCACATTTCCAAAATTTTCTGTTAATTTTCATACCACACTTTAAAGCAAGAATGAAGCCATCTACATGTATGAGTGCTGTGAATTAGAAAAAAGCCCCATCCCCCTGCCCTTTTTGGGGTGAGGTGCTGCTATTTAGCCAATTTCACTAGATATTAGTGATGGTCAGTTGTTTTAGCAGAGTGCTCAGATGGAACAAAGATGCCATGGCCTCAGCTCTCCAAGGACCATGATGCATAAGCCCCAGTGAATGGGTTTGGTTCAATGAATGACAGCTGATGTGACACAACCAGAGTGCCTAAAAACCACCTCCCCTCCAGTTCAACACTGCCTTTCTTTGTGAATTCCAGTTCATTGAGTGGTGAGCAAGGAAAATATGGAGAAGAGATATTGGGATCCTTTTCATTTCAGTAAGTACATTTCAGTAAGTACCATTTCAGTAAGTACAAACCCCTGGTATCTCCTTGGTGAAAGTGGCAGAGATTTAGGGGCAGGTAGAGTGGCTGTGATCATGGAACTAGTCAAAAATATTTCAACTATTATTGTAAACTGTCGACCCAGAGAGGCCAAGTACAAGAGATCCCTGGCAGTAGGCAGCAGGACACTACAGCCTTGGGTTGGCCTGGTATGCACTAGGCAGATTTCCCCAAGGGACAGCAGCCCTTCTCCCAGAGAGGCTGATGTCTGAGCCTACTCATAGCATCGTTGATGGTGAGAAGTAGAGGGAGGATGGGAGTCATATAGGACAGCCTCAGGCATGCTGGACCCTTGGCCAGTTATAGGGCTATTTTCCTCCAGTGCTCACCAGGGCTCCCGAGGGCTGAGATGGCTAGGGTGATAAAAGGGCATTCAGGGAGCTTGAGCCAGTGTCTATTTACCAACTAGTAAGGAGATTTTTTTTTTAAGATTTTATTTATTTATTTGAGAGAAAGAGAATGAGCAGGGCAGGGAGGAGCAGAAGGAAAGGGAGAAGCAGACTCGCCACTGAGCAGGGAGCCCGACAGACCATTCAGTTCTAGGATGCTGGGGTCATGACCCAACCCAAAGGCAGACACTTAATCAGCTGAGCCACCTAGGAACCCCAGGAGCTTTTAATGTTGTACTAATGCACACTGCTGTACTAGTAGCAGCTCTGGAGGTGACACATGGACGGCACGTGGTGGCTTCCTGGACAACACTGGTGTTATGATCAGAAAAATCCCTGAGCTGCCGATCATTTCTTCCAGGGACCAGTCTTGTTCAGGAGCTCCGTGGATGCCTGGGGACTGGCTGCAAAAACACTCAGCTAAAACCTTCGCTATGGGCAGAAATACCCAGAGCAGATGTAATCCAGGTCTGTGTCTTAATCTCTAAGTAAACCTGAACCTTGTGGGGACCAGGACATGCCTGTCATTTTATCAGTTCCTTCTTACGGACCAGAGATGGTAAATAGGCATCATTTCAGTTGATTACTGATGGCTACCTAGTGCACTGTGTTGAGTGGGATTCTAAAGTTACACCCAGTCTTTGAGAGAAAAAGTTCCATCAATAGTGTAGTGGTGACATCTTTTATTTAATTTTAATTTAATTTAATTTTAATTTTATTTTTTCAGTGGTCCAAGATTCATTGTTCATGCACCACATCCAGTGCTCCATGCAATATGTGCCCTCCTTAATACCCACCATCAGGCTCACCCATCCCCCCACGCCCCTCCCCTCCAAAATCCTCAGTTTGTTTCTCAGACTCCACAGCCTCTTGTGGTTCCTCTCCCCCTCCGATTTCCCCCAATTCACCCTTCCTTTCCTTTCCTAATGTCCTCCATGTTATTCCTTATGCTCCACAAGTAAGTGAAACCATGTGATAATTGACTCTCTCTACTTGACTTATTTCACTCTGCATAATCTCCTCCAGTCCCTTCCATGTTGATATAAAAGTTGGGTATTCATCCTTTCTGATGGAGGCATGTGACATCTTTTAGATCAAGGCTTTTTTCCCCAGCTTTTTGTGTGTGTGTCATGGCTGCCCTTTGCCACTTAGTAAAGACTATAGACATCTTTTCAGAGTAATACTTAATAAAAAAAAAAGAAAATTAAATAAAAAGGAAATCAAATATGTTAAATACAGTTAACTAAAAACACTAGAAAGTATTTAAAATATAGCAATATATGTGCATCTTTATTATTGTATTCAACAAGATCCAGTGGTGATCCCAGTAACTATTGAATTTTGAAGTACTAATGAGTACAGAAGATATTTTGAGATGTCTACAACAGCTGAATGAGACATGAATATATCTGTGGTTTCTATCATCAAAAGCACTGCTAATTCTACAGTGATGTATTGCCTACATTCATAGTGGAAGGAAATGCTATGTTTCAGTTTAAGATTGGTGAAAATAAAGATGTCATCTTTTCCCATTCGTGTTCAGAGACTCTTTGAATTCTAGCTATGGAACTGTTGGGAGAGTGTCCAGGGACCCCAGGTTTCTAACCCATAACTGAGACAGCGGCACAGACCCAGCCCCTGGTCTGTCATGTTTTTCTCTAGGACATCCAAGACCGGTATTCACTGAAGTCCAGAACTGTACACACCAGTATTTAACACCTATTTACCTAAATACATATCGTTCCACGACTCTGGAGGGTGATAGTAGTGGGGCACCAAGTGTTCTGGTTTTCATCATGGCCCAACTCATGGCCCAATTCCTGGGAAAACAGAAAAGTCTTCCTATTGTGTTAATTCTCTCCAAAGTTCAGGTTGCCCCAAGGTCTACAGAATGGAACTTCAGACGCCAAGGATTCAGGCACTCATGACCTGACAGGTCCCTGTTATGGTTTGGAAGTCTGGAAGGCATCACCAACTGCTCTGGGTGTGGTTAAGCAAGAAGAGAAGGGGACTCCAATAGAGTCTATCCCCTAGTAATGGCAGTAAGAGCACATATCATGGAGAGGAATGGCTGGCACGCCCTTCTTAACTGTGTTTGTAAGAGTTATACCTACTTGCACGTTGATAAATTAATAATTATCTCCTGGTAAAAATGAAGATTGAAAACAGATCATTTTCCAGACAGAGACCTTTAGATAAAAATCAGCAGTAGACTTTCACAGTGGTGTGTGGCAAACCGGCACTAACACTTTCAAAATATGAAATGGAACTCAAATTGGTCATTACTGTTTATTATATTTGAATTGTAGTTATTATTTAAGAGAAGAAAAAAAGCAAACAGCTTCCACCTGGGACATCAAATGATGTTGCTATGAGAGAATATCAACTCAGCTTTCTGGGATAGTTGCCAATAAATGCTCAGAAATTTTGTTGGCTCTCATTAGGCCCCTTTGAAACTCCAGAAGCGGTTGTGGAAAATGCATGCTCAGGGCTTGACCTCTGAGCTGACTGTCCAGCATTTTATTCCTTAACCTCAGGTTTGCTTGAAATCACCTGCACCATTAAGTTCCCCCTTCAGACTGTTCATTTGACCGTTTTGTGCTCTGTGCAGTGAAATATAGAAGATTTACCCAGCAGTGTGGTATTCAAGACCACAAGACCCATTTGGCCCCCCATGCTCTGAAGACTCTGTACTAGTTATTAATAACAGCCCCTAGAAGTCCAGAATTGGCTTTGTGTGAGCTGTGCTTTAGCCTATAAACTTGCTGATCATTACCCATCCAGCAACTCCCAGGGATGAGACAAGGATAAGTCCCTTCATTTCTTTTTTTTTAAGATTTTATTTACTTATTTGTTAGGGAGAGGGAGAAGGAGAGAGACAGAGTGCAAGCACCAGCAGGGAGAGAGGCAGGCAGAGGGAGAAGCAGGATCCCTGCTGAGCAAGGCATCCAACGCAGGACTCGATCCCAGGACCTGAGATCATGACCTAAGCCGAAGGCAGACACTTAGCAGACTGAGCCAATCACCGTGTCCCAAGTCCCTTCATTTCTATTTAAAACCTTGGAAAGTGGAAAAGATTCTGTCAGGTGGAGTCCTTGGGGCCTAATAAGACTGGAACTTGCCCTTCCTCAATTCATCTCTGCCTGAATCACATTTCTCCTTGTACTCCAGTCAACACTCGCCAAACTCAAAGTCCACAAAGAAGTAAAGAAATGCACCTGAGCTAAATGACTGACATCAATATGCAATATATGCAGCAGTAGGCTGGGAAAAAATAATCCAGCTTAGTGGTGATGATGATGATGATGGCACACTTATTAAGTGCCTCCTACATGCTAGAAACTGTTATCTGTAAGCTTTCTATTCTATACCATTGGTCAAGAAGTCTGTCTTTATTCCAGTACCATGCTGCTTTGACTATTGTAGCTTTGTGATACGTTTTGAGGGTAAAAAGTGTGAGGTCTCCAACTTTGTTTTTCTTTTCCAAGGTTGTTTTCGCTATTTGGGTGCCTTGAAATTCCATGTGAATTTTAGGAAAGATTTATTTTCTGTTTCTGCAAAAAATATATATATCATTAGGATTTTGGGAGGTGTTGCATTGTGGAAAATTTGCTATATGCTTTAGAAATATATTCCCATTTATTTCTTATGATACCCTGTGAGATAGATACTATTATTATTTCCCAAATACATATAATAAAATGGAGGCACATAGATGTTATGTAACTTGCCTATGGGTCCACAACTAATGAGAGAACCAGGTTTTGTAGCCATACAGAGTCCAAATACCATATACTTCACGTTCATCCTGAACAGACTGAGGACGCTTCCACTATTCAAGAAGTGAGGAAGAACTAGAAGGAGCCAGCTAGTTGTTCATCACCATCTCTTCTCCCCTACTTTACTAATAGGCCTCTGAGTTTAAGGTTGCCCACTCTGACAGCTCTGACAGATTGACATTGTTTGTGTTAGCACGGTTGATGTTCTTCACATAGAATGCCATGCTAGGGTAATGCATAAGGCTCAAACCTTGTATGCGCCCAAGTGTAAATTTTTTTTTTAAAGATTTTATTTATTTATTTGACAGAGAAGAGAGAGGTCACAAGTAGGCAGAGAGGCAGGCAGAGAGAGAGGGGGAAACAGACTCCCCGCTGAGCAGAGAGCCCGATGTGGGGCTCGATCTCAGGACCCTGAGATCATGACCTGAGCCGAAGGCAGAGGCCTTAACCCATTGAGCCCCCCAGGTGCCCCCCAGGTGTAAATTTCATGTGATATTAGTCAGAGCTATCCTTACAGAGGTTAACATTTGGAGCCGTTCTGTGAACAAAGACTTTAAAACGCTTTTCTTTTTTAAGGAAAATTTCAAACATATTCATAAATAGTGAGATTAGTATGATGAGCGCCCTTGTCTCTGAATGTTTTTATGTAGATGAAGTCAAGTTAAAAAGAACATCAAGGGCAGCTTTGAAGAGGAAGAGAATTTGAGAAAGAACAGACAAAAGAGGTCGTGATAAAAGGGAGGAGTTCTGTTCAGACAAAGGCTCTTTATAAGATGGATGACAAAAGAAACAGGGCAGTTCACCTTGCCCTAAAAACACTTCAGCTCTCTCCAACAGAGGTTAAGAATTAATCAATCATAACAAAATAGTTAATATTTACTTTACCTTTCCTGTGTGCTGAATATTGTTTTACAAACTTATTAGGTAGCCATTAGTATTATGCCCATATTACAAATGAGAAATTCGTGACTTTCAGAAGTCAAAGTTAACTTTCTAAAAGTCCCATGGCTGATGAATGTCAGAGCCAAGATTTGAAACCAGGACCTTTTGACTCAAGAGCCTCTACTCCTATCAATATGTCTGTTTTTAAGTCTGGTTCCTAGGTTTTTGACCCAACATCACTTAGGCACTTATTAGAAAGGCAGATTTCTCATTCCTACCCTAGCCCTAGTGAATCAGAAACTATGGTGTATGAGGTCTAGGAATAGGCATTTGAAAGCAGATTTTTCAGTCCAGACAAGTTTGAGACATACTGTTGTATTGTATATTGTATATTGTATATTGACAACATACTGTCACTGCTTAGTGACATACTGTTGAGGTAGTCTCCATCAGAGGTTCTCTGAACTTTTTTGATTCTCTACCATTAAGATGTATTAAAAGATGTTCTCTCAGGATATTCTTGTTCTTTCTCCAAATTATATACATTCCTTATTTTTTTAGAAGAGTTTATTTATTTACTTGAGAGAGAGAGCAAGAGAGCACAATAGTGAGCACGTGCCAGGATGAGTAAGAGAAGCAGGCTCCTTGCCCAGCAGGGAGCTGGACATGGGGCTTGAGCCTGGGATCATGATCTGAGATCATGATCTGAGCCAAAGGCAGATGCTTAACTGACTGAGCCACCCAGGTGTCCCTATATACATTCTTTATAAATTATTCTTTATGGTTTAATATATAGATACCATTGCTCTAGTTTATAATGTATGCCATAAATACACACAAATAAAAATTTTAAAATATCCCAAGTGCATGCCCTCTATTCTTCTTTTGAGAACATTGGTCTATATCTTTTGAGAACATATGGTCTATATTGCATATAGTGCAATATGAATTTGTTATCTTATTTTATCATGCCATCCATATCAAGAGTCATAAACGGGAACTAGCCCTTAGGGTTATAAATCAGGAAATTTCACATAAAACTACAGATTTCTGACTTCTTTGAAAACAGTAGATTTGACCGCTAGGCCTGAGTTTGTGATGTCATCATTGGCAGGGGCTGCTGCTGCGGGAAAATGAGCGGGACCTCAGCAGTGAGTCCCTGGCGGGAGCACGTGCAGGTGCAGTCTCAGCCTTGCCCCCCTCACTTGCTTGTATTAAATTCATTTCAGGCTTTCATGTCGGATCTACTGCCAAGACATGAGGATTTCTTATTCTATCCTAACATGAAGACAGTCTTCATCTTGTTATGTTGTATGCCACCAGATAGTATTTACCGCCAACCTTAACTTTTAAAACCAATCATCTTAGCTCTACCCATATGAATTTGCTGTTTCTCAGGTTCCAAATGCTACAGATAAAAGAATTTTATAGGGTTCAGCCTAGTCATAAATCTGCTTATTGAGCACACCATGGTGGGAGTTTTCTTTAATAACAACCCAGGTTGGGGCGCCTGGGTGGCTCAGTGGGTTAAAGCCTCTGCTTTCGGCTCGGGTCATGATCTCAAGGTCCTGGGATTGAGCCCCTGCATCGGGGTCTCTGCTCAGCGGGGAGCCTGCTTCCTCTCTCTCTCTGCCTGCCTCTCTGCCTGCTTGTGATCTCTCTCTCTGTGTCAAATAAGTAAATAAAATCGTAAAAACAAAACAAAACAAAACAAAACAAAAAACCAACCCAGGTTATTTCAATGGCTGAGGTAATGAAATGCTGCTGAAAGAAAGAACTTGACTAACTGAGGCAGTGAAAAAACATGATTAACTGGGGTGCCTGGATGCCTCAATCAGTTAAGCATCCCACTTTGATTTCAGCTCAAGTCATGTTCTCAAGTCATGATTTCAGGGTTTTGAGATCAAGCTCCACACTGAGCTCTGCTTAAGATTCTCTCTGTTGGAAGACCCGTGCAGCTCAGTCAGTTAAGCATCTGCCTTCAGCTCAGGTCATGATCCCAGGGTCTGGGATCCAGTACCATATCAAGCTCAGCGGGGAGCTTGCTTCTCCCTCTGCCTGCTCTGCCTGCCACTCCCTCTGCTTGTGCTCTCTCGCTGACAAAAAAATAAAATCTTAAAAAAATAAAAATCAAGAAGAAGAAATTTAAAAAAAAGGTTCTCTTTGTCCCTCTCCCTCTGCCCTTCCCCTGCCTCTTTCTCTCTCTAAAAAATAAATAAATGAATAGACAAAAATAAAAAAACGTGATTAACATTGTCAGTGGTTTCAAGGGAGATTCAAAATAACCATGTTGTCACTTTCTGAGGAAAAGAATAGCATGCAAAGATGAAAGTTAGCTTATATATTAATAAGCCAGATTCTCTCCAGAGCTGAAACCATTCAGTAATTGTAAGGTAGGGACATGATGAGGCAAAATAGGCTCTTTCATTAGTGCCTCAGAAGTCTTTGATAAAAGGAGACATTAAGTTTCACACTGAAGTTTGTGTTTCTCCATTTGTAACTGGACTACCACAGGGTTGTCTTGAGGCCTACCTCTTTCTGGCCTCACGTCCAAAAAGAACATAATTCCCAACTACAGAAGACTTGACAATAGGTTTTTAGCAAGGAATTGGTTTTCCTAGTCATAATGAATTTTATTAGGAAGAATAATTACCTCAAAAAAGAATTGATAATAGTTAAAATTTCATACTGTACAATTTGTTAGAGAAGAAAAAAGATCAAATTGTCTTAATAAAATTTATATCCACAGGGCCACCTGGGTGGGTCAGTCGTTAAGCGTCTGCCTTCAGCTCAGGTCATGATCCCAGAGTCCTGGAATCGAGCCCCGCATCAGGCTCCCTGCTTGGCAGGAAGCCTGCTTCTCCCGCTATCATCCCCTCTGCTTGTGTTCCCTCTCTCGCTGTGTTTCTCGCTGTCAAATAAATAAAATCTTTAAAAAAAAAATTTATTTCCACAAATATTTGTCTAGGGAAATTGGATTTGATAAAAACAATGATCACAAAAAAAAAAAAATTACAATGGCAGAAGTTATAATGGATACAATTTGATGGATGTGCCAAACACTTCCCATACAATTTACACAAAACAGAAGTGAAGTCTCTGAAAATAATTTAAGTAAAATAGAAGTAAAAAATATTACAAACAAGTTTACAAGACAGAATAGGAAATTGATCAAGGAATTACACTGGCTTAATGGAACTCACTGCAGAAAATGTATTACATCTGCATTCCTAAACTTGGAGTCTAAGGGACCACTGTCAAAACATCATCCACCTGGTGTAAAGGGTCAGGGCCACACTCTGGGGAGAGAATGCCCAGTTCCCACTAGAGGGCAGCTTCCCAAACCCTGTGGAACTCTTGGCTGATTCTGCTCAAACTCTACAGCCTACCACTTAAGACAGCTACGCTTGGGAACTACCTACTTTCCAGCCACCTACCCCATCTTCCCTGGGATAGATTCCCTCCCTCCCTCCCATCTTCCCTCCATTTAGATAGGATGACTTCCCCAGCCTGGGTTTCCTGGTTCACCCATTTTCTCTGCTCACCAGATCATCTTCCAGTGACCTGCTTCCTACTGTTCCTTCAATACTCAGGCCTACCTCCTCCTCCTCATTGCCTCCTATATGGTCTCCATCTCCTTGCAATCCAGACTTTGTCCCTCTGAATAAACACCTACCAAAGTCACCAAAGACCTCTCCATTGCCAAATCCAACAAAAACTCTCAAATTGCCTCTCTGCCCATCACTCTCTCCTTCTGGTAACCATTTCTTCTCAAGTTTCCATGACACTGCACAATGAGGCTCCATTTGGTCAAGGACAATGCCCGTGAAGGGATGCACCTGTGGGCCAGCTGGGGGAATGAGAGCCTCAATCCTGAAGGAAGGAGCTGGAGTGTCCACCACATGCCTCAAATTCAGCAGGTCTGAGATAATAGGCATTTGGTCCTGACCATTCTACTTCCCAATTTTTCCTGATATTTGTGCCCTAGTTGAAGTTCTCACCAGCTCCTGATCAGACTGATGTTCCAGTTTCTCTCTTGGTCTGCTTGGCCTACTCTAGTTCCTCCTTTATACAGCCAGTTTATTTTTTTAAAATTTTTCTCACTTTTATTGAGAAATAGTTGACACACATCACTGCATAATTTTAAGGCATACAGCATGATGGTTTGATTTATACATGTTGTGAAATAATTCCCACAATAGGTTCAACTAGTATCCATCATTTCATATAAATATACTAAAAAGAAAAAAAGAAAAAAAAAATTCTCCTTATGATGAGAACTCTTAGGATTTGCTCTCTTAACTTCCTCTATATCAAACAGCAGTGCTAACCATAGTCGTCATGTTGTACATTACATCTCTAGAACTTATTTATTTTATAATTGGAAGTTTGTACCTTTTGACCACCTTCCTCCAACTTAACACTGTGCCTCTTGTAACCACAAGTCTGATGTCTTTATGAGTTTGTTTTAGATTCTACGTTTGAGATCAGTATTTGTCTTTCTCTGTCTGACTTACTCCACTTAGCATAATCCCTTCAAGGTCCATCCATGTTGTTACAAATAGTAGGATTTCCTTTAGTGCATTGATGGCTTAATGATATTCCATTGTATGTATGTATTTGTATATATCGCACTTCTTTATTCATTCATCCACTGATGGACATTTAAGTTGTTTCCATGTTTTGTGTATTGTAAATAATGCTGCTATGAACATGGAAGTGCAGATATATTTTCAAGTTAGTGTTTTCATCTCCTTTGGCTATATTCCCAGTAGTGCAATTTCTGGATCATATGGTAGATTTCTTTTAATTTTTTAAAGATTTAATTTAATTTAATTTAATTTAACTTTAGATTTATTTCTTTGAGAGAAAGAGAGTGAGCTAGGGGAGGGACAGAGGGGAAAAGGAGAGAGTTTCAAGCAGACTCCCCACTGAACATTGGGCCCAACATGGGGCTCGATTCCATGACCTCAATATCATGACCTGAGCTGAAATCAAGAGTTGAATGCCTAACTGACTAAGCCACCCAGACCCCCCCCTTAAATATATTTATTTAGTTTTTTTAATAAATATTTTTATTTATTTATTTGACAGAGATACAGTGAGAGAGGGAACACAAGCAAGGGGAGTGGGAGAGGGAGAAGCAGGCTTCCCACTGAGCAGAGACCCTGATGCGGGGCTTGATCCCAGGCCCTGGGGATCATGACCTGAGCCAAAGGCAGAAGCGTACTGACTGAGCCACCCAGGCGCCCCTAAAGATTTTATTTTTAAGTTATCTCTATACCCAATATGGGACTTAAACTTATAATCCCGAGATTAAGAGTTGCATTTCCACTGATTGCGTCATCCAGGTGTCCCTCTCTTTTTAATTTTTTTGAGGATTCCCTATACCGTTTTTCCATAGCAGTTGTACTAATTTACAGTCCCAACAGTACACAAGGTTTCCCTTTTCTCCACATCCATATCAGCATTTATTATCTTTTCTCTTTTTGGTGATGGCCATCATAACAGGGGTTATGTCGGCATTTTGAGGTGATAGCTCACTGTGGTTTTAATTTGCTTTTCCCTAATAACTGGTGATGTTGAGCATCTTTTCAGGTGCCTGTTGACCTTCTTTGGAAAAACGTTCAGGTCCTTTGCCCATTTTCAGCTTATTTGTTAGTCTTTTTCTTATTCTGGTAAAATATATATAACATAAAATTGATTATTCTGAACATTTAGAAATAAATAACTCAGTGTTGTTAATTAAATTCACAATGTTCGGGGAGCCTGGGTGGCTCAGTCTGTTAACACCTGACTCTTGATTTTGGCTCAGTAATGATCTCAGGATGGTGAGATCAAGCCCCACGTGGGGCTCTGCACTGGGTGTGGAGCCTGCTTAGGATTCTCTCTATCCCTCTGCCCCTCCCTTACCCACCCCCATTTTCTGCTCTCTCTCAAAAAAAAAAAATCACAATGTTGTGCAACTATCACCACTATCTATTTCCAGAACTCTGTAATTATCTAAACAGAAATTCTGTAACCATCAAACGGTAACCCTTCATTTCCCCTTTCTCCCTGGGAACCGATTTTCTGTTTCCTCAGGAACCTTTTTAAAGAAGACACCAGTACACCATGTGTTGCTGTCCATGAAAATATCCTTAAAGTCCTCTTCACCTGCCCTTCTGTGCCGATGATCCTGCTTCTCTCTGAGCCCTTCAGTCTCTCTCCAGTCTTCTCCTGACTTGCTGCCCTCTTACCTTCTCTTCACTCTTACCTTCTCCTCACGTATCATTGCACCAGCTTCCAGCACAAGGCCTCCTAGATCCCACACAGCTGGCAGTGTAGTCCAGCTTTTGTCTCATGGCGAGCAGCCTCTCGGCATTCTTGGGAATAAAATTCTCCATCCTAACCCCAGAAACATGTGATGTCCCCACACATTTATTTATAATATTCTCCTCAGAAGTGAGAGTGGAGAGACCAAATGCATTTTGGCTTGGGGCACCAAGAATATTTCCAACTCACAACCTGGCCTTCTCCCAGTTCTTTTCTCATGGGGTTGCTGAAATTGAAACTGCACTGGCACTAAGCAAGATAGTGTAGGATTCTAAGCTGGAATGGACCAGCGTGTGATGCTGAAACTGAGGCCTGGATGATAAGAAGACAGTAATATAAAGAGTCCACACGAGAGTATACAGAGAGAACATGTGTGAAAACACTGAGGTGGGAAGACGTGTTGTCTGTCCAAGGAGGCCTGGTTGCCTGAAGAGTAGTGGGCATGCAGGAGAGTGGCAAGGGATGAGGTTGGACACGTGGCTAGGTCCAAATCAGGAGGGCTTTGGGGGTCATGTGAGAAGTTTATACTTGAATTCATGTTCAATGAGAAGCCACATATATGAGCTCAGACACTCTCACGTATGTAATAGAAAACCCCCAGTTAAAGGGTTTAAGCAATAAAGGGACTTTATTGGCCTGAGTAACTGAAAAGTCCAGGGCACTGTCTTGAGGTGAGGGCTCTGGTTTCATTTCATCTTGCCTTTTCTCTTCTCTGAAAGTTCTTGGCCTACTTTCTGTCAAGATGGCAAGATGGTTTGGGCAGCAACCAGGGTACCTGTTTCTTTTTTTCACAAGAAGAGGGAGAGTCTAGCTTCTGTAAGCCAATGAACAGAATCCCTCACCATCACTCCAAATGGATCAGCCCGGACCAGTCAACAGAGGACACCTCCAGTCTATGCAGTGAAACTCTACGCAGGACTCCCTCCCTCCTGTCGCTAGGGCTGGGGTCAATCCCAACTGGCATGTTGCTACTTAATGAGGGTGGAGCAGTGCCCCCAAGATAATTTGGAAACAATTAGGAAAGAAAGAAAGGGGAAGGGAGTGCTGGGTAAGGAACCCCAAAATTCATTATACTGTGGAAGGATTACTAAAGATCATTCTAGCTGCTATAAGGAGGAGGATATCGTGGGAGGAGGGAGGCTAACTAGTAGACAGTTGCTGTGGTTTAGTCCAGGAGTGGTACAGACTGAGGAGATGCATTTGGGGGATAGAATTGACCGGACTTAAAGATGGATTGGATGATGGCGGAGGTAGCTGCGACCAGATTCTGAGAAGTCTCAAGTGCCAGGCTTTGGATGTTATCTTTGTAGGCAATGATGGAGGTGTTGGGGTGGGTTGGCCTTTGGGAGAGTAAGAGATTAAAAATTTTTGGTTTACGGTGTCTTTCACTTTCTCTTCCTCCTTTCATTTTTTTCTTTTTCTATTTTCTTTTCTTTTTTTTAGTTTTTACAATTTACCACGGCATATTCTTTTGCTTTTCTAATGTTTTCCAAATGATGAAAACACCCAAATGAAAATCTATGATTACATTAGATTGATGTACTGCTCACCCTGTATCCAAGTTAATGGACTGAAATTATCTTTAAAAAAAAAAAAAAGAGCCTGTTTTCTGTAGCCTAATTTTATCAGCCCAAAAGAACTCAGCTTCACTTGCATCTCAGAACACTGTGAAATTAATATTAACTTAGCTGAATGTTTTCAGTTTGAATTAATATGCTTGCAATGTCATTCAATCTTACAAATTGCTATCATCAGGAAGTGAACATGTTTTAGCTTTTGAAAGTATCAATTATGAGGCATAGGAGTTCAACTGCAGCTCCTGGTTTAATCCTCTAGCTATCCATCATCTAAATCATATTGAGAGTTGAATTAACCTTCAAGGATATAGGATGGCTACTTTTGCAGAGTAGGCAAACAATAGCTGTAGTTTGATGCCCCTGATGGAAGTGGACTGGTGTGTTAATTCTGCACATGAAGTCAGCAAAGCATTTAACATTTTAAAGAATCCATTCTTGTTCTGATTGAGGTTTGATTCTGTCCTTTCAAAAAGAATCGCTATTCCTCCATTCAGTAAAGAAGTTCAGGACTTGGCTTTGTTTCATTTTAAATTCCCACATATTATTTTGTCATTAAAATACAAAATACTTGGTGGGGCTTTTCTCTTTTGGACAAGTCCCCATCTCTCTGTTCCTCAGATTTCTCATCATTTCTTTACCCTTGATGAGGATAAACATTCCTGACCAGAGAGCTCATAACATTATGGTGAGGGTCAGGTCAGATGATACATGGAAAAGTTGTGCGGACAGCTGAATTTTACATAAAATATTTCTTTTCTGGTCATGCAACATCGATAGTCATTGCACTTACTGTTAGTGTCCTTTTGCACTACCGCTTCCTCAGGCTTTGTGTAAGGCACAGACCAATGTGCAAGGCAGGCTGGAAGTGCCAGGCAATATATGCCGTGGGAGCAGTCCTAGATCTGCAGCCAATGGGGGCTGGTAGATAAATAGCCCAGCTCTTTTGCCCTTTGGTGGTAGTGGTGGGTGGAGGGCCACTCGAAAGTGATCTATGCAATCTCCCAGTCTTCAGTAAGGTTGAACTCCAGTTCTCATAGCAGCAACTTCTTCATGAATATACACTTTTGTGTTCCTTCCATTTCATTTTTTACTTCCTATACTGACATTTCCTGAGTTTACCTGTCAAGTAAATGATCTGCACTCAAGCTTTTCTTTTAAGGTCTGTTTTTGGTGGAACGCAACCTAAGACCCTAGTTCTAATGGCCTTTCAAAAAGTATACATTGCAGCTAGCTCACCACTGAGAATCTAGAATTCTCTGGCTTTATCGCCCAGCCTTAGTCCTGGATTGGAATGAAGTCTGTTTTGCCTCCTGACTGCCAGGACTCAAAAGTATTTACCAGTAAACTCTCCAAGATGTAGTTTCCTAGTAATTCCGACTATACCTACCACCCCCTGAGAGACTGCGTACCTTCTAGAGGGGCTGGCTGATACATGAGTCAAGCAGACAGAAGTGAAATATCACCTTTACTACTAATAAAGATGCTGTTAAAGAGCATGGCATACAGTTGTGGACACTAACACTGAACCGCAAAGTTAGGCAGATTTATCCACACAGCCACAAGACAGTGTTAGGTAATTGCTGGTCTCTAATTTCCCAGGCAGAGCCTGTCACTCTGAAGTTTGCAGAAAGGAGGAGCAGAACAGGGTGTGCTCTCTCAGCAGACAGACAGATCTGAAAGAGAAAAAGGAGGAGGAAGGGGCTGAGTCATAGATGCCTAGTTCCTGCTTCAGTCAGAAAATTCATTTTCCTCACTCATAGCAGTGACGGGGCCAGAAAGAAACTAAGAAAGTCATTGTAATGGATTCCTTTTCTTGTGGAAACAAGGCGCTAAGGAGAGGGCTTCCCTTTTTCCAACACTCCCAGGTTTTCTTTTTTTTTTTTTTTTTGTTCTCTTAGCTCATTGGGGCTTAACCATTAAATTTAAGGCTAACCAAGAGTGTGACCATCCCCATGGTCTCCTGACAAATATCCTGCTCCCACCACCAGCACATCCCCCTACTTTTCCCATCCGAATGGCTGAAGAGCATGGCTCTTGCCCTCAGAAGGCACTTCAGGGACCGAAGTAATTCCAGGGCCATGCTGAACCCCAGCTGAAAGTTCTTCAGTTCACTTTGCAGTCCTAACTATGTCTAACCATGTTGTTTGGACAGTCTTTCAGAGACTCTGAAGAGATTATATGACAATGTAAAGATACTTCAATAAAAAAATTTTTGGTAAAATATTGATGTCCCCCAATTTAAATATAACCCCTCCGCCACTGTGAATTTCCCAGGGGAAAAAAGTTGAAAGATTAGATTCTCTTGAATGCTTGAGTTAAAGATAAAGACATTAGAATCTAAAATTCATCCTCTTTGATTCTGTTTATTCTGAACCAGATGAGTTCTTCATGCCTTGGACAACACTGTGGTTCTTTCAGCAACCTGGACAGGGTCTCAGTAGAACCACTGGTGTGGCTTTTTTCAGAATCTCAAAAGTTAAATTGTACATCAAGTTTCTGGTATACCTCACTTTTTAAAGGATTTTTTTTTTTAAGATTTATTTATTTATTTGAGAGAGAGAGAGAGAGAGCAAGCTGGGGAAGGGGTAAAGGGGTGAGGGACGGGAAGAATCTCAAGCAGACTTTGTGTTGAGAGTGGACCCTGACAACTTGGGGCTTGATCTCACTACCCTGAGATCATGATCCAGAGATCATGAGCTGAGTGGAAACTAAGAGTTGGATGCTTAACCGACTGTGCCACCTAGGCGCCTCTGATATACTTCATTTTTAAGAGTATCATCAAAACACTTAACACCAACATAACTAAAGAAAAAAATCAATACCAAGATCTTCAAGTAATTATCAAGACAAAATGATGCTCCCCAAACCCTGCACCTTCCATAATAGAGACTCAGTGATACCTTGATTTCTGCTTCACCAGGATGCTGAAGTCTTTGATCTGTAAACGTAAACTTGATTGCGAGGAATCTCCCAAGAGGTTAGCACTGGTAACATGCTTTACCACTCCTGTGAGAAGAAGCAACCGGTAATTCTCTCAAGGTGACATATGAGACTGCAGAAGATCGGAATATGCCACCCCAATCTTTGCCACTCTGGCATAAGAATTATTTTGAACTGAAGGCAATTGAGATAAAGTTGGCATAGGATGAGCTCTCTGTAGTACTCTAGCTACTTGAAAACAAGATCATAAATTGCCCAAGGTATTTCCCCCCCTCCTCCCACCATCCCCCACTTTTCATACCAGGAAGGGACTAACAACCTTATCACCAGAGATGAGATGGCACCTCTTTAGAGTCTATACACCCTTACCTACCTTTCTAGCCCTTACCTACCTTAATTTCCCATATTTATTTGCCTTCCTGCAATTTGCTGCCCCTTGAAGCTCAGTCTTTTTCATTTGTCTTGACAGTTCTATTTAAATGTACCCTCTTTTGGTATAAGAGCATTTAAGCTTAGCTGTTTCTTTGGGGTTTTCTATTCTTTCTGAAAAGCCCACTTGTTATGTAAAACCTTTTTAAATAAAAATTTATATGAGAGAGAGAGAGAAAGAGAGAGGAAGTGAGTGCAGGGGGAAGGGCAGAGAGAGGGAGAGGCAGAGAATACCAAGCAGAATCCACGCTAAGCATGAAGCTTGACTCATGACCCATTAGATCATGACCTGAGCTGAAATCACAAGTCAGACACTTAACCAACTGAGCCACACCTCTGTGTGGCACTGAGGCACCCTGTGTAAAACTTTTAATATTAAATAACTTTTTTTGATTAAAATTTTTTTTTAAAGATTCTATTTATTTATTTGCCAGAGAGTACACAAACGGTGAGTAGCAGGCAGAGGGAGAGAAGCAGACTCCCTGCTGAGCAAGGAGCTTAATGCAGGACTTGATCCCAGGACCCCAGAATCATGACCCCAGCTGAAGTCAGCTTAACTGACTGAGCCACCCAGGTGCCCCAATATCAAATAACTTTGTATATTTTTCCTCATATTAATCTGTTG
The DNA here is from genome assembly GCA_028646535.1 of Procyon lotor. Classification (NCBI taxonomy): domain Eukaryota; kingdom Metazoa; phylum Chordata; class Mammalia; order Carnivora; family Procyonidae; genus Procyon; species Procyon lotor. The sequence goes on from CM053614.1 coordinate 30,413,084, forward strand.
TCAGTTTATTTTCTAGAATCAGCTGAAGAACCTAAGAGGGCAGAGAAGAATTTTTCTCCCCTGTAAGGTATTTACATTCTTGCAAAGTTTAGAAATATCCAGGGATGGCAAGCCCAATCATGAGTCTGCTTTGAGAGGTCTTTCTTTCCCATCTCAAATCTTAAAAACCTTTTTACTTTTCCTTTCCCCTTCGAGCCTTCTGTCTACAATATCTCCTGCCTGATCTGTGGGGATCTAGGCTCTAAATAACCACACGGTTTCCATATAGGCTTCTGTGTTGGTCTTTGTTGTAAAATGACATGCCTGTAATGCCTTCCTTTTAAGGGTAGCTTCTCTTTCACCCCCTCGTTTGTTTTACCTGGAAAACATCCTCAGCACATTCCTGAACTAAAGCTGCTATGGTCATTTCTGCAGCTGAAATTTCTAGGTTCAGCTATGAATGACAAAAACCCCAAAATAACAGTGGGAAGGTAGATGTTTATTCCATTTGCATAAATGTCTAGGTCATTGTTCAAGGGCTGGTGTAGCCTCAAGATAGGGATCCAGATTCCTTCGACACTGTTGCATCATACTTGATTTGACCTCCCTGTCCCATATGCACACATCTTCGGCAACAGAGCAGGAAGGGATGAAAGGAAAGCAGAGTGCTGCGTCTAGTGTCTGTTTTTTTTTTTTTTTT
>CM053614.1:30414262-30432615 GCA_028646535.1 Procyon lotor
AAGAATGAATTAGAATTCAAACTCATGGCCACAGAAGGCATAATTGGTTATAATCAACCATTTTATCAATTGGACAGAAACAAGCATCTCCTGAAATATGGTAGGGTGGAATTTTTGTCTGTTGTAACTAACTAACTTGTTGTGTTAAAATAAAATTCCCCTTGAGAAGCAAGTTTGACATGTGTTTGAAGATTGAGAAGTTGCCATTATCTGCTACAAATGTTTTACAACTAGCTAAAGGCAAAGGCAGCCTTTGAGTCCTTCAATCTTCTCTTGAAATCACTCAGTCATTAATTCCTAGAACACACGCTGCTTCAGGGCCCAGCCCAATCCAACAGGGAGTGGACTTCAGTGTTAGCTCTAAGAAATATCAGCTACTGCAGAAAGCTGTGGAAGCGATTTAATAGTACCTCCTTCTGGGGATCTTTTAAAATAATATTCAAGAGTTTAGGACTAGCGGAACATTACATATATAGCTGGAGGTATTTACCTTTTAAAGGAGACTTCAAAGGGACTGTTCACTCAAATTCTGCTGGCACTTTTAGAAAAGTATGATGCTTTATTCTCTGGGCATCAAGTAGTATGTCTTTCAAAACTGAAATTATTTGCAAAGACCAGCCATCTCTAGGTGAACATGCTAGATAATACTGCCCACTGAGTGCCCAGATATGATGTGGCATGAATCATAGCTTAAGAGGAGTGTTTCAAGAGAATATAAACACTTTAATAATATATAAAATGAAAACTAAATAATTTTTTAGGAGAATATTAATAGAAGTAATTTTTTCTTTTAACTAGCAGCATTTGACTACTTGCTATATGCCAGGCACTTTTTCTTGGATATGTATGTTAAGTCATTTGCTCTTAACCATATTCATATGTCACAGATTTTATCATTATCCCCATTTTATAGGTTTGGAGACTAAGCACAGATCTTTCCCAGAGTCACATAGTTAGAGCAGGATACTTAACCTCTCTTTGTATCAGTTTCCTTCAGTTTTTCTTCAGTTAAAATGAGGTACCTATCTCTTAATTTTTTGGTTGGGTTTTTGGTCAAGTAATGGTGATGAAATCTTAATAATCTGTTCACCTCCTTCTTGCCTATTCTCTTTTGTACTAAACTAGAAAGTGAGTCAGGGTCAAAGTAAAGCTGACTTTAATATACTCGTCAAGGGCTCTGACCCACAACCTTAGCCTTCTTAGCCCTGTATTCTTTCCCACTGAGGTAAATAGCCCACAACAAGAAGAATGATTTAAAAAACAAAGCCTAAAATGTGTTATGTTTAGCCTTAGCATTTTGGAAATTATATAAACTTACCTTAGAAAAAGATTGAAGACGGGCGCTTAGGTGGCTCAGTCACTGGGCGTCTGCCTTCGGCTTAGATCATGATCACAGGTTCCTAAGATTGAGCCCCACATCGGGCTCCCTGCTCAGCGGGAAGCCTGCTTCTCCCCCTCCCTCTCCCCCTGCTTGTGTTCCCTCTTTCTGTCAAATAAATACATAAAATCTTTTTAAAAAAAGAGAAGGATTGAAGAAGCTAATAAAGTCTCTAAAGATGTAGAAGTGTCCTAATGTAGAGGACTTACCAGAAGTATCAACCTTAACACCATCCTGAGTATTGTTGTAGATAAAAGTATAATATATAAAATGAGTATATAAAACACTGCTCCAAATACTAATACTGTGTAGTTAAGAGAAAAATGAGGGTCAGAGATTGCTCAGCATCATTTTAATTTCCTTTAGACCCCATTATGAAAATACTTAGTATTTCACAAAAATATTTAATATGAAGAATAAATTCTTCTAAAAGTTTACTTAAGCATTGAATAGTAATATTACTTTAGTTTTAAAAAGGAGGGGAAAAAATGCTGACCAGACACTCACTGTGTATTCCTCTGAGGGACGAGGCTTACACAAGCGATGAATGTGGGGCCAAAGAGTGAAGAACTATTGTATTAGTTGTCAGGGTCTGCACATCCAGTCCTCACATCCTCTTCCCTCCAAGAAGCACTTCCATTGGCTTCATACATTCTACATACATTTGAGTACCTTCCAGTACCGGGCACCAGTGGAACAGGAAGAAAAATATTACAGACAAGGTGGTTGATGTAAGTCACTACTCAGAGAGTTTAGAGGCTGTATGACAGACATTTAAGCACATAATTTCAGCACTTCGGGATGGGGTATACAAAGTTAATGCTTGGACCTCCTCACTTCCACTCAGACCAGAATCTCCAGGCAGGAGTGATCGCAGCATCCAGGATATTCCTGGACTCTAATGGTCATCTAAGATGGGAGAGCTTAGGCACAGAGGGGCTTTTTGGCTCTCCTCCGAGCTCACCAAGTTGAGATTCCTTTTCCTTAGGTGAGATAATTTCCCTACTTAATAATTCATATCAGTTTTTGAATAATAAGACTTGCAAATACATAAAAAGTCACTGTGCATATTCTAGATTACCTACTACAGGTTCTTTCTTTGTTTTCTCACAAGCAAAAGTGTTCAGTGAATAGTGGGGATGGTCAAGGGGACAATTTCCCAGGCAGTTTTCACATTCAGATGCCCCTGCCATCATCACTGAGCCTTCAGCTACCTATTCCTAAGGCATTCATGTTTCAAGCCCTGAGTTTTCCTAAAGGAAATTATTTTGCAAGGGTTTTATCATTTTTTATTTATATTTTTTATTCTTAAAGAATAACAAAAGTTGTATTTTTGTAACAAAATTGTAACAGTTGTAACAAAAGTTGGCTCTTAACCTGTTTTTCATAGTTTTAGTATAGTTCTTTCTAATGAAATTGTTTACATTTAGTACACTTTTTTTTTTTTTAAAGATTTTATTTATTTGAGAGAGAGAGAGCACAGTGGGGGAGGTGTGGAGCAGGGAGCAGCAGAGGAAGAGGAAGAAGCAGGCTCGACACAGGGCTCTATAACAGGACCCTGGGATCATGACCTGAGCTGAAGGCAGACCCTTAACCAACTGAGCCACCCTCATGTAAAGAGCCCTCATGTAAAAACACTTCTCAACTAACTAGAATTTAAATAAAAACTTGAAAAAATAAAAAATAAGACATTTCTCTTTCTCGGTTTATAATGGGTTTTTCGTGTAAGTATATACAAGTGTGTGTGTCGCAGTGGTGGGGATGCTAGGTGAAGAAGATTTCTTTTTTTTGTTTTGTTTTTCTTGTCCACCCTCTCAATGATTATAAACCATCTGATGTAGGGGTTTGAGGGGGTGTGCTGAACATCTTTACTGACATGCCTTCCAAACTTTGTTTTTCTTGAAATCTTTGCTTTCCTAACATGATTCATTAGCAGGCACAGCATCTTAATTAGAGAGTTCTGTGCCTTTTTTTTTTTCTTTTTGGGTCTTAGTCTTATAATAAATCATGTATATTTGACTATACAAGGCAGAGCGTTCTAGGAAAGTCTGGACCAGTGTCACATGCAAACCATTTGTTTCTTAATACACTAATGAACACCAAGTTCCATTATCTTCTCAAGTGGTAAATGGTTAGTGCTGTTGCCTAGGAAAATCCCTCCACGTTATACTGAATACTCAGAAAGTTGCAAAATAATGCTTTGGGTTTGGAAGTTTGACACTAAAAGATATTTTATGTCTCTTTGGCCAAAATGTTTATTGATAAGCAACATTTGTCCATATCATTGAAAATAGTAATATCACACATGGCCCATTTTTGAATAGTATCCTGCAGCAATCACCTTTAAGTACAAGTGCAGAGAGACCAAGTAATCCATGAAAGATTTAATTTCATCACCAAAAATTCCAACTAACAGGGATCCTGTTGGCAGTGTTGAAGCCATTCCTGATGTTCATAATGAGGTTCAGACACTTCATGACAACTCTGGGAAGTACATTATAGAGTCCAAATTAAAACTATCTCTAATGACATTATGGTAAATCTCTGCATGTCTGAATTTATGCATCATTTAGCTGATAGATAATGACAGCTTCAAAACCTCTCATTAAGTTGATGAATGATAGATTTTCTTTTTTCCCTAAATCATAATGGACCTTGTAGTTCTTTGTTTTTGGTTAATTGAATACCTTTTTTGAGAAAAGAAAAAAAGTTCAAAACTGATAGTAAATTTTAGTTGTGTTTTTACAAAAGAGGAATATCAAACAAGAATGTCTATATTTATAACAGGTCAGATTGGGCTTGACTGTAACCACAGATTAGCTGCTTGGAAAGGTATCCATTATTGTTCTACATCCTTCTGTAGTTGCATGGCACAGTGGGGAAATTGGATGGAGAAAGAAAAAATAAATAAGGAGAAATAAATAATTCAAGAATAGAAAAGATAGATGGTTAGGCCAAACGAAATCATTCCTGCTCATTATTCCATAAAGTTTTGCTGAAACTGACTAAATTTGCCAGACACAGCCCTAAATGGGTGCAACTCCTCCATGAACTATAAGAGATAAAAGGGGTTGAAGTAAATACTTGAGTACTTACTCTTGCCTGCTACCATGTACTTTATATAGAGGGATAACTTGTTTTATTGCACTTAGCTTATTGTGCTTCGTGGATTTTTACCAATTGAAGGGTTGTGGCAGTCCTGAAGGATTGAGCAAGTCTATCTGTGCCATTTTTTCAATAGCATTCACTCGCGTGATATCTCTAAGTCACATTTTGGTAATTCTCGCAATACTTAATTAAGGTATATACATTGTTTTTCTAGATGTAATGCACATGTTATGCACAATTAATACACTGCAGTGTAATGTAAACGTAACTTTTATATGCACTGGGAAACCAAAACATTCATTGGACCTTACCTTACAGGGACAGTCTGGAACCAAACCTGCAATATCCCTGGGGTTTGCCTGTACGTGAACTAATTTATTTAATCACCTTATAAAAACTTTTTGAAGTAGGATCTAAATTGGCATTGAATTTTTAGACTTTTTCAGTTACAATTCAATTCTAAATACTTTCTAGCACTTACCATATGCCTGGCTCTGGAAATGGAACAATGAACAACATCCGTGTCCTCATGGACATTCTGGTGGAGAAAACGAATACCAAATGAGAAAACATGGATACACAGAACTGATTTTAGGAAGTGATTGATGTTTAAAAAAAAATAATAAAACATCATAGAGGAATAAAAAGTAACTGGGAGGAGGGGTGTTGTTTTAGACAGAGGAGTCGGAAGAAGAGTTGGTAACATTTAAGCAGATGCCCCCACGACTGAGCCACACAGTTACATGAGAGAACAGTGTTCAGGCAGACGTTGCAACAAGTCCAGAAGTAGCCGGTGGAGGTGACCTTGCTGCTTTCAAGGGATAGCGAAGACACTGATCTGTCTGGAGCAAACTGAGCCAGAGAAAAAGGCATGGGGCATAGTGATGGAGAAGGAGGCAGGCCAGAACATGCAGATCTTCCAAGCCATGATAAGTTCTCTGAATTTTGTTCTAAGTGTGATAAAAAGCCTTAGGAGGGTTTATACAAGCAAGGAAGTGTCCTTTAGAAAGATCACTGTGGCTGCTCTTTGAAAAATAGACTGTAGGGGACCTCAGAGAGAAGCTCAGTCCAGTTATGTGGGTGTTTCACAGGCCCCATCAAGAGATATTTTTGTTTTTTGGGGCACCTGGGTGGCTCAGTGGGTTAAAGCCTCTGCCTTCGGCTCAGATCATGATCTCAGGGTCCTGGGATCGAGCCCCACATCAGGCTTTCTGCTCAGCAGGGAGCCTGCTTCTCCCTCTCTCTCTCTGCCTGCCTGTGATCGCTCTCTCTCTGTCAAATAAATAAATAAAATCTTAAAAAAAAGAGAGAGAGAGAGAGAGAGGAATTTGATTGAAAGAATATCACTGCTTCTCCAAAAAGAAAAACATATTAAAAGCATTTTAGGACCCTTCCTTGTCACTGAAATAACTGTTTTAATAAATCGTACTTGTATTGATTTAAAACCAGTGAGTATGTGTTTTTGAGTGGGTTTTTTATGGGGCGTTTTTTCTTTTAATTTTGTGTCTATTTTCTCTCTCCTTTATCCTCTTCCCCCTCCTCCCTCCATCTTCCCTAATCTCTCTTCTTCCCACAAAGGAACTTGGAAAATCATGGGAGGAAGTTCAATTGGAAGATGATCGGGAGTTGCTAGACCATCAGGAAGAGTAAGACTTGTTGTTTTGGCTGCTAATTAATTGCTCTGTTTTAAGAATAGGAAACATTTCTTTAGTTTGGTTTAAGATAATTATTCTAAAGAAAATAGAAATGAAGAAAACTTTCTGAGTCATCATCCGTCCATGTAATAATGCAAACACTTTAACTCCAAGTAACTTTGACATAAAAATTACTAAAGCAACTGTTATTCCAGCTAAATGGTGTTTTGCCATTAAAATTGTTAATTGAGGAGGGCACCTGGGTGGCTCAGTGGGTTAAAGCCTCTGCCTTCGGCTCAGGTCATGATCTCAGGGTCCTGGGATCGAGCCCCGCATCAGGCTCTCTGCTCAGCAGGGAGCCTGCTTCCCCCTCTCCCTGTGCCTGCCTCTCTGCCTACTTGTGATCTCTCTCTCTCTGTCAAATAAATAAATAAAATCTTAAAAAAAAAAACCTTAATTGAGGGGTGCCTAGGTGACTCCTGGTCTTGGCTCAGGTCTTGATCTCAGAGTCATGAATTTGAGCCCCACATCAAGCCCCATGTTCAGTGTGGAGTCGGCTTGTCCCTCTCCCTCTGTTCCTGCTCCTCTCTCTCTCTCTCTCTCAAATAAATAAATAAAGTCTCCTAAAATAAATAAAAAATAAAAACTTTAGGGGCTTTTGAGTGGCTCAGTTGGTTAAGCTTCTGCCTTCAGCTCAGGTCATGGTCCTAGGGTCCTGGGATCGAGCCCCATGTCTCCTTGCTCAGCAGGAGTGTGCTTCTCCCTCTCTCTTCCCCGCCCCTCCCCCCACTCCTGCTTGTGCTCGTTCAAATAAATAAACCCTTATAAATAATCCTTATAAATAATTATATAAATAAATTAATAAAAATGAAATTTTAAGTTTTTTTAAAGACTGTTAGTTGAACACACAAGTAAAATATAATACAGAGAAAGATACATTCCATTGGTGTTTTGCTCACTTGGTTGGTGGCCAGATCTTGAAGTTACACACCTTTGAGCTCTCCGTGCTGCTTGTTATTGGAGTAGAGAATATAACGGAATTAAAGTTAACCTTGTTCCGTGTACATCCCATTGACCTAGTTAAAACATTCACAGCTTCTTTCCTTGAAATTACAAGCTTGGAAAGTGTTCTTTTCAACCTAAAAGGATTCCCTGTTATTCATCCTCTTTTCCTTTTCCTTGACCTTTTTTCTCTCCTGGAATTTCAATTTTCTGGGCTTAGGAATGACAAGAAGTTGGCAGTATCTTAAAAATAAATGCAGGGGACGGGGAGTAGGCAGGAATGGTAATATGGGTCCTGTGTGGTTTTTGACCTCTCTGTTTACCACCAGATTTTTAACACTTGCCCCATTTAAAATGATCAGTATTTCTTACATGTAGGATATATGGTTTGCCTTTTTAAAACACGCCATTTGTCATGCAGAGACACATTCCCAGCATCGCACCTCACAGCATGTGTACTTAGTGGTTGTGGCTAATGAGAGAGAGCGTCGCATCTACTAATATACCTCCTTTGCAAATTAAACCTAGTTGTATCAGAAAGACATTATACTGATTCTGTAGTAAAATAGCTCCTCAGAAGAGAAGCAAATAGAAGAAAATGGAGCAGCACCTGTTCGCTATTTGTATTAATTTCATGGTGCTGCTTTGAATTTCAAAAGCTATATCAAAAAGTCATAATATGATGTGACAATCTTTACAAAAATGTCAGAGTTGGAAGAGATTGGCAGGGTTTCCCAGGGAGGAGGAAGTAATAGCAGGTGACTGCGTAGTACACCCTCTTAATGAGGGGAATCTCTCTATTTGCTGTTTTCTTTTTAACACAGTGATTGGTCTGATTGGGAAGAACGCCCTGACTCTGCTGTTTGCCTATTTTGTGAAAAGCAAGCAGAAACAATTGAGAAATTATGCGTCCACATGGAGGTGAGATACTTTTATTCATTTGAATTTTGTTTTGTTCTGACAGGGAAACTGATCATGATTACAGTCTTACCAGCTTATATGTTTAATTTGTCATTATCCTATTCCTAGAAGTGCTGTAGGTGGGCACCTGGTGGCTCAATTGGTTAAGCATCCAACTCTTGGTTTCAGCTCATGTCATGAACTCAGGGTTGTGAGATCGAGCCCCAAGTTCAACTCCACGCTCAGTGAAGAGTCTGCTTAAAAGATTCTCTCCCTCTGCCCCTCCTCCTCTGCTCACTCACGCCCTCTCTCTCTCCCTCCCTCTCTCGCTCAAATAAATAAATAAAACTTTTATTAAAAAGAAAGTGCTCTGGGCAAAACAGAAGAGACAGGCCAGATCCATCAAGGAGAACCAGAACTCAGGGCAATTTAGTAGAGAGCACAGGACCTGTGCAAACTGTTAAGGTGGGGTTTCACAGACCACTGATCCTATCTTAACCTCTGAGATGTTTATGAAGTAATTCTAGTTTAGAATGTGGGACCTGTAACCATGATTAACAGTATTCAAGATATAGACGGGTTCTGAGTCTTTTTCCACTGCTTCCTGTGCTAGTGAATAAGGAAAGCAGGAAAGGGGAAGTTCCTCTTACAAAGCCTTGAGGGAAATGGGCAGTGGGACATGAGGGATGTAGAGGCAGAGACGGTACAGGGTGTGCTTGTGCACTCCGACAGTTGCAAGGATTTAGAGGGAAGAAATTTGAGGGTATTTCCAGTTCATGTGTTTTCTTCTGGATGCCATTTTTATGTTATAATGAAGCTTGAAGGTTGTAGTTCTAAACCTTCTTTTCATCCCAGTATATCTGAGAGATGACACACTCCCAACATCGCTGATCTCAGCTGGACAGTGGGGTGAAGAGGAGGAACATCTAATGAGTCATGACAGTATCACAGCATGAGGGTAGAGGGGTTAAAATAAATAGAATTAAATTAAAAAAATATTACAATTAAAAAAATATTACTGGATGATTCTGATGTGCTCTCCCTACCCTCCTCCAGCCATCTCTTCCAACAGTGACGCACGCTATCCTGTTTCACCCACCTTCTCCCTGCTCTCACTCAGAAACACTGTTCTTAGTTCCATAAAAAAAGAAAAGAAAAGAAACTAGAATGTGAGTGAAAGGCCATAAGCATTTAATCCTATGAAAGCACAGAGTCGTTTTCTCTGAAACAGGTTGCTAATAGTATGTGTGTATAGTTTCCAGTGTTTAATTTAATTCATAATATCCTAATATCTTTGAATTGAAAGGAGTCTTAATACCCCTACCCTGTGTAAGAATTTCCTTTGCAACATCCTTGACCTGTGTCCTCGCCCTCTACTCAGTCACTTTCAGTCATAAAGTACCATGGAATTCCTAATTATCCTGCCTCTGATGTTACACTGAATGCCTTCATAGGGAGTTAGATGGTCTTTATTCTCTCTAAGCTTTTAAGTTCAAACATTTACCCAGATGGACGATTGCACGACTGGAACAGAATAAGGCTGCATTGTAAAAATGAAAAGAAATGTAATGTATGGAAAGATGTCAGTGAAGAGAAATTTGCATTAAACAGTGTATTTAACAGCATAAAATGAAAAGCAGATTTGTAAAATTACCTTTCTGCTTGTGTAGCGAAGGACTTATATCCATAATTGTAGTCCAGGCACACAATACCGTAAGTAGGGCCACATCTTACTGGAGACTGAGGACACTTTTGTCAGACTGCAGAATGCATACATAGTAAATTGTGAAAACTGTAGATACAAACTGTGAATAATTAAAATGTTTTAACTGATTGGCATGACTTGTTTGGACTGTGCTTTAAAAAGTAGTTGGATGTGGTCGGGGGAAGCAGTTATATTTCGAATATTTCAAAAGCAGAACATGATGAACTGAGACTGAGTTTCAACAGTATTCAAGCTCCTATGAATAAGCTGTCTGTTTATAACTTCAGCCGGAAAGATTAAATAATTTATATGCTCACAGATATTCATTCCTTTTTTAGGATGCTCACGAGTTTGATCTCCTCAAAATAAAGTCAGAACTTGGTGAGTTTGATTCAGAAGTTGTTTCCATGATGCTGCATTTTTATACACCCCCCTGTAAATGATGCCTTGTTCAGTAGTCGTGATTGGAGAACGCACGGCCAAAATGTGTCTCTCCACAGATGGTCTCAACGGGGCTGCCTGAAGCAGTGATTCACAACCATTTCGAACTGTAATATTCAAATATGGTTTTTTATTTCATATGGTCTTTCTTCTTTCCTACATATATGAATGCTTCAAATAAAATACAAGTTAATGGTTAGTATCTATTATAAATAAAGTGGAAGGAGCTAACAGAAAGACCATGGATTTTGAGGTCAGCCTAGAGTTCATATTCCAGCTCCAGCACTTATACTGGCTGGGTGACATAAGGCCTCAGGTCCACAGAATGTGAAGGGAGTGGACAATGTATATAAAACACCTCCTTGGCAGTGTAGCTAGATTATTTATCACAAATGGACCCAATTGTATCATTCTCAGCATCAGTATGATAGAAAGATTAGGGGCATGAAGATGTAAATTACTGACTTGTTAATGGATCAAAGACAGTAGAAAGCTCACTTCCCACACCTCAGCTTACTACTTCCTAGACTTTGGAAAGTGTTACTTTACTTTGCTGTTCTTACAAACATGTATGCATGCCAAATGCTGGCTCTACCACCCATTAGCTGTGCAACCGTGGACAGTTTCCTAATAGATAATGTGGATATGATGATACCTCCTATGTGGTAGAGTTCTGCAAGAATTAAATGTATTAATGCATGGAAACTGGTTAGAACAGTGGTTAGCACATAAGCCCTATATAAGTATTAGCTGTTATTGTTTGGTATCTATTATTCTTTTTTTTTTTTTTTTTTTTTTTTTTTTTAGATTTTATTTATTTATTTGACAGAGGGAGAGATCACAAGCAGGCAGAGAGGCAGGCAGAGAGAGGGAAGCAGGCTCCCTGCTGAGCAGAGAGCCCAATGCGGGGCTCGATCCCAGGACCCTGAGATCACGACCTGAGCCGAAGGCAGAGACTTTAACCCACTGAGCCACCCAGGCGCTTGTCCATCTGTCCTTCCCCCTGCTCTTGCTCACTCTCTCTCTCTCTTCCTGTTTCAAAAAAATAAATAAAATATTTTTTTTTTAAAGAGACCTGGCTCTTTTAAAAAAATATAACAGTACAAAAATGGGACTGACCAGTTGTCTTAATGATTGTATAAACTATCATATTTCAGGTTTAAATTTCTACCAGCAAGTGAAACTGGTCAATTTCATCCGGAGGCAAATTCACCAATGTAGATGTTATGGCTGCCATGTGAAATTCAAATCCAAAACAGAGTTAAGGACTCATATGGAAGAAGCTAAACATACATCACTGCTTCCTGAAAGAAAAACCTGGGATCAACCAGAGTGAGTACTACTTAACCAAACATATATTTCTTTGCTCCATATCTCTTATTTGTTCCATTATTCAGTTTTTCCAAATCTTAAGTAAAAGAGAAACATACATTTATAGAAAAAAGCAAAAATCGGGGGCGCCTGGGTGGCTCAGTCGTTAAGCGTCTGCCTTCGGCCCAGGTCATGATCTCAGGGTCCTGGGATCGAGCCCCGCATCGGGCTCCCTGCTCGGCAGGAAGCCTGCTTCTCCTGCTTCCATTCCCTGTGCTTGTATTCCCTCTCTAGCTATGTTTTTCTCTGTCAAATAAATAAAACTTTAAAAAAAAAAAAAAAAGAAAAAAGAAAAAATCTTTAAAAAACTTATTTTTAAAGGAATCCCCCTTTTATAATTGTAACCAACTCTTAGATTTTGTGTTATGAAGATAAAGATGTAGAAGTATAGATTTTTTTCATTATATTGTTAACAGAATATTGTAAGCATTTTTTATATCTAATACAGATCAATTGCATCATTTTTAATGGTTGTCAAATATCCCATTCAATAGATGTACCCTAATTTGCTAGATATTGAGGTTGTTTCTTACATTTTGCTCTTAGTAATCTAGTGAGTATCCATACGCCTCCATTGTTGCACACTTAACTAATTTTTCATTTAGATAAACTCCTAGAAATAAAATTACTCTGTCAAAGAGTACACAACTATTAGGGCTTTTGGTATATATTTTGCATCTCAGAACTTTATAAATATTAAGCAGTTGGTCTACTGATCTATACTATGGAGACGGTATCAGACTCCCAGGTATCCTTTGCCATTTAAGCGATTTGGGCTATTTCTTACAGCAGTCTGGACAACCTCAGCTGAGAGAACCTCAGAGAGGTTGTAGGGTTCCAGCTGCCTGGAGGTTCCTCTCTTCTTAGGAAATGCTAAAGAAGCATGCCTCCCCCAACACTAGCCCCCAAAGCTCTAGATTTTCCTCTAGAAAATCCCAGAATTCAGGTCACCTGGGCGGTTCAGTCGGTTAAGCATCCCAACTCTTGGTTTCAGCTCTGGTCATGATCATAGGGTCATGAGATCAAGCCCCACATCAGGCTCCACACTCAGCATGGGATCTGCTTGAGATTCTCCTTCTGTCCCTGCCCCTGCCCACACTCACTCGCCCGCCCTCTGTGTCTCTCTCTCTGTTTCCCTCTCTCTCTCTCTCAAATAAATAAAATCTTTTTTAAAAAGAATGAAAGAAAATCCCCAATTTGTGAAAGGCAAAGTCAGTCCTGGATTGCCTGAGACCCTGTTCCTGTAATTCTTAAATAAGTTGAAATCTTTAGAGATACTCCAGAACTAACTCTAAGTGTGTCTAGAAAAGGACCAGAATAATAGACTTAAAATTCTATAGGTGTTTTCATTTTTGATCACCTAGACCGAAGGGACCAGTAGTGATTAGAGAACACACACACATTCAAGGGAAACAGTGTTTTCATCATATTTATATTTAAATATAAATTTATATTTAAATATTTATATTTATACTTACTATAAATATAAATTTATATTATATAAACTTATACTAAATAAATATTTAATATATTATATTTAATATAAATTTAAATATCATATTTCATATTTAAAGGATTCGTGTATGAAAAAATAGCCATATTTGAGTTTTGGTAATCTCTAGGGAAGAACTGAGACCTTTGAATAGAAGTGAAGGGTATGTCATTTTTAGCTTTATCCATGGCCATATCTCCAACAACTAGAGCTGCCCAATACTGGAGTAAGCTATCTTTTCAGTTCGACAGTTTTTGTGGGAATTTCAAGCGCAGGCTGAATGGACAGCTAACAAGGATACTGCTAAGACTAGTATCAGCCAGTAAAGGTCAAAGTAAAAGTAATTCAGAAGTTGTCTGAATTACCACCTTTGCAAAATGCAGTTGGACTTGTTGGTGAGAAAACCTAGCAGAATTATAGCAATGTGGGGCGCCTGGGTGGCTCAGTCGTTAAGCGTCTGCCTTCGGCCCAGGTCAGATCCCAGCGTCCTGGGATCGAGCCCCGCATCGGGCTCCCTGCTCCGCGGGAAGCCTGCTTCTCCCGCTACCATTCCCTCTGCTTGTGTCCCCTCTCTCGCTGTGTTTCTCGCTGTCAAATAAATAAAAATCTTTAATAAAAATAATAAAAAAAAAAAAAAAAAAAAAAAGAATTATAGCAATGTGTATGTCAACTGCCTAGAAACTTTTCTGGATGATTTATAGTTTGGTTATTCATTGTATCTGTGGTTATTTTCAGGTATTATTTTCCAACCTATGAAAATGACACTCTACTGTGTACACTGTCTGACAGTGAAAGTGACCTGACAGCTCAGGAACAAAATGGAAATATTACCATCATCAGTGAAGATCTATCTAAACTGCATGCTTTGAAACAAAGCAGTATTTTGAACCAGTTGCTACTACGTGAGGGCTTGAAAAATTAGAAGAAAATGCCACGGAAAAACTAGAAGAAAATGCAACTTTTCATGTTTTTCTCTTATGAGACAAACTCAGAAAAATAGTTTAAATTTGAACATCAGCAAAGGATTAGTCCTTGGTGAAATAAAATTTTAAGAAGTACTTTGCAAAAAATAAAATGAGGACCTTTCGTATTTTTGGCTATAAAGTTTTACTGTATAATCATTATAAATTATCTCATTTCATTAGATTCGATTGTCTATTAGAAGGAGGACATGTGGGGTATCTGGCTGGCTCAGCTGGTGGAGCATGTGACTGTTGATCTCAGGGTCATGAGTTTGAGCCCCACGTGAGGCGAAAAGATTGCTTTAAAAAAACTGTTTTTTAAATAAGGGGGACATGTAAATCACAAAGAAATGAAACGTTCAAATTATTTATATAGAGTTAGTTTTAGCCAAGAATTTCAATTTCCTCCTCCACAGGCTTTCTTCATCCAACAAGTTACAGAATTTGACTACATTGGGGAAGCTTTATAGTGACCAAAAGAGGAGCCACAAAAGAAAGGAAAAATGGTCAAAGACCTGGAGAATGCACAAATTGGAAGCTATTTCAGAAAAATACATATCTGACTATATTATCATTATTGCTTTCTGCCTGGAGTAACCAAACTCCCTAGAAATGGGCATCAGGCCTTGTCTTATACAATGTGTCTATCATTAGCAGATCAATACCATTTTTAAAAAACATAAACACAATACCATTATGACATCTAACAAAATTAACAATAACTTCTAAATATCCTAAGTTTTCAATTTTCCCTAGCTTCCTCAAAATGTCCTTTTACAGTATTATCAGTTACAAGACAAATACTGTATACTTCCTAATTAGATGCACTGAAAAAGACAAAACATCATGTTTGAGGATTCCTTCCAAAAATGCATAACACGAATATAACAAAGAAACATTAAACCCAAGTGGAGGGACAGTCTACCAAATAATCGGCCTTTATTCTTCAAAAGTCAAGGTCATGAAAAACAAAGACTGAAATATTCTTCCTGATTAAAGAAAACTTCAGAGATAATACTACATGCAATCCTGGATTGGATTCTGGACCAAGAAAAAATTTTCTTTTGCTGTAAAATACCTAGTGGCACCAATAGCACACTTTTAATAAGTCTGTAACTAATGTTAATTGGTGCTAATTTCCAGATTTTGACAATTGTACTGTGGTTATGTATGAGAATGTCCATGTCTTTACATAATACACAGTGAAATTTATAGGTAAAAGACCATTTTGGGGGGTGCCTGGGTGGCTCAGTGGGTTAAAGCCTCTGCCTTCAGCTCAGGTCATGATCTCAGGGTCCTGGGATCGAGCCCCACATCGGGCTCTCTGCTCAGTAGGGAGCCTGCTTCCCTCTCTCTCTCTGCCTGCCTCTCTGCCTACTTGTGATCTCTCTCTCTGTCAAATAAATAAAATCTTTTTAAAAAATTTTAAAAAATAATAATTTATAAGAAGTACTGTTGCTGTTGCATCACATCAGGCACATAATATCCCTAGTATCAGTTTTAGAGATTTTAGAGTCCACTCAGGTATTGTCAGTCAATGCATCACTATAAAGTTCCCCATCAGCCTTTTATCTAACTCACTTTGTATTCATAGGTAATTGGTACCTATTATTTTTTCTAGTGGCTGCAAAATGATGATTTTCTAATGCTATCATTTCCTTTACAGTACATTCTTCACGCAGCATGTGTGCTAGAGTACTGCAGTTTGAAGTAGTACTTTTCAACTCTTAATACCAGCCTATGTGGGCAGTTGCCCAGAGACTAATCTTAAAATAATGTAGCCTGTCAAGAGTCATCTCCCAGGGACGCCTGGGTGGCTCAGTCATTAAAAGGCTGCCTTTCGCTCAGGTCATGATCCCAGAGTCCTGGGATCGAGACCCACATGGGCTCCCAGCTCAGGGGGAATCCTGCTTCTCCCTCTCCCACTCCCCCTGCTTGTGTTCTCTCTCTCGCTGTGTATCTCTGTCAAATAAATAAATAAAATCTTTAAAAAAAAAAAAAAAGTCATCCCCTGCCGTGTGATCCAAAAGTCACTGGATTTGTAAATTTTAGAGGCTCTGACCATAGCTTTAGGTTTCCAAACCTCCAACTTTGCAGACATCTACACGAGTCTTTTATGAAACACCAAGCCAAGGGACACCTAGATGGCTCAGTTGGTTAAGTGTTTGCCTTCAGCTCAGGTCATGATCTCAGGGTCCTGAGATCGAACCCTGCATCAAGCCCTCTGCCCAGTGGGGAGTCTGCTGCTCCCTCCCACTCTCCCTCTGTGCTGTCTCTCCGTCTCAAATAAATAAATAAAATCTTAGGAAAAAAGTAACAAGCAGAGAAAAGGGGCACCTAGTTGGCTCAATTGCTTGAGTGTCTGACTGTTGGTTTTGGTTCCAGTCATGAGACAGAGCCCCACTTCGGGCTCTGCCCTCAGTGGGGAGTCTGCCTGTGACTCTCTCCCTCTGTCCCTTCCCCTCCAAAATAAATAAATAAATCTTAAAAAAAAAACAAGCAAAGAAATAAAAGCCATTATAAATGGAAAATGCCTAAGTTAAAAACACAATTGAGTTAAATTATTTTAAAACCAAAGAGTAGAAGGCAGTTAGTCCTCTGCCTGGAACCTCGTGTGTCTAGGAATCAGATTTGTTCAGGAAATTAGGAAATGTGTATTGTGTTTCTAGAGTATGCTTCAGCTTTAGAACAGGAACAATGAAAGAATGAGAACAAAATTAGGAATAATTAAGCTTGTAAAGGAGAAAGTTTTTTTGGAGATGAAGTTGAGATCTTAGAGAACAGATCAGATGGACTTAAAAGGAAAAATGAAATTGAAGGACAGATAAAAGGGAAAAGATGATGTACTTAGGTTTAATTCGTATAAGATGTTATTTTTAAAATGTGTAGATGTTTTGGAGGTTTGGGATTTTTTTTTTTTTTTAGCTCAGAAATAATAACTTGGTCCCAAAAAAATCAAACAAGAATAGAAGCAAAATCTCAGCCAACTGTGCTCTCAAAGGGAGCAAGAATATAGACCACTACTGGTAAAGTACTCTCAGAGCTACACAGAGAATAGGACTACTTGTCAAGAAGCATTGGGAACTCCTCCTTAAAGATTGGGACACTGATGTCAAGTGTACCCTGAAAGGTCGGACAATTTAAAAGGGGAGGATCAGTTAGATGAAAGTACACTATTCAAGGGGTTATTGAATGGGTTTCCGGATGTCACTAAAATTGTAAATAGGGTTACAAGTGCTGTCTATGCCCAGAGGAAGCAGGCCTGAGAAATTTTGAAAATTAAGACTAAATGAAGGTAACCAGAAGGATGATACATAACAGCCAATAAGGACAGTGATAAATGGAATTCAAGCCTGGACTGGCTATTGGCCTAATCAGAAAATGCGTGCTGGTTATGTAACTCAAAGGTGAAAGTGCCCAAGGAGGTGGTGATGGTGGTGTTCTAAGATTTTATTTATTTACTTGACAGAGAGAGCACAAGTAGGCAGAGGGAGAGGGGGTAGCAGGCTTCCCACTGAGCAGGGACCTTGATGCAGGGCTTGGTCCTGAGCCAAAGGCAGATGTTCAACCATTTGAGCCACCCAGGCGCCACTGGCCAAGGTTTTTTTGAACAATGATTGCTTTTGGCTGAGCAGACCTAGTGATTTATCTCTCAAAACAGAAGACCCCATTCGATAAAATCTAGAACAGAATGTCAGGTAAGTACATGTCCAGGCCAGAAAGAAAAAAAGATTTAAAAAAAAAAGCATTAGACTCTACAAATACATGGCCTTTATTAGGGATTTTTAACTTAATAGAAGGTAAGTTAAACTGCAACAAATCCAGCTGTTTTGCCTTGAAAGGTATAGAGGGGAAGTCAAGCCCTAAGACATACTCACTATTGCCAACAAAGGCAGAATGGAGGCAAATACTCCTGGAGGCCCGGACGAATCAAAAGCAAGAGAAGGTGGAGTGCTGAGAAGGGTTCCACAGAGGTATCTGTCCTCACCAGTGCAATTAATCTGGTAGTCCAGTTGCCCCCAGTATTCGTACTTTTAGTTGGGTATACGGCAGCTAGACTGAAGACTACATTTCCTAGGAGACTGCAGCTCAGAATACTTGTGTCTACATTGTGGTAAATGAGATGTAAACAGAAGAGTCAAGTGTGACAGCTTCTAAGAGTCTTTCCTTAAGACACTAGACACAGTGGGGCACCTGGGTGGCTCAGTGGGTTAAAGCCTCTGCCTTTGGCTCAGGTCATGATCTCAGGGTCCTGGGATGGAGCCCCGAGCCCCGCATCTGGCTCTCTGCACAGCAGGGAGCCTGCTTCCCCCTCTCTCTCTGCCTACTTGTGATCTCTCTCTCTCTCTGTGAAATAAAT
>CM053614.1:30433115-30549478 GCA_028646535.1 Procyon lotor
GAATTCTAATTCATTCTTAATGAGAGGAAAAAAATAATTTCCATTTGCTTAAGAAAAGTGTCAGAAACAGCTCTCTTTCTCCTAATTCAAGCGGAGAGTTTCGTAAGGCTTTTCTTTATACCAGTGGATTATTTCCTTTGTTATGTACACACCCAAATTCAGCAGGGTAGGGCAGGGCCAGTAGCACTCTCAGTTATTGTGTCAGTCAAAATACTCTCTTCCATTTCTTCTTTTTTTTTTTTTTTTTTTAAGATTTTATTTATTTTTGACAGAGAGAGAGAGATCACAAGTAGGCAGAGAGGCAGGCAGAAAGAGAGGGGGAAGCAGGCTCCCCGCTGAGCAGAGAGCCCGGTGCAGGGTCCTGGGATCATGACCTGAGCGGAAGGCAGAGGTTTTAACCCACTGAGCCACCCAGGCGCTCCCCCCTTCCATTTCTAAATGCACCCCCAGTGACACATGCCTCCTACCGAATACCTTCTCTTAACCAAAAAAGCTCATAAAGTGGTACTGAGGTTTCTAGGAAGGAAAACTTCCAATGTATTTAAAATCCTTCCCATGGTAACACCATTATTATATTCTATTAGCCAAACAAATCAAAGTGTTCTTGCCTAGTGAAATGACTTGGTTCCTCTAAAATTTCCATCAAAGATAAGCTAGCCAAGGAGGATGATAAGTTTTTTTTCTTTTTGGTGGGAAAAGGAAGATTTTTTTTTTAATGGGGAGAGAGGGAAGAGTGAAGAGATTTTTTTTTCTCTCATTAAGAGAGAATCTTAATGAGGCTCCATGCCCAGTGTGTGAACCTGACTTGGGCTTGATTTCACAACCCTGAGATCATGACCCGACCGGAAATCAAGAGTTGAACGCCCAACCAGCTGAGTCACCCAGGCGCCCTTACGAAGAGGCTGTTTTCAGAGTTATCTAGCTTTAGACACCTAGCACCTTTGATCCAGAGGTTAAAAGATGTTTGAGTAGAATACAGAAGTCTATGGACTCAAGGTAATAAATACTATAACAAATGAGTGAGAGTGTGTAGATACTTTTTTTTGGTCCAGATCACTGTGAATTCTAGAGACATGACATTTTTGCTGTGTAAACATCTGGCAAATCAAAGACAAACCAAACCAAACTATGCTTTGTAAACTAAACACTATGAAGCTAATCACTGCTTGGAAGTGTCCCTCGATTACATTTTGACCTTTATACTAATTGCTTGTTTAAATATTAGACAACCCTTAGAAAGATTTTTGTTTGTGGAAATGCAATCAAATTTTAAATTATGAAGAGAAAGCCTTACCAAATAATTGATGACATAAAATCGGTCATATTCTCTGTTTTTAGGATTAATCCTCCGATGCTGTTTTTTCCTCATATGGTCTTTAAGTGTATTTTTGTCCCTGAAGGTCTTCTCACAGTATAAGCACTGCAAACTAAAAAAAAAATACACAAACACTGACAGATTACACAAGTCTCCTGGATAGTTGCTGCAAAAGTTCTTTATTTTAAAGTCTTATGATTATTCATTTTAGGTCATAGAATCTTCCAGTGGGATATGACATCCTTGTCAGAACCTATCTCACTTCATTCATTCAGCTTTGTGGGGTGCAGGCTTGGTTTATTTTGTGGTTGGCTACATTGGCCAACTTGGCTATGCATTCAAACTGTGACAAAGACAGCTAATACCCCAAAATTATTTTGGTGTCTTCTAATCAAATTTTCTCTTCTAAAAATGAAAATGTAGTTATGTTCTTCAAATAATTACAATGATAACTAGCACTGGTTGTCTCCATTGAGTACAACAAATTAGTGCATGATTTGGCATATTCTCTGAGCTGATTTGCAGGGTTTAATGCCTAGTTCTAGTACACACTAGTTGTGAGACTTGGTCAAGTTACTTGCCTTCTCTACTGACATTCATTTTCTAATGAAAATGAACAGATTGCTAACAAAACGTCTTTCTCACCCTAAGTCTGACAGTAGATACTGCCTGTAACTTCTCCCTAACAGTCATTAGAGTTCCACTTTTTGGAGTCACACAGATTATATCTAAGCTCCCTTTTACATGAAAACTCTCAAATGAGTGAAATCAGTTGTTTCAATTTCGAATTCTTTTGCCATCACTACAAAACATCCTTTGAACCGTTTCTTGTGCCAGAGAAATAACTATATTCTTTTATAGCAAATAATTTATGGCATTAAAAAAAGATTATGCTAATCTTGCTAGAAAGCACATCTGTTATTTTATAAATGAAGGATCATTTAGAAAGAGTGAAAGGACTTGTTTTAATGTAGTGTTGATATCAGAATTTGAACTCAGAACTTTTAATATTTCTTTCTTAATGGTATTGCTCTGACTGTTGTGTGCTGAGATTTCATTTGGAAAAAAAAAATAAATACAGGAGTACCTGGGTGGCTCAGTTGGTTGGGTGTCTGACCATTGATTTTGGCTCAGGTCATGATCTGGGGCTTGTGGGATGGAGCCCAGTATAGGGCTCTGCACTTAGTGGGGAGTCTGGGAGTCTGCATGATATTCTCTCTCTCCCTCTGTTCCTCCCTTGCTTAAGCTCTCTCTCTAAAATTCAATAAATAAAAATTTTAAAAACAAAGGAAAAAACCCCCAAAAACTACGTTTTAAGAGAAAAAATGTTGGGCCCTCTCCTAGAGAGAAATGTTAATAGATTTTTGACAGCCATGTTAGTGACCTAGAGGATTTCCTTCCTTATTTTACAAGCTAAGCTCTAGATACCCCCTAGATACCCACAGTCACCAGAATATGAACTTAGGAAGAGTGGAATGTTACGATAAATAAATGTGAATGAATACTAAAACGTGAAAGAATGCACAGAGTATGTCTCACATAAAGTTGAATAACATACAACACTTTGACAGTATATTTACTAAATATATGAAAAATTATACTGAAAGACAAATGAATTACCAATACAAAATTAAGAAATGGGGAGATACTAATGAGGAAGGTCACACATGAAAATTCAAGAGGATTAATAATGCTCTATTTCTTTTTCAAAAAAAAAAAGATTTATTGAGAGAGAGGGCACGTATGCGTGCCTATGTGCATGCATGGGGGAGTGGGAGGGGCAGAGGGAGAGAGAGAATCTCAAGCACACTTGACTCTGACACCATGACCTGAGCCAAAATCAAGAGTTGGGATGCTTAACTGACCAAGCCACCCAGACATCCTTGTTCTGCTTCTTAGGCAAGATGGAGAGTATATTCATATCCTATAAAGCATATGCTACATGGTACGTACATTGTTTGGTATATATGATACTTCTTTTAAAAAACAATAAAAGGCAATATGATATAGAAAAAAAAAAGACTGTCATGCAAAATGTGAACCCCTCCAACATGAAAAATGAGAAAATTCCATTTTATCAATTACTTCTATTAGATTAATCTTAAAAAATTCATAACAGACAATAAAAAAAATTGCCAAAAGAGTCCAAAATTAAAATAGCTTCAGGTAATGTTTCATGAAAACACATACTTACTTGTCCAGCTTTTTCTGTAATGTGCATAGAAATTCATTGCAGTTTACAATGTTGTCTGGCAATCCAATGTTGAAAGCATGTTCTCTGGCCATGTGGTTCAAAAGAACAGATCTAGGAAGAAATTTGAGCAATTTATATTACTTACAAATCATCTAGTAACAAATCAGGTCAGGAATAGCATTTTTATAATGGTAACACTAATCAGAAGTACATGCAAAGGTTAAACACTCAAACATAAATTTGGGCTATGAAAGAGTGATATGTTATAAAGTACTTAAGTACACATATAATCACAATAGTTCTTTAAAGTGAGTTAAAGTTCCATTATATGCCAGTGGACAGGAATATACTCTATAGATGAATTGGGTTTCTGTCCTTTAAACTATTAAATAAACTGCTTTGCCTACTTTTCCAATTCATCATGCGGAGGAGGAAGAGACAACTGCCCAAGGGAAATACATCCTGCTATGTATGTCCTGGGATCACAGACATTAAGTCAGCTCACTATCAGACACAGACTTGGGATCCACAATAAACACATTTAAGAATATGTAAGGGTTACTATAACCTGAATACACCATGACCAGTCTGCTTATTAGTTTATGCTGAAAAGGAAAATTTTAATTTTTCTAAGTTTTACATAGCTAAAATGCCTATGTGTAAAATATAGTATTCTACTGGGTCTTTAGCATAACTTTATTTTTATTTTTTTAAAGTTTACTTATTTATTTAAGTAATCTCTACACCTAACATGGGGCTTGGATTCAGGACCCCAAGATCAAGAGTCGTATGCTCCTTGGACTGAGCCAGCAAGGTCCCCTCTTTATCACAACTTTAGTTCATAAAATGAAGGTGACAGTTTTGGGGAACTCAGTAAACAAACCATTGATAGACTATGCACAATGACACATAATACAGTTTATCTAGCTTATTTAGACACTTAAGCTGGCCCCCAAATCACTGTTTTTTTAGGGTTGTTATTTTTTTCCTTTAGAAAATAAAATAAAGCAACCATTCCTATCAAAATATTTGTTGATTTTTTTTAAACTACGTAGGAGTCCCATTTATTAATCTCATAGTTAACACACTCTTTTGGCTAACCACTTAGCTATTACTGATAACTTTGAATAAAACTAGTATTTCATAGAGTATTTTACAGTGCCTTTTGGCACAGATTTTTCTCTATGCCAACTGCCCCAGAGAAGAATCAAGTCTTCATTAGTGGTGTTTTAAACATCACTGCTGCATCGCTTCTCGGCCTTTTGGCTAAGATCAAGTGTAAACATCACTGCTGCAATCAAACCATCTTCTAAATTCAAATTAGTACCCTCTCCTCAATGTTTTTCAGGCAATAATGTCAGTTCCTATGCTATGGCTTTTTTAATACTGTAGACTGCCTTCTTTGAAGCAGGCAGAAAATGGTATTTTTCTGATTGTCCATTCTTACGTTGCCACTGAAACTATTCCCAGTTCCTAGAGGTTACAACTTCATGACTTGTATTTAAGTCACGTACATTTGTAAATACCAAATGCTGTATAATGAAAAATCTCTCCGGTCTTTGTCTTTGGTTCCTGGCAGAGAGCTTCTAAAATCCTTGGAATTTCTCCATGATAGGATTATCGTTGTTATGTTGACAAGGGGACTCAACCCAAGCTTAGGTAGCTTCATAATGGGTGTTGGTCAAGGAAAAGAATAACCATGTGATTAGAAGGTGGCATTTTTGAGCCAGTCTGACCTCAAGAGAAGGGAAGGATCTGGAGATTAAGTTCAATGACTGAATCATGCTTATGTGTTGAAGCCTTATTATGTGATGAAGCCTTATTAAAAATTCTGGACATCAAAGCCCAGTGAAGATTCCTGGTTGCTGGATACTTTGATGTGCTGGGTGGGTGATATGTCCTGATTCTTTGGCACAGAAGCTCCAAGTTCAGGAACCTCCCAAAACTTGCCCTATGTATCTCTTCATTTGGCTGTTCCTTTATAACAAAACTGCAGTCCTAAGTATACCCACTTTCTGGAGTTTTGTGAATCATTCTGTGAATTAATGAACTATGCAAATTACGCGTGAGAATTCTTGAATTTTTAGCCAGTCGGTCAACTGAACTGTGGCTGGCAACTAAAATCGAGGCAGTCTTGCTGGGGATGATGCCCTTTAACCTGCAGAGTCTGATGCGAACCCTGGGCAATTAGCTTTAGAAGTTAACTAAATGGAAATTAAATAAAAACTTGGAAAAAAATAAAAGAAAAAAATGAAAAAATTATTCCCCTATTCTGCTTAGAGCAACTATACTCTATCTTTGATGTTAGGCATATTAAAAAAATTATATATAAGAGTCCTGATATATAAGAGTCCTGAGCTAATTCACAGAACTTAATTTATATAACCATTATGAATGTTTTGATGTGTTTTAGATGAAACAATAATATTTAAAGACATGCGTAAGGGCAAACCTGTTCCCGAAAAATTCCTCATTGCAAAACATACAAATACCATGAAAATTGTTATCATTTCTTTCTTGCTGCTGTTGTTCCAGAATTTCTTTCTGTAAAGTAGAAAGATATATTTCATATTATTTTTTTTTTAAAGATTTTATTTATTTATTTGAGAGAGAGAGAGAAAGAGGGAGAGAGAGAGCATAAGCAGGCGGAAAGGCAGGCAGAGGGAGAGGGAGAAGCAGCTCTCTGTTGAGCAGAGAGCCCAAAGTGGGGCTCAAATCCAGGACCCTGGGGTCATGATCTGAGCCAAAGGCAGACACTTAACCAACTGAGCCACCCAGCCACCTTTAATAAATGCATAGTTAGCTAATGAAAAATGTTATAATCTGAATGGGAAGAATCTGGGGAAGAAGTACAAAGGGAATATATGAATATTGACAATATTTCAAATTTCTCCATTTCTGTCTTTGTATCAAAATTCCAAGTCTATACTGTTAAATGCTGACAGAACAATCCATTTGGATAGCTATGCAGGAAACTCAGAGTCACCTGGGTCTCATCATCCTTCCCTACCCCGGCTTTACTCTTGTTTTTATTAGTCAATTCCCATTCTCACCCTCTTTCCCAAACAAAAATGTGGTAGGGTTTTTGATTTGCTACTTTTGGTATCTCTCAGCTTAGTCTCCAATCAACTTCTGATAAATTTTTCACTTGAACTATCTTTTATATTACTTTTCTCTACCATTCCCAATGCCATCGCCCTGAGTCCAGTTTTTGATCAGTCATGGGATTACTATAAATAAGTCTCCTAGAGGGTCTCCAGGATCTCAGTCCTTTTTTCATCATATCCATCTTCCTTTTTGCTCCGAGGTAAACTCTTAAACATTGCTTTCCTACACTATTATCTTGTTATTCTTCAACTCAAATAATTTTTTAAAAGATTTTATTTATTTATTCATGAGAGACAGAGAGAAGTAGAGCAAGAAGGAGGCTTCCCATGGAGCAGGGAGCCCAATGAGGAACTAGATCCCAGGACCCCGGGATCATGACCTGAGCCGATGGCAGAAGCTTAACCAATTGAGCCACCCAGCTGCCCCCAACTCAGATAATTTTAAATATGCATTGGTAACATTTGCTCCAATCATGGTGGTTCTACACACCATCTTTCCTTGAGGGCATTTTATTTCTCTCTGATTTTTGCCTGTTACAAATCTTAACCTGTAACTTACGATTCCCATTTCTATCATGATTTCCATTTCCAGACTGCTGTATGAGAGTTATGAGCTCTGGCTCTGAAACACTGAGTAGACTTGGATTTGAACTCTGGCCCTCAGTGGTACTCAATATTTAACTTTTTCAATCATCAGTTTTCTCATTCTTTAAGATGAAAATGGAAATACTATCTCACAGAATTGTTTATAGGATTAAATCAGATGATTTATGTGCAGAGTTCAAAGTGTGCAAGGGTCATTAAATGTTGGATATTATTGTTATCCTGCCAATGTCAATTTCCACTGTTTATTACCATCATCTCTTTGTTAACTGTTTGCCTGTCTTGTCTTCTGAAGGGATATGAAAACTCTTTGGAGTTAAAATTAAGTCTTTATGCTGTTCTTAGAATGGCATGCTACTCTCCAGCGTCTCTAGTAACATGGAGCACAAAACAGGAACTTTATAAAGTTTATTGCTGATTCTATGAATACTTGTAGTATAGCATAAAAATGAGCTAATATCTAGAAGCTTAATAAATTCCATGTGGCACTTCTGGAAATATATCACCGACCATCTAGAAATACTAATCCACTTGAAGAAAAAAAATTAAAAAGTTACCATGATAAAAATCAATTCCATGAACTGGTTTCAGCCATGATGGAACCTTAACCCTTTTCCTATAAACCACTATCAAATAACTTGCTTCATCTATTTTATCTGTTTTCAGACACTGGATAATGGACAGTACAAGGTTGTGATCACTGAAAGAAGAAAATAATACACTGCCAGATTTCTGCTGGGTGGTATTTTCCAAACTGCAACATAGGAAAGTGAAACCCAAATGAGGTGTAGCTACCTTACTGGATGGAGGGAAAAAAAAAAAGACTGGAGTTCAGGACACTAAATGAGCGCACTCTGGGACAAGGTACTAGAGGGAAGGCTGGAGAAAGGGAGCTCAAGAAACCTCTAACAGGATTCTTTTGATCTTTGTCCAAATAATGAGCTGTACATGTACAAAGAAGGACTCTGTAAGTCCTGATGGAGGAAATTTCCAGGGGCTGTGAAGCTTAATGGAGATTCCAGAGGTTACAGCACTGGAATATGCTGGAGTTCTGACTTGTAGAATGAACAGACCTTGCTCAACAGTTCAGGCATACAACAAATATAAAAGGATCTCTTTAAATTTATGTGCTGGTAGCAAGTGGATAGATAAAAGCTAGAGAAATAAAAGAGCTAAGGTAGATGTATCAGATCATTTTAATTATTGCTTTTTGAGTTTAAGTGAACCTTGTATCAAAACTGAAATGGATAGGAGAAGTCAAATAAAAGTGGTATTGTTAAAGGAAACTGAGCTTCTACAATCATGCCTGGCTTGACTAAAAAAAAAAAAAAAAAAAAAGGAAAAAATGAAAACACATTTCTGAGTTCTATATCAACAACTTTGTTAGCAGCAAAACCAAAAAACCAGCAAATAAAACCCTTGATAAAGAACCCTATCACTACTAGTGCAGTAAGGCCGTAGCTGAGCATGTACTTTCTCTGCCTATTCCTGTTTTCAGTCCACAAGACTCAGTGCTCATTAAAAGTCACCATTCTGGCTCGTACTTCTCAAGCTTGTGATGAAATAACCCAATTTGGCTAAAGGAAAATCTTACTCAACTTAGTATCTCCTTGGTTTTGGCTCAGCACAAACACAAAAGACTTGTGAGTCTAAACCAGAGGGATACTAAACCATTTAAGGTTTTCTTTGGCCAAATTTAAGTTTTATCAACTGACCCTGAATTGCAAAACTCAAGTGGAAACATTAGAAGTGAAATAAATTGATTCTTCTTAGGAGAGCCTAATTTACACTTTAGTATATTTGAGGTGGCACGGGATGGACTGGACAATAAGAAAAATCACTGTAATGGCAAGTAACCAAAACCAGTCTGTTGTGTTTTGGAGCCTCTCTCCTACAGTGATGGCAGGTACTGAAGACTCTCAGCTAAGTTCATCTGCACAACTGACAACCATAGTAAGAGACAAAGATTTCTGAGTGCCCTTGTCATCTCTGATCTTGCAGGTCCCGTACAACTACAAGTTCATTCCATTAAGATCTGCCTTTTGTCTATGGCACAAACTTTTTTTTCCCCCCACAAACTCTTTTTAAACTCCTATCCAGACCTTCCTCCAGGGGGAGCTATTTAAACCATTTGTTGCTCTGGCTCTGCTTTCTGTTTTTTTATTTGCATAAGACTTCTCATTTTCATATTAACAAGTCTAACAAGGACTAGCTTTATTTGGATTCTCTGCTCTTCCTAGACTTGATAATTTTAAAATAAGAGAAGTCTTATGTAAATGAAATAAGCAGAATGAAGATGGTCAATCCAGTAAAATAGTTTTTCTTTTCTCTTTCCTTTTTTTGTTGTAAAGCTTGGAATTTGATTACTTTAACTCACTTTCAAACAAAAAAGTATAATATTAACAAATAATCCACAGAAAGCAACACAAAGATGTGCAAATCAAAGCCTACCAGCTTTGTGGTTTTATTTTTCTAAAAAAAAAAAGAAAAAAATCCCATAATGGGTAGACAGACTAGATTTTATTCACGGATTTACAGAATAGAAGGATGAAGAGAATGTCACAGATGTTCTATGTTTGAACTTTTCAAACTTATCTGATGAAATCAGAAAAAAATTTTCATTACAAAATAGGCTTGGATAAAAACCACAGTTGTAAGAATACAAGATCAGCTTATGTATTAGGCAAAGAGTCATAATAACAAGCTGTATTTTTGTCTAATTGGTTTAAAATGTCAAGAATGGCAGCAAAGGGGTCAGTGCAGAGTCTTTCATCTTTATTCATAAGCTGAAGGCAGAGGAAACATTAATGAAACAGCAGATAGAGCAGATGGCCCTCAACAGTCGGAGGGGATTGACATATACAGGTAGAAAATGAAAATGTAAGTTATGCTGAAAGTTACAAAAATCAGCCAAT
Source organism: Procyon lotor (assembly GCA_028646535.1). Taxonomy (NCBI): domain Eukaryota; kingdom Metazoa; phylum Chordata; class Mammalia; order Carnivora; family Procyonidae; genus Procyon; species Procyon lotor. The sequence goes on from CM053614.1 coordinate 30,443,250, forward strand.
TTAGGAAAAAGCAATTTAGAAAAGTCTCAATTTAGTTAAGTATTTGTGTACAGGAAAGCAGAAACTGATGCTTGGAATGACGCAGCCAATGGAGATATCTTGTATTACGGTCAGGAAGTAAAACTAAGGCTGATGTGATTAATTATAGATACCAAAAACGTTCTCTAGATACTGACATTTCAGATTCACAACAGACTTTCCAGCTGAATGGCTGTATGAGTGACTACGAGAGCAAACAGCACACTCCAAAGATTTCTTCCCGATCCTGCCCACGGGTAGCAGCAGAGCAGAACCTGTCAGGCATTCTCAGTTTAGGAGCCCAGCTGAGCTCCTTCAACAGAGAACACAAAAAATGTCCCTAGTACAGTTGGAGCGGTGGCCCAGAGCCTCCAAAGGAAGGCAGCAGGATCTCCTAGTCCTCCAGCTTCCTACTTTTAGAACCATGGGTCATCTGTGAGGTCTCTGGGATTATTTCATTTACACCTCCGCCGCGGCCCAGTAAGTATTTCAGGCTGCCATAAAACAATGTGGCATAAAAGTGAGAGTAAAAGAGAAAAAATTAGGTAGGCTGGGCACATAAATTGAAGATTAAAAATAAAAATAACACACACATATACACACACATGCACAAATTCAAACCTAAAGGTGGACCTCAGATTTGGCTATCAGTTTTCTTAGAAAAGGGAAACCAGTCTTACAGGGGTTTGTGCTGGTTTTGTCCCTTATTCCTCAGAAGTAACCTCTATACCCCTGGCATTTCTTGAGCGGCTGGAATGTCCTTCTTACTCAGGATGAGCCCTCTGACAGGACCTGACAGCTAATGTTAATGAGATAACTCAGGGATGGAGGTTGCCATGCCAGAAAGTCCAACCACATGCTTAGCGGCTCAGGGCTTTGAGCCACGTGCTATCAGTCTTACCTCGGAAAAAGGGAAAAACTGGTGGTTGAGTTCAGCTCTGTGGTCAATGATTCAATGAGACTTAATGAAATTTCGGTAAAAACTCTGGACACCAAAGCTCAGGTAGGCTTTCCTAGTTGGCAATACTCTGTTCTGTCACACACTGATGTGCTAGAAGGGCAACAGGTCCCTGGAGATGATGGCAACTGTGCTTAGGACTTTGCCAGAACTCTCCCTATGTATCTCTCTTGTTGGTTCTGATCTGTATCTATTTCTTTAACAAAACTGTAATCCAAAGTACAGTGCTTTCCTGAGTTCTGAGAGTTGTGGGGTAGTAGGAACCCCTGAATTTGTAGCCAGCTGGTCAGAAGAGAAGATGGCCTGGCCTGGAGACCCACTTGTGGTTGGTGTTAACATAAGGACAGTCTTGTGGGGGACTGTGCTTTGTGAAGTCTGGCTTAGCTCTGGGGAGCTAGAAGTTATCAACAAGTATACAATGTAATATAATGGACAATATATTTAGAACAAATAGACCAAATAACACAGACTGTTTCTCATAATGATCCTCAAAATAAGCTTATTCTCATGCCAAAGTACATTCTAAACTCAGTGACGTGCAGAGGGGTTGGGTGTGGGTTGTTGGGATACAACATAGATGCTTGCTTCCTCCTGACTGGAGGCTGAAAGTTAAAGACTATCTAGAGAAACTACTGAACTCAAACAATGTTCCCCGAATGTAGTTTTTATAAATACTGGTTGGTAATAATCTGGATTTTGTCTTTCAGTAAAGTACCTAAAATGCTGCTTTTCTAGCTCTCACTTGGAAGTAGAGCCACAGGCCTTAAAAGGTAATGAGGAGACATGAGGGTTGATACTATCATAGAAATTACAGAGTCCTAAACACGGATTGGATCTTGCATGGCAAGTCATTTAATTTTTTGTTAAAATGACTCAAGAGAACAGTCACAAACTAGACAAAAAAAATCCTTAAAAAAATTATTTTTAATCCCCGTTTCATCCTCCCAACACTAACTACCTGTCTCTAAAGTTGTATTTTGCTGGGGCGGCTGGGTGGCTCAGTGGGTTAAAACCTCTGCCTTCCCCTCAGGTCATGATCTCAGGGTCCTGGGATCGAGCCCCGCATCGGGCTCTCTGCTCGGCGGGGAGCCTGCTTCCCCCCCTCTCTGCCTGCCTCTCTGCCTACTTGTGATCTCTCTCTCTCTGTCAAATAAGTAAATAAAATCTTTTAAAAAGTTGTATTTTGTTAATCAGGGTCACAATTTTTAGCATGGGTTAAATTTTAAGTAAGGTGTTACCAGATGCCTTGTCCTGATTGGATGGGTAGGTGGTGGACTGTCATAAAATTATCCTAGTAACACCTGGCAATGAGTGACAAAATTTGCAAGTATCTCTGCAAAGATAAACTTCTGGCAAAATATAACTAAATACAGCAATTTATTGATATACTTATCACTAACAACTTAGTGAAAGGATCAGGATTGAGTACCAAACAAGAATAGGTTTTGGAATTTATTTATGACAACGAGTTGGTTGATTCAATTGTTTTTTTAAGCCAAGCCTTTCAATAGACAAACACGTGTGTCCTTTTGAACTCTGTGAGAGGAAAAGCATCTACTTTAACCAAAAGTGGCACTCAATCACTAAGATACTAATTCAAATAAAGGAGAAGGAGGAGGAGGAGTTCTGCTCTGGTACCCTGCTTAGGATTAAGAAAGCCAAAGAGGGGAGCCTGGTTGGCTCAGTAGGTAGTAGCATGCGACTCTTGATCTTGGGGTTGTGAGTTCGAGTCCCACGTTGGTCGTGGAGATTACTTAAAAATAAAATCTTAAAAAAAAAAAAAAGTCACAGAGAATATCCTTACAATGAGAAAAAGCTGGAAAAAATCAAAAAAGAAAAGAAAAAGAAAATCATTCTTTATTCTGAATCCAAAAATCTATATACTTGCAACCATGGGACTGCACATTTTATTTATTTTTAATTTATTATTTTTAACTTTTTTAGATTTATTTATTATTTTAGAGAGAGAGCATGCATGCATGAGTGTAGGTGAATGGGGCAGAGGAAGAGGGAGAAGGAGAGAATCTCAAGTAGACTCCCTGCTGAGCACCAAGCCAGAGGTGGGGCCCGATCCTGCGATGCTGAGATCAGACCTGAGCTGAAATCAAGAGTCCAACACCTAACAGACTAAGGCATCCAGGCACCCCATTTAATTTTTTTTTTAAGTTTATTTATTTGTAATCTCTACACCCAATATGGGGTTTGAACTCATGACCCTGAGACCCAGAGTCACATGCTCTACTGACTGGGTCAGGTAGGCACCCCTGAATTGTACACTTTAGAAGGGTGAATTGTATTTCTGTGAATTATGTCTCAATAAAGCCGTTATTTTTTAAAGGAAAAGAAAAAAATCTTAAGTCCCAAGGCTCCAGACAAACTAAACTCCAAAAGGCGATACACCTCTCTTAGGAGAGGCAGAGTCATAAATTATTTCCCCTTTGAGAGAAGGAGAGAAGAAAACAGCTGAAATTTTACAGAATTTTTAAAGGGTAAGTCCCTGGGAATCCTTGCCACAAAATGGTCCAGCTCTTTTCTACAGGTTTCCCTCAAGTTCTCAGGAGAAAGATCGGGAGTAGGGGAAAGCAATAGGAATAACAGTCCATCAGTGGTGAGCAGGCACAGACCCCACTTGCTTTCTAGGACCATTCTTTAGCATTGAAAGCAAAAGCCAGAAGCTGCTGGGGGAAGAACCCAAACCTTGCATTACTACAAAGCATTGGTTGCCACTGCTAGGGAGAGGGCAAGAATGCTGAGAAATAAAGTATCATTCCTGAGTTCTTTCTGAGTGTACAATGGTGTTCAGTGGTGTAAGAGCTGGATATGAAGATAGTCTCAGGAGACCCTAAGTGGCAGTTTGCCAAGCAAGTTCTACAATGCATTTTCCTTAGAACATTCAAGCAAGTCATAGGCATGTATTTTGGTGTTAAAGGATTTAAACATTAAAAAAATATTAAAGATACTTGAAATGATGGTTTTCTTTCTAAAAGACTGAGTAGGTCTGGCCACAATCTGTTCGGATGACAGCAGGGAAAGAAGGTAGACAAGGAGACCTGCTGCACTGCCCCTTGGTCATTTTGTTCCCATATTTGTCCAGGGACAAGCAAAGGTCCAGAGTGCATTTATTTTTTACTTCTATGAGGGGCTACAAAAGATCATCCCTGCAAGAAAAGAGACGATGGCATGAACATTTAGGAATCTCAAAGGAGTTTAAATCTTGAAGAAGAATCAATCCTGGAACTGTTTAGAATTTAGGTTTTCTTCAGTTTTTAGCCATCAATATAAGTTCAGGGTAAAAAATAAAACAGTAAAACATCAACAAAACAGAAGTTTAAAAGAAAAGTAATAAATATTAAGAAGTACATTAGTCAGATGCAGACAAAGGTCTATACCGTTGATAGGAGTCACAAGGTACTAGCTTCCTTTTGAAGTGACTCAGTTACAATACCAGAACCCAGACTGCATACCAAATGGCAAAGCCCTCTAATACATATGGAACACTGATCAGCCTTTTCTCTTTAAGAGTGTGAACATTTGCAGCTCCTAAGTACAGCACTAGAGATTCTGGGCTGGCACTCCTTTGAGAAACTGACATCAAGGCATTGGAGAATGGAACCTCAGCTATCTTTGGTGATAAAAAAGAGACCATGGAAGTTTGTTTGCCATCTACTTCCTATTCTTCATACCCCCACTGCCCCCATAGGAGTAAATGAAATGAAATTAACATAGAGGAAGTTTTATATTGTTTTTTGGTGAAAGCAGGTGACTTGGAACACTCCAGCAGGCTAAAACAAATGCCATTTACTCAGCAAAATTTCCCAAAGGTTAACTGAAGGTTTGATATTATACTGGGCACTGCAACCTATGCCTTCTTTTTGGTCATAATCTGGAATTCAGAATAGGTTTAAATCTTTCCTACTCACTGAGAAAAAGTTCTCGTAAATTAATCAATCAATATTAAGGTTTGAGTGTCTACCTTGCAGCTGATAAAGTTAATAACTCTACAGAAATCAGTTCTTCCTAAGTCACTTCAGTCCCTGGAATTACTCTTTCAAATGTCTTTATCTTCCAAAAGCATTTCATTTCCAAAGCATTGATTTGCCTGTAGCTCCATTCTAGAGCCTTACTTCCGATACCAGCTTTTCTAAAAACTCTTCCCTTCCCCTTCAGAAAAGCCATGAGATTTTGGAGAATAGCCTTCCAAACAGAGCCAATTGCAAGTGCCAAGTGCAAACAGCAAGTGATGCTGGAAAGAGCTTGTGTCTAAGGAACGGAGTCAGAGACGTGGCCATGTGGCTGGATATGGTGACCAAAGTCGGGGAGAGAAACAGGTACAAGACCCTTTGGGATCCTGGTAAGGGGTCTGGATTTTTATTCTAAATAAATACGAAAGTATTAGAAAATTTTGTTTACTAGAGTTAAATGAAATTGAACGAGTGAACATTATATAAACTATTGAAATGGTCTTCAAATTGTTTCAAAGTCAGGAAGGATAAAAAATAACATCATCTTCTCTTGTTCTTTCTGCCATTTCTCATATCTTCTTATAGTAAGCACGGTATTTTCATTTTGATCTCACTCAGAGTTATGGTGAAGGCTTATTTTTCTATCACATCCTTTCTCTGACATAAGAACTCAATATGAGGAAATTAAAGTATAAAAAGCTCAGTAAACTTCCACTGATTTAAGGAACAGAGAACAAGTCTGATTAACAAAGTAAAATGGAAAAAAAAAGTAAAATGGAAATGAATTAATTTTTTGTAAAGATATGACGTATAGTTTCAACCACATTCAGAACAGAATTTACCTGCAACTTACTTAAATATTTTTGAAGCCCTCTGAGCAGGGGTTAAGTAAAAAGCTATGTATTCTCCAAAGAATTCCTTTTTAAGTGTCAAAAAAATGCTAGGTAGCCCCAGGAAAGACTAACTTGTCTGCCAGAATCTGATGACTTGGGCATTTTGAATTCATGTTTGTAATATACTCATTCAATATACTTAGTATACTTAAACAAAAACACAGCTCTGCACATAGAAGCAGGAATAACTGTATTGAAGCAAGGATTATCAATGACACAATACCATTTTATGAGAGCTGATAGGAAGTTAACTTTGACAATAATATCAAGGATCTTAATAAATAAATGAAAAAAGACATGTCAATGGCTAAAGCAAGACAGTAAAACAAAAAAGCCAGAAAGAAATTTCTTAACTGGTTTATGATATACTCCCACAAATCCACGAGGTTTGATGTGACTAATATTCCACCTTCTTGAAAGACATCAGCACCTCCCACCCCTTCTGAAACAGCAATGATAACAGAAACAACCATCTGCTTGCTACATAGGACAGAAAGACAACATTTTTCTTCTTCTTGGAGTCACACTGAGGTGGCTTTTTGAAGGGAAAGGAAGAGACAGAAGAGACAATTAACTAGTAGAGAAAAAAATTACATAAAGGTAACCGCTAACATGGAATGGATCATTATACTGAAAAAAAAAAAAAGAAAGAAAAGAAAAGCAGAAGGACAGAAGAAAAAGAACTCCAAGAGTTAAACACATGAGAATTAAAAAGGTCTAGTTTTTATTTGTACTGAAGATATGAGGGAATCTAGCCTAGGCAAGAAAGGGAGGATTTAAATAACAGAAATGTGGCTACAGGAGACTGCAAAATGCCCCCCTCTTACACGAGAAGAGCCAGGGCATGGCAGTATAACCTGCCTGAGGAAGTATTTTCTTAGATAAACTCAAGGTCAGATACACTCTTATGTTTCTTTAAAGACGGGAAAAACTCTGAAAACATACTATCTTCAAGTTTTAAAGGAAAATGTAAGCAGTTTAGGTCCAAAGGATTAAGAATTTACTACCTACCACTGACTTAACATAATAAAGTAAGAAATTAGATTTTTAGAAAGATTTTTTTTTTCTTTTTTTTAAAGATTTTATTTATTTGACAGAGAGAAACACAGCCAGAGAGGGAACACAACCAGAGGGTATGGTAGCAGGAGAAGCAGGCTCCCTGCTGCGCAGAGAGCCCGATGCGGGGCTCCATTCCAGGACCCTGGGATCATGACCTGAGCCGAAGGCAGATGCTTAACGACTGAGCCACCCAGGCACCCTGAAATTAGATTTTCTTAAAAAATATTTTAGCAATAGAAACAAAACATTATTACTTATTTACATATGTATCTATGTCCCACTTATGCATTTTTATTCATTGTAACAAAAGTCAATTTAGAAAATGTCTCTTTTGCTTATAGAAGTAGGATCAAATTGAATAAAGGATCCTGCTACAACTGGAAAAAGCAGGGTGCACCGGGTTTGGGAAACAGCAGAGGTTGGGATGCTTCCCTTCTTATATAACTGTGGCCTCGAACATTTCTTCTAACAATTTTGACCTTGTTTTTTCCATCTAAACAGAAACGATATTTTCTTACTGGTTTCATAGAGCCAATATGTATAAAAAATGCCATGTAAATTTCCAAGTTCTGTTAAAGGAGTTCAGAATGGTAAACTTTAGGATTCAGTTTAGTATAGTTTCAGACAGGGTTTATATTTATTTGCTAAATAGAAACATTAATCTGAAGGCTAAAATTGCTCAGGGGTCATTTTTGCTAACTTGATCTCTGTTGGTTGTTAATAATGTTATAGTTCAATGGGAAATATCACATTATGTTTGGGAAAGTTGTACTAGATGCAATCAGAGAAAGTACGCTACAAGGATTATGAATTACGCCAGAAAGGTATACATGTAAACCGACTTTTTACTTTGAAGACATTAATAGAAAATAATTTAATCCTTTACTAAAAATCTCTAAAATATATAAGGAAAAGTGCCAGGAGGAAAAAAAAAAAACCTTAATAGGAAAAACAGAATTTCATTTTGTCGTTGTTTTGATTGTGTGTGGGGGAGAGGTGGAATATATAAAGTAGCATTAAAATCAAATATTTTTAAATTAAAAAAATGTTTAAAAATTGTCATAAAATATTTATAGTTTTCATGAATGACTGCTCAAGGTGATATAAGTGATTTAAAAAAAGAGACACTCTCATGCAGTTAAATGGATGTCTCTCCTTATCCCAATTAAAAGCTGTACCTTGCTACTGAGAGCTCATGAATGCCACATCTTCTCCCATGGGCCAATTGAAAAACAAGTGCTTTTTAATACTAAGGTATAACCCAGTGATTAAAGATGTCTGCCTCGCTATTTTATATATCTTTTAAGACTCAGGGAGATCTTAAAAAAAAAAATCAGAGATCTGACTATACAGTTTTATAGACCTATCTCACCAATACTTGAGGATTAAATTTAAGTTAAATCTTTATGAAGAAGGTTCAGAGAAGATACAAAGTAAACAGGAGAATCCCAACCCGTTAGAGGCATTTATTCCAGCAAGGAAGATAGATTTCTGAATAACAGTAACTGAAAAGCCAAATAAAATAGTGTATTAAGAGAGCTCTGAAGACGTAATTAATTCTGATAGGTGGCATCTGGAAGCTTTTGTGGAAATGTGGCATTTAAGCAATATCTTGAGGGTATGTTATTTATATAGGTGGACCGGTGGGGCTGGCATTCCTGGTTGATGAAGCAGAGTCCTGAAAGTACCTAATAGTTTTGAGTAAATGTGAGACAAGCAGTGTTTTCACCAGAGCACATTCTCTACAAGGACAAGGACTGTGGCCTATTTCATCTACTGCTAGAACAATAGCATTAACAATAGCACTGTCTGGTGCAAGATAAATATTTATTCAATAAATGAATGAATTGGACACTGGGTAACTGAAAGATAAAGACCAGTGCAGGTTTTGGCAGAATAAAATGATCTGCTATATATTTTAATATTAAAATATTAAATTATATTAATATTAAAATTTTGGAAGCAATGTCAAATCATTGGAGACATGAGTCCACAGGCAAGGTAGATAAAAGGCATGAGGACTACAAAGAAAAGTATGAAAATGGGACTCAGAAGTGGAACTGACGGGAGTTAAAGATGAACCTAGAAATTTCCAAACTGAGAGACCAGAAGAATGGTAGTACCATTACACAAGAAAAGAGGCAAATCACAAACTTTAGTACAGAAAAAATAAGTTCAGTTTTAGGCACACTCAACTTAAGGTGCTGACTGGAAATCCATTAGGTGAAGTTTAGCATAAGGAAAGTTAGAACTGCGTTCAGAAGTAAACCAGGATGAAAGCTGTAAATAAACTCAATCGATAGGTATTTATTCTGACTGCCTACTCTGCACCAGCACCAACATTTGAGCCACCAGTGTAGCGGCAATAGTTATGAGAGAGCACAGTCTACATGAGGGAATGATGTTGAGAAACTTATACATACCCATTGCAGAGAAAAGAGGGTAAAGGGCCACTGGAGGATATTAAGGTACAATGATGCAATCAAGGAAACATTTTTATTTATTTATTTTATTTATTATTTTTTAAAAGATTTTATTTATTTGAGAGAGAGAGAGAGAGAGAGTGCACGTGCAAGAGAGCACAAGCAGGGGGAGAGGCTGAGAGGGAGAAGCAGACACCCTGCTAAGCAAGGAGCCTGAAGTGGGGCTTAATCCCAGGACCCTGGGATCATGACCTGAGCCAAAGGCCAAAGGCATGACCTGTCTGAGTCATCCAGGCACCCACACTTTTATTTATTTTTAAAATGATTTTCTTTCTTTCCTTCAAGTGTGGGGAGAATGGGGGGTGAGTGGGAAGGGACAGAGGGAGAGAGAGAGAATCCCTGAGCATGGAGCCTGATGAAGGCCCTGAGATCATGACCCAAGCTAAAACTGGTCTGGTCCTTACTTGACTGTGCCACCCAAGCACCTGAAGGAACATTTTTAAAGAAGAAAGCCAAAGAAAGGAGGGTATACAAACTATTAAACTCAAGAATCCTTCCTAATCGATAGTTCCTTTCTGAGTACAAATAAAAAAATCAAAGAAGTGTTAAATATGAATCAAGCTTTTCAAAAAGAAAACTGGGAACACAAGCAAATCTCACAAATATCACAAGGAACCAGTGAAGTCTAAATGGAAAAACAAATACGGTTTTAGCCTTAAATCTGCTATGGTAACCTGAATTGAATTATTTAGACTCTACAAACTACTCACACAGAAATAGGAATTTAAAAAAAAATGGAGTTTGGGGGGGAAATACCAATATGAACTTAGCAATATACTGAGTACTACTGAAGAACATTTAAAGAAGTGGCAAAGGGAATTTGAACTTAAATCATACAGAAGTATTTAACTAAATGCTTTATTGAGAGTTTCAAATGAGAGAGTAAATATCAAAGAATATAATCCATATGTGAGTTACCATTAATGTAAATCAGGAGAGCAAATGTCACATGAGTTCTCCAGTCTGAGAGTCTTTCCCACGTGGACTTGAGCTGAGATCCCCGACATTAAGCTGAGTTCACTTAAACACAGATTACATTATATAATCAGTACTATAATGTAACTTAATTGGTTTAAATTGCATTTTTCAGAAGCTAGATTGAAACTCTGATGAATGAAGAGAAATTCTTTGATAAAATACAATCAATAACAAATAAGGGAAAAACCACCAAGCTGTGGCAAAGTGGGTGACTTAACCCTCTAGGTGTATGATTCTCCCAGAAGGAGTTCTTAGAGGGAGAATAAGGAAAAAGGGCATAAATCTCTTCAAGAGTTCTAATACACGATGACAAAGCACCTTTCAGGAATGGTACACCAATTCATATTCTTAAAAGGGGCTGAAAAAGTTTTCGTCCTTGATGGAAGATAAAAGGTGTACTATTACTTCTGCTTAAAGTTGTTCCATTTGATCATTTGGACTTCTTTCCAGAAATGCCTGTTACTGATAATGTAGAGCTCATTATACATAAAAGAGAGATATCTCTTCATCACTGCAAATGAACATCACCCACACCAACTTCATGCTTCCATACTTTAGAGCATAAAATTGTGATGAAATGGCTAACTGCAAATTCAACCTGTCTTCCTGCTATTTGGCAAATCTTTTCTTGTTGATCCTCTGGCCATGATTCCCAGCAGCAGCCTGTTGTAAATCTTCTCTGTTTTCCCTAAACTCCAATCCTAGCCTGAATCCCTTCCTTATATAGACCTGTCAGACCCTGAGCATCCACAACAGAGCAATTCCCAGAGTCTAGAATAAGAGTAAGGCATACGGGAAGCTGAGTAACTTGCTACTAGCCTGGCACGGCACTCTTAAAAAGGCATACATTTGGTTTAAAGACCTATCTCGCTTCTTGTTCACTCCGTGGTCCTGGGCAAATCAGTCTTCCTAGGACACAGTTTCCTCATGAAGAGAACAGCATTTAATAGCTACTTCACAGGGTTTACATAAAGCAAGGACCTAAGGCAAGGCTGGCTCTCAGTAACTACTAGCTTCTTTCCATGTCTCCATGTCAGTCTGCTCCTTGCCAGAGTTTGTCAGCTTTAAGTGGATTTTTACACAGCTAGCTATATTTATCAACTTTTCTTCACTTCACTCCCATAGACAATGGGGAGACACTGCTGGGTCTTTATCACTATAAAGTCAATGTTCCTGGCACTGAAGGATTTCCACAACTTAGCTCCATCTCATCTCTTTAAATCCATCTCATACTCCTCCTCCAAAAATCTTTCTATCTTAGCCAGACTGGATTTAATCAACTTTCCTGACATCTTGAATATTTAGATCCACATGCATTTTTCCTCCCATTTCCATAACTCTCCAATTGCCCAAATCTATTTCATTGTTAGGATACAGTATTATTATTCTTTTTTGCAACCTTTATTGAGTGCTTTCTATGTGGCAGATACTGTTCTAAGTGTATTACATGCAGTATTACATACTTAATCTTCACAAGCCCTACAAGATATTCTATCATCTCCAGTACCGAGACAAGAACACATATTTGCCTTTTCCTTCTAGACTCTATGCTTTTTTATGACAGGAGCCATACCTTGCATTTTTTCCTTTATATGATTATCTAGGTAAGCAGGAATTCAACGAATATATACATATATATGAACTGGCTGTAATTTCGCATTTTGTTTAGCTGCCGTAATACTCACTTTCATCAAATCTATCACTCTGTCAGATTATAAAGTCAGTAAGAAGGTGTGATGTGACTTAATAAGAAATACATATTTGGTCTTTGTCCTTGCACATAGCTCCTAAAGTCCTAAGTGTTCTGAGCTATAAAAAGTGTTTTTTGATATGCTAATGAGTGACTTTTGGAAATCACACAAGTAACCTAAGGATGTGAGGGATGGCTGCCAGTGGAGCCAACCGTGTGATTAGAGGGTTACAATTTTCAGCACCCCCCTCCCACCTAGGAGAAGAGAGAGGATGGAGATTGAGTTCAGTCACCAAAGGCCAATGAATTAATCAGTCATATCTAAGTAATGAAGCCTCCCAAAAATCCCAAAAGGACAAAGTCTGGAGAGCTTCCAGGTTGATGAACCAGAACACGTCTATGTGCTGTCATGCCGGGCCCCAAACTATAGGGACAGAAGCTCCTGTCATTGTATCCTTTGTATGTAATAAACTGGTAATGTAGTTAGTAAACTGGCAAATTAATGAAACCCAAGGTGGGTGCGGGATGGGAGTCACGGAAACCTCTGATTTACAGTCAGTGGGTCAGAGGCACAGGTAACAACCTAGACTTGCCAACTGTCATTTGAAGGGGAGGGCAGTTTTGTGGGAATGAGCCCTCAATCTGTGGAATCAGGTACTCTCTCTGGGCAGATAGTGTCAGAATTGAGTTGAAATGAAGGACACCCAGCTGGTATTGGAGAATTGCTTAGTGGTTTGGGTAAAAAAAACCACACGCTGAAATGGGTATCAGAATCTTAAAAGATCACCTAAATTTTAGAGATGTAATATTTCTGGGACTGTATCTATCTGCAGACATACAGTAAAGATTCCGCGTATAGAGTAAAAGCAATGGCTGAAGCAGTAGGATTTGATATAAAGAAATCCTTGGGGCACTGGGATTATGTCAGTTTGATCATTCTTGATTAAGGCCACCATAAGCAACAGTGAGAAAACTCAAAGCAATAAAAAATTATGAGTAAGTACAAGCAAACAAAACCCATAAAATGACTGCAAATTCATCCTTATTTTGTAGATTACTTAAAACACTACAATAGGGAAGGAAGAAAGACTTAAGAAGTCCTGTTTCTTTCTCGGTTTGTTGCCACAGTAAAAACAACTTTTCTGACATATAAATGAACATCGAACAATATCTTTTCTCCTCCCTATGTGAGAAATAATCATCTGGGGTGTTTATAAAATATAATGTGCTTGAGGAGACTTCCTTAAATCCTTGACTATGATGGATATAATTTATTTTCTTCTCCCATGTCTTGAGAATTTAGCAGAAAACAATGAAATCACAGCTCTCTGTCAGTGATAACATTATATAGGCAAATCCAAAGACACAAGGAACTTTAAGGTAACCACTAAAGGAGTGAGTCATTTTCAAGTAATAGAGATTAAATCACAAATATAATGGAAAACTGTATACTTTTAAGCAAAATTATTAACTTTAAAAAATGAACCAATTTCTGTTCAACTTATGAAAATAAAAATTTTCACACTGTATATGTTGTTACCTTTTTTAAAGACCAAAAATGCTGAGATTTTCAAATTACCTTGCTTATGATTAAAGCTGAAAATGAGAAAGGCTACTATGAACAAACCATATGCTTAATTCATAAAGGGGAATAAAAGAAGTACTAGTGCATAGCACATTCCAGTGAAGAGGAGAAAAAACAAGTTAATTAATTCAACTCAATTTTAGCTGAGGGCATTTTTCCACGACTGCTGAACCCTAGCATGTGCCAGGCAGCTAAAATTACACTAAAATGTGTAAGCTTTGTTGTTATTTTAGAGATAATCCAGGAAGCCAAACAAAGTAAAAAATTCTCACTGCATTTTTAACATGAAACGCTTTAATCTTCAATCAAGTGTATACTTATCTTCTGTCTTAAGATATTTATGCATTACCAAAAAAAAAAAAAAAGATATTTATGTATTACCTCTTTTGTGTATGTTTGAAAGTTTTAAGATTAAAAAGTGAAAACAAAAAGGAATAACAAAAGTGACTTTACATGTATTTCCAACACACTGTTCATCCTCTAAAACCATTCTTACCAGTCTCTGTTTCTGAAGTTCTTCTCTAAGTAGTCGATCCTCTGGTAAAACGTCACATAACAAAAAGTAATTGTCTTGTTCTTCTGTTGAGAGATTAGGAAAGTAAATAAAAAACACTATTTATCATTTTTTTCCAGAAGGATTTATTCCTTTAAAAAACATACATATATGTATGTCCATTATGCTCTCTCTTCTGGTATATAGTTCTGTTTAGCCATTTCAAGTCAGGCAACATAAACAGAGCAATTTAATTTTAGCTATCATGAAAATGAGGGAAATCTAATTTAAGAAAGTAAGATTATTTCTATGAATTTTTGGATTGAAGGGAAAATATGGTAGCTAAGAGATATACTTACCAAGTGGAGCTGTGGAATTGATTCTTATCACACTACAAAAATCTGTAATGGGCTGTTCAGTGAACCTTTTCCTCCAATATAAAATGTACCTTAGAACAATCAAAGAGAAAGGATGGTAAGAAGACCCAATATACTACTTACTGTAGAGTGATAAGGTTTTATAAGACCATTTAATTATCCCAAAACAATAAATCAAATGTTGACTGAGAACTGCTAGAAAATTTGTAAATGGAAAGGCAGTAGAGCATTGTAGAAATATGAAATAAATATTTAATGAAATGAAATGACTGTAAAGCATTGACATGATTAAACTTTACTATCCCCAAATTCAATAAACAGACATATGGGAAGTTAAAATGAATTATTTTTATGTGATAATGAAGTTTTTCTGAAATCACATCTAAGTTTATGTGAATTTAAAATGCAACAATGATTAAATAGGCTTTATCACACATTTTCCAATAAGTTGAAAACTGGGTGATTATCTTACACATAAAAAGAACTGAAGGCAAAAAAAAAATGCAATGAGATGTCAGTCTAAATTCAATACCTATATGACAAAACAGAAAAATTTTGTATGTGCACACTGTGTCTGAAATGAGGCAGATTTTGGAAAAATAGCCAAGCTTACAAGTTAGAAGCAGCCCCCTGGGTAAATTTTAATGCACAGCATAACACCCAGACCTGCATTGTCTGATGAAAGAAGGAATAAGATGACAGGATTCAACGACCTGTTCATCTTCCCGTTTATCTAACAAGATTTATATTGGCAATTGCAATCTCATTTATCAAATGGTACCCAAGACAAGAAGGTAGCCTCCTTCATGGGGAGTAGGGGTATGGAAAGGTTGACCCTATAGCTGACCGTTTATCAGGCTATATGGTTGATACATAAAGAATAACCAAAAAACCCAAAAAACTTACAGCAGAAAAACCCCTGAAAGGGATGAGACTTACTGAAATAGATTTAGTAATAGACAGTAAAAATTTGGACATTTTAAATGGCTTGATAGAGCAATTAGCAGTGTTTTGTATATAGTAGATTAATAAGAAATATTTTTAAGAGATAGAAGAGCATTTAAAGATTCCTGTATGTTTCTCTAAGTAGCCTTCAACTCTCACTATTTTTTTTTTTTTAAAGATTTTATTTATTCATTTGTCAGAGAGAGAGAGAAAGCGCACAAGCAGGTAGAGTGGCAGGCAGAGGCAGAGGGAGAAGCAGGCCCCCCGCCGAGCAAGGAGCCCGATGCGGGACTCGATCCCAGAACCCCAGGATCATGACCCGAGCTGAAGGCAGTCGCTCAACCAACTGAGCCACCCAGGCATCCCTCAACTCTCACTATTTTGTCTCCTTTTAATTCTTCTTTCCCTTTTTGTTAACATTAATTAACGTCCTAGCCCCATGGTGCTCTATAGAAAGGGCATTCATGTATTAAAAAAAAAAAAAGTGCTGGGAGAGGTCTGAGAGGAAGAGAGAACTGTGACAGAGAAAAATATAAATAGATGACAAGACTGAGTTTAGAAAATATAAGGAAAAGAAGTAAAAGAATAACATATGAAAACCAAACCATGTTTTAGTTCTTTCTTCTCATGTCCACCATACTGTTGACCTGGATGGTTAAATAAGGGGGGAGAACTCTTTCCTTATAGAATAGTGCGAGACCTTATCTTAAGAGATCCAAAAATGATGTGTCTGAGGCTCCAGCTCACCCTCAAACCATATCCACTGACACTATGGTTAGCTTGTTGGCTTCTATATTAGAAGCGTCAGATGCAGAAGGCAAGTGCATATTGGAGCCACCAACGGGCACAAAAAGAAGAAAAGTACCTATAAAAGGTGGAAACATATTCTTTGGTCACCAAGGGCAGTGACAGCACCATCCACTTAGTATCTTACACAGCTACTCTTATTTTCCTCTTTTCCATTCCCCACAACTTACCCCAAGATGAAGGGAGAGAGAAAAAGGGAGAAATAAAAGGAAAGAGAAGACAAAAGAAAATAAAAATGACACTCCTAGCCACTGTCCTTATTCTCCCCTCAGTATATTTTCTACTGTAAAGTGGTGCCAGGGAATAAGGAACACAGGAGAACCTCTATTAGAGATGCCAGGAATAGAAGATGGATTGTTCTTCCAAACTGTACTACATAGCCCTCTATTTTCATGACTAATCAAATTCATACAGCAGAACCTGGTGCTGAGATAATGGACTTAAACAAAAACCAGGACAGTCAAGTTGGTATGGAGTTTTCATCAGGGCTACTGCTACAATACTCCATGGAGAGGTTCCTCATGCTGATTACCACTCCAGTGAAGACCCCCTGGGGGATATTCAATGTTAGGGGATCACTTAGTATGTTTCTTCTTCATGTTTTCTTCCTTCTCTAGAGTATTTAAAGCTTCAGTTGCAATCACTCAATATTTAAAGGCAGCCCAGAAATGATATGTGATATGAATTCTTTATTTGGAGGACAGTTATCAAAGCATTTTGTACTTTGTTAAAAAGCCATACGAGTAAGTATTAGGTCATTAGCAAATAGTTTTTTCTTTCGAAAGAATTTCAATTATGCTTCACTGAATTGTTTCCCAAAAAAAAATCCTTCTAGTAGTCTTGCCTACCCAGCCCCTGACTGTAATTAGTGTACTTACGGACAGGGGCATAAAGATTTGAGATATGATTGTTAATTAAGTAGTATTGAATGAAAGGAACTTAATATAGAAGGGGGCAAGAATTAAGGAGTTAGCATTTATCTTCTGGAAAATATTATTTACTGAATAAAACTTGCAAATGGTTCAGTATAAATAACTATGTTAAATGGCTCAAAGGAAAGACTTTTATTTTTGCTTTATTCTGAGAAAGTTTTACTGTTAATTTTTTTTCCAATAAAATGTTAAATATATTTAACATGAAAATTTTCCTGTAAAGCGCAGGAAAGCACATCTTTCCTATAAAACACAAAGTAAGTCTATCTCACCTATTATTTATCTTTATTACTTATTGTACTCAGAAGAAACAATTCCTCTCTGAGAAACTATATATGTACACATACATATATACACACACACACACACATATACATATAAGTCTCTACACACATACACACAAATATACACACACACAAACACCCCGCTACGACTTTTCTGACATTAGAAAAAAGTCATATAATGTTGAGAAGATTCCAACTTAACTCTCACAAATAGTCAATATTTGTATTGTTTTGGAGAAGAATTTTTAGTTTTCCTAAATAGTAGGAGGGTATTATCTAAAGGAGACTGGATATATTCAAAAGCATTTAAAAGCAAGAGTTTATTCACACATGTTCTTGGTGAATCTGAACTAACCACCAAAGTGAAGCTTACTGGGAGGACAGTTGACAAGGAAAATCCAGGTCTCCAAATTTAAAGTACATGTTAACCACACACTTTATTTAGAAAGAGCTGATGTACATACATATATGTATGTACATCAGCTATGTATCATTTGCTTTTTAATTAAAGCACCTATTTTACTGCATAACTGCATTTAGAGGGTGATTGATTCCAAAATTTAATTATTGACACCTAAGTCTGAGACCTAGTAAATAATTTGATTTTCCTGCCCACATACAGATGAGATTAGCATCAATGATACAAAAGAAAGGTTAGTACAAATATAGCTACTTAGCTATCATACATAACACAAAGGGAAAATACAAATTCAAATTTAGATATTCCCCACAGATTTTAGGAGAAAGAAAAGTCTCAATTATCACTGGTAGATTATCATATTTTTCTCCAATTCCTGAGGGAGAGTTTGCATTTACATGATAAAGCAGAGTAAAATAACAGACTTACATCAAAGAAAAGCTGAGTTATACAACTTATCAAAGAATAGCTCATTTGATAGTCCTGTCAATGGTTACTTGGTAAGAATTTGAAGATCTCTAGCCTAAAAAGTATATAAAAAAAATCCAATAGACCTGACTACATACAATGAGAAATCATATATGAGAACACTCCCCAAATACACACACACATATACATTGATATAAAAACACAAATATTTTAACTCAAAATAAAGATTAAAGAATGGGAATGAGAAGTATGGAGTGCTTCCTCTGAAATTATGTAATAGTTTATTCTACCAATTGGTAGCATATATCATTCATAACTCTCCTTCACTATTCTCTTTCTGCTTCCTGACCAGGCAACACCAAAATCTAAAAAATCGCAAGGCTGAGTGGATGTGAGGGGTCATAATAATACAGAAAGCATTTAACAGACATACTGTATTGGTGCTAGGCAGTTGAGAGGAACATGAAAGGTTAGAGAATAGTTAATATTATTCCTGTAGGCATTCTGGCTACTCCAACTTAAAAACAAACTCGTTTTTGAAGTTTAGAGTATTTAGAATCCTAAATTAAATTTTCTCAAAAGTTATATTTGATAAATTACAATTAGGTTTTTGGACCAGAATAAATACCCATAGAAAACTCAAGCTATGGTTGCGGAAAAGTAAGATTTCAAATATATATCTTTCGTAATCAAAATATAATGAATATTTTGGCTATCATCTGGTGGCTATAAAAGATGGCCAAGTCACTAGCTGGTCCTAAAAATGTCCTGGTTTACATAACACCCAATGATCTTATGAGAGTTGGTGTTATCCCCTTTTACTGCTGAGGAAACTGCTGCTTATAGTAGTTTAAGTAGTTTGTTAAAAGTTACATGGTCAGGAAGTCACCAAGTCTCCATTCAACCCTAGGCCTGACTGGTTTTATAGTTTACTCTTAGTAATATAGCTTGCTGCTTTATAAGACCCATCATAAGAAAGAAGTTGCTTGCTAGGAATGATGTGGTCTGGCAGATACATAGTTTAGATGCAGAGATATTACAACATCTGGGCTATGGCAATGTTTTGTAGGGAAATCAAGACAGAATATTTAAAAATGGGTCCTGGCCAGGTATAACAAAATGTATGCATTTAGTAACTGTACAAAAACAGTTAATTATCATGATATCGTGTATATGGAAAATGCTTCCAAGTGTCAACTAATAACAACTTGAACATAACTACATTTCTCTTGGACAGTCAGTTCTAGGAATTAAGAATTAGAAAATAATGAATAATTTATTTACATTACCTATCTGTTGGTATGGATATTCTAAGTCAGGTAATCATAAACTGGAGTTTAGCTCACTCTGAGTCCTGGCTATATAGGTGAAGTTCCCACATTTCACACATGCCCACGGTTGGCATTTCCTCAACCACTCACCTCTATCTATCTGCTCTTCATCCTCTTCATATTCTTCCTCTCAGTACCTCATTCACTGACCTCAACAGTGATCTACTCTTATACCACTTTGGGTTGTTGAATAACTCTTTACTCTTTTGGCCTGATAGGCTCCAACCAAAGATTTCCATTCCCGTCAATGCTTGAAAAATAATATGAATGTTCATATTTGCACAGGAATATTTTTATATATATCAACTTATCTATAAGTTATGCCTTTCCTTTATGGAATACTGAATTTAATTCTTTTAGGGACAAAACAAAATTTACCTTTGGAAATCAGCAACCAGCTTGACATCAGCTATGACCATCTTATGTTCAATAATCATGTGCTTCAGAAGTTTGTCTTGTTCATCCATAGGAAAATGTTCTTCACAGAAAATACAAGGCACAGATGGAGAACCTTCTAAAGCGGTGGTGCCACCTGGACTTTCTGGCAGGGAAAGCGGCTCCAGGATACCATCCTTACTGTCTGGGAGAAAGAAAAAGCAAAAGCAAAAGTGAAAAAGAAAAAGAAAAAGAAAAAGAAAAAGCTGAAATCAACTCTTTAGGATCATTTCTCACCTCCTGCATTAAAAGGATCCTAAAGATATTTACGTCTTTCCAAAATGAAAAACACACAGTGCCAGAGAGCAGGATACTTTATTATCATTTTAAATAGATTCTGCAACCTGGAGGCAGGGAGTGTTGCAAAGCAGCTCAAACTCCCCATTTGCCGGCTTGAATGGGGGAAAACCCATTTGTCAGAGCAGCTGTTCAAACATTCTTGGACACTGGCCAATGGCAGCAATTCCGGGGCTACTTGTAGGGGGACGGCTGCAACATGCTGGATTAAGGTTCTATGGCTTGACTGTAACCTATGGCTGACAGTCATCACAGTATGGGAAGTAAACGGTATGTATATATTGAGGCTTCTCAATATATACACCAGGCCAGTCTTTTAAGCTGCTTTCTACTACACCTGCAAACTCTTTCCTGTTTCTGATTATTTGCCATGTGCAAAGAAGATACCTTTCACATTGTGTTGACACAGCATGTGCTGGGTGGCCTAGGTGGCAATTTCTGATGTTGACTTATATCTACCATTTGCCTGTTACACAATTATGTACCATAACTCAAGTTCTTACGAACAAAGAGATGCATGCTGACTTACTAGACATACACAGCAAACATTTTTCCTGCTGATATTATTCATTTTCCTAACATCATCTATGGTATCTTTAAGAGTAGAGCTGTGTAAGGTCTACAGTTCTAAATTCAGGCCTTAGAGCACAGCCAGTTGTGACAGGAGCCCTCTTCAGTCTTCCGGGGGGAAGGCTGGACCTGTCACCTTATGCAAGGTACTGAGTAGTAACTAACTAGGGAACTAGGGTAAGACATTTAGTATCTGAGGAAGGGCAGGGAATCTTCTTCAAGAAGAAAGACAGCTATTCTGGGGTGCCTGGGTAGCGCAGCCGGTTAAGCATCCAACTCTTGGTTTCAGCTCAGGCCCTGATCTCAGGGTCATGAGATCAAGTTCCATGTTGGGCTTCATAATTCTACATCTACATTCTACATAATTCTACATTCTACATAAGTTGTGCGTTCAGCACAGTGTCTGCTTAAGACTGTCTCTCCCTGTCCCTCT
Organism: Procyon lotor; assembly: GCA_028646535.1. NCBI lineage: Eukaryota > Metazoa > Chordata > Mammalia > Carnivora > Procyonidae > Procyon > Procyon lotor. Next base: position 30,464,627 of record CM053614.1, read on the forward strand.
GCCCCTCCCCTCCATTCTCTCTTTCTTTCTCCCTCTCTAAAATAAATAAATAAATCTTGAAAGAAAGATAGTTATTCCACAGAAAAATCTTTGGAATTAGCTTACTACTAATTTTATTTCTTGTTTTTATCTTACTTCACCTTATTTCTAAAGGGCTTCTTAATTGCCTAATTCACAGAAACAGTCACTGGTGCACTGATGACCAAGGCCTTAGCACTGGGTAAGCATTCATTCACTCCACAAAAATCAGCTGAGTAGCTACTGAGTGCTGGTCTTTTCTGCTTAATGTTGCATGATAGGATCCTTATTATCAAGGCTAAAGTGCTTGCAACTTGTTTGACAGTACAAATACGTTGAAAGGATAGAGACAGAATGTATAGGGTTTGTGGGAACATGGGGCTATAGGACAGTCACTTAACTGAGCTGGAATGGGAAGGTGTCCTAAAGAACATGTCTTCAAAACATGATTCATAATACTCTACTCATATTAAAGTATGCTAAATTAAACTTTTATCTTAGTTCCATAGGATTATTTAATACCAGAAAAGGTGAAAATAGGATACACACGACAATGGAGAGAATATTTAAAATACACAAGCACTTCAAGAAGCACTATTAACAAAAGTGATGTTACCAACTATTACATTTATTGAATTACACAATGGAAGCAAAGGACTCTGGAGTTTGATAGTTCTTCAACTGTAGGTTAAATTCTGTAGGAACTTAAACCCTCATGTTAAAAATAGGATGGGGGAAGAGAGGTAATATACTTACGAAACTATATTTTACATTCACTAGAACGGGACAACAAAAGACAAAATATATTCTAAATAAAGGTACCATTAGTGAACATTAGCTGCCATCTAGAAAATAACAGGTACCACCCTACATCCTTCTCCCTAAATTTGAATGATGTATGCGTAAACTCATTTTGCCTGACTACAGAAAACAATGTATGAATCATCACCAATAGCAAGAGCTAACATTACTAAGTGTTTGGTATTTGTAAATTACCAGCAAAGGCCTTCAGGACACTTTCTCAATTATAGCTACCTTTTCCAGTTAGTACTATTATAACCTCCATCTTACAGATGAGACTACTGAGACTTAGAAAAGTTAAATCAAGGGACCTAAACACAATCAGTTAAGACTAAATTCAAACACTACACTATTCTGGCTCCAGTTCCAGAAGGCATTTTCCCAAATCTGTTTTTCTGTAATGTATACTTCAGTACTATTTTGAATTCATATGTATTTACAAGCCACACTGAATTTCTGTGTATTCTGCCAGTGTCCTGCAGTGTCTGCAATACTACTTCCTCCAACCACTCTCAGTTGCCCACATCCTCCAAAAAACACTGGATACAGTTTATCTCCATCAGTGTCTGTATGCTTTCCCAGGGTTTCAGTATTAATTCTCTAATATTCTTCCGTGGTTCATTTCTCCTTCCTTTTATATGTTCAATGTCCAGTTTCTCTTTCTTCAAATTATTCCTTAGAGAATGAAACTAGATGATCACACGTCCTAGAACCAAACTGCTTGTGGTTAGTGTAAAGGCATTACAGGAACAAAATCATAAATATGCAAATTTCATGTATGAAGAACTTGTGGTTTAGGAGGTGCTGAGTTGCTTTGGGAACTCAAGTTACTACGTAATCCAGAAAAGAAAAAAAAATTTTAAAAAGATTTCTTTATTTATTTAAGAGAAGGAGAGAGTGAGCATGTGCATGGGGAGGAGGGGCAGAGAGGGAGAGAGAAACTTTAAGCAGACTCCATGCTGAGTCCAGAGCAGAACGCAGGGGCTCGATATTACAGCCCTGAGCTCATGACCTGAGCCAAAATCAAGAGTCACTCAACCAACTGAGACACCCAGGCACTCCCAGAAAATAAAAATTTTAATAGAACATTTTGGACAACAAGATTTTAGTGTTCTCTCTGACTCCTTAATCATTTATCATCAAGCTCAGATTTACAACAGCATCGATCAAAAGAAGTAATTTATTTACCTACTTGTCTCCGCCCCCCCCCCCCCTTGGACTGTTAATTCCTGCAAGGCCAGAGGAGTCCTGGTTGCCTTTTTTTATCCGGCACGTGCACTGTGTTACTGCACCAGGACTGTCACCACCACTGTGGGTTCATTTGTGCCAGGCACTGTTAAGCACTTCATATGTATGGTATTAACTTTATATGTGTAATATTAACTCAGTCAACCCCCATAATAACCCGAGGCCAGAGATTCCATTTCCTTCCCTATTTTATAGTTGATGAAACTGAGACACCAAGAGTTGCTAAGTGCCTTGCCCTAGACAGTTAGTTAAGTGGTGGAGGTAGAGTTTGAATCCAAGCAGTCTAGCTTAAGCATTAGCAGTCTTACCCTATACATAAGACTGAGGAAGTCGGACCTTTTCCTATAGGAAGTAGAGCTACTCTTTTGTTTAAACTGCTTTGGGGAGAGTGGATGAGAAAGAGACAAGTCTCAAGATGAGGAGATCAGCTAGCTAGGAGATGCTTGCAGCATCCAGGATGGAGACAGCAATGTTAGCAGTGCTTCGAGGGAATGGAGAGAGGAGAGACCGCAGAGATTAAACTGACAGTTCCTGCTTACTGATTGGCCATAAGGAGTGAAGACGCTGAATAGGATGTCTTCTGAGTTTCTGGCTGGGAAGGGAGTATGAATGAGGGGTGCCAGTCACCAATCTAGAAATGTATGTAGAAAAGCAGGTGTTTCTGTTCTGTGAAAGGGATGGATGATGAGTTAAGGTTTAGATGAACCCAGGTGACCTGCTCCAAAGTTAGATATTCCTGGCATGGCTGCTGGACAAGGGCAGCAGTGATTGGGAGTCTCACATGACGCATTTATATTTTTTCCTTTGTTTGCTAGCACCCCACCCCTCAAGTCCTCTTGAGGGTTTGACTCACTCCATCTCTCCATGCCCAACAACAGCAAATATCTCTGTTGTAATATGTGTCTTTAGGGCAGTATGGGAACTCCTCAAGGTCAAAGACTAAATCTTATTTTCATATCTTTAGTGTAGCCTATAGAGTGCCTGAACCACAGAGAGCATTTGATAAATGTCTAAAAGGACTCAGCTTCTAAGTAAGCCCCATTTCAGGGAACACCTGTGGCTGGCTGTCTTTAGGGGAATGAGAGTAGTACAGAATAAATACATCCAAATCGTTAGTGCTGTTGGCCTTGGTATAATGAGCCTACTGGTAATAGAGAATGATGTAAAAATTACAATAAATTCTAAGATAAAAAGTATTATTGAGTTCTTTTTTTAATTTTCCATGCATACTGGCCAGTAGACAAGAGACAAGTGACATTTGGAATGCAGAGTTAATTATATCACTCCATCAGAAGATGTTTCTATGGGAAAGGCCTGAATCTCAAGTATATTTTACCTTAGAGTAGTTGTTTCCAAATCTGTTTGCATTTCATCACCTGGAGGGCTTTTAAAAAGTAATGATTTCAATACTTTGTTGTGGACTGAGGAAACGTAACTTTTACCAAGCAGTAGTCCCTAAACTGAAGTCTGAGGATCAGTGGTTCAAAGGATGATTCCATGAGGATTGTGGACATCTTGATTATACGTGAGAGTATAGTGAACTCATGCAAAAGTCTGTAAATAGGGAACAGGGCCTTGTGGCAAAGCTTACTTGATACTGTATTCTGTCCTAAAGAGAGCTTCTCAAATACTGAGCACAGGGTCAGCAGAGATAACTCAGTAAGATTTGTCCAAGAGATTTTTTTATTTCTAGCTGCCACCATAAGAATTATAGCTACAACTTACCATATGGTAAGAAAACAATAAAACAGAAATATAGAATTCTTTGGTACAGGGACGTTGAACTTGAAAAGGCAAAAGGAAATAAACTATATCTAGCTCCTTTCAGCAAAGAGGCAAAGCATCTTGGAAAGTCTGCTTTGGCCCCAAATCTGCTTCACACATTTGTTATAAATTAACAACAACAAATTATCTGCTCTAGTTCTCACTTGGAACAGCAACTCTGTTCAAATGAACTGTAAAAAATACCATCCCAAGAGAGCTGAATTTTTGAGGAGATCCTATGCTGATTATAAATAATTTTACTGACTGGGTAAAATCCCCAAAGTGTCAAATTATTACTCTAGGAGCCTGCTTCTCAAAGTTTTAATGTGCTTATAATTCACCTGGAGACTTTGTTAAACTGCAGATCCAGATTCAGGAGGTGTGGGGGCCAGGGAAACATGCCAATCCAATCTCCTGCTGCTATGAGCGTAACTGAAAGATAGTCTCAGGTGCTGTGCTCTGAAATCCTACTGGCACTGAAGCCAAGCTTCCACAGGCTGCTCTTAGTAAATGATTAGAGGCAGCAGAAATAGTAACACAGACTGGTTCCTGTGAGACATGGAATTTCAATGACATGTGACACTGGCTGGAGGACTCCCATCAGCTTGTCAGAAACTTGCTTACAACTGTGCTGCAGTCTGACAGTCTACCCCACCGCCCTTCCTTCCCTCTTTCCTTCACAGGGGTCAGACCTACATGGCTACCTTCTCCAGCACTCTCTCCTTTTCCCTTTCTCTAGTATCTTCCCTCCAAAATCTCTTACATGTCAAATCCCACCTTAGTGTGTGCTTCTTGGAGGACATGATACCAAAGTAGGTCTAGGAGGTAAAAAGGCTTGAAATTCTGCATGTCTGAGTTCCCAGGTGATGTCAGTCTGCTCATCCACAACTTTTTTTTTTTTTTAGATTTTATTTATTTATTTGATAGAGATCACAAGTAGGCAGAGGCAGGCAGAGAGAGGGGGGGAAGCAGCTCCATGCTGTGCAGAGAGCCCAATGCGGGGCTCCATCCCAGGACCCTGAGATCATGACCTAAGCCGAAGGCAGAGGCTTTAACCCACTGAGCCACCCAAGTGCCCTCCACAACTATACTTTGAGTAGTAAGGTTCTACTGAGGGAACAAAACCAGTCACGAATTCATAATGCCTCTGTGCTAAAATGACAACCCTAGACTTTACAGTGTATTATTTCTGCCAAGTAGATAAAAGCTGCTTGTGCTTTGAAGGAAAAATAAGCTTCTGAGGTTTCTGTCCCCCTTAAGTCAAATGAGAAAAGAAAAGCCCTTATCAACAAATAATTGATGATAAGTTTTTCAGCATTCCTACATGGGGAACTGCCTAACACCTCACACATCCCTTCCTCTTTAAGGAAGTACCCACACTTGGCTTTGTACACTAACATTGCACTGCTAAAACTTTGAAGAAGAAAAAAAAAAGCAGTAATTTGGTGATATACTCGTAATGTGCTGATATACTCAACCCAGATCAAATTAAGTTTAGTTGCTACTCTTATCACACTGATAATCTAATTAATAATCATAAAATTTGGATTATGAAGACAGGCAGGGTATTTCTGTTTTCGTAGCTTTAACTTAGAAAATGCTATTGGGGCGCCTGGGTGGCTCAGTGGGTTAAAGCCTCTGTCTTCGGCTCAGGTCATGATCTCAGGGTCCTGGGATAGAGCCCCGCATCAGGCTCTCTGCTTGGTGGTGAGCCTGCTTCCCTCTCTGTCTCTGCCTGCCTCTCTGCCTACTTGTGATCTCTCTCTCTCTGTCAAATAAACAAATAAAATCTTTAAAAAAAAAAAAATGCTATTAACAAACATCTAATTTCCAAAGTAAATATTTTCTTCACATTTGTTCTTTATTTATATTAGTGTAATTTATTTGATTATCATTTTCCTTAGTATTTTATCAAGTCTGGATAGTATTTTTCAGGCCTGTTCTCTAAGCCTTTGATTTTACAGACATCATCCCTTTCCACAGGACTCCAATGCCAACTCAACCTCATTTATTATGTCTTGGCTTTATTCTGAAAGTTAAACTCCAAGAAGGTAACTTTATTTCTAAGTTCTTGAGGATACTTCTCTTTTAACAACAACAACAACAACAACAACAACAACAACAACAACCAATGACCTTCTACTTCCCGTCTTTTTTTTTTTTTCAGTTCCTTAATTTCAAAGTGTGTGCCCCATATAGATGCATTTGGAAAATGGAGAAGCCTGGGTCTGGTCTTTTTAACCACAACCTATCTCTAAAGCTCAGAGTAAGAATATAAGACCTTTGTGCATTTGGGCGGCTCAGTTGGTTAAGTGCCTTTGACTCAGGTCATGATCCTGGAGTCCCAGGAGTCCTGCATGGGGCTCCCTGCTCAGCAGGCAGTCTGCTTCACCCTCTGACCCTCCTTCCTCTCATGCTCGCTCACTCTCTCTCAAATAAATAAATAAAAATCTAAAAGAAAAGAATGTAAAACCCTTATTTAACTACGCTTGGGCTAATAATTCATTTTGTAAATTACTGAGACCTCATATTAAACAGATTAATTTACTATACAACTACTAAGAGTGGGGAAATATGGGCAAGGGGGAGATAGACTTAAGTGACTATTGTTATACATTCTTGACACCACACTGAGACTGCTGCCACAGCCTTTGGTATGGAAACAGGGTTATAAACACATTCAACCCTTAAACCTAATAAACCTGTTCTTAGAAATTTAAGGAGCTAATTTAACACAAGCAAAAAGCTATAAAAACTTTATTACAACATCACCTATAAAGCAAAATAATAGAAACAACCTAAATGTCATGCAAATGAGAATTAGTTCTTTAAAATATGGCAGGGATGCCTGGGTGGCTTAAGTCAGTTAAGCATCTGACTTTGGCTCAGGTCATGATCTCAGGGGTTCTGGACTGAGCTCTGCATCAGCTCAGGGGGAGTCTGCTTATCTCTTTCCCCCTCTCTCTTTTGGCCCTTCCCCGGCTTATGCTCTCTCTGTCTCTCTCTCTAAGATTTGAGATTTAAAGATAAATATCTCAAATAAGCTTTAAAGAGAAATAAAATCTTTAAAAAATAAAATATGGTGTATCTGTGCTGTATATTATGCATGTGCTAAATGACAGTTATGAAGACAATGGAGAGATACTATAAAACATGTTTGATATTTGTTGCAAAAGGCAACAATGAATTGCATGTAATTCCTCACACACACATACATGTTACATATACCCACATACAAGGCTTAAAAGAAAACATTCAAAAAGAAAAACAATGAGAGATTATGAATGCATTCATGTATCCCCAATTTTCTTTAACATTGAAATTTTTTTTTTTAGAGAGAGAGAGCCAAAAGCACATGAGCTTTGTGCAGGGGTGGGGGAGGGGAAGATCGAGGGAGAGAATCTTAAGCGGGCTCCACACTCAGCATGGAGCCCCACACAGAGCCTGATCTCATGGCCTGAGCCGAAATCAAGACTTGGATGCTCAACCAACTGAGCCACCCAGGCACCCCTAAGACTGAAAAAATTTTAAATAAAAAGCAAGTTATCTGATGAGTTCCTAAATGTGACTGTGACAGATAAAATTAAGAGAAAGAAATAAAGTATAATTAATTTTATTTGGTCACTTTCTAAGTCTTGACATTTAAGATGAAAATTTTTGATTAAATTTACCATTTTAAAATTGAGTGCCTACTATGCAGAAAGTATATGCTAGAGACTATCAAAACTACAAAGATTATTAATATAACATCTCTATCCTGAAGAAGTTGCTAGAGGAAAATATGAGACAACTATACAAATAATTATACTAGTCAAAATATGCAAAGTTCACCATATAAATCAAGGGTTAAGGGACAGAGAGGGGAAAAAAACACAAATCAGGAGAAATGAAGCAAATTCTTCATAGAGGATTCTTAAAATGGTAAAGAATTCCAGTAAGTATATATAAGTAGTTAAAAAGCCAAAATAGCCAATTAGTGCTAGAGCCTAAGTAAGAAAAAGCTGCAAGAATGATGGACCACATGTTGGTGGGCCTTAATGCCAGTCCAAAGATTTATATTTAATTTGGAAGTTGTGAGTAGATTCAGAAGGTCTTTAAGGAAATAATATAACATATTAAGTCACAAAACAAGTCTTAGCAAAATGAAAACACAACAAACTTATGGGATGCAGCAAAAAACAGGACTAATAGGGAAGCTTAGAGTGGTGAATACCTATACCTATGTTAAAAAGATTGTTAAAACAGATTGTTAAAAAATTTTTTTTAACAATTTAATTGTTAAAAGATTGTTAAAAACAATCTAACACTAACTCAAGGAACTAGTCAAAGAACAAACTAAGCTCAAAGTTAGCATAAGGGAGGAAATAATAAAGATTAGGACAGAATGAAAATAAAATACAAAAACACATCAGTAAAATTAAGAATTGGTATTTTGAAAAGACAGACAAAATTGACAAACCTTTAGTTAGAAAAGACTCAAAATCATGATATGAAAGAAGGGGAAATTATAACTTATACCACATAAATGCAAGGATCATGAGAAACCACTATAACTATATGCCAGCAAACCGTATAACTTAGATGAAATGGATAAATTCCTAGAAACATACAACCCGCCAAACTGAATGGTGAAGAAATAGAAAATACAAATAGACCTATAAAGAGGTTGAATCAGTAATGAAAAACCTCGAAAGAAAAGCCTGGCAACAGATGACCTCACAGAAGAATTCTCCCACACATTTAAAGAAGACTTAGTGCTAATCCTTCTCAAACTCCTCCAAAACATCAGGAGTGAATACTTCCAAATTTACTTTGTGAGGCCAGCATTAACCTGATACCAAAACCAGACAAAGACATTAAAGAAAACTATCAGCTCAAATCCCCAATGAATACACATACAAAAATCCTCAACAAAATACTAGCCAAATTCAATGCCACATTAAAAGGATTTTATGCCATAATTAAGCAGGATTTATCCCTGGGATGCAAGGATGGTTCCGCATATGAGAATTAATCAGCCTGATAAATCACATTAACAGAATGAAAGATAAAAATCACATGATCATATCATAGATGCAGAAAAAGCTTTTGAGGGGTGCCTGGGTGGCTCAGTTATTAAGTGTCTGCCTTTGGCTCGGGTAATGATCTCAGGGTCCTGGGATTGAGCCCCACATCGGGCTCCCTGCTTGGTGCAGAGCCTGCTTCTCCCTGCTTGTGTTCCCTCTCTCGCTGTTTCTCTGTCAAATAAATAAAATCTTAAAAAAACAAAAAAGAAAAAACTTTTGACAAAATTCAACATCCTTTCATGATAAAAACACTCAACAAACTAGGAAAAGAAGAACGATTCCCCAACATAATGAAGACCATATATGAAAAGCTCACAGTTAACATATTCAACCATGAAAAACTAAGAGCCTTTCCCTCTAAAATCAGGAACAAGCAAGGATACTCACTCTTGCCACTTCTATTCAATAGAATTTACGGGAAGTTCTAACAAGAGAAATTAAGCAAGAAAAAAGAAATAAAAGGTATCCAAATCAGAGAAAAAGTAAAACTATCTGTTTGCAGATGACATGATTTTACATGCAGAATACCGTAGATCACACACACACACACACACACTCTACTTATAATGTATAAATTCAGGGACGTTGAAGTTTACAAAATCAACATGCAAAAATCATTTGTGTTTCTATACACTAACAGTGAATCATCTTCGGTAAAGGAAATGATTCCATTTAAAATAGCATCAGAGGGGCACCTGGGTGGCTCAGTTGGTTGGGCAACTGCCTTCGGCTCAGGTCATGATCCCAGAGTCCTGGGATCAAGTCCCGCTTTGGGCTCCCAGCTCCGTGGGGAGTGTGCTTCTCCCTCTGACCTTCTCCCCTCTCATGTTCTCTTTCACTCTCTCTCTCTCTCTCAAACAAATAAATAAAATCTTAAAAAAAAAAAAAAAAGCATCAGAAAGAGTAAAATACAGGGTGCCTGCAGCTGACTTAATGAGTAGAGCATGTGACTCTTGATCTTACGGTGTTGAGTTCAAGCTCCACATTAGAGATTACTTAAAAAACAAAATCTTAAAAAGAAAAAAAAGAGTAAAATACTTAGGAATAAACTTAACCAAAAAGGCAAATGACTTGTACACTGAAAACTACAAAGCTGTGAAGAAAGAAATTGAGATTACAAATAATTGGGAAGACAGCCTCCATTTATGAACTGCAAGACTTAAAATGTTAAAATGTCGACATTACCCAAAGCAATCTACAAATTCAATGTAATCGCTATCAAATCCCAATGGGATTTTTGCAGAAGTAGAAAAAACAATCCTAAATTTATATGGAACCACAAAGGACTCTGAATAGCCAAAACAATTTGAGGAACGAAGAGGAGCAGAGCTGGATGCATCATACTTCCCGACTACAAAACACAATTACAAAGCTACAGTAATCAAAATACACGGTATTGGCATAAAGACAGATATACAGAGATTAGAGAACAAAACAGAGAGCCCAGAAATAAACCCACACATCTGTCAAATGATCTTTGACAAAGATGCCAAGACTACTACACAATGGGAAAAGACAGTTTCTTTAACAACCATGTGTTAAAGAACACCATTGTTGTGTAAACCGGATATTCACATGCAGAAGAATGAAATCATTTACCTTACCTTATAGCACACACAAAAATCAACTCAAAATGGATTGAAGACTTAAATGTAAGCCAGTAGCAAAAGGACAAATTCTGTATGATTCTGCTTATATGAAGTACATAAAGTAGTCAAATGTAGATAAGCAGAAGGTATAGTGATGGTTGTCAGGGGATAGAGTAGAGGAAAATGGGGAGTAGTTGTTCAATTGAGTACAAAGTTTCAATCATGCAAGGTAAAAAAGTTCTAAAGATCTGCTGTACAACAATGTATACATATTTAAAAATACTAGTGGCACCTGGGTGGCTCAGTCAGTTGGACATCTGCCTTTGGTTTGGGTCATGGTCCCGGGGTCCTGAGATAGAGTCTCATGTCAGGCTCCCTGTTGGAGTCCGCTTCTGCCTCTCCCCCTGGCTTGTGCTCTCTTGCTCTCTCAAATAAATAAATAAAATCTCAAAAAAAAAAAAAAAAATACTGTGCATTTGGTCCCATTAACTCCTATTAACCAGTACTGGGCAAGTTATTTAACCTCTCATAGACTGTTTCCACACCATAAAATGGATTAATCATAATGATCACTGACAGAGTTGTTATGAGGGTTAATTGAGGAAATTAACATAAAGCGTATGTATGTATGTATGTATGTATGTATGTATGAGTGACACATAAGCTCAGCAAGCATTAGGTCCTATTGTTACTAATTTTGAGTATGGCTGTAAGTTTGAGGATGGGCATTATCTACATTGATATATTAGAAGTTCCTGTGGATTAATTCAAAATACACATTCTACAGCCCTAATATGGACCTAAATGATCAAATCACATGAGGATGGAGCCCATGCTTCTAAAGCATGAGTCACTTTGTAACTATTTACTCTCAGGTAAATTATATTGTTGAAATTCAGAGGTTTCTGCATGCTCTTGATTACCTTGTTATTTCTGCAGCACATTATAATAAAAGAAAACGCAATGAGATTTTTAATATCGAGATAAGAGCAGTTGAAGAAGTTTATATTGATAGCCACAGTTTTCTGAACACATGAGGTCTCCAACCATACTGAAAGGCAAGAGCTCAAGAAAAAATAGAAGAGACTTAGAACAACTACTGTGGAAAATGCAATTTAGATACAACAAGATAAAAAGAAATCATAGTAGAAAAGCCCTGAAGGCCCAGCTGAGGTTAGCTAGAAGGCTTACTTTGGGACATACTTATTTTTCAGGAAAAGATTTGTATTCTATGCCTAAAAGCAGCTGATTGTTCTTAAAACATGTATATTTTAGGTTGTCAAATCATGCAGCCCTACACAAACACATATACATAATAAGATTCTTTTTTTTTTTTTTTATAGATTTTATTTATTTGACAGAGAGAAACACAGTGAGAGAGGGAACACAAGCAGAGGGAATGGTAGTGGGAGAAGCAGACTTCCTGCCAAGCTGGGAGCCTGATGTGGGGCTTGATCCCAGGACCCTGGGATCATGACCTGAGCCAAAGGCAGACGCTTAACGACTGAGCCACCCAGGCGCCCCCATAATGATAAGATTCTTAAGTAGGCTATTTTAGAAATATCTAACCCAGTGCTGTCCAATAGAACCATTTGAGATGAAGGGAATATTCTATATCTGCTCTGTCCAGTATGGTAGCCATTAGCTACATATTGCTATTAAGCACTGAAAATATGGATAGATAGACTAGGGAAACTCTAACTGTGTTTAATTTAATTTTATTATTATTTTTTAATTTTAATTTAAATAGCTATAAGTAATTACCGGCTGTCATATTAGGGCAGATCTAATTAGTGCTGAAGTTCTTAATGTTGGGTCCATACACATCCAGGCGATTCACAGACTCAGATCTATGGAGTTCAATGTGAAATTGTATTCAAAATTAAATGTATGTGAATTTTTCTGGGAAGGTCTTTTGACTTAATAGATTCTTAAAGAATTGTGGGGACTCCAGAAAGTTTAAAAAACTACATATCTTGTCAATATATTTCTATCATTTAGTCTAACATTTTTATTTATAATGTGTATGTGAAGTGTCCTCATGCTGGGATTTCAAGCAATCAAATAACTAACTAAATTAATCACTGTTCTGCAGTAGGATTTAAATTATGTCACTGTACAGCCAGAGCAGAAGGAGAGAGCCTGAAGACAGAACAGGCATAATTACACAGGGTACAATGTAGAATCTACAGACAAATTCCCGGCAAAAGTATTTTTTTAAAACTGGTTACCACAGTGCCTAAAATCTCTGCCATTAAAGTTAACACTTTGTAAAGATTTGAGAAAAGGCAACATATTTCTTACACAGAATCTGGATTAACAACTCTCCTGCTCCCCAAAGATTTATTTATTTTTTTTTACATTTCCATTCTATAAGGAAAAACTGTTTCAGGTGTTAAGCTCTACAGCACATTCTATCACCTAATTCTTCCTTTCCCTTTCCCTTCCTTTTCCTTCCTCTCCCTTCCTCCCTTCCTTCAATTTTGTTTATTTGAGAGAGAGAAAGCGCACACAGAGCGGGGGTGTGAGGGTGGCAGAGGGAGGAGGAGAAGCAGACTCCCTGATGAGCAGAGAGCCTGACTCCTATCACCTAATTATTTCTAGTGAAGCAGGTCTTTTCAGTTTGTATGCAAGCATAATCAATACCAAAGATGAGTCAGAAAAAGACTGGATGACAACATGTGGATGGATGACAACTATCCTACTGTGAATCTGGAGCTATTACCATGTCTAATCTTTCTAGAAATATTTTCTAAAGTCCAATCTAGAAACTGCTTTCTCATACATCTCCAAAGCACTGTCCATCCAATTAAATTCCCTAACGATGGGCTTGGAAGTTGGTTATTTGTAGATTTACTCTTTTCGTCTAAAAAACTCTCAATTAGCTTAGGAGCTACTAAAAAATGGAGCTTAGGAGCAAACCATATAGTAGACTAAAGGTTGTAGAAATAGTTTGATTTCCACCCATACTATGACTAATGAGATAATACTCACTAAGCTCCTTTTCCTTATTATACTATGAAAACACTACAGAGAAATTTTGGCTGCTGCCTCCCCTCCATGCTGCATTTCTTACTTTCAAAACTACCAAATAGTGAAAATGTGATTAAATTTCCTCTCAGGATGTTAACTGGAGTTTAAATAAAAACTTGAAACAAGGGGCGCCTGGGTGGCTCACTTGGTTAAGCGACTGTCTTCGGCTCGGGTGATTCAGGAGTCTCAGGATCGAGTCCCGCCTAGGGCTCCAGGCTCCATGGGGAGTCTGCTTCTCCCTCTGACCTTCTCCCCTCTCATGCTTTCACTCACTCACTCTCTCTCTCTCTCTCAAATAATTAAATAAAATCTTTAAAAAAAACCAAAAACAAGACATAAGAAAGTTTCCTCTCCGGCAACTTTGGTGTAAAACTGGGAAACTAGACGGTATACTGGTTTCGTTTCTTGGCTAGAGATTACACATGCTTCTGGATTATACAAGATACCTTCTTATCTATTCCATTAAGAGGAGTTAGTAGTGTCTACTTTAATAATGCGGTAGTAACAATGTTACTTATTACTTAGAATGTTTCCAAACAGCAGCAGCTGTTAAAAATATTATAAATTCATGATATTTTAGAGGGAAATAAATCCTAGGAAGATAATGTAAATGGATAAAAATGAAGCCTTATTAATATGACAAATGATTAATTTGTAGATTTAAATCAGTCAAGATTATTACTGTTAAAAATATGCTTTAAAACATACATGGTTAAATATATTCAGTACTCTGGAAATATTTTAACTCTAATTTTTATTGATATTAGAGGTTTGAAATCCAAAAGGAGTTGGAATGGAGGATAAATGGCTGTACTTTGTTATAGGATCACTTTATTTATTTGTCTATTTGTTTGTCTATTTGTTTGTGTGTGTGTGTGTGTGTGTGTGTGTAGAGAACATATAATGTATTATTTGCCCCAAGGGTACATGTCTGTGAATCGTCAGGCTTACACATTTCACAGCACTCACCATAGCACACACCCTCCCCAATGTCCATAACCCAGCCATCCTATCCCTACTCCCACCCTCCCCCGCCCCCAGCAACCCTCAGTTTGATTCATGAGATTAAGAATCTCTTATGGTTTGTCTCTCTCCTGATCCTATCTTGTTTCATTTTTTCCTTCTCTATCCCCCACAACCCCCTGCCCTGCCTCTCAAATTACTCATATCAGAGAGATCATATGATAATTGTCTTCCTCTGATCGACTTATTTTGCTCAGCATAATACTCTCTAGTTCCATTCACGTCATTGCAAATGGCAAGATTTAATTTCCTTTGATGGCTGCATAGTATTCCATTGTATATATATACATATCCTCTTTATCCATTCATCTGTTGATGGATATCTAGGTTCTTTCCATAGTTTGGCTATTGTGGACATTGCTGCTATAAACATTTGGGTGTACGTGCCCCTTCGGATCACTACATTTGTATCTTTAGGGTTAATACCTAGTAGTGCTAGTGCTGGGTTGTAAGGTAGGTCTATTTTCAACTTTTTGAGGAACCTCCATACTGTTTTCCAGAATGGATGCACCAGCTTGCATTCCCATCAACAGTGTAGGAGGGTTCCCCTTTCTCTGCATCCTCGCCAACATCTGTTGTTTCTGACTTGTTATTTTTAGCCATTCTGACTGGTGTGAGGTGGTATCTCATTGTGGTTTTGATTTATATTTCCCTGATGCCAAGTGACGTAGAGCACTTTTTCATGTGTCTGTTGGCCATTATTATATGATTACTTTAAATATTTTCTCACACTCTACTACTACATTGTACATTGTACACAATGTACATAGTGCATTGTCAAAGATATTTCAGAGTACTTAAGTGTAAAGCTACTAAAAGTTCTTATTTGATAGAGACAGGACCAGGGATGCTGGGGCTGTAAGTGGAACTCAAGGCTGGATACGTATATATTTCATTCTAAGAAATAATGGAAACAAATGGGAACTAAGTCCTCAATTTTATCCCCTTCCACCAACAGAAGACAGTAGTCAGGGGTCAGACATTAGGGACTTAGGAATATACATCTGGAGATAAACAAAACAGGCATTACAATTATGAACTCATTTAATGGTAAATTTAATTAACCAGAATAACCTATTGCACACAATGCTGGTGATCCTGACAGGAGGGCCCATGTAACAGACATGTAACGAAAGACTTTTTGGCAGGAATGAGGAAACAAAGCAAATTGGTGAATGCTTTTACATAATGAAAACTATGGTGGGAAGGATGGAAGGAAGGGCAGATTCTAATTCAGAAAGATCTGACTGGTTAGACTGGTTATTGGCCTGACTTATGCCAATAACAACAATAAACTGTCTCCAGTAGAAATTACACAGTATATCCATAGGGGTTGGGTTTAACCAGCTTTGATTGATTTAATTTGACAGGCAATTACTTTGGAATTAGTATTCTTGTCAATATTTTAATGAAATGGGTTGGCAACTTGAAAACTCTAAATCACCTGATATTTCCTATTAAGTATAATTAGTGTTTTTGATAGAATCACAAATTTCTGAGTTGTGAGACTAATATAGCTATCTCTCTTTAGAAAACTAAAAGCTATGTCATCTTTTTATTTTAGTGCTTGATAACTTAATTCATCAATATAAACATTTTTAAATACAATAAATAGTTTGTTTTTATGAAACAAGTTAATAGTTTTTAAGGCAAAGAAAAACACATTAATAAACATAGACTTTTCAAAAGTACCTGTGATTTACCACTAGTAAAAAAGTACCACAAGTAAAAAAAAGTACCACAAGTAAAAAAAAGTACCACAAGTAAAAAAAGGTTTATTTACTTTAAACCACTGATTTAAAGTCTTATTTTCGAACATTTGAATTCCTATATATTTGAGATATATATAGATATATAGAGAAATATGTTAGATATAAGACATATGATATGAGATATAAGTACATATATATTTTAATGTATAAAAATACACATATAAGTATTTTTATATAAGTACATATATATTTTTATATGTATAGATTTGAGATGTGTATGTATTAGATATCAATTAGTTCCCTGCAAAATATTGGTTTTTGTCTTTCCACTGACTGGAAAGTATTCTGCTTCTTTGACAACTCTACAAATGCAATTCACTCTTTGGCTTATGTCCCAAACATATTAATAATTCAGAATCAAGTCAAGTGGTAGTTTCAAATCAGTATCTATGTTGAATAAAATTTATCATGTGGTGAAAAGTCATTGAATATGATTTCTGCTCTCTGGACAAACAATTCTGCTATCTTAAATAGTAAATACCACAACAGACTCTGAAATTAAGATAACATGCTAATTGTTTTTTTGATCTCTGGGTGAGATGTTAAAATTATCAATTACTAATTCAATTATTAATTTTCTTCCTTAGAAGAAAACCTATTATTAATACAGGGGCATTGGCAGTGATAGTACTAACTAGATTATTCAGCGTTGGTTAAATCAGCTGAGATTCTAGCTGATAGATTTTAACTGTTAAAACAGTAAAAGACCTCTTTATAACAGTCTCCACAGGAAGAAGCAGCTCTGTAATCGCAAGGCTCTAAAGGATCTGAATATGAAAAATTCACTGTATCACTCCATTTTACAAACACGTTTTCCTATAAAGTAAGTCTCCATTCCAGGCCACTTCTAGGTTGAAAAGATTGTGCTACATACTGAGAAACAAATGAAGAAAAGTAAGAGTGACCCTGCCCTCAGGGAACCCACATCTTTTCCACTGGGGAGGCTGGTCAAACTCAAAGATACATCTCACACAACTGAGAAAGTCACAAGCACCAGAGGAGAGAAAGGAACAAAGCATAATGGTAAGGTAGTCTACATCCAGCAAGTTAAGATTCCAAAGCACTGAATTCATTTACTTAGTTCTAATCACATGTCAGCCACTTGAGCAGTTGTTTGGCCTTACTTTGAGATGTTTTACAAATCCTTTCCTGCAAGTTACTTGGACCTTCCAGAATTTGGGCTTCTTTTATAAAGACATAGTTATGAGTAGCATTCAAAACTTCTGCAAAACACCTGAGTGTCATTTGTCTAATGACAACCTCTCTTGTATCTTCAGTGAAATTTAGTATAAATCCTATCTCCACGATACAATATAATGTACAAATACGTGATCACACCACAAAAATCACTTGACTTCCAACACAAACCACGTGGGAATAAAATGATGTTGGACAATAAAACACACAACAGATTTCAGTCCTAGCATTTCAAATATAGAATTAAATTCCTTTTTTTTTTTTTTTTGAAGATTTTATTTATTTGACAGAGAGAAACACAGCGAGAGAGGGAACACAAGCAGAGGGAACGGTAGCGGGAGAAGCAGGCTTCCTGCCGAGCAGAGAGCCTGATGCGGGGCTCAATCCCAGGCCCCTGGGATCCGACCTGGGCCGAAGGCAGACGCTTAACGACTGAGCCACCCAGGCACCCCTAAATTCCTATATTTTATGTCACAATTACAAATATTAATCCAAAAAGTGATATAATAAATCTCGTATCTCTAAAACAAGGTGGAAGTCAGTTAACATAAATGGTACATGTTGCCAATTACTCACCCACAATAAACTCTGAATTCTGCTGGCAGTTAATGTCACTAGCATAGGCTTCACTAGAATGTCCAAGGGCAACCTGAATACCTTTAATTATATTTACTTTCAGGCAGTGATTCTCAAACCTGGTAGTATATTATGAATCAACTAGGGAGCTTTTGAAATATGCTGACATTTTTACACAGAGATTCTAATGTAATTACTGTATGGTAACCAAGACATGTTTTACATGAAGCCACAAATCACTGTTCTAAGGAAAACCTGATATTTCAATTCTTTATGACTTTACAGTTTAGTGTAAGTATAAAAAACTAGATATTTGGGATGCCTGGGTGGCTCAGTTGGTTAAACAGCTGCCTTCGGCTCAGGTCATGATCCCAGGGTCCTGGGATCGAATCCCACATTGGGCCCCTTGCTCAGCAGGGAGCCTGCTTCTCCCTCTGCCTTTGCCTGCTTGTGCTCTCTCTCTGACAAATAAATAAATAAAATCTTTAAAACAAAACAAAACAAAAACTAGATATTTTAGGGAGGAAGAGAAAAAATCATTTCTGGTTTTGGGCAAAACATCTGTCCTATGGGTTATAGAAGAGATATTTTGTGATAGACAAAATTATAATTTGTAGAAAGTAGGCTGACTAAAAAAAGGACTTAATTTATTGTATGTAATCAGATTAAAGCCTTTTTGATATGTTTCTTTAATGTGAGTTGGCTCATACACATTTGCTAAACTAAAGAATAATGTCAGTATAGCACAGAAGTTATATTGTGTTTTTTACATGTGTGTGTGTTTTTTTCCAGTAAAATAATGATTTGAATCAATCAGGGCATTATTTAAAGAAAGTCTAAACAATATAGAAAATTCTTTTTTTTTTTTTTTTAAAGATTTTATTTATTTGACAGTGAGAAACACAGCGAGAGAGGGAACACAAGCAGAGGGAATGGTAGCAGGAGAAGCAGGCTTCCTGCCCAGCAGGGAGCCCGATGCGGGGCTCGATCCCAGGACCCTGGGATCATGACCTGAGCCGAAGGCAGACGCTTAACGACTGAGCCACCCAGTCACCCAATATAGAAAATTCTTTAACAAAACTCCTGAAAATTCTAGGAAGGAGGGGCTTCAAAAACTGCTACCCTTGAGGTGCCTGGCTGGCTCAATCAGTGAAGCATGCAACTCTTTATCTTGGGGTTGTGAGTTTGAGCCCCACATTGAGGCTTGTAAGAAATTACTTAAAAAATAAAATCTTTAAAAAAATAAAAAGTAAAAAAAAATCTTTAAAAACAAAAACCAAAAAAACTGCTACCCTTTCCACTTTGTTAAGCTAGTCAAGGAAGCTAAGGATGCAGATGAGGAAGTTGCAAAAGCATTTGTTCCTATATTGAAAAAGGATTAACAAAGATTAACAAAGAGAATCTTTTCAACAAAATTATGCTGGAACAAGTGAACATTCACATGCAGAAAAGTGAATCTAGACACAGACCTAATATCTTTCACAGATTAACTCAAAATGTAGCATAGAGCTCTAGTTGTAAAACACAAAACTATAAAACTTTTAGAAGATAACAAAGGAGAAAACCTTGATGACCTTGAGTATGGTGATGCCTTTTTTGGTACAATATCAAAGACATGTACCATGAAAGAAATAAGTGATAAGCTGAACTCTGTTAAAATTCAAAACTTTTGCTCTGCAAGACAATACCAAGAAAATCAGAAAATAAGTCACGGATTGGGAGAAAAGATTTACTAAAAACACACTTATAATCAAAGACTGTCACCTAAAACAAAGAACTATTAAAATTCAACACGAGGAAAACAAACCTGATTAAAAAGTGGGCCAATAATCTTAATAGACATCCCCAAAGAAGATATACAAATGGCAAACAAGCACATTAAAAAAAAATGCTCCACATATGTTAACAGGGAAATGCAAATAAAAACAAGATACTACTACACACCTGTAATAATGGTCAAAATCCTGAACATTGACAACACCAAATGTTGGTAAGGATATGGAGCAACAGGAACTCTCATTCTCTGCTTCTGGGAATGCAAAATGGTACAGCTACTTTGGAAGACAGTTTGGTGGTTTCTTATAAAACTAAACATGTTCTTACCATTCGATCCAGCAATCATAGTCCCTGGTATCTATCCAAAGGAGTTGAAAGCTTATGTCTATATAAAAATCCGTAAACAGATGTTTATAGCAGATTTATTCCTAACTGCCAAAACTTGGAAGCAACTAAGATGTCCTTCAGTAGGTAAATGGATACATTTTGTAAAATCCACATAATGGAATATTATTCAGTGCTAAAAAGAGCTATCAAGCCATAATAAGACATGGAAGAATCTTCAATGCATATCACTAAGTGAAAGAAGTCAATCTGAAAAAGCTAAATATAGTATGATTCTAACTATATGATACTCTGGAAAAGGCAAAGAAAAAAAAATAGAGACCATACAAAGACCAATGGTTACTAGGGGCAGGAACAGATGATTAGGCAGAGCACAGAGGATTTTTAGGACACTGACGAGACTCTGTATGATAATGATGGATATATGTCATTGTACACTTATGCAAAAACCAAACCCTTATGCGCAACACCAAGAGTAAATAAATGATAAGGTAAACCATGGACTTCCGATGATTTTGATGCATCAATGTAGGTTCATCCTTGGTTAAAAACATGTACCACTCCAGGGGTGCCTGGGTGGCTCAGTTGGTTAGGTGTCTGCCTTTGGTTTGGGTCATGATCTCGGGGTCCTGGGATCGAGCCCCGCATTGGACTCTCTGCTTGGCGGGGAGCCTGCTTCCCCCCCCTCTCTACCTGCCTCTCTGCCTACTTGTGATCTCTCTCTCTGTGTCAAATAAATAAATAAAATCTTAAAAAAAAAAAAAAGTACCATTCTGGTGAGTGATGTTGATATGGGAGAAACTCATGAGTGGGATTGGGGGGAATATTGGGAAATTTCTGTATCTCCTTCTCAATTTTGTTGTAAACCTAAAACTCCTCTAAAAAATAGCCTTAATAACAAAACACTCGATTAACAGAGTATACACACTAAGTCAGCTATTTAATTCTGATAACTGGTCTTCATTTAGAGCAAATGTCACATACTGAAAGAGGCAGCATGAATTCTAGAGTGCAAGGATGCAAAGAATCAACTGGACTGTGACTGTGAATGTAAATCCAATGGAGATTTAACTTCGCTACTCTTTTTATTAGGACTGCTCTGGTTACACAGTTATACTGGTTTTGAGTTATCTGTCCCCAACCCTATTCCCCACTTGAGATCTGTTTTCATTGTGTGATTTGTGGAATGCAAAGTTTTTCAGGAATGAATCTAAGGTTACTAGGGCAGAAACACCCGTGTGATTTGTATACAGCAAAGTATTCTTAGGGCACAATACATTGGGAGAGAGGAAGGCATCTACTGGCAAAGTCTGATAATATAGCTCTGCCTTTGGACTTTTAGAGGACCTTAATAAAAGAAGCTGGGGCTGGGGAATCAGGGTACTCTAAATACTGAAAAAGGGCTTCCAGTATAGCATATCATAGGTTGCCAGCTAATGAGGACCTAGAATCAAAACTCTACTTCAAAGATAAGAAAACTATGACCTAAAAGCTTTTTTCTACTTCACTTGCATCCCTAGTAAAGCTTTAAAGGCCTTCTTATATAGGCCAATGCTCATTATGCCGAATAACTGGCTATTTTAACTGTTTTGGCATCACATTATAACCAAGTTGACAAGGAGGCTTTGTCCTTCCCCAATGCAGTTCCAGTTTTATTTTGCAAAACAATGAGGAAATAGTGGCCTTTTTTTTTTTTTTAAACCCAAACTGCTTCATAACCAATTTTACTGGAATGGATCTATTAAAAAAATATCCAGATATAAAATTGCCATACAGAGAGATAAAAATATTAAATGGAGAAAGATAATCAAGTATTACTCAAGAGTCCCAGTCTGTAAGATCTAGGGTACTGACTCATGGAATAAAACACTGATATAAAAAAAATGTACTCTTCCAAAGTGAAGAAACTCAAGGAATTTAGATTAAAACAAAAATGCCTAAATGACTATGTATTTCAAGTTATTAAGTGGTACTTAATGAAACCTAATCAGATGTTTATATAAACCACGTAAAACAGATATACAGTAATTATCTTAAAAATAGAGAGTAATTCAAAATAAGCAAGCCAAGGAAAGATTATATGTACTGACAAAATAACAGCAACCCACCCAAAGCTTTGGTATGTTTTACTTTGATAGAAGCATACATGATTTCAGAAAAATCTTCTAACTTTGGATTTGAATTTTGGGTATATAAATATTTGGAAACAATGATCTATAAACTATTCTTTGTACTTCTCTCATTATAAAATCATTCTAAATTTCTCGTGTTCATTATCTTATGTGGGATAAAGTTCTGTATAAAGAACAGAGAAGAGGTTCCTGACTGGCTCAGTCAGTAGAGCATGGAAATCTTTTTTTTTTTTTAAGATTTTATTTATGCATTTATTTGAGAGAGAGAGACAGAGTGTGTGAACAGGGTGGTGGGGGTGGGGGGAGGGAGAGAGAATCTCAACACAGGGCTGGATCTCAGGACCCTGAGATCAAGAACTGAGCCAAAATCAAGAGTCAGTTGCTTAACTGACCGAGTCATGCGGTGCCCTGCACATGTAACTCTTGATCTTGGGATTGTGAGTTCAAGCCCCAGGCTGGATTGTAGAGCTTGCTTAAAAAAAACCAAAACGAAAACCAAACAAACCCACAAAAAACAGAAAGGCAAAATACAACACATTGTAAAACCTTAAGGAACATACACATATACCTTCATATCAAATTATCATGCAGTACCTTTGACTTTTCAGAAATGGCACTCAAAACCACTCCAACTTGGGTCTTACACTGGGCCAGAGTTAAAAAAATATGCTTAGCTTTGCCTGTGAAAGGAAAGACTGAGTTCCTGTTGCTCGAGAATTTCAATCATCTGTGGGAGCATCTAGAGAAATCTTGAGGAGGATCTCTGTTGGGTAAAGCTGCTACCACTGCTATTTTTCAAAGTACAATGGGCTCAGGTCCCCCTTGTAGAATGAGGAAATGTCAACAGTAGAGAAAACTGTTTTTCTCTCTGCCTCTTAGATATGATGCGTCAAAAATTCCTAGTCCTCTTCAAGTCAACTGGCAAAGAGAGGTATATTAACAAAAAAGAATGGGGGGCACCTGGGTGGCTCAGTCGTTAAGTGTCTGCCTTCGGCTCAGGTCATGATCCTGGAGTCCTGGGATCGAGCCCTGCATTGCGCTCCCTGCTCAGTGGGAGGCCTGCTTCTCCCTGTCCCACTCCCCCTGCTTGTGTTACCTCTCTCGCTGTGTCTCTCTCTGTCAAATAAATAAATAAAATCTTAAAAAAAAAAAAAAGAATGGAAAATCAGGGAAGGGGAAAAATGAAGAGGACTTTTAGATGCAGGCACAGGTAAAACAAAAAACGAATAGAAAAACAGCCAGCAAACTAGTCAAATGTTAGCAATTATTCAAAGGGCTGTTCATTGCCCTTCCTTATTCCCCAAACCTCTTCTCATTCTCAGCTCTGAATCTATAAAGCTTTAAAGCATTTAAGAAATAAGACTTTTTGAACAGAACGTAATTATTTTCAAAACATTCTACAGTTAAAACATAATAGGGAGAAGGCTAATTGATGAAACTGACAAAAAATGAGATCAGAATTAAGAAACTAGGCTTCCAAATCCCAGCACTCCATGGAAAAGTGATCACTGATCATGTATGATAGCCACTAAATATAAAAATGCAAAATAAGTTACTTGGGTTATATAAAATAAGCTAATGGGAGAGTAATTCTACTCAACATATCCAATATACCTATATATTAAGACGATATAGTAGTGGTCAAAGGCCTGTAACAGAGCAGAAAGGTGCGTCACTCTGAATCTCACTGAGAGTTGTCATTTCTGCTGTCCTAAAGTAGTAATTTACAATGGAAGAGGAGGACATTGTTATAATCTGAGAAGCTTCATAAACCATTCTTCCAGGTGGAAGTCACTGGGGTGAACAAACTTGTACTCAGAGGAATAAAGAACAGAAAGCCCATGAATATCAAAGATGTAATTCCTACATTTATAAAAAGGTAAATATACTTTTTTGGTGCATTAATTAATTTCTAGGAAACTTCAAGGATGAGTCTGTGTAATTTCTAATAATTTCGTAAGAGAAGAAACAGAACTATAAAGAGCCATGGGATATTTTAGGAAACAAGGAAACACAACATTACTGGCATTGCTAATTTTTGGTGAAGCAATTGTTCTAGAAGTGCAATAGAACTTAGGGCTTTTAATAAGGTTTTCAATGTTTCACACACCTCCATTTTATAATTCTTTTCAGAAGTCTTTACTTGTTGCAGTATACTGGTGAGGTTTTCAAGTATTGGAAATTTTAAAAGTTGTGGCAACTCTTTCCCACCGTATTAAAAAAGTCTTTGTTTTTGATTTGTGATTTTATAGCCAGTGGTAACAATGGACCACTGTTAGTGATTTGCTGACCAGGGAGTAATTATACAGTTATTTTAGGAATTAAAAAAATAAGTGTAGAAATGTTAATAATAGGAGGTAGAGTTGCCTCTCTCTGTAGGGCAATGATAATACTACTCACAGCTTCTACTTGTCCCTATTCTTTAAAGGTTAGCAGAGCACAGTCAGCAACATAACTGCCTCCGGTAGTTTCCTTCTACACCCTTCCTTTTCCAGGGCTGATCCTTCTTTTCTACAGAGAGGCACCCAGTACTGTTCTGGGAGTTCCACCTTTTCTTCCCATTCAAAAAATAAGGCAAAGCTCTCAACTGTCATCTGTATTTCTTGGCTGGTCAATGTAATATTTTGATTCAAAGTCTTACTAGTTTGATTAAGCCATACAGTTTTCTAAAACAAAATTTTCAAACTATAAAAACCAATATATGGTTCACTACAAAACTTTTGAGCGAAATGAAGGGTTAAAACATCAGTAATACCATCATTCAGAAATAACCACAATCAAATTTATGATGATTTTCTTCATCTTATCCCAAAATATATTTTTATTAAAAATCCAAAAAAATAGTTTCTCGATACATGCTTTTCCCCTACTAAATACACCACCGTGTCTCCAGCTGTAGGAGTTCTTTATGTCCTTTCTAGTGAAGCATAACCTGAGTAGGGCCCTATTTTAAGTGTGACCTATTCTTGGGTAGGTATGCAGCTTCTGTTCAAGTTTCTTTTAACCAGAGGTAGGCTAGGGCTCAGAGGAAACAATCAGCATTTTACTAAGGTCAGAGTTTTTTGTTTGTTTGTTTTCATTTTTAAATCTTACTGAATAATTTATTTAAACTTTCTGCCCTTGTGCCACTCTCTCAAGCATGAAGATATCTTTGTAATTTTCATTATTAGACAGTAACCAAGAGCAATTACCCTCTTCAACTGACCTAGAGTTACTATAAATAATTGCCTAACACAAATTAAATTACTGAGTTTGAGTAACTGTTATACACAATCTAGGGTTGGTAACCAATAGTAAGTGAGCCCTGGGAACCAATGACGTATCCATGACTAGAGTAGAGTGGTTCTCAAAGTGTGACCCTCAGACCAGCACCATCATTATCCCCTGGAAAGTCCTCAGAAATGCAAATTACTTGACCCCGGTCCAGGAAGGACCAACTAAATGAGAAATTCTGAGGGTGGAGTCTAGAAGTCTGCATTTTAATGAGGCCTCCAGGTTAATAACCACACTGGCCTCGAAATCTAACACCATAAGATCTTCTAGAAAAATTAAGTTTTTCATAGTGTACAAGGGGGACAGATGCAAAAACAGGACTGGCGGAAGGCAGATACCTGGTCAGGGAGAACTTGCTGTGTCATAACACCACTGGGATTTAGTAAAGTAATTCAGATTTCTTCCCAGAGGGATTAGGACCACAATCACCAGGTGCAGACCTAAGTAATCAAATTCTGCGGTAAGGCCCAGAGCAAGATCCCCAGGTGATGCTGACATTAACACGGATCTTCAGAACCTACTGCCCCAGCCTACACTGTTGCCTAAAAAGGATCATTGTAGCTTCTAGGATGTGGCACCTTTCTCTCTAATCCAGTTACCCTCAAACTCCAAGATAGGCTTTATGTTTTTCTATTGCAAAGAGCTATTTTTATTGGTATTACCCAATTTCCTGCAACTGAAACCTGGAGGTGAAAATCTGAGAGAATTACCTTTTTTAAACTAGGCTCCATAGCCCACATTGGGCTTGAACTCAAGACCCTGAGATTAAGGCTTGCATGCTTTGCCAACTGAGCCACGCAGGTGCCCCAAGAACTACCTTTCTGAACAGTAGTTCTGAAGAGCAGGGCCTGAACTTTCATGGAGTCTGAGAACCCAAGAGGCTGAATACATAAATGTGTATATGCACATATATTCCTTAGGGAGAAGAATTCACAGCTTTTACTAGATTCTTAAGGGTATCTGTGATGCTCATAAAAGCTTAAAAACAAAACCACACACACACACACACACACACGAAAAGCCCACTTGTCTAGGAAGCAAATGGTGTCTATGTAAAAGTGAGATGAATACTACATAAGATGCTGACCTCGTGGAGCAAAGGTCACACAATGAAAACCAGTGAACATTTCACACAAATGAAAACTAATGGCTTATACTGAATAATGCCGAAGAGTGAGAAAAATTTGAGGAGCTATCTACTGCCATGATGTGATGACCTAATACTGTAAAAGCTGGGGCCTTTGCAGAAGGGTGCTTTACTCTCTTTAAGGCCAAACTGATGAAGATGATAGTTTGTTTCCTAACATTATGCTAGGAAATTTATATAACACCTGTTTTAATTATCAGAAACATCTTGATAATGAGGAAGACTGTTTTATTATTATGTAGTGAGAGAATAATAAAGTTTTTTAAAAAAATATTTATTTTAGAGAAAGAGAGAGTACACACGGAGGAGGGGCAGAGGGAGAGGGAGACAGAATCTCAAGCAGACTCCTCACTGAGTGCCAAGCCCGAGGTGAGGCTTGATCTCATGACCTCAAGATAATGACCAAGGATGATATCAAGAGTTGGACATCAATCACCTGAGCAACACAGGTGTCCCAAGAAAGATAAACAGTTTTAAACTCATTTCAATAGGTCACTGACAACCAACAGTGGCAATAGCTTTGTTCAGTGACTATGCTGCCAATGGTTAAGGTCAACCAATCTGCACACACTCCTGCTTCGGAGACTCTGATGCTCCCCTGACTTCTACAAGTCTCCAAACCCAAAATAAACAGCAGCCTGCTTTGTTCAGAAGGCCCATGTTTTTACAAGTACAGGTCTCCACTGTCCAACAATAGTAAATCTAGCCTTTTGTTTCAGATATTGAATAGTAACTTCTTTCTTGACCAGAGGAAGGTTATAGAGGGTTATACATCCAATAAGAGTCAAGAGGATTGGGATACAAGCAGTCTGACTCTAGACCCTAAGCTTTTTAAGTCATTATAGTCACCCTAAACAAATATCTTAACATTTGGAGTATGATGGTTTATATGGAGACCCTGATTTTCCTTTCCTTTTCTTGACTGTAGAAATGTTATTTAAAGACAGTATATGTTGGGGGGGTGCACCTGGGTGGCTCAGTTGGTTAAGTGCTTGCCTTTGGCTCGGGTCATGATCCTGGGGTCCTGGGATTGAGCCCTATGTTGGGCTTCCTGCTCAGCAGGGAGTCTGCTTTTCTCTCCCTCTGCTCCTCCACCCCGCTAGTGCTCTCTCTATTGTTTGCTCTAATAAATAAATAAAATCTTCTAAAAATAGACAATATATGGTAATTTATTATGCAGCTAATTTTATTCTTCTATGGATACTGTGAACATGTTAAGTCCCTATAAAGTTAGGCAGTATTATCCATCAACTTTTATAACTCAAAGTTTCCATTTTTAAAAACTGAAACACATTTAAAACATAATAATCTCTTGAATGTTAAGCTGCAAAGAGTTTCTAAATATATTTTTGTACTAAGACAAAATATATCTTAGAAAATATACCTTGTATATTGTTTACAAAACATTCTCAGAGATAATCCCATAGAAAAAATTTTTTCTGTTATTCAACTACCTTTACTGATATAATTAACTTAATAGCTTTCGAGGTGTTAATAAAGAAAATAAATCACGTCCAGTGTATTTTTTGTAAATAAAAAATTAAGACAAACAGATAATCTCTAAAAAAAAAAACCCCTGAAACTAAAAATATTGTTTGCCACGGGAACTGAAAGTCCAAGTTCTCTTGGTAATGAATATCTTCCCTACGATGCTCTCCCTTTGGCTTTCTTTCTAAGCTTTAATATAAAGTTAAAAATTCTTGGTCAAAATCTTGGCCATTTTAAGATCTATAAATTGGGCAAGCAGTCTATACACATGGCTCAATAATAATCTTTTTTCTATTTTATTGCTTTTTAAAATGTCTCGTTATTTTGGAAAACAGAATATAAAGGGAGATGAACTCTACTGAGCCTGTAAAACTAGAAGGGCAGATTGAAGGAAGGAAGAGAGCTATTAAATGCAAGCAGGCTGAGAGCAGTGTACAAAACTCACTGCAGAAAAATAAAAAGTAATGGGTTAGGCAACACCAAATTCTACAGAAAATGAGTACACCCTTGGTACTCATATGCTACGAGACAATGAACAGAAGAATAAATGTTTTGTAGAGGACAAGACTCTAAACTTTTAACACAGTGCTTAAAAAACTAAATAGAATTCTAAGGTGTTTATTGCCTTCGTATAAGTCAAGGATGTTATTTAAAAATGAAATAACTAACTTTATTTTGAACAAAGGGTAGTTAAGGTCACCTTGCTTTAAAACAGTTTTCTACTACAGAGTGTTCAAGCAAAGCAAGCAGAATGACACAAGATCTTTGGGTAGAGGCTTTGATATTCAACAGGATTAAAAAAACGAGCATTGGTGTCTTTTAATGCAGAGAAGATTATGAAGAAACTCATGAAAACAGACATAATTCCAAAGGAACCACAAAGGTTAAAGAATATAAGGGCCCAGTGTATCCATTACATGTGATAATATTCAGAAAAGCAGCAGCAGAAAAACAAATGGGGGTGAGATTAACACTAAAAAATGAGATTTCTGTTTTCACCTTCAACACAAGTTATCATTCTTTTCTCCCAGAAAAAGGAAGAAATGGTTATCAATAATGACCCAACGAAGCAATCACTTTTCTTAATTTGAAAATAAAAACAACCAGAAAGTAGGCATAGCTAGGTATATCAAGTGTCATCCATAGCTCTTCTTGGGATTTAGCAAACTTTGCATCTTCTCATTTTTTACAGGCAGAACACCAAACTGTTGGCTGTTAGGTAAAACAGACTTTACAAATGGTAAAATCAGAAACAGTTGGATCTCCAGGTACATTCATTGCTAGTTTTAAAGGAAAATGTCAGAGCTGAAGCTTCATTCCAATTACTCAAGCACCTGGGTGAAACAGACAGCCTTCAGCACAGGGGAGGCCCAGTAGGGAATTCAAAGACTAATGCAGTGCCCAGAAAAACACCTTTAAAATTTTTGAAGCTACTTAATGGAATGAAATTTTTTGGTGGTTAGAATCTTCCCAAGCTGCCCGAGCAAACCTATGAGCAGGAGAACCGCTGAGGCAAGTTTGACTTAAAGACCATCGTTAGGGTTTCTGGTGGCCTACCATTACAAACTCTAATCTCTTTCTCATACGCATTCCTGTGATTAGATACGACTGACATTAACAATTCCACCAAATCCTGAATCCTTAAGACTAAAAGAAAAAAAAATGTTCCAAATTTGTAAGAAGTGAATCACAGATGAGAAAAATGCAATCACTCTGTGCTGTAACTATTCATTGCAGAAGTCAGAAAAGATGTAACAGACACCAGAGTAGGCACAAATTTCTGGTTCTACCACTTTTGCTCCCTATTCAGTCTCCTGATTTCAATCTCTTCTTGCCGTAGTTTTAGAAAACTGATGCATTCCTTATACCCTGAAATGTAATATGAAAATTAAAATTTATCTGGTAACTAAGGGTGAGCCCTTTCCAAAAATAACTGCCCTATAAAAGCAAGACAGGGGTGTTTAGTCAAGAATACCCTTATGTTAATTTAATCATAGGAAAAAAAAATAGAAACGACCTGATATCCAACAATAAAAGAATGATTAAATGAATCACAGAAATTAAGTCATTAAAAATGTGTTTCAAGAGATTTAATGGCATGCGAAATACTCAAGAAAAATTACACAAAAGCCTATTTATATTACGATCCCTATTTTAAAAAAACATGTAACATATTTTTAAACAAAAGGAACTACCAAACAAGGACAACACAAAAAGCTAAGCTGGATGAGGGAAACGAATTTCTTTTGTTATCTTTACCTATGCTAGAAGACTTTATGCCCCTATTTCAGGAATTTTGCCCAGGATAGATGCATTCATCCACTTGGTAATTGTTTAAAAGAAAGTTTTTTCCTAACGTATTTCTAATTGCTTTGTAAATGTATATTGGTGAATTTGCATTATCTACCGACTTGGTATCTGGGACTCTCCAGGAAGTTATTCCTTTTCTAGGAGGGGCATACTAGAGGTGGAAGGTCTTAAGTGAGGACTGCTCAGTCTGAGCTGCTACTTCGGTGCAGGTGCCAGCACATTTAAATCTTTACCTGCCAATTTCTCTAAGAAAAGATCACAGAAGATTCAAATCTCTCCGAAAACTCTGCCTTTTTCTCTCTTTCCTCTTTTATTTATTTATTCATTCATTCATTCATTTATAAAGATTTCATTTATTTATGTGACACAGAGAGAGAGAGAGGGAGAGAGATCACAAGTAGGCAGAGAGGCAGGCAGAAAGAGAGGGGGAAGCAGGCTCCTGACTGAGCAGAGAGCCCAGGACCCTGAGATCATGACCTGAGCCACCCAGGCCCTCCTCTTTCCTCTTTTAAGTAAAAGTCCCTTTGGACACTCTAAGCAAAAACATGAAGAGCAAACAAAGAAACAAACTTACTGAATAGTGACTCTGAAATTAGTTTCTTAATTAACTTTTTAAGTGGTTGCTTAATTCAGAATATGCATCCCCTATAAAAGTACTAAAAAAAAAAAAACCAAACAAATTTTGGGGATGTATCTGTGGCTTTGTTTCCCTTCTATGGATTTGAGGGTTATGATACTCTTTATTCCTCATCTTTATTCTTGTGCAAATCAGCATTAGGTGTTTCAAGAAGAAAACTGATTTTCCTTCTGAAATTTAGAATACAACAAAAGCAAAACTCCATCAATTAACCTTTTATAATATATGGTAGAGTAACAAAACTTGCTTTAGTTTAATTCATGCAAAAATATAAAAATTCATTTTATTTTATTATATTTGGGGATAATGAAAAAAAATCAGAACATCTGCTGGCATGTTAAATGTCTTTCTAATTAAATCTAGCAGTTGAATGAATCAATTCATTAACAATAAGCCTAGTTTATTATCTGATGAATACAGATGGTTAATATCAGGAAGAGTAAAAGAATCTCAAAAAACACGAAAACAATTGCAAAGTGACATGGGCAACAGAGGGAATAGTATTTGAAGCAAAGGAATACTATTAAAACAAAAAACAAAAGGCTGTCTGTTTAACCCAGGTGCTTGAGTGATATAGAATCAGTAGGTAAAAATATGTGTTGATTATGTTGATAGTCATCAAGACATGATCTTTGTAGTCAGTGACTTACGTAACCCCTTTGAAAAATAATAGCTCAACATAATAATCTTCAGAAATCTGTTAAACTCCTTATACAAAACACTGTATTCTTTTCTGAGATATTGCTAGATAAATCAAAGCACATTATAATCCATTATCCCATGGAAAGAATCTAGAATTTTATTTTTTTTAAAGATTTTATTTATTTGACAGAGAGAAACACAGCAAGAGAGGGAACACAAAGAGAGGGAATGGTAGCGGGAGAAGCAGGCTTCTTCTTGCCGAGCAGGGAGCCCCATGCGGGGTTTGATCCCACGACCCTGGGATCATGACCTGAGCCGTAAAGGCAGATGCTTAATGACTGAGCCACCCTGGCGCCCCAAGAATCTAGAATTTAAAAAAAAATTCCCAATTCTAATCACATTTCCCCAATACTTTGAATTTTGGATGAGTGTAGAAATACAAAGAAAGATTTTTTTAATACGGTCTGAACAATTTGGTGCAAGAATTTTGGTAAATAAGTATCTCAAACAAGCACAAAAACACTCTATCCTATCCCCTAGTTTAATACTTCATTAATGGAGTTCCCTGGAGATTTTCTAAAATGGTTAACACATCCTTCCTCAAGGGCAGAGATATAGTCTTCCTCTTTCCAGATCCCTGGTATATGGTAACTTCGTTTAAAGGATTTTTGTTATTTCTGCATATAAGACATTATGGAGATAATTTTGGGTTATAGCAATAGCTTAAGTTACTACAGCTGAGAGAATGGAACAAAAAATTTCAAATCTGGTTTCAGAAAGACCATAACTTGTTTATCATGCCTATAGTATGTAAACATCTCCCTTCATTCCAAAATATTTATTGAAAATCTACAGTATACTAGGCACCAAGCTAGGAGAAAAGACTAAAGAGAGGAAGACATGGATTCTGTTTCCAAGCATAAGTAGAAACACAAGTGATTATGGCATGTTATAAATAATGATACATGCAAGGTACAAGGAAAATCCAGGGTATGGAGGGCATTTAAGTCTGCCAATCAAAGATTAGGACTTATCTGAATTATGAGTACTATACGGGAGAAGCAAGCCTAGTTGGAACAGCAGGGAGACCATGAACACTTCAAGGAGAAATATGGCAGAAGGGCAGAGATAGCATTTCAGGGAGCTATGAATATTACTAATATTCAGAGATCTGACTGCAATAAGGAAGTAATAGTAATGGTTCTGGTGGAATATAGGAGGGTCTGAATTAGGGCAGTGGTGATCAACAGGAGCAAATGTCAGGTGCTTAGCAGGTGAGTGATAGAATCACTCTGCTGCTATTGTTTCCTTGGACTAAGAGACCGCTGGATTCCCGACCAGAAGAATCTTACTTATCTTGATTTCTGAATCCTGTTTGGCTGTTTTTGTTTTTTCACTATGTCTGATAGCCTGGCTTTCAAATTGGATCTGACTATCAACAAGTGCAACTCCTTAGGCATACGGATAGTTCAGTTTTTGCAATAACCAGCAATTTTAAATATTTTCACCCTGCCTCTCCAGCTCAAATTTCTGACCTCTCTCTTACAACTTTACATGACAAAGTAAACTTGTCCTTTTTGCAGTTCTCTATTACGTCTACTTCCTATTTTTTGTTCTCTAAGTTATGGCCTCTAAAAGATTCTGCTTTAATTGCCTGCATTTGATGCATTATGGGATATAAAGGATGGATTACTACAAGGAGAAACAGCACTCTTTAAAATACTCCTTTCAAAAAGGGGGCTACCTGTCATCACCGGCACATCAAAACATT
The DNA here is from genome assembly GCA_028646535.1 of Procyon lotor. Taxonomy (NCBI): domain Eukaryota; kingdom Metazoa; phylum Chordata; class Mammalia; order Carnivora; family Procyonidae; genus Procyon; species Procyon lotor. Next base: position 30,498,235 of record CM053614.1, read on the forward strand.
AGAAATGATAACAACAATAACAAACCCCCCCCAAAAAACCACATGCTTTTATAGTCTGAGTCATTACTTGTTATCATTCTTAATGGCAATTACTTAGCTTTTTCTTATGCTTGTTAATAATGGATAAATAAGGACTAAATATCTCTTTTCATTGGTTGAAATCAGTCAGACACTCTCCACTGCCATATTTTATCTTAACACAAACTGGAATTCAGCTAACATTTCTAATCATTTTTGCAGAAGCCATCACAAACTGGATGTGATGCTGCTGCCTACTACAGTACTGTTCGCCCGTACAGCAGTGGTTCCTAAGCTTCAGTGTACCTCCAAATCACCTGAAGGACTTGTTAAACCAGAGTACTGAGCTCCATCTCAAGCTGCTCATTCAGTAGTTCTGGGGTGTGGCATGTGAATTTGTATTTCCAGGTGATGTTGACGCAGCCGGGCAACCATGTTTTGAGAACCACTGTCCTACACCAACAAGGGGGTAGGAATGCAAGGTAAAAGGTGGTATCCCACTTATGGTTTATCACCCTTCAAAAAAAAGCTTCTCTAAATTAGATTGCAATTCTGGTCAAACTGTTTAAGAGGTTAAGTCTTAATCATGGGAAAGATTCCAAAGTATCAATTCCTTTTAAGGAAAGAAAATAATAAATGCAACTGTGTTTCATGGCTATTTTAACAGAGATGCTCTGTGGGAGAGCTTAAGATGTTGCAGTTTCATTAGCATGATCCAGTGTTGCTATGGGGACCAACTGGAGAGGAGTCATCAGTACACAAGAAAATGAAAATAGAGGAATTGATGAAGTAAAACAACAAGAACAAACATTCCTGAGAAAATAAAGCCAAATCATATTGCCCATTTTCTGGCATTTACATAAATTAAGGCATAAATTCTCCTTTAACAATGAGATGTAGCCACATACAGATAGCACCATCTTTAGTAGATGCACAATTCCTCTGCAATTCAGGGAGAGAAGCAAAAACAAAATCTTTTAAAAAGGAGAAGGAAATGGCAGGAGGGGTTTTTATTAAGTACTGTTAGGCATGATGACCATGAGACTAGTGGCTGTGCAGAAAGGAACATTTTGCCCACTTGGACCCAGTGCTGCACAATAGGGAGATGGAAGGCTCAGGCAGGTATGACACACAGCTCTGGGGACTGAGAAAGGGAGAAGGTAGGAGGATGGCCTGTTCTTAGTCTCTTAAAAAACGAAACTAACAAGAGCCAGAGAGGAAGGAAGAACCTGAAATAAACATCAATTCTTCATCTAAACCATCCTGTACCTGCTTCTAGTCTCCCTTCTTCAAGTCTTTTATCACATCAGTTCCTAAAATTAAAACCGTAGTATCTCCCTATTTTCTCAACACATCTCAACTTTTCTGCCTACTTTTCTAGCTTATACTTTATATCTATCCACTTTCTTTAAAAGACTTTATTTAATTGTTTGACAGAGACAGACTCAGTGAGAGAGGGAACACAAGCAGGGGGAGTGGGAAAGGGAGAAGCAGACTTCCCGCTGAGGAGGAAGCTGATGTGTGGCTCGATCCCAAGACCCTAGAATCATGACCTGGCTCAGGCCCACTTAACGACTGGGCCACCCACGCGCCCTATGTATATCCACTTTTTTTTTTTTTAAAGATTTTATTTATTTATTTGACTGAGAGAGATCTCAAGTAGGCAGAGAGACAGGCAGAGAGGAGGAAGCAGGCTCCCTACTGAGCAGAGAGCCCCTTGCATGGCTTGATCCCAGGACCCTGAGACCATGACCTGAGCAGAAGGCAGAGGTTTTAACCCACTGAGCCACCTAAGCGCCCCATCTACCCACTTTTTAAAATGAATTTTTTAAAAAGAATTTGAGAAAGAGCGAGTGAGCATGTGCATGCATGCATGAGTGTGGGGAGGGGCAAAGGGAGAGAATCTTTAAGCAGACTCCCTGCTCAGTGTGGAGCTGGTCGAGGGGCTCAATCCCTGGACCCAAGAGATCACAAGCTGAGCAGAAACCAAGAGTCAGGCACTCAACCAAATGAGCCACCCAGACACCTAGTCTATCTACTTTTCTTATCTAAATTTCCCACTATTGCTCTTATTGTCTATGTCCTTTTTTAACAAAAACTTGGAAGAAATTCCTACTCGGAGCTTTCCTGTCTTTGTCAGATGCCACATTTATGTCCTAACTTTAATAATTTTTAACTGTAATCCCAGATGCCTCAGATCCCAAGGAGTCCCAGTGGGGATGATGGGACAACCAGAACAGATAGCTCCTTGGCCTCCCCCCACTCTCTTTAGCCAAAGAGGCCTAGTTTTATAGGTTTTATATGTTGGGATTTTGTGCAAGATAATTTGGAAAATAGTTCCATCACTTAAAAAAAACCTTGAGAAATACTGCTAATATACTAAATCATTTGCCACTCAACAAAAATATTGTTACTAGTACTTCTGTTTTACATGCATATGTTTAGTTTCATAAATTATACTCGGAGCTCCTTAAAAGTAGCTTATCTATCTTTTCCCCACTGTGCTCAGCCCAGTGCCGAGGTAAAGCAGTGCATTCTGTTAACTGATTCATTTTTAAATTCATTTTATAAATGATCTGGTAAAATTCATACTGAGGTGACAAATTCTGAGGTGACTGACACAATATTCTGCCTGTGAGTAATATCTCACATAAAAAAAAACAACAGCTCTTGATATAAGTTAGTGTATAATGCAAAAGAATGGATTGATAATGATTTTTTTTTTTTTTTTAATCAGCAGCAAACCCACAGGACAGACTTTTGAGGAATAGAGACCTTTCCAATGCCACTCAAATCAGGCCATCTAAATTTGAAGTTAATTTGTGAGAATGCCCCAGTTTTGTGATGTTATTGATAATTTCTCAGTTCCATTCATGCCTTTTGGGTTTACATAACTTGTTTGTATCCTGGTGCACAAATATATGAACTGGTTCATTTTGCTGAACTACATGCACTGCAAACACCCATTATTTATGTTTTTCTTATCTCATTATTTAAGAAATATGCAGCTAATGAAACATTCATTGATATCGTTACTTCCTTGGAATTACAACTGCATTTGAGATGCAAGAGGCTAGCTTACTGCAACTGAAGAAAAGAGAAGGCCACCAAGCGAAATACTGAACTGAGAACAAAGTGCCTTTGTCACCATAAGACCCTGCTGTTCTTCACGCATTTCCTTAAAAGGGTGAGTGAATAGAGTAAAATAGCACGGTAATATTATTCCTGTGTCCAGTACAGAAATAGAGCTGTGTTTTCGTTAGTCACTAAAGGGGAAAAAAAAACAAAACAAACCCAAAATTCTTTTCTTACAAAAAGGTACATTATAAATATATACAGTGTCTCTAGGAGAAAACCAACTTTGCCTGATTCCTGAAGTCTGTCAAGATAGAATAGCAAAACCAGAATCTTCCTCACTTCCTTCCCTCTGTCTGGTTTCCTTCTATTTCTCTTCTTTCTCCTGCTTTCAACCTATATGAGAACCCTAATAGGAGAGAAGGTAGTTGGAGCTTTAGTTAGCATTCTCTCTCACCTTTCAGCAGCTACACTAGCCCTCAGAGCCTATGAATCCCAAAACAATGTACAGGCCAACTGCTGTCAGTGTCTTGGGGCAGGGGTGAAGGGGCAACAGAAAAGAAGAAATGAAAACTTTAAGAATCAGGAGCCAAAATTACTGGGAAAAGAGGGGTCACTAGCATATCAGAAAACCAGAAAGAGAAATAATTTTTTGAAGGGAAGGCTAAAAAAGAAGAATGTGGAAAAAAATTGTTTTGGACATTGTAAACATAAGCATTTATTCAAAAAACATATAATCTGAGCTCTTCTGCACCAGTAATTAGGCATTCAAAGTAGAAATACAATAACAAGATTTGTGCTACTCTTTCTAGGTAACAACAGACGGAGCACATTATATTTCATTTGTGAAAATTGTAACTGCCTTTTGAAAATTTTTTCTAATCGTATAAATAATTGCATATAATGAGGGAGGCTTTAAAATAATAAATTACAAACATTATGTTTAATGTATATATCAAGATTATAAATAGAAAATGTTGAGTAATGTTTTAGATAACATATCAACTAATCACATGACCATAAATTCTAATCCAGATACTTTACTTTTTTTATTTTTTAAAGACTTATTTCTTTAAAGTAACCTCTACTACTGACATGGGGCTTGAACTTATGACCCCCCGACTGAGATCAAGAGTTGCAAGCATGCTCTACCAACTGAGCAGCCAGAGGCCTCTAATCTAAATACTTTAATAAAGCTGGGCAATCAAATGACATCATAAACTTAGAGACTGTTGGATATCTTTAGCAGAAAGAGGTAATAAAGAAAACCATATACATATATGGCATTAAAACAAACCCCAAAACATCTGTTTAGGGAATAGGCTTCTACTTTATCTCTGTATTCATAAATTTATTTCTATGGTTTTTCTTCTTTAATTCTAAAGAAGCTGAAGTCACTGGTACCCAGAATGTCAAGGGGTCCATTAAGATGAAAAGAGGTATATTATGATCTAAACTTCAACACCAGAAAGAACCCACTTCAAACCTCAATAGGTTGCATAAACTGAGAACCTAGAAGGAAGAATGTTTGTTAAAAGAAGTATGGGTAGGGGGCGCCTGGGTGGCTCAGTCGTTAGGCGTCTGCCTTCGGCCCAGGTCATGATCCTGGCGTCCTGGGATCGAGCCCCGCATCGGGCTTCCTGCTCAGCAGGGAGCCTGCTTTTCCCGCTACCATTCCCTCTGCTTGTGTTCCCTCTCCCGCTGTGTTTCTCTCTGTCAAATAAATAAAATCTTTAAAAAAAAAAAAAGTTAAAAATAGAACTATTTGCCAGCCAGCAATCACATTATTGGATATTTACCTAAAAAATCCAAAAACACTAATTCAAAGGGATACATGCATCTTTATTTATTTTTAAAAAGATTTTATTTATTTATTTGACAGAGAGAGAAAGAGAGAGAGATCACAAGTATACAGAGAGGCAGCAGAGAAAGAAGGGGAAGCAGACTCCCTGCTGAGCTGAGAGCCCGATGTGGGGCTCGATCCCAGGACCCTGAGATCATGACCCGAGCTGAAGACAGAGGCTTTAACCTGCTGAGCCAACCAGGTGCCCCTTTATGTTTATTGCAGCAATATTTACAATAGCCAAACTATGGAAGCAGCCCAAGTGTCCACTGAATGACGAATGGATAAAGTAGATGTGGTGTACACACACCCACACACACACACTGCGGTATTTTTCAGCCATAAAAAATAATGAAATCTTGCATTTCATTTGCAAATTGCCATTTGCAATCATATAGATAGAGTATAATGCTAAGCAAAGTAAGTCAGTCTGAGAAAGACAAATATATACCCTGTGATTTCACTCATATCTAGGATTTAAGAAACAAAATAAATGAGTAAAGGGAAAGAGAGAGAGAGAAACTGATAGACTCTTACAGAAAACTGATGGCTAGCAGAGGGAAGGTGGGTGGGGACATGGGTGAAATAGGTGAAGAGGATTAAGGACAGCATTTGTTAATCATGAGCACCAGGTGATGTATGGAAGTGTTGAATCACTATACTGTACACCTGAAACTAATATTACACTACACATTAACCAGAATTAAAATAAACACTTAAAAATAAAAACATATATATCCCTATCTATCTATCTACATCTATATGAGCAAAGTGTATCACAGTCATAATCCTCAAATGGGAGATGACATAAGAAACCAATAATGGAAATGAAAGGTTAAGAAGAGGAAATGTTGGGCTACTTTTTGGGTATTGCCAAAGAGTCAACAAGAACTTTTCACAGAAAAGGTGAAGATGATACCGAAACTTATGTCTTAAGGAATGAGTAGGGGTTGTAAGGTAGAAATGCAGGAAAAAGATACCTTAGGCAGAGAATATATGACTTATGGTTAGACTGGTCAAAGATGATAAACTTACTCAAAATGAGCAAAGGTAATGGAAGTGGATTATTCAAGTACCTCTGGGCTTTTAGAATGACCAGCCATCACTCTGAAGATTGCAAGGTATCCCAGGGACTACAGATAAAACTGGTGTGGTAAGGTTAATGAGATTAAGAACCGCATCACCAGATTTTAACATTTGATATACAATTGTTCTTCAGAGTTAGGACTCAGGGGATATTGAAGGAATATCATCCCAGAAAGCAGCTTCAACTATAATGTCTAGACTGTCATCAAACACTATTAGTGTGCCATGATTTGTGCACACACAGATACTTACACTACCAGTAATCTCAGAGAAGTGGCCTCAATTCTCAGTACTTATTTGCAATCTGGCTTCCAAATTAATTGCAAATAGGAAAATCAACTCAAAATAGGAAGTCACACTTATAAATTCAGAGCATTATCCTATGTGAATTAAGTGTTAATCCATAAACTCTTTCAGACTACTTTGTTCTAATCTCCAAATGCACACACCTTATTTGATTTCACAAGGTTTCCTTTGTCTAGTTGAAACCTTGTTCCTTTTTCTCGCAATTCATGCTGTCTGTCTTCCCCCTGAGACTTTAATCCCAATTATACTGACTCCCAATGGTACCTTAATTCCCCAGATCTCATTATTCACCAAATCATCAGTTTTTAATATATAACCTTTATTTGAACAAAGGCTTTGAAATCACTGTAGTTAAGGGAGGGAAATCCTTTTTGGAGGGGTGTGGGTGGTAGTCCCTGGATACTGCTGTTGTTTTCATCAAGGGAGCTAAGAGGAGAAAACGGCAGAATACTTTAAATTGATACCAATTTTCTTTCCTAATGAAGGGGAAACTACCATTATAATAGACAAGATCCCCCCCATACCTATTTCAAGCAAATATATTTGATATTAGGGAGGACTATCTAAAATAATCTTTATAGTGATCAAATGAAAGATTCTTTGAATGAGGAATGATCTATGGTTGTCCTGATCCCAATACATGATATAAAATAGTGCAATGATGGTATGTTTGTTTACTTTCAGGAAAAATTGAGATGTCATTCATGTTAAAGAAAAAAAACAGTAAAAACCTTCATAGGCAAGGAAGTAATGTTATAATAAATTATCAAAATAGAAAAAAAAATAGGAGAATGGGGAGATGAAAGGAGCCAAAAACAATCTGGAAAACTGTGATCCATTATTAGAACCAGACAGCATTCATCAGAGACTTCGGATGTAACTGAGCTACTCACAAAAAAATGCAGTTTATCAATAAAAAGAAGTACCCTACTAGAAAATTCAATACTTCTGGATACTAGATGAGGATGACTTGGACTTGGATCTGTTGTGTTAGATCGGATGAAGGATCTGCAGTAGATATATATAAGTTTTCATGAAGAGAACAAAATAGAGCAACAAACCAGCATTTCACCTTTCTGGTTAATCAAGCCAAACTTCACTTCAATTAACACATCAACATTTAAAAATGTTTACAACAAATTAAAATTTTATTGTACATACACACACACACTTTTAAATATACACAATCACCCTTCACACATGATGTGTGGTCTTGTTTGAAAATTTTCATCAGATTTATACAAAATCTAGAGCTTAATTATGAGTATCTGGTAAAATTTGCCATGAATCAAAAAAATATAGAGGTGCAGGGGTAAACGGCCGTTGTTAATTATGGAAAAGACAGCAACTTTTCTTGGAAAAAAAAAGATTTCTTGGAAATAATTAAGAAAAACATAACTTAAAAAATTACTTCCATCTAGAAAGTAAAATTTGAAAGTGCAAATTTCCACATGACAAAAGCCAAGTGAGCACTCAATGGGATAGGCTTAACTCCTCCATCTGGCCTCCTAGATTATTTTAATGCTGATTTCCCATCTGGAGAGGAGCTACCTGTAAGGGAGAAAAAGAAAACCTTCACCTACTTGTGGTAATAGCAGATTAAATTAGTAGTGACAAGCAATGAAGAGTCTTGAATGAGGATATACTTTCATTCTGTGCTTTTCCTATAGGTGTGGAGAAATCATAGCCGGCTTTTGAGTTGGAAGGTGACATGATAGTTTATACATTTTAGGAAGACTTATTTACCTTGACATCCAGTTTGAACTGCTGAATTAACACGTTCCATTAACAAGAGCCTCTGTACTACCTGTCCTGCCTCTGTACATGCATCTTCACGCTAGGACTGCCACGAAGTTGTTCTTAGTCAGCTAATCCGATTCATGTTATTCACTCATCTAAAACATCCCCATCATGTAGGAGATAATGCAAGGTCTTTTGCTAGGTCCACAAACTCCTTTTTAACACAGCCCTTCCCCTTTTTTTCAGCCTTGTCTCCACCACATTTTAGGCTACGATAATACATACTTGTAGGGCATCTTCAAGCTTTTCCTCATATAGCTTCTTCTATCAAAAAGGCCTACCTCACCTGAGAGGCTTAACCCACTGAGCCAACCAGGCGCCCTAGAAAGATTATTATTTCTATCGTAATTTTGAGAAAATATAAGTTTAGGGAGTATAATTTATTTAAAGTTGCACAACTAAAACATGAACTGGATTCTTGTCTGTAAGTTTAGTGTTGTTTTCACTATAGTATGTTTTCGACCTCAGGAAGAGACCAAATTTCAGGGACTCTAAGTACAGAGGATAATAGTTATCAGTCAATAAACAAAGGACTTAGCAGGTACTATATACAGTCTGAGTACCTAAAACAATAAAAGATGAGGAAAAGTAAAAAATAACAGTAATGAAAAAGTCCCAGCATAAAAAGACTACATGGGTGCCTGGGTGGCTTAGTAAGCCTCTGCCTTCAGCTCAGGTTGTGATATCAGGGTCCAGGGATAGGGCGCAGGGTTGGGCTCTCTGCTCAGCAGGAAGCCTGCTTCCCCCCTTCCCCCCCCCCCCCCCGCCTGCCTCTCTGACTACTTGTAATCTCTATCTTTCTCTGTCAAATAAATAAATAAAATCTTTAAAAAAATAAATAAAATGACTAGATTTTTAATAAGCTCTATCCAAATCCTTGGTGGTGACTTTCTATAAAGAGTTTAATATTCATGAGAATAAGGTCAATGTGTAAGTCCAATGTCCATAAAGTCAAACACCAGGTACTATGTGCTGTAGAGTGCTTTAGAAAGGGGGGAGACACCCCTCCTCTCCCCAATTTACATGAAAACAAGCACTCACCTATGCACCCGCTCCTTGGCTAGGTCAGGAAGAAGGGAATCTGGAAAAAAGGGAGTATCTTCAATATGTATGGTGGATTGAATGGTGACTCAAGAGAGATATTCACCTGGAATCTCAGATGTGTCCTTATGTGGAATAATTATATCTGCAGATATAATTAAGGTAAATATCTTGAGATCATCCTGGAATAGGGTAGGCTCTAAATGCAATGACACGAGTCTTTACAAGAGACACAAAAGGAGAAGAAAAAAGAGATAGGGAGGAAGGCTATATGAAGACTGAAGCAGAAATTGGCATTATGCTGCTAAAAGCCAAGGAATGACTGATGCTACCGGATTCTCCTTTAGAGGGAATGTGGCCCTGCTGACATCTTGACTTCTGCCTTTGGGCCTTCAGAATTGTGACAGAATAGATTTCTCTTGTTCTAAGCCACTAGTTGGTGGTAATTTGTTACAGGTGGCTGTTGGAAACTCATATAGTATATATCAGCTGAACTATTTGAATATAATTTCTCTCTACAGCAGGTAATGGGATTCTCCTAGATAACTATATGGTTAAGGCTAAAAAGAAGTGTGTAGCTAATTCAATCTATGGTTCAAGAATGGCCTCACATAAAAAGTGACATTTAAGATTTTAAATATGAATATGACAGAGAAAGGGAGGAGATTTACATTTATAATGAGGGTTATAGTATTTATAAAGTGTAACTTATGCAGGATATAACTTAAAAAAATGTTGCCCGTAAGTTTACGAAAATGTTTGAGGTTCTACAAGTATGTGTGACTTTCACAGCAGGGTCCAAAGATTAGCTAATTTTACTAGTATGACAATAACTTTTGATAACTATTCATATATAAGATGAATTCGGAATCTGATTAATGTATTATCACAAGGGATATCAACAAACATGAAACTTTAGAAAATGGTGGCAATATAAAGAGAACAATCAAGTTCTTTCACTTATACACTGCTTGCCTAAATCGGTTTACTCTGAAATCACATTTTAAGTGAGACTCCTGAAGAAATGGAGATTTGCCAGTTGGCTCTGAATACAGCTAACTAGAAGTGAATAACAATGGTCCAATGAATCATTCCTAAGCTGTTTTAAGAAACCTTTCACTAAAAAATTCCTCTACATCACACTACTTGTGGATTTTACATCAAAGAGCTGCCTGGATTCATCATTTCATTAATAAACAGTAATTCAGAAACTCTGACATTTCTGACAATGATGCCACACACAGGCAATTAAAAAAAAAAATCGCAACCAACCTACATTCTTCAAGTCAATGAAAGTTGATAGAGGAACATGAATTAAATTTTTATAACCTTAAATAATGTATTAAATAGCTATGGTTACCTGACTGAATAAGAAGCACAAGCTTGAGTGCCTTGCAACAGTAGGTCAGAAACTGGTTACTTAGGAACACTTTCCTTTTTTCATTGTTCAATATTCAGATCTTAATTCAAATGCTCTAAGAAAGGGATACTAAAATAGAGAAACAAAAGATACGGATTTGAAGAGTTCTCATATTGTGCTCGAGGGCTGGGTTTTATTTATTTATTTCATTACTACCATGGACATTTTCAAGAGAACTCTGGCGTTCTGGACATAATGGGGGGAATGCTCCTCAGAGGAAGCTACATCTCCCTGAGGCAGAACAAATAGTTATGATTTTTGTTTCTACCCTGTGCCTACTACTCTACGGTTATTTCCCCCCACTGAGGACTTGAAGTAAAATAGGAAAACCATAAAAATAAATGACAATGGTTATCACTATAGACACAGGGTGAATGATCTCTTCTGGGACATGTTTACAGATGAACTCTTTGGGATGTCTCAGCTCCTAATAAATATGATCTGCGTAAGAGGAAAATGACCCAGACTAGCATTTCCCAAATCAAATTCCATGGAACACTAGCATCCCATGAAATGTTAATGTGTGCCAGTTGAGAAAAAGATAGTGTGGTCAAATATTTGGCAAACTGCGGTATAATATTTATCACCTAGTCACAAAAATTAGTATACTAAAGTCTTGAAGTAAGGAAGCTATCAGTTTAAGTAACTGCAAATTATTTGATCATAAAATTCTTTGTGTAAAAAGGTATTATAATACTTTTGTCTTGTGATTCTATGGAGTCCTAAAATATTGTCCCTGAAAACATAAACGGCATGCTAAATTTACATTAGCCCTATCTATTTCGATCACGTGGAGGGATAAAAACAATGAGAACACAATTTTCTATGAGTATCTCTCAAAAGCATGACAGAAAAAAATGAAATTTTTTTTAGTCAGTTACCTAAAAGTTAAATTCATTTAGGCTCTAAGAATGCATAAATTCATATGGTTGGATGTACTTAGAGTTTCATGTAATAAAAGGAAAACAGGATTGTGCTCTATTTATAGAAACAACTATAACTACTGATACCTAAAAATATCACATTAATGAGGGAAACTATTAACATCATAATCAGTTCTGTCAAAAACTCTAAGATGCTACACAAGGAAAAAGATCAACAAGAGGAATCTCTCTCTGAGGCATTAAATTCCATGTAGTCTAAGGGTCATGAGAAAGAAAAGGTGTTATTACCTTATACTTTAGAATTATATTACAACTAGCTGATTATTCAGGATTAATGAGCTCAGGGTTAGGAGTTCAGCGGCCATATGGGCAACTGTAATGAGTTGCCTGGAGCTAGGCCTCTGCCAGTACTGCCAATCAGCATGGTAGGGGTCCCTAAACCCACCAGCAATTTGGCTCTGCTCCAGCAGGGGACCACCTCAAGCCCATGGCTCTACATCAACCCTAGTCTTGACCTCATCTCCGTCTGGGTCTGGGATGCTAGTCATTGGGCATGTGACTAATAGCTTGGAACCAAGCCTCAGCTGGTATACCTTTTCCAGTAACTGAGTGCTCAACCCATTGCCCTGGTTCTGTAAGCTGTGATCTGATGCCTCACCCAGAATCCGCCTCTTAACTCGTTTTTCTTAGGGCTTTTAATGGCTTGAGACCTGTCCCTACAGCCCAGTTTATTTGTGACTGTTTCTGCTACTGAAATAGATTCTCTCCTTGACCAAATTTTTGGTTTCCTGAAGGCTCTTCTGAATCCTCTTCTTGATTAGGCATCGCCAGCCCAGTTTTTGCAAGAATCCTGCTAAGTCAGTTCAGAGAGACTCTCCCATCCTCCACATCCTATGAGGTTCCTCATCCTCTCCCATCCTCCAGGTGATATCTGATATCTCACCCTGGCATGCCTTTAGCAAGAATCTTGTTAAGTCTGTTTAGCCAGACTTCCTCTTAGTAATTTTCCACGCCCCTGCCCCCAACCTGCTCCTTGGCTAAAAATCCCAGTCTTTCCTTTTATTTGGAGTTGAGCACAGTTCTAGACCTGTTTATGTGTAACTGATGTCTGTTTTATCATCTTCGTGTTATTCTCTGCCTGCTGTCTCTGGGCCTTCCTCATGACAGGGCCCCAGCAGACACTCAACCTATCAAAGGGAGAATCTTCATATGCCACCTGCTGTGTCCTAGCATTATTTTTCTAATCTCAGGATTTTCTTTACAGGATTGAACAATCACCCGACTTCATTAGCAAAGGCATATTATTAAATTCTAGTGTAGGTCTTCATTATCTCTTGCTTTGGCAAATACCCATGCTTCCTGACTCATCATTTGCTCTTCAGTACATTGTTACCTGATTAAACTTTGATCTTGTCATTTCCTTCCTTCAGTCTGCAGAGCTGGGGTCTAACATTTGAGAGTAAATGATCTAGTTTCCTTTTCAAACTTTTCATGGCTCCCATTTATCTACTATTTTCTCCAGGCAAAATGAATTGACTTGCTATCTCCCAAATATGCTTAGGTTTTCTACTGTTCCCTCCCTTTGCCCAGGCATGTAATAAATGCTTTTCCTTAATTCTGCATGTCCAAATCTTATTCAACTTCAAGGCAAAGCACCATCTGCTGGTCTTAATCTCTTTCTTATTCAACTCCATCTTGATCGCTCTGGATGGTCCTTAACATTTTCTACCTTGTAATACAGATATTTACATATTTCTTATATCTTCCCTATTAGGCTGTAAGATTCTTGATGGCAAGACCTATCTTGTCCTCACCTTTGTATTCTACGGCATTTAGAATGCAGAAGCTTGCTTACTGCAATGCTTAATAAATATTTTGGAACTAAGTTTCAGTTCAATTAATAACTTTCAGATTCACACTGTTTGTTTAAAAAATGGAAAGGTGATGGGATAGAATGAGATGGAATGTGCCCTACTGATCTAGCCATAGTCTCTTGGAATAAGAGACCCTAGAAGTTACCTATTACAGTGGTTCTCCACAAATTTTCTACCTTGATATACCTGGTCAATACATGTGCACACTCACTTGTGCAATGAATTCTTAAGGGAATACCCAGATATACTTGTTTTCTTTCTACACAGACTCTAGGACAGGCATAACTGGGCTCCCTAGCTGTAAACCTACCTTGTCTTTATTTGATATTTGAAAGATGCAGTTGAAAGGATGCTAACATAAATGAATTATCTCATTTACAAACAAGGAAATCTTAACCACGAGGGCAAATAACTTCTCTAAAATCAGTCAGTCAGAAGCAGAAGTAGGATTAAAACTCAGGTCTCTGGCTCCTTGTCCAGTGAGCTTTCTATGAAACAGTACTAACTACGATCAATGCTGCTAGAAATAAACCTCAAAGTCTTAGTAGGTTATTAGCATTACTTTTCTTCATGGGGGTGCATATTTATAAAGCTTTCAAATATTCATGAACTGGTTTGTAAAAAATTCCAATAAGCTTTCAGACTCTTTTTCCCTTTCTTTTCCTACCCCTCCCCTCCTCCAGTTGTGGAAATTAGGTGTATGGTCTTTTAACAAAGATAGCTTGATTGCTGTTATGTTATTGTTCAACAACTGTTCCTGCTATTAATTGCTTTATAATGATAATTACAATTAGTAGTACAAGATATTTTCTTTTCTAATTGGCTATTACTGGTGAATAGCAGCTTGTTACATAACAGAAAATTCTGTTAAATAACCACAATTACAATTCTGAGATCCTTCTCTTAAAAAACAAGTCTCTGTAAGTTTAAAACTCAACAGAGCTCTAAAAACACCAAAATTTTATTTATTTATTTTGTTATAAGGCAGGGCCTCTGTAATTACTTGTTGGAGGACGCACCTTTCAGTTAAGAAAAAGCACGAAATGAGGAGAGTGTTAGAGAAACCAGGAGCCAGAACATGCATTTCCTTTCTTTTAAAAATAAAAACATTTAAAAGCTTTCAGTTCCTTAGTAAATGCATACAAATTGCAGATTCAAATGTATCCACTTCTTCCCACACTGTGATATGGAAACTGAAAGGATTCTCCAATTACATCCAATAAAATATGATTGCAAAGCCCCACCAATCACATGAACATGTTCCCAGAGACAAAGCCAGGGGTTCTTCATTTTGTCTCATCTACGACCCAGCAGAGAGCCAATCCCCAGTCACCACTCAACCAACAGCAACTGACATCACAGCATGGCACTGTAAAAGATGAAGTGATCCCAAGGTATGTGACAGTTTCTCTCCCTAAGGGGTTTACATATTATAAAACCAAGAGTAGAGTCTTAACTCAAACTCTAATGTTGATTAGTCTGCAACCAGTTAAGTCATATCCAGACTTTTCTAGTAGAAGTAGTCATAATAATAATGAGGTCAAACAACTTGCTTGAGCTTACACAGGCTGAAACTGACAGCTACTTTTGAATTCATTTTTTCCCATTCTGAAGAGCCGTCCCAGCTTCTTGTGATAGATCTTCATCCACAGCATCAGTTATCCCTATATTCACTGCTTCACTCAACTTCCTAAAAATATACGTAATTAACTGCAGCATTTTCATGATGAAATGGAGACTCAGAGGTTAAATAATCTTTCCCAATTCACACTGCTACAAAGCAGCAAATTCATGATCAGAGTCTGGTTTTCAGATTTTGAATACATTTTTTTCTTTCCACACATTTTTACTCAATGTATCCCACGTTGACTTATATTGCTTAAAATATTCTACTACTTTTCAATTGTTGACACCCGCTCCCCAAATGAACCAAAGGTTCAAGTCCTATTTATTTCTAGAAACTTTACTTGGTCCCTAGAGCCAAAGATAGCACCCAATCTCAGCTGCCTATCTTGCAAGTAAATGACATTGTTCACAGAGTATTGGCTGAGATGAAAAGAGAGAAGGAAGACGGATCAGTCAAATTCATCACCACTTTTGGAAAAAGCTGCTCTGCACACATTTGGGTCAATGAGGTCAGTTAGAACACACTTGTTTCAGCAAGAGATGGCAATTCTTTTAAGATGCTGTCAGTGAAAGGCCAATCCATTCAGTCTGATGAGTTTATTAAATAAATCATAGCAAAACTGAACCCTAATTCTGTATCAAAGCTGTCTCCAAGAACAACTAACAGAAACATTTAAAGATTCAGATTCAATCACTGGGAGATGGCAGTATCCTGCTTTGTTTCTATTTACTCATGGATTTATGTTTAGAAAAAAGTGTAATTTTTATTACATGAATCTGGTCAACATTTTCTTCAATTTTTCAAGATGGGAAGTGTATGTGTTGTGGAGGATGGCACTGTTCTTTTGCATGAATGGAAGTCTTTGTCAACACAATGACATGAGTATGTAAATTCTGTGTCTGATACTCCAAGTAATCTCTCAACAGGAGCCTCGTCATCAAATGGAAAGACACATTAAAGTTGTAGTACTCAAAATCATTACCTGTATCACCTCTGGCACACATGCTAAAGATGAGTCCATACCTGTGTCTGAAATTAGTCACCATTTATTGAAGACCAGTCCATCTCAGTCATCATTTCAACATTTCAGCAAGACAGATTTGATTATTACCCACTTTAAAGATGAGAAGCTGAGGTTCAGAGGTTGATTAACTTGCCTATGGGTGGTAAATAACTAGGATTTGATCTTACATTGGCCTGACCTCAAAATGTACACACACACTCTTTTTCCTATACTACACTGCCTTTCAAGAGTAACATTAGCTTTGGAACATATTTATGCTCAAGGAAAATCTGTTTCAGACCTTCCTTATTCAATGGAATTAGTTTCTATGAGCATCATTATAATAGTAAATAGGATAATAGGTCTGTTTTGGTTACTGTGTGACCCTGTGCAAGCCACTCTTGCACCAGTTTCCTTACTTATAAATGAAAAGGGGATAATATGAGTATCTACTTCAGGGATGTTGTGAGGATGAAATGACATAAGATCTATGGGAGCATTTGAAACAGTACTTGGCACAGTTACTGCTCAACAAATGTTACCTTTCTGAATCAGTACCACCAATATTATAATATCCTCTTTAATAAAATTTTGTCTTGGGGCGCCTGGGTGGCTCAGTGGGTTAAAGACTCTGCCTTTGCTCAGGTCATGATCTCAGGGTCCTGGGATCGAGCCCCGTATCTCAGGCTCTCTGCTCAGCAGGGAGCCTGCTCCCTCCTCTCTCTCTGCCTGCCTCTCTGCCTACTTGTGATATATCTCTCTGTGTCAAATAAATAAAATCTTAAAAAAATAAAATAAAATAAAATTTTGTCTTAATATCCTATAAGCAGTTTCCACATATTTTTCATAGGAAAATAAAGGAAGTTCTAAAGGAGGCCTCTTCAGAATCTTACATCAAACCCACAGGGTAAGGTTTCTATAATTCTTTTTCTTCCACAACATCCTCTAGCCTGTATCTTGCAAGGCCATCCCAGTGTGCAAGATTATCTGACTCTGAATGTGGGTGTGTATGCGGAGAACCGAGGATGAGGGGGCAGCACTGGGTAGGGGTGAGAAAGGGTATGAAGATAATATAAAAGGCTTTCAGGGCACATAGTTGCAATACTAGTACAGAGCACCAACAGATACTGATGACCCCCAGGAATGCAAGGGCAGCCTAAGCAGGTATCACTAACACATTCCTAAGCTTCTCCTTGGTTATAACACAATGTAGATTCTTCCTAAGTAAATACAGAATCAGAGGGTAGGCAGTTTTCTAGTTCATTTAGGCATACTTTTACACTGAAAACAACTAATATTTATTGAATTCCAAGATGGTAAAAGGAAATAATGCCAGGCTGTCAGAGATATATAACTGAATGAAATAATCCCAACAACTTTGCAAAGCAGGTATTATATTCATATTTTCATAAATGCAACAGCATATGCAATAAAGCTATTCACAACTACTAAACATCAGAATTAAAATACAAATGGTTTTTCCAAGATAGGGTCTAGCTCTCTTTTCACTGTCATGTTAAATGTATGTGACTGGACTAATGCTGGAAATAAGATGACAACCTGTGGAAAACCAGTTAACTGCCAGAGAGATGATGGAAGACTGATTCCAATTTCTATGCAGCAGCTCATTCAGTTATGGGTTCACGGTTGTAAGGGATAGGGGTGAAGCATTTTTTTTTTTTTTAAATTAATCATTATCTATACAACACTAACACTTCACTTAAAAAAAAAGACTAATAACTATGTAAAAATGCTAACTATGATTACCTGTGACAGTATATCATATTCATGATGATATATTCTGCATTCCAAGTTGGTGTAACTTCCACAAGCATAAAACATATACTCAGGTTTTTTTTATTTGATTTCAATTCATCTGTGTAAAATAGAAGCCATTCTAAGTGCTTTGAATAAATTTCAAAGATTCTAATCATTAAACTGTTAGAGTGTTTACTTCATCCAGCTCAGTGCTCAGATAAGCACTGGATGTATAAATGTAAAATAAGACAACTCTTGCCCTCAAGATGTTCACAGTCTACTGGGGTACGCAAAGTTGCCAATAAATAACTATAGTTTGATATAGTAAGTGTGACAATGGAGATGTGGGAAGGAAAGCAGGATGACTGAAGATGAGGCTGGAAAAGCAGATTTGAATCTTAAATGCCATGTGGAGAATTTAGACCTCATTATACAAGCATGACAGTCACATTGAGGATTTGAAGCAAGGATGCACGAACACATTTGTGTTCTGGAATGTGGACTAAAGAAGGGAAAAGTCAAGAGTCAGTGAGATCACTGGGAAGGTTTTGCAATCATCCAAGTTGGAATTCATTTCTGGTTAAACATTGATTAAATACTGACCAAGTGCCAAGACAGGGTCTTGGCAGACAGAACCAGACATGTCAAAGTTTTGGTCCCCAAGAACATAGTTTAGAGGATAGGGGACACAGACAATTCAGCAGCAATGGTGAAGGTTAGAAACAGAATAGAGGCTAAAGAGATGAAGAACAACCTCAAAAGATGATTTCAGGCACAGAAAAATAAGGCTTAGTAACTCATCACATTCAGGACATGAGGGCAAGATAGAAATCAAGGATGCTTCCTAGGTTTCTAGCTATGACTTGATGCTATTTACTAAAGAAGCAAATATAAGAATGAGGAGTTGATACCACCTGCTACCCCCACTCCTAGAGATATCACATATTAGTCTCCAGAGGAAGTACATTATAAATCCAAAGTAGCATTCTCATGATTATCATCTACTGAGCATGCATTTGCAGAGAAAAAGGTTAACTCTGTTAGAATACTACAATAATGATACACAGGTTAATACTGTCAGAAAAAAATCACCTCCATCACAAAAAATTCCTGTAAGTACTGTCAGTTAATAAACTATATGTTATCTGACTAAAAAAAAAAAGTCAATAATACATCTCCAAGTGTGATTAACTATCTGTTACTTAATATACTATCTTGCATTTACTACCTGTTCTTAATTTTAAAGGATACTATGAAATCCCAGTTGCAGTTTAAATCTATGCACAGCAGTGTTGTGCAAGATCAGGGACTTTTCTGGAGAAGGAAGGAGCCTCAGGAAGTCTGGCAGCACAGATCTCAGGTAAGGTGCTGTACCTGCTTGCACACCACTCAGTGACATTGGAGTAGAAATCTTCAGTCCCAGTATATTAAGCACACAGACTGATATTTTAATTAGACCTAGAGTGAAACCTCTTAAAAAAGGCAGTTTTCAAGAAATTAATGATTTTACAGGGAAAGACATTTTTTTTTTTTTAAAGATTTTACTTATTTGACAAAGAAACACAGCGAGAGAGGGAACACAAGCAGAGGGAATGGTAGCAGGAGAAGCAGGCTCCCTGCTGAGCAGAGAGCCCCATTCAGGGCTCGATCCCAGGCCCCTGGGATCATGACCTGAGCCAAAGGCAGACGCTTAACGACTGAGCCACCCAGGTGCCCCAGGGAAAGACATTCTTGAGAACCTAAGTAACTGCTTAACAAAAAAATACAAATATATTTTAGTATCATTATTTCCACCCAAAATTTGTATCACACTTTGCAAGCGTTGAAAAGAATTTGGATAAAGTTATAGAATGATATGTAAATTATTAAGGAGATTTTTAATGACAACCCTACTTTGTAAGAATGATATAAAAATCAACAATTAGTTCTCTCACTGACTGCTACAAATTAGTAAGAATACTTGTCAGCTATGAGCCAAAATGAGGAATTTTTTGGGTTACAGATGCTTCTAATTCACTGCTGCTTAATATTTTTGTTGAAAATAAACTGGAACATAAAAATTATGCTTTATAGCACTTACTCAATTCAATCTAATAGTCATTTAAACATTGGTCCTTGATTAATGATTTCCTCACATCGGTAAGCATATGGGAAAAGAGCATTCATATATTACTGATAGGTGTGTATACTGACATCTTTCAAAGGGAAAATCTGACATCTCTCAAAATTTTAAACCTGTGTTACCTTTGACCCAGCAATTCCTTAAGAAATACATACCAAGAGGGGTAAGGACACGTATATAAAGTTATTCACTAAGCCCACTACATGTTCATTAACAGAGGAATGGTTAAAGTATGGCACATTCATTTTATGGAACACAACTAGCACAGTCCTTAAAAAGAATGAAGCAACAAATACACTGACATGGAAGAGTGACTATAATAGATCATTGGGAAAAAGGAGGCTGCAGATTTTTGAGCTTACACAGAATGATCCCTTTTTATTTTTCAAAATCAAAACAATACAGATGTGTGTCATGTAAGAATACCTGAGAAAGAACATATAATGAACTTTTAAAAGTTGTTATTTGAGAATGAATTGTGTGGTGGAGGAACTTTCATTTAAATCAAATGCACTGGCTTCAAATACTTATTATGAAAATTTTTATAATAACTAAGTATATTTAAAAGTTCTACAATGTTTTTGAAAGGAATTCCCAATTTTCTTTTTTATGAGTTATCTGTGAGATAAATTCGTCAAAGATTCATCTTTAAATGTTAAAGAGGTAGCCAGCCCTCTGGAACATTGAGAATCTGGAAAACCTTACTAGTATCTTACCATCTGGTAAGAGCCCCCAAACGAACTGCTTAGGGTGTAGGTATAATTATTTAAAGTCGGGAGGGAGCCTATCAAAGATTGCTTTGTTAGACATGATTAAAATAATTTAAGAGCTAGGAAGTTCCACTGATGAGCAGTGGGAAGAAATCGCACTTTATCCCTGTGCCGCTGAATAAAAACTCAAGACTAAATGGCAATTTAATCGTGTAAACAAAAACAATGTAACCCCCAAAATATCAAACAAAGACAGGGAACCTTTAAGCCCCAAACCATGTCCAACAGAAAAAGACAACTTGTGCTAAATCACACAGGAACAAAAAGGGAAGTGGGCAGGGACAGATGCGCTAAAGATAAAAGAATAGGACTAGGAATCCTCAAAACAATCTACCAGGGCAGCCTCCAAAGTTTGGTTTTTGATCTCTACAGCCAATCAAAGGGCAACTTAAAAGACACGTAGAGCCAAAGTAGTTGCGATGATTTTCATAACCACCTTCAAATTTTCTCTGAAGCCATGAGTGCAAAATACCACTTCCTTTCCTCTTTTTCTAAGGACTCAGCCAGGGTCCACCGGCAATCCTGGAGATCGCCTGGCGCGATCAGAGAGGCTGCGAGAGGCACAATTTTCCTTTAGAGGCCGCTCCAGCCAGCAATTGAGCAAATCTGTAGAACGGAGAGAAGTGACCAGTCTGCAACTGGAAATCCTCTCGAACACAAATAAAACACATCTCCCGAGGCCAACGGAGGCGGAGGCAGGGTACTGGAGAGAAGAGGGCTGCTAATCCCTGAGTTATAATCAATCACACATGCGCGAACAGGACTTGACACACACCCACCCGGCAGCCAGCGCAAAGCTGGGAGCTCCAAACGGAAGACAAACGCTCAGGGAGCTTCCTTGGCTTCGGGGAAGGCCATTCTATCCCATTTTCTCTTTCCTCCCCAGGGAGCCCCCACCAAGTAGCCGTCACGGACCCGACCCCGCCGGGCCGGCTCCACCCGTGTCCCCCTCGCGCCCAGGTGGCTTTAGAGCTGGCAGGCTCCCGCGGCTTGCCTGGCGGTCAGCTGCACTCAGGTCGGAGAGAAAGGGAGACAAACCATTTACACTTCAGTGGCACCGTACTCACCCTCATAACTGACACCCCCGGCTTTGGTATAGTTGCCCTCACAGCCCTCCCATCCGGCAGCAGCCCCCTGGGTCTCGGGGGCAGCCATTACGCGGCGGAGGAGAAAAGGGAGGGCCGCCAGGCTGTCCGGAACCAATGGAAACGCGATTGGAAGCGAACTCCCCATCAACGCGGGGTTTCCTCCACGTCCACGCCTCGCCATCACGTCCTGGGCCAATAGAATGTGGAGAGCCGAGCCTAATCCCCGCCCCTAGCCGCTGGTGCCACGCCCCCTTCCGGGATGGAGAGGCCCAGAACTACAATTCCCAGCGTGCTGCAGGGACTCTGGGACAGGGAGGGCTGGAAGAGGCGCTGGCGGGCGGGGGTGCGCTGGAGAGTATCCTGGCGTGTAGCTTAGTTCAGTGAATCAGAACAATGACTGCGCCGCCGGGTCTCCGGGAGCGCGTCGGAGGACTGTGAGCAGCCGCCGCCGGGAGAGCGGCGGGCGGCGCAGCCTCAGCTGCGCGGTGTCAACGCCAGGTTCGGGAGCTTCCAGCGCAGACCTTGCCCAGCGCCCACAGCTCGCGCGGAGCTGCCGGGTTCCAGCGTTGCAGCCGCTGCTCGGGAATTGTGCATTGTTGTGAGCCGGAGAAGGCGCGGGGATTACAAAGCCCGAAGACCCCGGGCCCCCTTTAGCCATGTGGATACCTACGGAGCACGAGAAATACGGCGTGGGTGAGTCTCCGCGGGGCGAACTTTATTCCTCTCTGGCCCGAGCGGGTGCGCATTTCGCGTCCTTGCCCCTGCGCCCCTCTCGCTCCGCGGGGCTGGAAATGCCTAATCCTGGCATCGCGTTGCGGGTTTGGGGCTTTGCCGAGCCAGCTCCGAGTACAGGGTTGTGCTCCGGGGTCTCGCCCCTCACCGCCCCATCGGCGCTTCCCGCACCGGCTCTCGGAGCGCCGGGACGGCTGGGGAAGCGCGCGGCCAGCCCTCCCGCTGCGGGCTCTGCCTGCGGAGTTTGGAGTGGCGACGGGGCGTGTGTGAGTCAAGTTGGAAGAGGAGGGCGAACGGGGTTCCTCTCCCTCGTTCCCCTTCTTCCCCAAAGAGGGCAATGGGCTGCAGCGATTCCCCGGGATGGAGAGGGAGACAACAACTACTGCGCAGAGAGGAACACCCCCAAAACAGAAGGGAGGCGCAAAGCCTTTTCTTCGGCTCCCTTCTACATTCTCAGAGTGCGGAATGTGGTATCGTCCTCAAAAGCGCCTTTCTGACAGACCGAGCCCGACCCCAGCTTCCTTCCTCCCTCCAATCCCGGGTTCCTGGGGTGTGAGTGTTGAGGGG
The DNA here is from genome assembly GCA_028646535.1 of Procyon lotor. NCBI lineage: Eukaryota > Metazoa > Chordata > Mammalia > Carnivora > Procyonidae > Procyon > Procyon lotor. The sequence goes on from CM053614.1 coordinate 30,521,249, forward strand.
CTGGGGTGTCGGTAAATTTCAACATCTGCGCCTCTTTGGTCTTTGGAGGGGAACGGGTATTTCAGCAATATTTTTACTTCTGGCCACTGTCTCGGCCCGGGGTGAGCGTGTTGGGGGTTGGTGGAGGACAGCTGTGGAGTGATAATGGGGAGGGGGGAATCGGAAAGCCTGGGTCTTCGAGGAGAGGAGACAGCTTTTAGGAAAGGACTACTCTTGACACTGGCGTTCTGAGGAAAAGGAACAGGGTAGCGCTCGCTGTTCTGTGCAAAGGTGAACAACAAAGGACATTAATGTTGACTGATGAATACAGGAGTCTCCCTTCCTTTCCCTCCTCCCATTTCAGGCTGATTACAGTTCCCGTTTTTGTTGTTTGATTTCAGCTGGGTCTCCCCTTGACAGTTACTCCTTTTAGGGTTGTGGCTATTAAGAAGCCAGGCTCTCTGACAAGCCTGCAGCGGCCAAATGCAATTATAACCTCTCAGAAGGTTTAACAAGCTGGAAGCATTTTGGATTTTACTAACAGTCTTTATTTCCTATAATGCCCAGTCCTGCTTATTGCCGTACTTTTTTTTTTTAATTGGGTACAGAGCTAGTGATTTAGACAATGTGTAGGTATCTGCTTATATTCTAAATTAATTTTACTGTAATTAAAAAAATCTGGAAAGCCTTTCCAGGGAATCGTAGTCATAGGGGATTTTTTTTTTCTTTTAACTTTCCATGGGGTTAGGACTTTGGAGTTCACTGAAAGGACTGTATGATTAAACAAAGTCATTCCTATATTTTCATTAGCTTTCATTCTGACTGTGACCGTTTGGCAAGACAATAGTTTGTCCTAGACCCACCTTTGGGAAGGGGTTCAAGCTTTCCCTCTCTTCAAAGTGGGGGGAGGAACCTTTGCCAGGCACTGTACTGGGAAAGAGTAGATGTTGGTGGTTATAATATTCCTTCTGACCCCCTCATCCCACCTCCTTTTTGGGTAGATTAATCCTTGCTAGGAAAAGATATTGCCTTTGCTGAAATGGTGAGGGACTGGAGCGTCCCCCTTGTCACTCACTGGATTTAACAGTGCAAGAAGCACAGATCCATCCAGCAACACTGTCCCGCTTGGAGTCAATCCCAGATGTTGCTTTCTTCCAAGTGTTAAATTATACAGATTATGGATGGGATTTATTTTCTTGATTTCTTTACATGCCAGGTCACAGCTGGGTGCTGGTATTGATTAGTTTTTCTCTCGCCTTTCTTTATAAGCCTTGGGCAGAGGCTTAAAACACTCTGGGATTTCCTGGAATGGCAAACCGGATATTATCGGTCAAGTGTTTCGGGCTGCAGCAGACACCTTGCTTTTGGGTGATTGTGATTTGGTTGCAGAGAAGGGGGAGGTGGAAGGGTGAGCACAGCGTTGGGAAAAGGAGGTTGAGATGAGAGGTGAGGATAGAGAGAGGTCTCCTCATTTATACAGTATCACATATACAGGAATGTTAATCATCTTTTATCATTAATTTTTGAGCATTTGGCTTATGGAATGCTTAGCTGTTTTTTAGAATCCATCTGTTAGACATGTGCATACGTGTGTGTGTGTGTGTGGTGTGAAAATTTTGCTAGGATACTTAAGTGTGGACTTAATTTCTCACCATGGAGAGCACTATTTGCAGCTGTCTGTGCTGTAAGTTGTTTTTTTTTAAACCTGGGTTAGTACATGTGCTTTTCTCATCTAGTTCTTATAAATACTAAGGAAGAGATATTTTTTGGGCAAAAATGTTTGGTTGGTATCAGGTGTAGTAGTAATTCAGTTCCTCATTCTTTGAAATAAATTAGTCTTTATAACTTGAAATAACTGAAGTTTTACTGCAAATTGTATATTTTTCCAAAGATACTTCTTAGCCACCATCAATTATATAGAAGATAATTATGTGTCTTTATATATTTATGTTTTAGTTTTAAACAACATATTGTTAATATGGATAAACTTACTTAAATTTCATTCCTGTAGTAAGATGTATCAGAGCTAGAAATTCCTTTTCAAACTTGACATATGGGCACTCTTGATCCTATTTTGGGTGGTCTTAAAACAATGTATACTTATATACCTAAGTGTTCTGATTCTAAGGAATTAGAAGGTATAAGCTATAGTCCTGAAGGATGGGGGACCTTGTCTCTTTTAAACTATATTAGTAGGCACAATAATAGACATACTCTATCTTGGGAAATTCTGGTTAGCTCTTGGTCCTAAGCTAGATACAGCTGCCAGCTATGTGACCTTAGGTAAGTCACTTAACCTTTCTGAGTGCCAGCCTTTCAGACAAATGATATATCCCAAGGTCCTTCCAGGTATTCTTGAGAGCTCTTCCAAAAAATGGGCCCTTTGGTTAGAAAAATACCTCCATGGTGTAGAGATTGTTATAAGAAAGACACTTTTGTTGTGACACATCCCACATGGTTTTTTAACGAAGATCAAAGTTAAGCAAAAGCTACCTGGCAGGCTGCCAGAACCCAGGTGATAGTTATTTATTTTTCAATCTGTTTGATTCTCTCTCTCTAGGAGGAGCTCCTTGGACAGTGACAAAAGCATTCTTGATAGCCCCCTTCACAAATTTCCTTAGGATCACTATCTGCTTCCTGCATGCCCTCATCAGTCATACCTCCCTTCCCTCCCTTAAAAGGATGGAAATTAGTCACATTAGTTACATTATGACCATTGCAAGTACATTTCTGTATTCATTTGTTCAGTATCCGTGTATGCACAGGTTTCCCAGGTGAGCCAGCTTGTCTTACTGAGCTGTAAACTGCCCCTCTCAACCCCAGCCAGATGTTTAACATGTGTGAGCCTGGTTAAGCTTAGAGGAAGATTATATGCTGGATTGGTCAGGGCAGAAAATTCATGAGCCTGACAAGAAACAAAACTCGGACTGAGCTGATCTGAAGGTTACGAGTGTCACTTTAAAAATGAAGTATTTAGGGGCGCCTGGGTAGCTCAGATGGTTAAGTGTCTGCCTTCAGCTCAGGTTATGATCCCAGGGTCCTGGGATCCAGCCCCGCAGCAAGCTCCCTGCTCAGCCAGGAGCCTGCTTCTCCTTTTATTGTTCCCTCTGCTTGTGCTCTCTCACTCTCTCTGTCAAATAACAGACACAAAATCTTAAAATAAAATAAAAATGAAGCATTTAGTACTTCCATCACTGAGTCCTCAAAAGTATTCCTGTCCTCCATTTCTCTTGAAGTGTTCTAAACTCATTCAAGTAGGAATCTCATTCCTTTTTAAAGCTTCCTCTATTTTAGAATAGAGGAATACCATTTAGGATATCTTTTCCTTGAAAAAGGGTGCTCTAATGGTAGCTTGTGTGGGAGAGTTATGAGCCAGTGTGCCTATCCTCTTGCTGTTTTCAATTTCTTAGCTACTAGTGTCTTGAAATGTTTCCTATTTGTGGTACCATGATGTGTCCAGATAACATGTATAGCTAAATATTGATGTGCTACCTGAAATTATTTGTGGCACTTAGAGCCTGGCACAGGATTCTCCACTTTAAATGGGAAGCAGAGGGGAGTGATTTATATCTCAGGTAAACTGCCACTGAAGGGCTGTGTGGACAGGATGGCAGCTCATCTCCTGGGGGAGTAGCCTATGAACATGTTTCCCTCTTTTGCCCATTCTCCTAAGGGCGGATTCTTTCATGAGGTCCTAGAAACCCAGAGCTGTTGCCTTTCTTCTTTAGTCTTATTTTTTGTTTGTTTTTTTCCTAGAGGTAGTGTAGTAGGTACTCCTGTGAAGGAGATTTACAAATTTTGAGAAACTTTAGGCTTTCCTATCTCCAGCTTTACTGTTTTGGAAACTACATTTTCAGAATTATCTTTGATTCAGGATGTCCAAATTTCTAGCATAGTGACTTCGTGTTGTGAGCATATATGGCAGGGAAACATAACACTCTTAAGGAAACCCAACCAAAGTGCTGTAACCATAACATATTAATACAATGTTTTATAGCTGAAGAAAATACTGTGAAGTTATTTTATTGAGTATACTCTCTGAAATAGAATGGTAAGTTGCATTTAAGGGATCAAGAAGCAACTTCATAGAGATTAAGTGACTTAATGTCAGTGACTTAATTTTGGCTAGGATATACATCGAATAGGAAATAAATTTATCCAATTAACCCATAATATCATTTATAATAGGAAATACATTTACTGTCCTCATTTGATGTCTATACACAAATACCATCAGCACCAGCCCATGCACATAGAGTACAACAATATGTGCTTGTATTCTGTGTGATTTTCTATTCTTTATATTAAAAAAATAAGTTCATACTAACTTGAATGACTTAATGACTCCTTAATGCATCCTGATTCACAGTTTGAAAAGCACTTATCTAGATACTACATTTATAATACAGGAAGGACTGAACTTAGACCTTGTTGGGTTTCTAGTCAAATTCGTTCATGACATTGTGGTTTTTTTTTTTTTTTTAACAGTCAGATGTTTGTGTTTGTTTTGGCTTAGAATTTAGTAACCATACTTTTTTCCCAGTGTTGTCAAAATCTGCCTCTTTTATTTATTAAAGATAAAACAAATATCAAATATCCAAAGCCATCACATACATTGTGTAAGTTGTCTCTTCAAGTTCATGTGTGTCTTCCAACTAGGGTCTTTTTGTCAAGGACTGGTATGCACTACTTAGTGACCAATTTTGGATATTTTCTACATAATTTTCTTTGAGGATGATCTCTGGCCCCTATAACAAGAAAAAAGATGATGAATCTACTGAGCTGAATTGTCAGTTGTAGCATTACCACCCATCATTATTGTTTGCCTTTCCTCATGTTGCTTGCTGATTATTATTAGAAGAAACAAGGCAGGTTGTATAACTTTTTTTTTTAAAGGCACCTTGATGTCTTAATTTGTCTTATTTTTATTTTTTTTAAATGGGAGAGAGAGAGCGTGCACACGGGGCCGGGGGGGGGGGAGGGGGGTGGGGTGTAGAGGGAGAGAATCCTAATAAGGCTCCATGCCCAGCATAGAGCCCAACATGGGGCTCGATCCAGCTACCCTGAGATCATGACTTGAGCTGAAATCAAGAGTCACCTTTTAACCACCTGAGCCACCCAGGCACCCCTCAACTGTGATTGAAACTGTAGAAGGTACAGCAAATAGAGAAGATGCAGTTAATGAGAATAATTCCTTTTGTTACAACATGGAGATTATCAGCAAATTCTTTTTTTAAGAACTCCCTTTGTCGGAAATATGAGCAGTATGGAACTTTAAGGCACACATATTGTTGCTCATTGTGGGGAGGTGGCTTAAAAAGAAAAGAGGGATTATTGCAGTAGATTGAGAGAGTACTGGAACCAGTGTAGCAAACCTTGCTTGGTGAAATCCAGACGGATCTGAGATGGTTAGAGGATGGGAAGCAGCAGGGCTTAGTAATTGGATGTGAGGAGTTAGGGAAAGGAAGAAGTTTAGGGTGTCTCCCTGGTTTCTGACTGCAACAATGGGTAAACATATGAGACATTTTTATAGGTGTGGCGGGTTTATCGTGTAAGATTGAGTTTCCTTTGGCCACCTTGAATTTACCCTACCTGTCAAATGTTCAGGTGGCAGTAGCTGGTAGGTAGTCAGCCTGGAGCAAAGGAGGAAGACTTTGAGTAAAGAGTGTGGTTACAGAGTTTTTTGGTTTATGTGTGATGATTGAAGTGATTGACCCAGATAACACTTTATTCATCGTATTGACTTTGATTATGTAGTGTGCTTATTCACTCTAAATTTTAAAGTGATAGGCCCTAAATTTCTAAAGAGCAATTGTCTTGGAGCACTTTATTAATATGGGTTCAGGGTACTCTAAAAGGAGAAATATTACCTGTCCAGGTAGAGTTGGTAGTAAACTAAATTTTACGGTCTTTTCTTGCTTCCCATTAGTGCCTTTGCCTGGCTAACGCATCAGTTACCTCTTTTTTCTGTGACAGTTGTCTCCTAAGCAAGTATCTCATGCCAGATTGTGCATGCTTGTGAGATATCACCGACAGGATGTTGAAAAACAGAATGAACAAATATTTTAATAAGCAAGATTTATACATCCCTCAAATAGCATGTAAGTGCATACACATATCCAGAAACGGGAAAATGCTCAGATATCCAAAGCAGTATATTAGTACATACAGATTTTGTGTGTGTGTGTGTGTGTTAAATATATAATACCTCTTAGGAACCACAAGGTCAAATTTAGAATTCTGAAAGTTATACTACTGCACTCCTGAAAATTATGTCATTTGAAGTAAGGGATTCCAGCTTAAGATGGCATTGGGCTCCCTTCCCCTAACGTAGTCTGTCATAACTTTCCACTGAAACATCAATAAATGCACATAAAGAGGCAAACATTGATAATATTAAAAATCAAGTCTGACCTGAAGCCTGTTGCTACAACTTGGGAGTAATTTCCTTAAGGCAGGTGGAATTGGATTAAGAAAACCAATTGGTAGCTTCTCTCTGCTTTCCTTCATTAAGCAGAGCAGCTTCAGTGACCTGGGCAGAAAGACCATTGGCTCTCCTCATGTCACCAGCTTAGAGATCAGGTCAGTACTTTCAACTTGGAGTATTTCCTTTACTGCCTGAGGCATCTATAGTCCTTCTCTTTCCACCCCATCTTTGTATTTCCATTGAGGGATAACTACTTCCAGATACAACTGGAATGGGAAGGGGGTGGGTGGATGGGTAGAAAGGAGTCTATGGAAGATGCCACTTTGTCTTTGAATAGTATACGGTGGTCTCCATAAGAAAAGTGATTTCACAGAATACTCCCGGCTGTAATTTATAGAAATTGATTCAGACAATCAGACATTTGCATTTTTGGCCCCATGTTAGAACACTAGGTATGTAAGTTATGTTAAAAATACAATGATGAGGGGCGCCTGGGTGGCTCAGTCGGTCAGGCCGCTGCCTTTGGCTTAGGTCATGATCCCAGGGTCCTGGGATCCGGCCCCACATCGGGCTCCCTGCTTGGCGGGGAGCCTGCTTCTCTCTCTCCTTCTGCCTGCCACTCTGCCTCCTTGTGCTCTCTCTCTCTGTCAAATAAATAAATAACATCTTATTAAAAAAATACAATGATATGTGTCTAAATGGAAAGTACTTAAATGAAGAATTGGGATACCAAATTACATGTTGCTGTGTTGTTACAACCAATTGTTTCAGTTGAGAAATGGCAATTTTGACTTTGTACTTTTAATAATTTCCAAAATTAACTTGAATTTCTCTTACAATCAGAAATAATGGTCTATTCTCTTTCATAAGCTGACCATTATTTCCAGTGTAGAGTCTCCTCTGAAGATTAGAGGTTAGACTGGTGGAAGTTGAGTCTGGAATGCCTGAATTTTCTTTGTCATTTATGTCCAGGAAGTACTCTGTTCCAGAGTCTCAATGTGGCTTTCCTTGGTGTGCCATCTTGATTATTGTGATGGCTTTGCTCTGTTCATGCTTCCTCAGCCCCAGTGAATCTGTGTTTTCAGATGACCTTGAGGTAGAAGTCTTTGAAAAAGAGCCCTACTCCTTTGAAAAAGAGCTTCAGAAGAAGTCACCTAAGATAAAAATGCTGTTCTCTCCATGATGTATTCATTTAGTGACAGTGAGAACTGTCACTGCTCACTTTCCCGTGTTCTGTGAACTCCGTGGGCCCTGGGATCATTTATGCAAGAGAAATGCATCAACAGAGAGTCAACAAGTCAAAAAGGTTTTATTTAGCAATCAGGAATAATTTCTTATTCATGGATGTTATAGACTGAATGTTTATGTGTGTGTGGGCCCCCTCCCCCCCATATGTGGAAGCTCCTGCCCCTAGCATGGCTGTATTTGCAGTAAAGAGGTAAGAAATACTAAACAAGGGCACAAGGGTGTTATATCCTGATTGGATAGGATTAGTGTTCTCTTAAGAAGAAGCCTTAGAAAGTTTGCTAGCTCTCTGTGCACACGTGTGCCTAAATGTTGGAGGACACGGTGAGACCCAGCCAACTATGAGCCAGGAAGAGGTTTCCGGCCAGAAACTGATCCTGCCGGCCCTTGTTCTTGACTCCTCGCCTCCAGAACAGTGTGAAAATAAGTTCCTGTCATTTAAAGCACCGAGTCTATAGTGTTGTGTTACGGCAGCCTGAGCTAACACAATAGTTCTAAACAGTTTTGGGTACTAGGAAGAGGGGACAAAGTAAATAGAAGCTGAATCTCGGGCCTCAGTCTGACAGATGTAATCAGGGTAGACCCTTGCCCTAGCCAGGGTCTGAGTCCCTGGCCCACCTGCAGAAGCACAGACTTAGCTGAGTCGGACTGTTTGATGATGATTCTCTGCTCCAGGTGTACGTTTATTTGAATAACGGCATTTTTGCAAAGGCGCTTATGTAGTCTTAAGGGATCAAACCACTTTGGATGCCTTCAAAGCATCCAACGAGAAAGCACCCAGGGAAGTAGGGTCTTGAGATGCTTCACATCTTCCTGCTATAATTATTTATAAAGAACCTGAGGTGATAGGTTTGATCATTGAGGCTAGCATTTAAACAGGTAGATGCCGGGCGACTGGGTGGCTCAGTCATTAACGTCTGCCTTTGGCTCAGATCATGATCCCAGGGTCCTGGGATCGAGCCCGGAATCATGCTCCCTGCTCGGTGGGAAGCCTACTTCTCCCTCTCCTACTCCCCATATTGTGTTCCATCTCTTGCTGTCTTTCCCTGTCAAATAAATAAATAAAATCTTAAAAACAAAAGACTCCAGGTAGATACCATTTTATTATATGGAAATTTGGTTGGAGACATCACTTTGGTATCCTTTGTTTTTGAAGGCCTGGGGCGGGGTGTGCCTGGGTGGCTCAAGTGGTTAGGTGTCCGTCTGCCTTTGGCTCAGGTCATGATCTCCAGGTCCTTGAATCTAACCCCCTGTCAGGCTCCTGGCTTGGGAGGGAGTCTGCTTCTCCCTCTGCCTCTCCCCTTGCTTATGCTCTCTCTGTCCCTCTCTCTCAAACAAATAAATAAAATCTTGGAAAGAAGGAAGGAAGGAAGGGATGAAGGGAGGAAAGAAGGAAGGAAAAAAAAAAAAGGCAAAGAAAGGCCGGCCTGTGTGTTGAATGCCAGGTCCCAGAGGAGAATAAAGCAATATTTGGGGAACTTCCCCCACCTCCATTTTCTATCGTTAGGTATGTTTTTCCTGATAGCTGGTAGTACATCCCTCTAAGAATTCACTTGCTACCTATTTTTGTCTTCCTTAGTGGTAACTATAAAGGCATATCCTGTGACTCATTGATGGAGAAACTTACACTCGATGATTATTTATTGAGTATGCCTACTATGTGTAAGGCGGTGTGCTAGCTTGACGGGCCATATAAGGAAGTATAGATCTGGATCCATGAACATTGATAAAGCGAGACATGTATTTTTATCTCATTTAATTTATACATTTATTCAAGGTAGGTGTTATCTATTTTTTAAAAATCCAGTAAGGCAGTGCATAAACGAGAAATCAATGTGAAGGTTAAGACAGTTATTTCCCCTTAAGCTTTGAAATGAAGATAAGGACTTGGGATGGTGGTATTATTCACTTGTGAGCCTGAGGAAATAGCCCTGCTCAGGGAGTGTCTCATATCCTGGAAAACTCAGAACTTGTACAAAAGAATAGGAGTTTCATTTTAAGATACTCTGCATAGAAGTGAGTCACCGGCTGCCACGATTGTCCAATATAAACACCTGAGCCATGCTGTACTTTAAATAGCTGGAAAACCTTTTTCCTCTTCCTACTGGGCATTTTCCATGTCCCACCCACCAGGTCCCCTTGCCCCATCCCCCCAACACATTCCTGTTACCTCACCATGTTAAATACCTTAGAAAATGGTTCGCTGTTTCTTGTAGTTTCCTTCTAAGATTGGGCAGAGGAAGAAAGATAGATTCAGTGTTTCTTATTCTTCAAGAGAATTTTGGAGCGATAAATAAAACCATAGTAAATGTTTAAGTTACAGAACACTAAGAGTGCGTAAGCAGAGAAGAAACTTAAAGGTGAATGCTTGTGTGTCTATGCCTGTGGGATTGGTCCCATGCAAACATGCTGAAGCCATAGTGCCAATCTGGAGAGGGCGAGCGGTTTGTTCAAGGTGACCCAGCTGGTATGTGGCAGAACTGAGATTTGGACACACTGTCCAAGTCTGGAGCCTGTAGCCCTTTCAAGGTACCACTGTCTTCTGTGCACATGGGCAGGCCTACAGCAAGAGTCTGAACACTTAGCCCCAGGCTTTGGGGTTCCATGGACAGTGGTGAAGACATTGGTCACTATTCTTTACTTTTTAAATGAGATGCTGGTATTAGTACCAGAAGTATGTGCAGTGAGGATCGGTATCCCCTGCTTTGCAAAAGTTTGCCCTACGCCACTTCCCTTTTATGACAGACCTGTTTGTAGTAGTACCTGTTTAGTAGTACCTGTTTTTGTAGACTGAGAGGAATCCAAAGAGGACTGTTTTTACCAAAAAAAAAAAGGGCAGAAAGTGAAGATAGTGTTCAGCATCTGTTTTGCAGAGAGCTGTTGGAGAGTGGCACCACCAAGCGCTTCCCCTGGAACCACATTCAGCCTCTCAGCATGAAGCCGCCTATCAGAAAAGGCCTGAGAGAGGTTATTTTTTGAGTCTGGGAGTGCACATAAATTTTCCCATGCAGGGGCACCTGGGTGGCTCAGTGGATTAAAGCCTCTGCCTTTGAAGCCTCTGCCTTCGGCTCAGGTCATAATCTCGGGATCCTGGGATCGAGCCCCGCATTGGGCTCTCTGCTCAGCGGAGAGCCTGCTTCCTCCTCTCTCTCTGCCTGCCTCTCTTCCTACTTGTGATCTCTGTCAAATAAATAAATTTTAAAAAACCTTTAAAAAAATTTTTCCCATGTAAATTAATGGTAATTGCTTCTTTGTTTTATGTGTTTTCTTATGAACTTTTCTATGAAAATTTTCATAGGATTGCTCTACTCTTGGATAGCAGGGGAAACGTGTACCCACATTGCCCTTTTGTTCTAGCATTAGTCTCTTGTGGCGGTGGTCAGCCCCTCTGTAGGTGGCAGTGGTACTGGAGAGGCCATGGGATGGGTCAGGAGTTGATGGTGCCAGAAGGGTGTGGGGAAGAGGCGGTTGAGAGGCAAGGATGAGACCATGCTGTGTGACCAGAAAGGAAAAGAAGTGTGTATCCATGAATGAAGGCGGACCTTAGGGAAGCCTGACCAGGAATAAGGAGGAACCCTGGAGTAAAGCCCCAAGTTCTCAGTGACCAGGGCTGTGTGTCTGGAGAGTAGAAGGAGAGGGTAGGTAGAGAGAAGGATGGGTAGAAGAATGGATAGAAGAGGTAGAAGGATCAACGTTGATGATCAGAACCACGGAAGCCTTAATGTGTGAGGCTGATGCTGGGAGCTCTAGCTTCTCATGGACCGGGCATCTCACTCCGCCCCATCCATGCTCGGGAGCACCTCATGGTGCCGAGCCAATGAGCTGGTGCCTTACGCAACCTAGATGTGCTGGATAGGTACCCCTCGTTTAAATTTCTGCAGTACCCTCTAAATTTGTCTCCTGCCTAGTCTCTTCTTTCTCTAGATCATGCTTTGTGTTAAACTGCAAGTAATGTGTTTTGCAAAGTGAATTCTTGTTTGGTGTGACTCTGGTGTGGTACATTTGGAGAAACAACACGTGGGGTTTTTCCTTTGCAGTTAAGATAGAGTCCACAGTCATTTCATGGCTCACAAGGCCCTTATATTGGCTTCCATCTGCAGTCCAGTCTAGTGTCAAGTGGTTCTTTCTCCCATACCCTGGGCTCCATCCTAGAGAACCCCTTACAGTTTCTCAGACTCCAGGTCTCTTTGATTGCTGGAACTCTGCCTTGCTTGACCACCCTCCTTCCCCTTCTTTACTTCAAGAACCTACCTATGGTGTCTTTTCTCTAAGAGCTTCCATTTCTGACTGCTCACAGAAATGAAAACTCTTGTCCCCCGTTCCACATCTGTGCCTGCAGCTGCCTCTCTCAGGACCCTTCCTACTGCCGTTCGACACTGTCTACCATTGCTACTGGCTTATGAAGCCTTTGAAACCAGAGATGCTGTGCTCTTCAGCTCTAATTTCCCTGGATGATAAACACAGAGCCAACTTTTAGTAGGCCCAGTAAGTGATGAATCAGTGAATGACTGGAGTCTTAGTCCGTTCAGGTTGCTATAACAAAATACCACAGATGAGGTAGCTTTATAATCAACAGAGATTTGGTGTCAGCGTGGTTAGGTTCTGGGGAGACACTTCTGGATTGCGGACCTCTTGCTGTGTCCTCACATGGTAGCAGGACCTGTGGAGCTCTCCGGGGTGTCTTTTGTAAGAGCATTCATCCCATTCATGAGGCTTTACCCCTGTGACCTAAGCATCTCTCAAAGGTCCCACTTTCTAATACCCATCACACTGGGCTTTAGGATTTCAGTATACAAATCGGGGAGGGGGCATGATCCATGCAGATCAGAGTGGATGGGTTCCTTGGAAGAAGGGGAAATCTCTAGGCTTAGTGTGTTACCGTTATTTGTTAGGTTTCTGTACCAGGTTGTGCAGAATGCATAAACCAGCCTCTGAGAAGATGAAGCAAGTAGACTGGGGGAGGGGGGAACGTCCCCAAAATCTGCCAGCGTTGGTCCAGGGGAAGACAGGTATTTGTCAGAGAAGTGACAGAATTTGTCGAGTGTCTAGGAAACTACCTATATAAATTCTGAAACATATAGCAGTGTTCTGTTTGTTTGTGACCATATAAAATTGGCATTAAAAAATCCACATGGAGAATAAAAATGAAAAAGATCTGAGTGTTTTTTCGTGACGAGATCGACTGCTAACCACTCAAGTCTGGTGAAGGTAGGGCTGGATTTTTTTCTACTGTATTCTCTGTACTTGGTATAATATTTAGTACATACTTTATAATAGGATTTATTTATTTTTTTAAAATTTTATTTATTTGACAGAGAGATCACAAGTAGGCAGAGAGGCAGGCAGAGAGAGAGGGGGAAGCAGGCTCCCCTCTGAGCAGAGAGCCTGATGTGGGGCTTGATCCCAGGACCCTGAGATCATGACCTGAGCCGAAGGCAGAGGCTTAACCCACTGAGCCAACCAGGTGCCCCTATAATAGGATTTATACTGTGAAAAACAAAATAGATTTTATTTGAGTCTGTGTGGGTAGCTCTCCATTTTTAATGGACTGTTCACAAGTGATGCCTCCTTGACTGCACGTGGCTGCTGGACTCCATTCACATGCTGGGGCACATGTTTGTCACATGGTCTGGCCACCAAGTAATCAGCACTCATAGAAAGTCTTCTGGCTAACACGGTATCTTAGACTAACAGTGTATCTTAGACATTTTTAAAAGTTTTTATTTTAATTCCGGTTAGTTAGCATGCAGCGTAATGTGAGTTCAGGTGTGTCGTATAGTGATTCAGCACTTCCGGGCATCACCCTGTGGTCATCAAGGCTATAGCACTCCTTAATCCCATCACCTGCTTCCCCCACTCCCCCACCCACCTCCCTTCTGGTAGACCAGTTTGTTCTCTACAGGTAAGAGTCTCTTTGTATCTTAGACATTTTTAGTGCTTCTTGCTCCTTTGGGGTTCTTTTCCCGACTTGTCAGTGATTCAGCTTTGCAACAGAAGTTTCATACTGCTGCTTTTTCAGAGTAAAACTATCCTAAGATTGCAAGGCGCTTATCAACAGACCAAAAAAAAAACCCCTAAAACTGCTACCAAGTAGGCACTTAGTCCTTGGTGAGAAACAGTACTGTCACCAAAAAAGGACAGAGATCTATGACATGCTGAAGAGATACACTGCACTTGTCATTTGTAGTTTCTCGTTTTTAGAAAATTTATTTATTTTGAGAGAGAAGAGAGAGAGAGAGAGAGCATGCACAGGGAGAGGGGTTAGGGGGTAGGGAGGAGAGAAGAGACTCCCCACTGAGCTCAGAGCCTATGCAGGGTTCGGATTCAGTCCTATAATCCTGAGATCAGGACCTGAGCTGAAATCAAGCGTTGGTCACCTAGGTGCCCCAGCTTCTTTCTCTCTCTGTTTCTTTTTCTTTTCCCCCGTGAGAACAGCCTTATTCATGAGAACATTTATTAGAGGCCATCTGTCGTGCCCCGTGTGTGCACCTGCAGATTGTGTTCTGCACAAGGTGGCAGGGTTTGGGAATGTTGCCTCTGATGAGAAGGGATACTCTCTTTCTGATTTGCAGAGTAGAGTGATAAGAGCTAACAGGAACCCTGATCGTTGTTCTTAATTGATATTGAGCAGATAAAATTTTGAAAATATAAAACAAATTTATTAGGATAAAATGCTGTTTTTATTGGCTTCATATGTTGGGGTTCTAGCCAAGAATTCATTAAAAAACAACAACAACAAAAAAGCAAACTTGACTGTGAAAACCCAAGTTTGAAAACCACTGACTTGGCAGAATGCCTTGGAACGCGACTAGAATATTGCAGCTAAATTTCTCTTACAGCAGGCTTTGAAATTACTGTCCGAATTCTGGTGATGAGCTGACATCTTCCTGCTTTCATGGGCAGTGGAGAAGTCTTCTGGCTTGGGGGGGTATGAATTATCATGAAATTAACTGCATTTGCCACGTGATACAGATTGCCCCATTTATATATATATATTACTGATATATACTGATATATACTGTATATATATATACATTTGTATATATATATATTACTGATGCAGTAAAGCTTTCATGTCTGAAAAAAAGCATTTGATACCATCATAGTATAAAGAACCTAATTCAAAGGACTAGTGGGAGTTTATAAGAGCAGGAGCCTAGGGTTCTAATTTTGGTTCTTTCATAATAACTGTATGAATGGGGTGAAGGTGTATCCCTTGGGGACTTCTTAAGGCCTCTCTGTAAAATGAGAGTTGCATGAAGGCATTTCCAGTATTCCTGGAAATTCTAGATTTGTAAGTTAGAGATTTCCCTGGGCACTCTGACTAAATGTCAGTGGAGCTGACTGGAATATTCTGTTTCCGAAGTGTTTCAGTTTGTGCTTAGGTAGCTGAAGGTGAAATGTGTGAGATCCTTACTCTTTGTGGTCGTCGATTATGCCAGACCATTTATTGCATTCGCAGCTTCATGTGTTTATCTCAAATCTTTCGGGCAATTCCCTGTGGAATTTGTTTCTGTGAATTTTGGTAAGTGTTTGCTAAATATCACACATTAAGGCACTCTATTCCCCTACATCTTTCTATCCCTAATAGGCATTTGCCAGGGTTATTAACTTATTCAAATGAATAAACTAAATCCCTTTGTCTATTTTCAAGTCACATTGTACCAATTCAAAAAAAACAAATTGGTTGAGGGCGTCAGATTTGGACATAATTTATTTCTGAAAAGCATTTTTTCTTTTTTAGTTGTGAAAAAAGAACTCAGGGATGGAAATATATTACACTTAAATGTCAAAAAGAAAAGAATCATTCTAGATCTCATTTCACATCCAAATTATACCACTCAGAGGCCACACTGTGCAAGACTGGTCAGATTCCACTGACTGGTTGAGATTACTTCCCTAATTGGAAAAAATTAGGACAATTAATCATTGTGACACAAGGCAAAATGTCATCATGGCATGACATCCTTATTTTCCACCTGAGAAATGGTGGCTTCTGAGAGCAAAACCAAACCCTCCTTTCCCTATTCTCCTTCCCATTTCCTCTCTGGCTGTGGCTGTCTGGAGTAGATCAGACAAAGAGTTGCAAAAAGCAGAGGGCATAGAAACGGGAAGAAAGCTTTCCTTCGTTTTTATTCCACAGAAACAGACGTGACAATAAAATGGGGTGGAGGTAGAAGGAAGACCTTATAAGCTAGGGAATTATATCTTTGCATAGGCATTTGAAATTATTTGCATGTAGGTAATTGATGGAGATAAAGACTTTTTAGGCATGGGGACATCAAAGTGACTGAACTCTGAATTTTCATTTTGTTCCTCCTAGATTCCCTCAGAAGGGAAATGGTTTAAGCAGTTTGCCAGGATTTTCTCAGGAGGATAATAATTTTCTAACTATAGAAGTAATTACGGTTGTAACACATGAATTATTTTGGTATTGAGTTTTGTAATTTCTTAGTATTTTGGCATACTTAAAATTGGGCAATTGCACATTTTAAGGATGATTTAAAAGAAAAAGGCAACTAACTGACAAATGCTAGTCTTTCTCATGGTTAACTTTTAAAAACATTTGGGTTTTTTTTTTTTTTCCCCTCTAGACAACATTAACATCATTTAAAAAAAAGAGAGAGAGAAACAGGGGCTCCTGGGTGGCTCTGTCGGTTAGGGGTCTGACTCTTGGTTTTGGCTCAGGTCATGACCTCGGGGTCATGGGATCTAACCCTGTTTCTGGTTCCACAGCGTCTGCTTGGGATTCTCTCTCTCCCTCTGCCCTTCCCCCTGCTTGTGTGCATGTGCATGCTTTCTCTCTCTTTCTTATAAAATCTTAAATAATAAAAAAGAGAAGCAAATATATGAATGTGTACAAAAATGTGTAATTAGGGACCTCGCCTTTTATTCTTTTTTTTTTTTTTTTTGATAGCCATGGCTTTTTTGCCAGGGGCCTTTGTTTCTCTAATAAGCCACATCTTCTGTAGGTCTCTGAAACTCTGTCACCCTCCAGAGTTCTTGCAGTACTCTAAAGGGGGTAGTGACACTTTGTGTGTGTTTTAGTATTTCCAGAGGGGAAAACTGTTAGGACGTAATTGGTGAACCTTATGACCAAATCCTGCGGTTTTTCTGTGGGTGTCTCATTAAGCACACTGGGAAAATTCTTGCAATTTTATTTCTACCTCAGTACAGATGTTAATTTGATGTCAGATTGTTAATGCAACCATATTTTGTGATGATCTAGACTATTTTGGGCTGCACCTCGCTTATAGAATAATAGTAAACATATACTGAAACTCATTTATATGTCAGGCACCATGCCAGGGTTTTGTAGACATTTCGTTCTCTGCTAAGCCAACTGCATAGTACTATTTCACCTCAGTTTTACAGACGAGAAACCGAGGCACAGAAGTGTTAAAGAACGGGTGACCAAAAAAAAAAAGAAGCGTTAAAGAACCTGCCGAAAGTTTCAAGGCCAATGAGTTGTGGAGTTCTGATGTTCTGTCCCATTCCAAAGTCCAGTGCCTTCACCACTGCGTTACGGTGTCTCCCCAGTCGGGTTTTTGTTGCTCATTTGTTTTGTTTGGGTTGTTGGTGGTAGCATGGGAGTTGGGGGCGTCGATTACCCTAAGGGTAAGCTGTTGATGAAATCCATAGTTATAATTGCAGCACACGTTACTCCTTTTGAAACCAGCAGCTCCACTAGGATGAATGAGTGTAAGGTGTTTACTGACATACCCGAGGCTAATGGTAGGACAGCCTGTGATTTTGAAACCTTTACACTGGGCTGGGCCCCTGATCATCTTATTGAGAGTGTGCATGATATCCCAGTGAAGTTCTCCAGGCCAACCCATCACTGCCCCAGGGCTCCCCAGAAGGGAGTTTGGGTTGAGACTCAGCTGAGCAGGGGCTGCTTCCAGGAGCCTGGTTTTGGACCATCCCCAAGTGTGCAGCTGGGATGGACACAACTACCGAAGTGACCCCTTCCCTCAGCTGCAGCCCCTGATGGCAGCTACCTTCCCTCTATCATCTGTCAGGTCATGTAGAAGAGACTGGATTTCACTTAGGAAAGGCAGTGTAGGACAGTGCACTCATAAAGTGGGAAAGGCCGATAATGAAAACAGAATGCACAATAGTAGACACCTGCCAGGTCTTTGGATGGGACGGAGGGAGGGCTCTATGGCAGTACTCGGGGGAAGTAATGATAACACTGTCCTGTAAGTTAAGTATTGTAGTCAAACTGAGGGTGTCTTTTATTTCAAGTCACTTTTGCTCCAGAGAGCTCACTGAAGATGACCCATGTTCCACCTCCCTTGTGAAGTCATCGGGTCTGATAGAAAATGCCTTGAGTGCTCAAATTATACTTTCTCTGTGTGTAGAATGATAATACCCTCTTCCATTGATACGGGGCTTTTAAAAATTTGCAGTGCCTTCTCACTCATCCTGTTTGATCCCCTTAGCATCTTAGAAGTAGCTAGGAGAAGATAGTTTCCCATTTTAATGATGACATAGTTAAGGCACAGGGAATAAAGTTGCCAGCAGGGCACAAATAAAATGTGACAGGTCAAGACAGCCCAGCTCTGCTGTTTGTTTGGAGGACTATCTCAGTTTGTTCTTTTGTATACGTATTTTCTGTGTCTGCAGGGCTTTGACCGTTTACCCCATGCTTGGTACATGTGCATGTCTGAGTACTGGACCGGGTCCCAATGGGTGGCCACTGTGTGTAGACGAGAATATCAGCATGCCGGCCCATGCTTTGTTGCTGTGTTCCCTGGACCAAACTCAGCCGCCACATTGTCAGTGCTGTGTGTCCTGGTTACTCTGTAGTTCAGTATTACTGGTTTCCTGTGGATTCCTTGGCATTTTTATAGCCCATGTCAGTTTTATTTAAAAATTTTCTAAGTATGGGAAGGGTGCTAAGCTTTAGTTTCTTGTACCATAAACAGGGATAATAATACCTACCTTGTTTATTCACAATGTAATTATCATTATCAGGTGAGATCATTATTGTGAAGCCATGGAAATTACAAAGGACTTTATCAGCATAAGCAATTACTATGGGGGCG
Source organism: Procyon lotor (assembly GCA_028646535.1). Classification (NCBI taxonomy): domain Eukaryota; kingdom Metazoa; phylum Chordata; class Mammalia; order Carnivora; family Procyonidae; genus Procyon; species Procyon lotor. Next base: position 30,539,951 of record CM053614.1, read on the forward strand.
CCTGGGTGATTCAGTGGGTTAAGCCTCTGCCTTCGGCTCAGGTCATGATCTCAGGATCCTGGGATTAAGCCCCGCATCGGGCTCTCTGATCATCGAGGAGCCTGCTTCCCCCTCTCTCTCTGCCTGCCTGTGATCTCTTTCTCTCTGTTAAATAAATAAATAAATAAATAAAATCTTTAAAAAAAAAAAAAAGAATTACTATGGATGACTTCAAATTCAGAATGGAAATCAGCTGTAGTTGGAATAATTGGTCATGATACCATCCATAACTCCTCTCATGGAGTTGATCCCCCATGAGGGGTTATGGGGCTCACACAGGGGTTTGTGAAGGGGCAGACTTACAAAGCCCCTTAGGAAAGGCCTGGCTTACCTTTCTGGGAGCCGTTGTCCAAGGCCTATGACCATAGGAGCAGGGCTCCCCTGTCAGGAAGGAGTCACCCACTGATCTCCAGGGAACCAGGTGTTTATGAGGTGAGTCAATGCCATGCTGCTTGGAACTTGCCAAAATATGGATAGTAGCTTATGCCTTTTGCTCAAAAAGGAGAAAAGAAAAATGGAAGACACTTCGGAGTATATGCTTTATTAAACCACAAGTCAGATGTTTCCTTTGTGAGGCTCCTGTGTGACAGTGAGGTGGAGACTGTCGTGCACTGTGGAGAGATTGCCAAGAGCACTGTCCCCATGAAGTGCCCACTCATTGTGCAGGAGGCAGGCAGGGAGGGCTTGGGAAAACTTGACCCTGCCCGGATGTTCTTAGCGAGCAATGGTCACTCACACAACTCTATATGTGCAGTACTCTCTGATCTAGGAGTTCCTCCTTTGTGCCAGACGCTGTGCTAGTGATGGGTCAACACTGGGGAGGGTGGGGTTTTTGGATCTCCGGAGGAAGCTTAGAAATTGACTACTCCGTGAAGTAGGTATTAAGTATGTGTGTTAGGCAATGCAGTATGCTGTGGGTACAAAGATGAACCTCGAATTCCAAGGAGCTCAAGTCTGCATGGATAAGACAGAAAGGATCACTGGCTGTGGTCCTGGGAGAGGCAGGAGCTACGGAGGAAGGTCTCTTTTTATCCAGGCAGGCACGAGTGTCTTGGAGATGATGATATTTGGAAAGAGTGGCGAAGTAATTGGAGGAGTTAGGTGGGTGGAAGGGTGGAGAAGGACTTCCCTCAATAAAGAAGGTGTAAGTAAAGGCCAGTAAGCCTAATGGTGTGTGCGTAATGGCTGAGGAGCTGCACTAGATTACTCCTAAAAAATTATTACCCTAATACTCCTATATGTTTTTGATAGATTCCTTTATTCCATTTTAGATCTGTGGCCCTCAACCTAGCCGAACCCTTCACCCCTCACTCCCAGGAGTGTTGGAAATGTGTTGTTTTTCATTAATAGAGTGATTGGGAAGCCCTAGTGGCATTCATGGGACCCAACCAGAAGTGCTACATGGCTTCCAGAAGGACAGACACCTCCATCCCAAATGCCTATGGCGTCCTCTTTGAGAAACCCTAGTAGGCAAAATCCCATGATGTAACAAGGAGGGGAGCACGCTTGCTCTTTTGAATTAAGGCACGAAAGCCAAGGCCTCAGTTTGTGGGCCGTAGGTAGGGTCTGGAATGCCTTTTCTGTAAGTAACTTTGGTTTGAAATTTCTTTCGCTCTTTCTGGTTTCCATGTCTTATTGCGATTCTGTCTCAATTGTAGGTAATACCTTAGTTATCTCAATTGTAGGTAATACCTAATTAGTTGATAGCATCTTTTTTTTTTCCAAAGATTTTATTTATTTATTTGACAGAGAGAGAGAGATCACAAGGAGGCAGAGAGGCAGGCAGAGAGAGAGGGGGAAGCAGGCTCCCTGCTGAGCGGAGAGTCTAATGCGGGACTCGATCCCAGGACCCTGAGATCATGACCTGAGCCGAAGGCAGAGGCTTTAACCCACTGAGCCACCCAGTTGCCCCAGTTGATAGCATCTTTTTAAAGAAGAAATACTTAATTCTCCTCCTGTACCCAAGTGGAGGAGCTCCAGTCAAGAAACAGCCTGTCCTTTCTCTGCTGCTTCCCTCCCTTCCTCTCTAGATTGACAGCTGGCTGGCTTCTTGGAGAGAAGGTGTTTGGCCAGCCTGGCTCAGTCCCTCCTTTCCAATGGTTCCTGTCCCTGCAGAGAGTCTGCCTCCTGATTTGTGAGGTGGTGTGGGAGGCCTCCATGTTGGTGACTTAAACTTAGTGTAGGAGTGTTAGCTGGGTCCTGTGTACAGTGATGTGGCTTGTGTACTGCACAAAGGGAGCAAGTGGTGGCTGGAAGCCTGCCAGAGCTCTGCTGTGCTGGGAGCTGAGCTGTTCCTTCTGCTCATTTGAACAAGAGCATTGTATAGACTGGTGGCCACCTTGTCGCACAACTCCAGAGGGCACCATTGTATTCTCATTGTGTTTCTGTGTCTGCTGTTCTAGGTCTTGTATGTTCTGCCTTGGTAGTGAGTGGGATGTGTACGCATCCCGCTATGTTGCCCTGTGTGGGATTGGTTGCTAATAAAGCTGATATTTTGATCCCCATTGGTTTGACTTGCTTCCTCTTTCATTCCAGTAGATGAAAGGGGTATTAGTCATTACTTTACCTGGTCCTCTAGTTTCTTTAGTGAAACAAGGCTTTGGTGCTCTGAGCTCTAGAGTTTGTCTCTCACACGTACAGTTGGCACATGTTTGTGATTATAGGCTTACAGCATAGAAGAGTATAGAGTATGAAGCTCAAGTGTCTCTTCACCTTCCCCCACTCTTTTTATAAGTTACCATTACTGACGCTTTGGGGGAGAGCCTCTTGGATTCTTTAACATTCTGTCTTTTTAAAAATGCGATCATTGAGGTGCTCAGTTGGTTCAGTTGGTTAAGCGTCTGACTCATGATTTTGGCCCAGGTTGTGATCTCAGGGTTGTGGGAATGAGTCCGGTGTGCTTAGTGGGGAGTCAGTTTCTTTCTTCTCTCTCTGCCCCTCCCCGTGCTCATGCTCATGCATGAGCTCTTTCTCTCTAAAATAAATAAATCTTTAAAAAAAAAGTGATCACATTATATATAAGTTTTGCAACTTTTATTTTTATTTAAGTTTTGCAACTTTTAATATTATATTTTTCCATACAAGTACATTATAAATTTAGCTGTCTTTTAAAAAGCTAATAATATTTTTAAAATTATTTACTTGAAAAATTGTATATAATAATGAAAACTGTAATACTTAAAGTTGAGGCTCACCATGTGTCTGCTCTGCTCTAAGCCCTTCATATGTCTCATGACAGCCTTATGGGGGTAGGAACTGTAAGTACCATTTTTCAGCTCAAAGTGAGGTACAGAGATCAGGTAACTTGTCTGAGATGATGCAGGGCAAGGATGTAACTTCGGTGTTTGAAGCTAGGTGTCATGGCTTCAGAATGGATGTTCTTACCTCTACTTGATAGCATATGGTATAAAATTCAGAAGGTGCAAAAAGTTAGTGATTGGATGATGACTGAGGTTCCTGTCCCTTACCCTGAAATTCTCGTCCACGAGGCAGCCCTCTGTCAGTTCGTTGAGAGCCACTTGTGTACACATGCCCGTGCTTCACTATACACGTGTTAACACAAGGCAGTACATGGACAGACAATGTTTTTTTCCTTATCCCAGTGAGATACAAATACATCTGTTGTCCATCCATGTCAGCCCGGTAATCCTGCTTCCTATCACCCTTTATTTAGCCTCTGGCAATCACAATTCTACTCTTTGCTCTATATGTTTGACAATTTCAGATTTTACACGTAAGTAAAATCTTGCAGTATTTATCTGTGTGTCTAGCTTATTTTACTCAGCACTGTTATCTTCTAAGTCCATTCGTGTGGTCACAAATGGAAGGATTTGCTTCTTTATTAAGGCTGGATACTATTCCATACCACTTTTTCTCTATCGATTCATGCCTTGATGGGTGTTCAGGTTGCTTCCAGTTCTAGGCTGCTGTGAATAACTACCTTTTCTTTTTAATAGTTGTATACCGTTATACTGTAGGAATGTATCATAATTTACTTAAACACCTCTCGTTGTGGTTTCCAATATCACACTATTCGAAACAATGCTACCTCAAAGGTGTTTCTGTTTATTAAATGCAAATATGTGCAATCATGTAATGACACATGGGAATATATGTACAGTATATTACTGGAAGTACAATTGCTAGGTCAGAAGGGGTGCCCGTGTAAGCTTTTTATAGATCTTGACTAATGATCTTCCCACAAGTCTGTGCCATTGTGTGCTCCTCCCAATGTCTTTGTTTCCTCAGTCCCTTGCCAGCATTGAATATTATCTCGAATATTGTATTAGTTTGGTAAGTGATGTCAGTACACCAATTGAGGGAAATCAGCAGTATTTAAAGTTATTTATCTTTAGTTTATCCAGTCTTTTTTTTTTTTTTTAAGATTTTATTTATTTATTTGACACAGAGAGAGAGATCACAAGTAAGCAGAGAAGCAGACAGAGAGAGGAGGAAGCAGGCTCCCCGTCGAGCAGAGAGCTTGATGTGGGGCTCGATCCCAGGACCCCGAGATCACGACCTGAGCCGAAGGCAGAGGCTTTAACCCACTGAGCCACCCAGGCGCCCCTAGCTTATCCAGTCTTGATAGTATTCATTTGCTCAAGAAGAAGAGTGATATGCAAGTTATGCAGATACTCCCCATTTTCCTAAGAAATATCTTCCATTCTTTTCTTTGAATAATGCAGTTACTATGAAGCATTTTTTTTTTTTTAAGATTTTTTATTTATTTGACAGAGACTGCGAGAGAAGGAATACAAGCAGGGGAAGTGGGGGTGGGAGAAGCGGGCTCTCTGCTAAGCTGGGAGCCCCATGCAGGGCTCGATCCCAGGACCCTGGGATCATGACCTGAGCTGAAGGCAGACACTTAATGACTGAGCCACCCGGGCACCCTATGAAGCATTTTTTATCAACTTTAAGAAAACCACCTACATGATGTCATAAACCCCGGGAAGTTTCCTAGAGGGGCAAGCAGTGACTGATTTGGGAGTCTGTACTTAGTGTCCTCTAATACAGGAACCAGCCCACCATGCCAGCCCCTCCTCCCGAGGTGTTAGCAGTGCATAGTCCGCAAGTGCTGGGGGGCCCTTGGGAACCACAGCTGCTCCAGAGAAGGGTGCCGTCATCGGGACAGTCAGCTCCTGTTGTCATCCTGGAATTGAGACCGCTCCCTAAGTGACTCTGGAGCTTGTGCTTTTATTGTCGGTGCTGTGCTTTGAGAGTTTTCTAAGGAAAAACCAGTGCTTTGAACTCTGCATGCGCAGATTCCATTTCAGAGTGCTTGGGCTCCACACGATCAACTCACGCTTACTTTCAAGCCTGACAGAGCAGGGTTTCTGTCTGATCTGCCTGGCGGATCTCAGATGGTGTTGTGTGGAGTAAAAGGCGGTTTGCAAAAGGAAGGGAGGATTTTGTATATGGGGGTAGTTGCTGTGCCTCCATTTCCCTGAGGCCCCTGGGCCTTTGAATGCCTACTGGGAGGTTTGGGAGGGCAAGGGTCCCCAGGATCTTTTCCAGGTTGAGGTCCTGGCTGTGTTCTGCCGCTGCTCCACTGCATGCTCAGCGGACACCCTGTCTTCTGTATGATTAGTTGTCCATGTGATCAAATATGGATGCACAGTACTTACCACTGCCCAGTGGTTGACTTTGAAGCTATCACGTTTTGAGTTTTTACTTTGGAATTTTGTTTTCTAGTCATGTTCCATTTTAGCCTCTTGGACTTACCATTACTATAGAACAAGGAGCTGATGCTGTCCCCCTCCCCACCCTTTTCAAACTGGATCGACAACTTGTCAGCTTACTGATAATAAGCCAGAAGTTCGTACAATAGAGAGAGCCTAAATGGAGAGTGTTTATACTCATACTCAAGTGATGGGAGTGTACATTCAATAATCATCACACCGCTCAGGTGCCTCTTTCCCTCACATGTCTGATTGTGAGGGCTTGCTACAAAGCTATTCTCATTTCCTAAATCTTGACAGCAGAGCTGCCAGTTGTATGTCCACATATCTAATTAAGTTAGGTTTTTGTAGAGTGTGGAAGAAAGGGTTTTGAGGTGATTTTGTGTGTCAGCTAAAAATCGTGTTGTGATTCTGGAAAAACTTGACTTTGAGGCACTTGCGTGTTCCTTGAAGGGGTGTTTTGTGTGCCAAGTATCTTAATTCACCTCTGGGTCTGTGTGTGTGTGTGTGTGTGTGTGTGTGTGTGTGTGTGTGTATTTAGGTTTAAAAAAACCAGCTCCTGTGTGCGGCATTTTCCTGCAGCTCCTAACAGGTAGTGATGCATCACTACTGTTACTTGGTATCTGTGAGACAGGGTTCCTGAGACTTGACTCCAGGAAGTGTGTCTCCTGTGGTCCCTTTGATGTCTATTTCTCTTCCCAGGTAAGGATCCTAACTTTTTGAGCATTTCTTATCATAACTCTTGAGGACTTGGCTAAATTCAAGCACAGTTTTTAAAAATGTTGATTCATTTTGTTGTCATCGGTTCATTTTATGTTTGAAGCTGCTCTATCTTTCAGGTAACCTTTACAATGGGTATTGCTCTGATTTCTTATGGTTTGGGGAGCATAGTGAGAGCTTCACAAAAGCTGATTGGCGGTCTGTTGCAAGTGTACGTGTGTTCAGTGTGTTGAGCTCTTCTTCTGTGCTTCTCAACTGAGGGTGAAAGGGTCGATTCAAGGGAAGTGGGATGGATGACGGATGGAAAAAGAATTTGTTTTTTGGTTCACTTTTCTTAAAAGCACACAAGACCGATCATTTACGCATGATTAGCTGCTTCCAGCAACCAAGTGATGTCCTTGTCATTGTAATTCTGGCAGCTTCTTTGTAAGGCTGGGACTCGGTGCATGTGAAGGGTCGGGTGGTCCTTGTGGAGGGATGTGAGGAAACCATATGTTCTCAGTTCACCTCTTGTCATGTCTCTCTCTGGTTTCCTTCTGCTGGGTGTTTTGGTTCCTGGCTGAGCTGGAGAGGCTGGCCGCAGAGAAGTTGAAAAGTTTTACGAAGTGAGTCTTTTGAATCCAAAGGGAGATAGAGGTGTTAGTGCTGCTCATTTTCTCTCTCAGCTCCCTTCTCCGCTTGGCTCCCCTTGCTGGCACTCATGTTCTCTCTCCTTGATTCTCTTCTGAGAAAGCTCTCGACTCATTTATATTATGGAATGACTTAGGACCATTAAAAATGCAACAGACAAAAGGGCCTCCCCCCGTAAGTACGTACGTAGGTGAGTGATAGGGCAGACTCGTTACGTCCTGCAGCGGGAACACCACCAGCTGTCAGTGTGTGTGCTGCTGTAACACATCGTTGCATTTCGTCCCTAACTGTGATGAGGGGAAATGAGACCAGAAGCAGCCTTCAGAAAGCTCGTGGGGAATGAGAGCCTGCTTCTGGTGTCGTGAGGCGTTTTAATCTTGATGCTGGGTACTCAACACAGTTTGTTTATAGGACTGACCCTCTGCAGCCGTTCTTCTGTGTCCGGGAAAGTCCCAGGGGATGAGTGTCATAGGGTGTTGTTGTGTGCATACACGTGTACGCACACGCACACACACAGCTTAGGCTAAGCAGGTGACCACTGGTGGCTGTTAGTGCCCAAGGGCCTGCCCATGTTCTCTCTACAGCAGGAAGCACAGCATTTCTGTGAAGTAAACCTCATGCCGTGGTGATCAAGATCGAGAGTTCCCCAAAAGGTGCCTTTTTTTTTTCACCTTATAAAAGGGCTTATTTCAATTTTCTCTGGGGAAAAAAAATCAATATTCCCCTGTTGCATTTGACATATCATCTCTGAATTGACTTCCAAAGAAATGAGTTTACAAATGTACGAGAGGATATTGTATTTAACAACAATAGCTACTATTAAATGAATACTTCTATTTGTCAGGCACCAGGGTAAGTGCCTTTAAATGCATTATTAGCTTGTCTGCTTCTCACAATGACCTTGTGAGGTAGATGCTATTATTCTCATCCCTATATTTTAGAAGAGCGATGTGAGGTTTGGAAAGATTACCTGCCCAAGGTCACACGACTCTAGAAAGGGGTGATATCAGGCTTTGTGCCCAGGGCTGTCTGATTCCTAAACATCAATTCTGAAATTCCTCAGGCAATGCTGATTGGGTCCCAATGTATAAAGGCACCACTTTGCAGGGGCAACATCGCTTTCCAGTGTCTCTGCCTAATGACTTGGTCTGGCTGTAATTGCATGCCCTGGAGCTGAATAGTCGGACAGGGATGACTGGAATTGGAAGTTGGTTGGCAGGAGAATTATTTTCCCTCCTACCCTTACTCCGCTTCACTCTCCCTGTAACCTAGGGCAACTTAGGTTACAAAAGGACAGCCTTACCGGAGAGCTTATTATGAGGCTGCTTACACCTAGATGATCAACATCCGGGCAGTGCTTTCATTAAAGACAAATACAAACAATAGCCACTGAACTTGTTTTTATTTTATGTGTAATCTCATTGCTGCCTACGGTACTCTCAGAGCAAATGCACTTGGTTAAAAGAAGTAGGTACTCAGGAGACAGCTTACTATAATGAGTCAGTTTCTACATTGTTACTGAGCAGGATTTTGCGGTCAGAAGACTCTGGGGGGTAAAAGTTGCTGTAATTAAAATATAGTAATTGGCAGGTTTGCGCAAAATACAGGTTTTTCTGTTTTGATTCTGGGAAAGCCAAATAAGGGAATTGCGTGTATGGGATTTTTTTTCCCCAATATATTTTTTTCATTGCCAAAAATTGAGCCTTTAAGAATTTTGTATCGGGGGTGCCTGGGTGGTGTGTTGGTTAAGTGACCTGCTCTTGAGCTCAGCTCAGGTCATGATCTCAGAGTCCTGGGATTGAGCCCCACATTGCACTCCCCACTCAGAGGGAGTCTGCTTGCGGATTCTCTCTCTCCCTCTGCCCCTCCCCACTGCTCATATTGCACTCTCTAAAATAAAAATAAATCTTAAAAAAGAATTTTGTATCATTATTCGTAATGGGAAGGCAAACTCTAGGTCATGAAGACGGATCTGCATTACTACTGCAGGAGGGAAGAACAGATGTGCCAGCCTCGTGCTGTCTTTGGAGTCAGGGCCAAGTAGAACACTGTGGGGTCAAGAGGAGATCTTTAGACAGGAGTACACAGACCCATAGGCTACTAATGAGCAGCTGAGGGGTCTGGGTGGATTTCAGGGAATCACTTTCCAGATCTCAACTTCCATATGTATTTTTTCTTTCCTACCTGTAGTCTCCTTTCCCACTTTCACTTTCCTTGGTAGGTCTTCTCTCACTGTTGGTAGGGCCAGTCTCCCGTGCATCCCCAGTCATACTAGGGTTCTCTTGAGACCCCGAGCTAGAAAAACTCCAGGACCTCGGGGCGCCTGGGTGGCTCAGTGGGTTAAAGCCTCTGCCTTCGGCTCAGGTCATGATCTCAGGGTCCTGTGATTGAGCCCAGCATTGCGTTCTCTGCTCAGCTGGGAGCCTGTTTCCCCCCCCTCTCTGCCTGCTTGTCATCTCTC
>CM053614.1:30549978-30576921 GCA_028646535.1 Procyon lotor
GTAAAAATCAGTGAGTGGGCTTCTGTGCATGGTCCACTCAAATGCATGTCTATGCTGGAAGGTCGGCAGCTCGCCATTGAGCTGTGAGTTGGATGAGCTTCTGACGCGTTAAAGTCATTGGGAGAGAACAGATCAAGCTAAGTTGTGTTTCAAGGATCACAGCAGTCTCTTCCCGATTGTGTGTGCTTGTGTGAACAATTTGTTTTTAGGTAGTAGGAGCACTAATGTCTGAGGGGATACCACAGAAAAGCTGCAGGTCTTCAGCCGGTCAGGGTGGGAGTTGGCAGACGGCAGGGTCCTGGCCACACTTGGAGGCCCAGGCAGGAGGGAATCCGTGTGTGGTGGGGAGGGGTGAGGAAAGGTGCAGAGGAAGGAAAAGCCTGCCCTGGATGGGCCAGAGTGGTTGTCTTGGAGGTATGCACGTGGGACACCTGCTGGGGCCCAGTCCCCCTGTTGTCAGTCCACACAGATACCCCGCTTGCTCTCTTGACTTATTTTGGTCACTGCATTGTTCGATACACTATGGCTCATGTAGCCTTTCTCGGGGGCCATTTTCCACTTGGAAGTGCCACTAGAAATGTCTTGCCCTGGGGTTTTGCTGGGCCAGCGCCAGCCCTTGGGCATTTCCAGGCTTTGTCTCAGCGGGCACAGCCGTGACTGGGGTGTCCAGCCGGTCTTTGTAGTGTGGTCAGAGTGTGCAGGAGCCTTTGGGAGCAGGTGATTCCTAAATATTAACTGTTTGGAGAGCCACACGAGATCCCAGTGGAACCCTTTTGATCTAACTGCTGACCACCTTTAAAAGAGCAGTGCAGGCTTCACAGCCACTTCTGTTTTGCTCCATTATTAATCTCTTTAGGAAATGATTCCTTTGGGAACTGGGATAAGAGGACCTGCTGCCTACAAAGCAGCTGCCTGGCCACTGAGTCTTTAGAAAGAGACAATGGAAAATAATCTAATACAACAAGGCCTATTGCCCGGAAATGACATTTCCCTCCTTCCCTTGAGTTGAAACACTTGTGTTGAAACATGGAAAAGTAATTATAAATTGGGGGCTAGCAGGCCCCGTCCCTTTTGCGGTTTCTTTCTCACACAATGCACAAGGGAGATCCTGCTTTTTCGCGGTTTGTTTCCTCCCTGGTGTTTGTGGACAGAATGCCTGAAGAACCTGACAGCAAATTAATTAGGCAAATGTATAGAATGTCGGAGGGATTACATTGGATTCTGGGTAATCATCGGTTGGCCTTTGAGCAGTTGACATGCCAGATGTCTTTGGGCCAGTGAAATGATAAATGTCCATGGGATCTGACTGGTTGTCATGAAGAGCTCACAGGAGGTAATTAAGCTTCTTTTTCTGGTTCCTAGGTTTTGTTCATATCTGAGACTCTATCTTTTGGGGTAAAGCCTACCTATAATAGGGGTCCTTTGGGACGATAGGCCGTCATTTTTACCGACGCATCCGCACAGCAGAAAATAAGGTTGAACACTTCATGGTTGAAAATGTGGGAAAAAATGTAAAGGAAAAGGACCAAAATCCATCTATAATGCCATTACCAGAAATAACCTACTCTTATTCTTCACAGTGTTTCCTTTGTGTCATTACATTTTTTAAATGTATTTGATGCATTCTTTTTAAAAACAGGATCATATAATATTTACCATTTGGCGTTATGGTTTTTCCACTTAATGATAGATTGCAAGCTAATGAATTTATCTCTATTACACAAGATAAACACTTGAAAATGTGAATTACTGTAATTTTAGGCAATTAGTGTAGTCTAGCTTTAGAGGAGCAATTGCCCTTATTTTTTACCTCGGTTTATAATGCTAGCAGTGAGTATCTGAAAGTCACTTTTTTTTTTTAATACAGTGGAGATGAGGAACACCTGGCCTTCATCTGAGATCAGGTGCTTCTAATGGTTCACTTTTCACTAGAGAGAGAGAACAAGCTGTCCCAGGAATTTGGGGAAACTTCTTACAAAGTGCAGGACCTAAGGGAGAGTCTGGCACATGAAAGTCAGCCCATGAAGAAGAGATAAAGCCTCTGGCTTTTCTTTTTCTCGAGTGTTTCTCTTTTTTTTTGGTGGACATTTCCTGTTTGATCAAGTGAATATTAGCCTTCTAGATGGAGGACATTTTCTTTAAGTTGCTGTAAAGAATCCCAGAATTCACAGGGTTGGAAGCTTCATTTGGATAGTGTTATGGGCTGAATTGTCACCCCCCCCCCCCCGAAATTTGTATGTTGAAGTCCTAATTCTCAGTTCCTTAGAATGGGAATGCATTTGGAGACAGAGCCTTTCAAGAGGTGGTTAAGTTAAAATGAGGCCTTGAGGAATGAGGGAGCTAAGCTATAAGAGACTTAATGATAGAGAACAAACTGAGGGTTGATGGAGGGAGGTGGGTGGGGGATGGGCTAGATGGATCATGGGGATTAAGGAGGGCGCTTGATGAGCACTGGGTGTTGTATGTAAGTGAGGAATCACTGAATTCTACTCCAGAAGCTAATATTGCACTGTATGTAAACTAACTAAAATTTAAATTAAAAAAAAAATGAGGCCTTTAGAGTGGGACTTAATCCTCCTGACTAGTGTCCTTATAATAAGAAATTCAGACACACAAAGAGACACAGGGGTATGAGTACAAAAAGCCATAACCATGTGTAAGATGCGTCAAGAAGGCAGCTGTCTGCAAGCTAAGGAGAGACCTCAGAAGAAAATAATGCTACAAACCCCTTGATCTTGGACTTCTAGCCTCCAGAACTGTGAGAAAATCAATTTCTGTTGTTTGAACCACCCACTCTGTGGCATTTTGTTTTGGCAGCCCTAGCAAAATGAATAAGGCAGCAGAAGAGTCATTTGACATATTTGGAGATATGTTTTCCAACTATTATACTATGGAGAACATTTCCATGGGGGTGTGAAGAAATGATCTTAGGAGGGCAGGGACATAGATGGGGGAGGGGGAGTACCTAGTTGAATGCATGTTTTTTGGAAAGCTCTAGCTACTGGATCATGTGGTTGATTCATTGTGTTCCCTTACATTATTATGCTTTCTACCTTATGTTATTTAACATTATGTGATTTTTCCATGGATCAAATATTATATTAAATAAAAGGAAAAAGCACTAGATAGAAAAAAAAGGGAAAAAACCCTTATTTACATGGATGATATTTAGTAAAATAAAAGAAGACATTGTCAGAATTTTTTCTTATTACTATCATTTACATAGTTTTTCTTTTCAAAAACTAGTTTGTTCTGGGAAGCAGGTTGTAACTGTATTCATTAGTTATTTCTTTAGGGGAAATAAGTTAATTATTTCTCCATTTCCCCATTCCAAGGGGAAAATTAATATCAGAAGTGAGCTATTCAGCCTTGCCAGTGTGATAAGAAAATACAGAAGCTTATACTGTTGAAGCGTGATCATCCTGAAATATCTTTGCTACAAAGGAGGGTCGGGGACTGCTTGTGAAAGTTCTTCTAATATTCAGAATTGAGGATATTTACCACACTCTGGAGAGTAAGTTGTGGGTGTTGAGTGGAAGTGGGTCTGATCTATGCTCATGTCACTTTAGCCTGTATATGTGTGTGCATGCACCCGTGTGCTTGTGTGTACATGAGTGTGTGCGTCTGTGTGCTTGGACTGTAGAAATTTTTCACATGGATAAATCACATTTTAACTGTATGGCAGTGGTTGCAAGGTAGTGTCTGATTAGATCATTGTGCTAGAAAAACACTCTTTTAAGCACATACAGTCCTGCTTCTGAGTGTATACTATTCTCTGAGGCAGTAGCTGACAATATTTCAATAATTATTTGTAGGGAGCGCTTGGCTTTAAAAATCTGGTTTTAAAATTTCTTAGATTACTTGAGTACTTTTTCAGGTTTTCTGGATGCCTGAGATTTCCCTTTTAGTACCTAGTTAAGAATATTTCTTAAGAAAATGTTTGTAAAAAGTATTAAATATCCTTTCCTTCTTAGAGTATTTTGAATATTGCTTGACCTTTGTGTAAATAATCAAGGCCATCATTATGAAAGCAATTCTTATTTTGGAATGTAATGATGTCTTTGGAGCTATTAAGTATAGTTTACTCCTACAGTAAACCCTAAATATATATGATTTTTGAGTGTTTTCCTTGCCTTTTATACTTTTTTATTCTATTTTGCTGTCACACCATCACTAATTTTCTTTGCTGCTTTGCAGCCCCTTTGCCTCCTTGTGATTTGCTTTGTCTGCTTTGTTTGTGGGAATGGAGATTATAATAATTGAACTTAGAGTGGTTGTGTATAAATCAGCTGCCTGAAAATGCTCAGAAGCTCTACTTCAGGAAAAAGTCCAAATGGAATGTGTGATACCTTCTTGAGTTGTTGACCTACTCAGATTAACACCCTTCTACGAGGTGTCTGTTGTGGTGAGTTCCTCCCAGTGCTGGCACTGGTCAGTGCCCTGAATTCTGGCTGGCGAATCACAGAAGTGATTCGTCTTCCACCTTTCTTGTCAGCCCTGACCATTTTTGCAGCTGAAAAGTAAAAGTTTCTGTTTCTCTCAGTCTCGATTTGTACCTTCCAATAGAGGCCATGATTCTTATCAAAGGCTGCAAGAGAAAGGCATGACGAGTCCACAAATGCCTAATTGAGGCTCCTGGGACTCATTCTACATCCCTTAGCTATCAGTCGGATGTGTTTCAAAAATTTCCTCATGGAGTCAACCACAGAATAATTTATAATCTCCTCACCTCCCCAAAAGTGCTTCCATTAAAAGAACAAATATCTGGTTTGTAGAATTCTCCATTTAATCCTTCAGAGTCTTCAGTGATCTTGCTCTAAGTGGCATTTTATTTTTGGTCTATAAATTTCATCCTTTTATCTTTGTTAACTGCTGATATTGCTTGGAAAACTAGAGGATCGGAGCAGTAGTGATAAAACAGATGGATGTGTGTCTTACTGAAAGGACCACCCAGGGTGCTGATATTTTTTTCTTAGGATTGCCATGCTTAGCTTGCAATTTTTCATGGACTCCTGACTTAAAACTGGGACAACAGATGTACCTGATTTTCCCCCTCCGTGATTTACAACATCAGCTACAGTCAGCACGTATCTTGCCTAATTCCTTGTATTGCTTAACTGTGTTTATAAAGGACATTTTTGTATGTATGTTGGCATTTGACCCAAAATGAAGAGTCACTTTCTCCAGAGACTTTGACTTCTACAGCTCTAGACAATATATCCAGGTGAAAGCACAGATACCAGAATGAATATGATGGATCTGAGATGCAAAGACATTTTAAACTTGATCAGTACCTGATATTTTACTCATAAATACCAGATAACTTTTATTCCAAACCGAGAGAGTGTTTTTAAGTACTCATGAATAATAGTATTTTCTGCCAGAAAATGTGATGTGTGGTGGAGTCAGTGATTCAAAAGTCATACAGTTTTCTACTTCTGATTTAGGCGAATCATGATCGTGACTGAGTTATGCATCCAAGTTGATAGGTTTTCAAGTGCAGGACAGTTGTGAGGTATGGAGGATGAGGAAGGGTGGTGAGATATTTACAGTCCTACAAGAAGTTTTAATTTTATAGTGATGAAATTAAGATGCTTAAGAAGATCTTAGAGATTATTTAGTATAATACCTCTTTTTTTTTCCCCCTAAAGAAACAAGCAAGGCCCAGCATAGTTAATTGAATTTAAGTTGACTCTAGTTCCATTTGAACCAGCAATTGAGGAAATAGTAAAAAGGCTCGGAGGCATTAAGATGAACCATAAGAGTGACGTAGGACAGTTTTGATGATTGATATCTTAAATTCCTTGAATATAGATGACCCAGCTCACCAGAGATAGCTGTCTTTGCCGTTCTTTATTTTGCCATGAGCGTTTTAAGTGAATAGGCTGGTTTTCTAATGTTTGTTACAGCATTAGCAGATTCTGGAATCAATTGAGTTTTTGTTTTTGTTTTTTTAGCCATGCCTTTTGTTGTCTTTCACAAGACTTTACTCTTCTTGAAAAGGTGGGATTGGCCACTGGACAGCTGTGCACTGGCAGCCTTCCCTTAGACTGAATTCAGGCCACACGGCCACTGGCCGGAAGCTTGGACAGTTTAGCTCCTTGACCACCTGCTTCTGTTTTTCTGTTTCACTTGCAAATGGAGGTGGTTCTTCTGGCCCAACATCAGTTTCAGAAAAGTTACTTGGAAGACCTTGGAAAGTGGAGGCAGATGAATGATCGGGGTTTCTGGTTTTGTTCCCTGAAGAATAACAGCTCTTGACTGAGATCCTGAGACTTTGGTCCAGCTATAGGCCATTAGGCCGAATGAAATTTTGTCCACAAATAAGTTCTTCTGTGGTTGAGACCTACTGGAGGTGTGTATGATGGGAACCTTGAAAATTTAAACCATTCACCTATTAGATTTTAAAACAGATATAATTATCAGAATTTATTTTTCCAGGTAACTGTTATGACCTAAGAGAAGTTACTTTAAATTTGTAATCTGTTTTTCAGTAATACTGCCATTACTGAAAATAGGATTTTTTTTACAGCCTTATAAGGTCACACTTTTTTTTTTTTTTTTAATTTTAAGGGTTGTAGCTGGGTTGCTATATCCCATTATCTTGAAGGAATTGTGATTTGAATTTAAAGTCAAATCTACCCTTAAGGGTTTTGATTTGAAATAAACTGTGGGCTCTGAAGGCATCTCAGTGACAAGGTATGGCCAGTAAATTATGAAAGTCTTCCAGAGTGGTTGCTTAGGAGAACAAAACACTTATTCTTGGCAGTTTGTTTTGTTTTTCTCTTTAATGGCATAGTTCTATTGGCCAGATCATCTTACGCTTCTCATAAGCCTTTTGATTTCCTAAGATACCTGCTTCACGTTGTATAGTGTTCAAAGGGTTCTCACTTTCTTTGCCACTTGTAGACATGATACTACAAAGCTGTAGCAGCAGCCTAGCATGTGATTTTCCTCTTGGAAAGAGAGAAAAGATAGGACAGAAATGGTAGGGAAGAGTGGCCTGTTGACTTACTCCTCGGTTGTAGGAGTGATACTGTAGGTTGTGACTCTGCCACATGTCCCAGAATGTGGCACTAACTTCAAGGGGAGGGGTCACAAGGCATTCTAGTGCTTAGAATAGGGTGAGAAGGTGAAGAGGATGTTTAAGTATTGGGTTTGTTTGGCCATCTTTGTGTTTTTGAGTGATTTTCAGATCCTTTCATTTACTTTGGTATACTTCTTTCTTTTTTAAAGATTTTATTTGAGAGAGAGAGTGCGTGAGTGGGGTGAGGGGCAAAGGGAGCCCATTGCGGAACTCTATCTCAGGACCCCAGGATCATGATCTCAGCCGAAGGCAGATGCTTAACTGACTGAGCCCCTACCTTGGTATACTTCTAACAGAATTTAACCTTATGCTTAATTCAGTTTCTCAGAGAAAGATACAAACTTTTTGATTTTCTTCGTGTCATGTTAAGAAATGGACTTGATACTTAAATATCCAGATAGGAGAAAAGAGTAGTAGTTCTCATATTGAAGTTTATTGTCACCCAGGGAAAGAAACCTACCTTAGAGACATGTAGTGAACAATTTTTCGTAGATTGAAAACCAAGTTGATACTCTGCTTAGTATTAGTATTAACTAGAGTTTCTGCTGAGGTTAGTACTTAAACATTTTTGTATTCCTTAATGGATAGTTCTGTGTCTGAGGTTTTAAGAACATGTCTATCACCAATATGTGACATTTCCCCAAGAGTCTATAGTGGAGCTCAGGCAGACCCTAGTTTATATTCTGGCTTTGCCGCTTACTGGGTGTTTGAGCCTTAGCTTCCTTATCTGTATGAAGGACTAATAGGACCCCCTCAGGATGGCTATGAGAATTAAATGAAGTAAAGCAGGTAATGCATTTAGCACAATGCTTGGCATACTTAATGCTCTGGAAAGGTTTTTTAAATTCATTGTAAATATTGAGCATGAGTCAGGCTGTCTGGGCAGTTCTAAGTCTGGTTAGGTGAGATGGAGATCTGTCTGTTTGATTTTAGATAAAGCACATAGGCTTGGAGTATATTTGTATGAATGAAGTAATGCACATTTAGTATAGTTCCTAGCACAGGATGAATTAGAAATCCAGACAGGTTAGAGAATAACAACTGTGATTATTGTTATTTATCCCATTTTCAAAAAGTCTACCAAATGCATACCTTATTAAGATGGCTATATATAGACTGTAAAACAATAATAAAAGTACTGACATGGCTATATTTAGACTGTAAAAACAAAAAACATATATATTTGCAAAAACACTAAGTGAAAATGTGCAGGGTAATAATACCGTGACCAAAACATAAACTCGTTCGGGGGCACCTGGTTGGCACAGCCGGTTAGGCCTCCAACTCTTGGTTTCAGCTCAGGTCAAGATCTCAGGGTCCTGAGATTGAGCCCATTGTCGGGCTCTGCACTCTGTGTGGATTCTGCTTAAGACTCTTTCTCCCTCTCTCTGCTGCACATGCTGTCTTTCTCTGTCTCTCTCAAATAAATCTTAAAAAAATAATAACATAGACTCCTTCAAGGTAGGATCTTTGTGTGTTTTGTTTGTTGCTGTCTCCTCAGAGAGTAGAAAGTGTCTGACATATAACAAATATTCAAAAAATTGGAATGAATGGATAAATGTGTACTTAACCCATTTCAGAATGTGGCTTGCCCTTTCTCTTGCAGTCCTAACTGATTATGAATTTTTCCCTGGCATAGTGGTCAAGAGTATGAATTCTGGCCCTAGACAAATTCGGCTCATATCCACTTACTGGCTCAGGACCTTGGAGCAATTATTTACTTTTGTATGCCTCAGTTTCCTCATTTGTATAATGCGGTGTAATTGTACCTACCTCATTCGCTTTATTATGAGTATTAAATTAATGAGTATTTATAAAGCTCTTAGAGGATTGCTTTGCCTCTATTAAGCTTTGTGTAAATGTTAAATGATTAAATTAAATGATGAAGTATTAAATATTGAATAAATAAACACAGTCTCTTTGGCTACCACTGATTGTGCCAGGAGTGGACATCCAACCCAGAGACTGACCTTGGCTGACATTGACATGATGTTGGCCAGTCCAAGAAGAGGAGGTAGGTCATATCCTTCTCCCAGGAAGGTATGCTTGGGAACTTGAGAAATTAAGCCAATTAGTTGTGAGAAAGGCGATTTACAACCGAGAGGATGCATGCCATGGTGGGTGCCATGGGCGAGGGCAGCTGTGAGAGTGGAGCATGTTGTACAGAGAAATGGAGGAAGTGGAGAGGTTGGGGGGAGGCTTTTTTGGGGGGGATGCGTACATGTAGCATGTACTTCCTGTTACCCCCACCCGTCATCTTTCTGTTTGTTTGTATTGCAACTCGAGTGAAGCTCTGTTCTTGTGAGACAAAGGACCTGGGGTGATGAGTCATGCACAGCTTGACTTGGTTGTCAAGCAGCTTGCTTGGCATGTCTTAAGTTGTTTCCCTTTGGTAAAGGGATTTTTGTTTAGAAAAAAACCCACCTGTTCTAGAATGCAGTAGTAGAGGCAGCCGTAGCTACAAGGGAGGATAGATTCACATTTGGCCCCAACACAACTCAGACAGTGTTGTATTGCTTACAGTGTAATAGACACAGAAATCTGTTACAAAGCAGTATTGACCTCTTTAGTGAAGAGTTAAGTATCCCAGGATGATTCAATAGTGCTTGGGAACATCATATGTTACCATGTAAGTGACTAGATCAATAAGAAAAGGTTAAATTGTGTTTAGTATGGCTTAAAACAAAACAAAACTAAGGTAGAGAAGTGTCTAGTTTGTTTTAGGAAGGTTTTCTGTAATATTGGGTAAATTTTAAATCGGCTGAAATTTGCGCATTGTATGAATCAGAGTTCTTTTAGTTGTAAGTGATAAAAACCCATCTGGAAAATGTTGACTGATGTAACCAGTAGTTCAAAGGTATGACTGGCTTGGGGTAAAGC
This sequence comes from Procyon lotor, assembly GCA_028646535.1. Lineage (NCBI taxonomy): Eukaryota > Metazoa > Chordata > Mammalia > Carnivora > Procyonidae > Procyon > Procyon lotor. The sequence goes on from CM053614.1 coordinate 30,559,946, forward strand.
AGTACTCAGGAGGTTAAATGGAATTTCTTAGGACTTACTGCTTTTGCTCCCAGTCTGTGTGGTTGGGTCTTTTGGACAGAGAAGAGAAGAGACCCTCTTCCTCCCAGTGCCTCTCCACAAAACTAAGTGAGAGGATGCAGGTCCTGCTTGGATCACATGCTTGCTTATAGATTTACCACTGCATCCTGGAGGATGTTGGCTGTGATTGGTCTTGCCTGGGTCACATGCTTCCTCTGAGGCACAGGGGCTGTGTTCTCCTGAGTGACAGCCCCACCAGAGTATGCAGAGTGGAGGAGGGGAAGTCTTCTAGGGGAGGAGTGTTGGCAGGAGAGAGATTTCCACTCCAGGGAAATGAATGGCAGAGTGTTTGTTATTCAGGAAACCACTCCTCCAGAGCTCTACTCTCCCCATGCCAGATAAATGAGGTTTCACACTATTTGGAGTTACTCGCTGTCTTTGGAAACATGCAGAATAAAAATGGTGCATTTAAAAAAATATATATACTATCATTTTTTTATATCAAATTTTTAATACTTATTCTATAATGGAAATGGGTCCTTTTTTTTTCAGTACCTTTTTAACCACCGTAACAGTAATGATGTACTCCATTTCTCCCCTCCAAATCTTAAGAGGAAAGTTGAAACCAATCTGGATGGGGAAGAGCAACCGTGAGTTCAGAATACTCTTTAGTTTGGATGCTCAGGATGAAGGCTTTTTGTCATCGTTTACTTACAGTCACAGTGGAAAGCAATTCTTGGCATAAAGGTCCTCTGGTTTTGTTATGCCACATTAACCAAGCTGTGTAAATGTCATAAGTGAACTATTGATATTGCTTAAGTGGTCTGGAGAGATTGTTCCAGAGCTCAAGTGTTTATGCCCAGGAGAGCTTAACCTACCTTCTTCCATAAATAAAGCATCCCTTATATCACGTAAATTAGCCCAATCTCTCTAGACAATCAGCATGGACTGCATTTTGTTTTCCCCTAAAAGACTCTGCTGCATGAAATTTGAATGCAGAATTAATAAGCTGCTTTTGTGCTTCACAAGTTGGTTAAAGACAGATCCTGGGATCAAAGCACATTCCTCTGGTAACCCTTTTTAGTCTAATTAGAATTTATAGGAAATAGCACCTTCCATTAGATTTTCCGTGCTCGACATGAAAGACGTATTGCGCTTTCTGCCCCGTTGGCGCATGCCTAGCCACACCATTTTGTGCTGTTCGGTACCAGGTTAGAAGGCGTGGTGGAAGAATTGGATTCTAGCACAGCTTGTGTCCCATTCAGTTTTCTAAACAAGCCCAGCAAATCCACTAGTTCACATAAGTCTCTTCTTAGCCTTTTCTCATATATTGGATTTGTATCCAAGTAATAAATATGTTCAGTATTCTCGAGATCTGTGCGTATGGAGTATATTTGAAGAGTGACTGTCTGTCTCCTGGTAGACATCATAACAGGAAAGGAAACAATGGGAAACATGCCACTGATCGGCCTTTTCTGTGTGTGTCGGCTTTCAAGGCCAGTTTTTAATGATTGAAATCAGAAGACTCACTTTCATTCTTAATTCCTTCTGTGCACAGATTAGGGACATGTGTGTATCAGAGTACAGGACGTGGAGGATCCCCTTGGTGACCCTGATGGTGGGCCTTGGGTCCAGCCTTACGGAACTCAGAGTCCATGGTAGCATGTGAAAATATTTGCCAAGCCTGCATTCTCGGGAAAGAGTGGTGAGCTGTGAGCTGATGGATGCAATGATAGGTTCTTTAATCGAGGCTATAGCCAAGTACAAGCAATTTGTTTAGGAAAAAAAAAAAATGCACAGAAAGCTAACGTCTAACAAATTGATTGTTGTTCCCTGCTGAAGAAACATTCTGTTTTCTTTACTGCCTTGGCCACTGACCTGGGACTGAGGTCATGATGGTGCCTGTTGAAGGAGGCCACCCAGAGCTGTTCAGAAGATTTCTCGGTAACCTCTGACTACCGTGTTCAGATTTTTGATGGTTTAGTAGGAGATTAAGATAGTTTTCAGAGAAACCAAACAGGCTGGTAGGCCTCCTTTGTGCTGACTGCTCCTTTTCAATTGACTGAGAGAGAATCCTACACCTCCTCCTGGGCTTGCCCTGAATTCTTTCCTCCAGATGGAGCTTTCCCCAGTAATCTCCAGGAGCCTACAGGGGGTGTCTGCTGTCCAAAATCCCATGACATGTTAACACTTTTAGAGCTAGAGATCACCCTGTCTTGTTTGGTTCTCTGGTACTGTGTGAATACACATTTGCCTTCCCAATTCAATATTATCCCACCAATTCAATCTGTGGAGTGTCTTCAAAAGAAATATTTTATTATCTCGCTCGATATTCATGAAAGCCCTTTGGGAGAGGTGCAGCCGGAGCCTGCATTTGTAGATGAACTGAGACATGGAGATGTTATGGAGCATTTGCTCTGAATGCAAGTGCCCCGTGGTGGACAAGTGGAGACTAGCAAAGGTGAGGCTTTTGTTAAATAGAAGCTTCCAGTCAGGCCAAGAAGAGAAGCTGGGCACTGTTGTATAACATATGTGACAGTTTCTTTTGTGGAAAATGGGAAGGGAGGATTGTTCAGTGGGATAAGGAAGGCTTCTGGGGAGAAGCGTGTCATACACATACTGGATTTCAGCATATGGGTAAGACTTTGACAGATACAGGACATAATTGTCGGGGAGATAAAAGAGCAAAATAAATAAGGAAGTACAAGGCTATGTTTTGAGAAGAGGAGGTAGGATAATTTGACTGGAGTGAGAAGTTTGTTTAGAGAAGCAGAAAGGAAGTAGGTCAGAAACTCTGGTTGGGATCAAATGGTGGAGGACCTTACTGCTAGACCAGGATCTTGGTGGGGCCAAGAACATGGTGGAGGGAGGGACCAAAGTGATAAAGGCTGGGTGATGGCCATACAGCTGGGAGCTACCGGGGATGGGGAGAAGGGTTCAGAGGCTGTTGCAGAGGTCTGTCTGGTAAGTCCTTGGACAGGGGTGATGGGAAGAAATGTTAATATCAGAGAGAGAGGGAAGGAAAAAGGGGCAGCCTCAGTATGTGATGATATAATGTGCAGAGTGGTGTAGACTTGGAAGGATACCAGAGCTTCATTCGAAGAGAAGATAACACACTTCTGAGATGCACACGTTTGTGGTGACACACTGATAGGTAGAATATCAGAGGGCCTTGGTTACACTCAAAGAGCTGAATTGTGGCTGACCTTCTCTTCGGCTTCTGTAACATCCTCCTTAGCATCCGACCTAGATCAGGACACTTTACCAATACATATTGAATTCAGTGATGAGATTCTTTTAGTGGGTATGTAGTAACTTAAATGAAACTGGACTGAATCTTAAGCGTAGACCTGACACCAAAGTTATAGGAAAGGAGACCAAACTAGGACTATTTAAAATAGTTATGGATACATATGATGTTTAAAGCACTGTCAGGAGATAGAGAACCATCCTTTTATAACTAAACTATTGAGATGCTAGTTAAAGATAGTTTTCAGCCATTTATTATAAAAGATTCCTTATAGACTTTTTTTATTGGGCAAACCTTTGGACTTTTCCAAGTTTATGAAATGTGATAGTTTCTTGGAAATTTTCAGGATTTGACGCTGTTAGCCTTAATAGAGGGATTTCTTACATAGAAATAGGATAATAGGATTTATACTATTAATAGGATTAAATAGGATTTTATCCTATTTATTTAACAGAATAAATAGGATTCAGCATTTTGACAGACTGTCCAAGTGTTATATTGAAATGTAATGCATGCTGTACATATTTATTCATCTAGAGGAATATAACTGGTCACCTGAAGATCTAGCGAATCTTAAAAAAAAAAAAACAACTTGTAAATTATATTAAAATGGTGTAGTCCATTTTCTTTGGGAGTCCCAAAGACTACCCAAAAAGCATAACAAAAACAAATGTATAACTTACCCAACTGTATTAAGTACTAAACTCACTATTGTGTCTCTATTCCAGCTTTATTTGTCCACGAAATATTTATTGAATTCATGTACCTACTAAGCTATAGGCACTGGGATACAGACATAAGTAAACCTGTCAGTAGTACCAAGTCCACCCAGCTTTCTGGCTAGAAACGTGGGCATGACCCTGATGCATTGCTTCCTAAGAGTATTTCTGAGACCAGCATCATCAGTGTCATCGGGAACTTGGAGGTGGGACCCAGCAATCAGTTTGAACAAGCCCTCCCTAGGGATTCTGATAAAGGCTAAAGGCTGAGAGGCATAGGCTCTTAGTCAGGGCTTCCATGGAGCAAACTGTATGTCAGTGTCAATGGTTCCCTTTTAACTCTGGATTTTATTTTATGCTCTTACCATTTTGAGAAACATTTCTGGGCCTCAGCAGACTGCAAAAACGGTCTATGACACAGAAAAGCTTAGTTAGGAATCCTGTTGGCCTCTCTTTCTCCCCCTTCTTTTTCTCTGTAATCTGTTAGTTCATCAAATCCTGTGGTACCATCAAATCCCATAGGTACCTCTTGTTGAGGTACCTGTCAAATATTCCCTTCCTTCTGTATTTCCAGTGTTAGTAATTTAGCTTAAGACTCATTTCCTTCTTCAGCTATTGAAATCACAACCTAAGTGTCTTGCTTCAACAGGCTTACCACTCCCCCAACTCATCCTCCCCACTGTCGGCCAGAGGAATTGTTCTCAGGTATGAATCATGTAATTCGTCATTGGTCACGTGGGATCAAGCCCAAATTCTTTAGAATGGCTTGCAAGAAGTTTTCATGGTCTTGACCTTGTCTGCATTTCCAAGGTCTCACTAAACTTTAGCCTGAGCAGAAAATATCCCACAGTTCTTTGTACCATGACATTTTCATGTTTCTGCATTCCACCCCCTGGAATATCCCTCCCTTTCTCCCTTGCCTGGAGAACTTATGTTCACACTTAAATTCTATAGCCAGGTGTTCCTTAGCAACCCAGGCTGTGCGAGTGGCTCTGTTCTGTGAGCTGATGTAGTGTTTTTCCTTCAAATAAGCATTCCAAAAATTATTTGTTATATATGCTGCCAAAGAGAGCATTCCAAAAATTATTTGACCACAGAGTTCATATTTTCAGAATCTTTGTTACACAATGAAATCCTTTCCAGCAGATTACTTAGGTGTATAGTTGCTACAGGAGGGTGCTTGTTCAGCCTTAAAATGTTCTTACCTCAGGAGAGGGAGCCGACAGCTGGTACAGAACCCTGTATGGCATTTGGCGCAGGAAGGAGAAGATGGCGTCTCCAGTGGTCGCCACAAGGAGGGGGTGGGACGGGCACTTTGCAATTACTCTCATTGTCTGGTTGCCAGGCTGCTGGGGGCCAAAACACATTTGAGGTATTGTGGTTTGAGCTCTTGTCTCAAGTGATGGGAAATAAAGATGACTGGGGCTTAACCACAGTGAATAACTGTAAAGATATTTGTGCCCAACCTCCCAAGATAAAAGTCAAATACAGTCATTATCACAATCTAGGGAGATAGGAGAAAAGTGTGAGGGGAAAGAATTTATATGTTGTTCTATCTCCTAGTGAAAATTGCTCGCTATAAATTCTTTTTTAGAGATTGATTTATTTGAGAGAGAGAGAGTGCTCGTGCGTGCGAGTGTGGGGAGGGGTGGAAGGAGAAGGAGAGGGAGAATCTCAAGCAGACTCCTGTTGAGCTTGCAGCCTGACAGAAGGCTGGATCTCAGGACCCTGAGTTGACAATCTGAGCTAAAATCAGGGGTCAGACGCTCAACCGACTGACCCACCCAGGTGCCCCTCACTATAAATGCTTAATACATGTTTTAATGGCTACATGAAATTCCACTGAATGAATGTGTCTTTGCTTACATAACTCCATTGTAACTGAATGTTAAGGTTGTTCATTTTCTTCCTTTATAAATAAAACTGCATTGACTCTCTTGAAGTGTGGGCGTGTGTGTGTGTGTGTGTGTGTGTGTGTGAATAGTCTTTGAATAATCTTTCTAACCAAATACATAGTTAAGGATGTCAGTACTTACTCTTGAGCTCTTTTTTTATTTTTTTAAGTTTTTATCCTAAAGATCTGTTTATTTTTGAGAGAGTGTGAGCAAGGAGAGGGACAGAGGGGGAGGGAGAGGGAAAGGAAAAAGGAGAGAATGTCGAGCGGACTCTGTGCTGAGTGCAAGCCCATCATGGACCTCTATCTCACAACCCTGAGATCATGACTTGAGGCCAAGAGTCGGATGCTTAACCGGCTGAGCCACCCAGGCTCCCCGAGTTTTTATTTTAATTTCAATTAGTTAACATACAGTTCAGTGTTAGTTTCAGGTGTATAATATAGTGGTTCAACACTTCATATATTACTTGGTGCTCATCCTGACAAGTGCACTCCTTAATCCTCATCACCTATTGAACACACGTCCCGTCCGCCCCCCCCTTAACCTTCATTTTGTATTCTATAATTCATGAACTCTATTTTACTGTGAAACATTTATTAAGAAGTAGAACAATGCTGGATAATTCTCCCCCTACACAGTAAAATAGTCTCCATATCTGCTACTTGGGAAAATGACATCATATAAAGTAACATTTAAACAATTTTATATGGTTTTTATAGTCTCTATTCTAGAATGTCATGCTTTGTGAGATAAGAGAGGAACATGCTTTAGCTTTCTGGCTCGTTAATAAAGTGTAGTTGTAATTAACCAAATATTTAAAAATGAGTTCAGTTTATAATTCTTTGCATAAAATTTTTGCCAAGTTAAAATGTAAGCTCAGATGTAATTTTCTTTTTTCTTCATCACTTCTAAGAAACTCAGACATTTTTTTATAGGTTGTTGATGAAGTATTTCACAATTGCCTGGTAAGTTCCAAGGGTACAGTTCTTTTGGATTGAGGATGGGGGGGATGGAAGGAGAGAGCGTAATGTTTTATAGCTTATGTGCTAGACACTGTGAGAGAGAACCCCTTTCCTCCCAGCCATCCTGAGAAGATGGTGTCGAGATCCCTAGTATAGAGATGAAGATGCCAAGGCTCAATGAAGTTATCTTGTTTCAAGGTTGTGCGGCTTGTAAGAGACCCTCGTCAGTTAGCCTTCAAAGCCCGTGTTCTTTTTGTTACATCTAAGTGCCTCAGGGTCCATGAACCCTGTAAACAAAAAACTGGACTATGATTTTTGTGTGGAGTGATGTCATTACTCTAGAACTTGGCTGTCCACCTGTGTCTCTTTACATTTAAATCCAAATAATTTAAAATAAAAGTTAAGATTCAGTTTCTAGGCCACATCACCACATTTCAAGTGCTTGATGGTCCCATGTTGCCAGGGGTTATCACATTGGATAATGCAGATAGAGCTTTTCCATCACATAACGTTTTGTCGGACCATACTGGTCTGGAGGCCACCTCTAGGAGAGTCCTTACAGGCTCCTGTCCACTGTCTTAACAGAATCGTTAATAAATGTATCAATACTTCTTTGGGACTTTGACTTACACTCGCTTTTAGCCCCTCACACCCTCATATCTTTCCAAACTCTGGAATCTCCACTGTCCACAGTCTGGGGCCTCCTGACTGAAAGAGAAGGCTTGTATAACCCACTAGTTGGGATTGCATCTTTTTTTATTTTTTTAAAAGATTTTATTTATTTGATAGGGAGAGAGAGAGATCGCAAGTAGGCAGAGAGAGAGGGGGAAGCAGGCTCCCCTCTGAGCAGAGAGCCTGATGCAGGGCTCTATCCCAAGACCCTGAGATCATGACCTGAGCTGAAGGCAGAGGCTTTAACCTACTGAGCCACCCAGTCGCCCCTGGTTGGGATTGCATCTTAACCATCACAGTAGTTGATATGGAATACTACCTCAAAAACATTTTTTAAAATATTTTATTTATTTATTTTTGACAGAGAGAGATCACAAGTAGGCAGAGAGGCAGGCAGAGTTGGGGGGGGGAAGCAGGCTCCCTGCTGAGCAGAGAGCCCGATTCGGGGCCCGATCCCAGGACCCTGAGATCATGACCTGAGCCGAAGGCAGAGGCTTAGCCCATTGAGTCACCCAGGTGCCCCCCCAAAATTTTTTTTTTTTAGATAGGTTAAACCATAAGAAGGGTAGTGGTTTCTGTTTCTTTGCATGAAAAGTTCCAAACTGTTGATCTGCCTGGTACAAATTATTATTTTAAATTCAATTAATGTTTTCTCAGCAGAGTCTTAATTCAGTTGGGGAAGAATAAACCAAAACGGGGAGGGATTAGTGAAAACTGAAATTCAGATGTAATTTGGTGAATTTTGAACATATTAACATTAAAATCCTCAGTAATCTGTCTTCAGGAAATTTTTTGGACACAGGGAATAGACTTTTTAAAGGACTTTTGGGGGGATACATAAAAGGAGTTGTAACTTACTGTCTGCATATTTTATTATTATGGCATTTAGAAGTAGTAGGATCAAAGAGGTCATTTTGCCAAGTGAGGCAGCATTGTAAAAGGAAAAAGTGCTTTTCTGTGGATCTCTAAAAAGCTATGTAACCTCTCTGAGCTTTGTCAATTTCCTTATCCATTTGTCCATCAATAAATTGGAATATTGCCATCTGCCTTGCTTGGCAGAGACATTGGCGGCTCAGTGAACGCCTGGGAAACAACCAGTGCTGTGCACGTGTTAGCATGGCTTCGTTTCCTGGGTCCCCTGTTGTCTGAACCTTTTTTGAAATCTGAGCAACAGCAAGGTATCGCCTGAGGCCTGGCTCTCCCAGCGCACTCTCTGCTGTTCTGCGTCTTGGACACGCGCTGAAGTGAAGGATCTTGTTCTTAATAGGGGATCAGTGGTGAGATGATTGACATGATGAAAAATACTTTGTTTGAGAAGGAGGAATCTTGGTGCCATGAGCTGTCTTCCTTTTATGAACTCGTTCACCCTGAGCCAATAATCCTGGGAGATGAGAGAGTCTTTATCTCATGGAGGAATGAATACCAGTCTCCGTCTTAGCGCTTCTGTATCAGAGAACAGTTGTCTTGATATATAGTAGACAATACTCTTATGGATCAGCTGCTGTCTTTGTTCATGAAAGGGGGAAGTTATCTAACACTTTTACTAGTTAAGTCTAGAAGGACGTTGTGACAAATGTAGAACACCATTGTGGGATTTCATATTAATCTGCATTTCAGAAAGCAAATGTGAAGACAAAAGAGTCGTTTAAACAATATCCAAGAAGTATGGAGATGTCGCCCTTAGCTGGGGAAGCAGCAGACTCCAGTTGGTAGTTACTGTCATTCTCAAGCCTGTAGTTTTTCAGGTGTGGTGTTACTTACCTGACCTAAGTAAAGATTCCTTATTCTTTTTACCTTAAAAAATACACACACACACACACACACACACACACACACACACACACACACACACACATATGTGTGTGTATGTTATAAAATATGCCATGTCGTTAGATTAGTTTGACAGGAGGTTTGTCATCTATATCATGGTGGTTCATTTTTATTATTGCTAAGTTTTTAGCCTGAATGCTGATGCCACTGAAATGCTGTTGCTTTTAGTCCTATGAAGGACCTAGTCTGCTGCCTTGCACACACTGCTTGCTGGATCAGTAACTGGGGTTGGTAGAAATTGGAGGGTGATCTCTTTGTTTTGCTAGGACAATGTGTCCTTCACACACATCCCACATTCTATATTGGAACTGGCAATTAACTTTGCAGTTGGAATACTGTTATAAATAATGGGTTGGTTCCCAGAATGGCCCACCAAACTAAATTAACCCATAAAATGGCTTAGATGATAGAGAAACATATGTGCTAGGATCTGAAGATGCTCTCAAAAATGGACTTCGAGGTAAATTTTACATAGCCAATAACTTAAGTTGGTAAGTTGGGAACTGCTTACTCATTTTTTAAATATAAATTCCAGATAACATATCTGTTCTTATGACTTCTGTTCTGTTACTTCTGACTTCTTTGTGTAGGAACTTCTTCCCGTGATAGAAACTTTAACCTGAAAGCTAAGACAAATCAAAATTTAGTAAGTGGTGGAAGTTGAGCTAAATTTAATGTCTGGTTTATTTGCCAAAGTTTTGCTAAAAAGCACTGTGGCTTTTAGATTTCTTTTGATTAAATGCAGTTCTGAAATGGTCTCATTTTATTGATTCATACTGGCTTTCCTTTGTTGTAAAGAGAATTCTGTAAAAACTCAACAAGTCGGTACATGGTGGTTGTAACAAAGGCATAAGTCTAAGAATTTATTGTGCTACATCCTGCAAAGGTAAATACCATTCATTGTAAAATACTGTTGAAGTGTAAAGACTATAAGATAAATATTTCCCGTCTGTCATTCCAAACTCTGTAGTCTTTAAATTACTATTGAAACTGATACTGGTATCTTGGGTGATCACTGATCTTCTTTGTTTCACGTTTTTTAAATGGTTAAATGCAAAAATATGTTTAAAATCTTATAGATGTTTACCTTCACAGGATCTTTGTTGGAATAAATGTTGATGTTTTCCTATTTTACCCAAGGACTTGAGACACGTCCTTTAGCTTGGTGGCTGCAAACTGTGAAAGTAGTCCTAGGAATCAGTCTTTGGTATGTTTTGAGTGAAGGAGTAGGTTTTTTTTGGTGACTTAAAAAAATCTGTGACAGGGTCATTAGGAGGGCCTATCTCCCTTTTCTTTAGTTGAATGGAGGTAACAGAACCTTCTCATTACTGCAAGCAGAGAAATGCTGCACACTTTGCCTTCCCATTGGAATCTGGGACTTGCCCCCCATCACATGACAGAGCTGTGTCTTTAGGAGGCCTGCTGTGTGGCATGTGGGGCCAATTATCATCACCATGACTGTTGCATTTGATGGGGAAATCTGGAGTAAATCAAGAATATTCAGTCTGTTTGTTAATATTGAAGTCTTTAGAAGCCAGCTGTGCCGAAACTGTTTATTGCTTATATTTATAAAGTTTGCTAAATGCTAATGCTCTGTCATGGAATGGTCTTATTGTCCATTTTCTGAGCTTGTACTTACATAGTAAATGGAAGAGTTATCTTTTGAGCTTTTTTTTTAAAAAATTAAAATTGAGCATGTGCCTTTATATAAATAGAGCATTTGAAAAAAATAGCATTTATTATTCCTTTATATGCATTTTAATGGATTTTAGTTTTTCTCTGTCTCAGAGGCAACTGGGCATCTAGTAATTGCATTTGAGCTTCAATCAGCTGGAGTTCATTTTCTAAAAAATCAGCAGCAGTTTGGTGCTCTAGGTAGAGATAGGTGGCTGTTTGTTCTGCATCTGGTGTGTGAATGCTGTTTCTCCAATCATGCTGAATCTCTAGCCAGACCCAGGTACCTTTTCCATAATAGATTTGTGTAGGTTGTTGGGTCATGGAAACCTTTATGTTAAATTATCCCTTTCTGTCCTCTATCTGTCTGCTTCTTGCTGAACTTCCCTCATTATTGAAAAAAGATTCATCGGATAAAAACAAAAGCAGCCAAGTTCTTTGTGAGACAAGTGTTCAGTGACTCACAGTAACACAACTTCATGTTAGCTGGATTTAACCGCAGCATGAAAATGGGATTCGGGAAAGGAGGCCATCCTAGAGCATATGACTTAGAGATGCATATTGATGATGGGGTGTCCATGTGAATCTCGAATGTGCCTGCCTTCCCGTGGACCTGAAAATCAAGTGGACCCGCAGCTGTCTTTCCCACCAGGGCCGGGTTGCAGTAGAGGTATAGGAGGTATGCTATAGAGTCACTCCCCTTTTTACTGCTAAGTAATAGCTGCTGGATTTTGAGTAAGTACCTCACATGCATTAGTTTAATCATCTCCTCCAATCTTCTAAAGTAGACAGTATGATTGTCGTACACATGAGGAGGCTGCGGTGGCGAGAGGCTAATGTAGCTGCTGAGTCTCGGCTGCAAGCTCAAGGTCAGGTGCTACAGCCCCAGGCTTGAGCCGCTGCACTGTCCTGGCCATGCGTTCACATCTCATCTCTGCTGTTGTAAAACAGCTCCAAAGAAGGGTGTTGCGTCACCTGTCTAGGAACTGGCCCCAAGTGTAAATCAAAGTGTATGGGATGAAGTTACTCTCTTCAGAGTTGAATGCCACGTACTTGAGAGGTATTGGGCTTAGTGGAGATAAGGAAGCAGTGCTGCCACCCCCTCACTCACTAACGGGGAAAGATCAGTCTGGAAGGGGTATGTGTGACTGAAACAAATGACCCTTGCCGAGTCTGTCAGCGTCCCCAGTCCGCCTGGAGCCAAGTAGTGCCTTGTAATTAAGTTGCGGAGATGCTAATGTTTTAGAAGGAAGTGGCTAGGAAATGGTGTTTGAATGTTTGGAAGCCCTGAGAAGGGACTGCCGTCACACATGGGGGCTTGGAAAGCCCTGGGGACGTCACGCTGGGGCTGAGAGCTGTGGGGAGCGCTGGGGCAGAGGACTGGGAGCTGTTTGGGAAACTCAGAGCAAGAGCTGCTAGAGGCCAGCTGAACCGATGTTGGAAAAGCACCTGAGGGAAAAGCAGTGAGTGGCAGCAAAGCTGCTCATCAGTCCAACATCCGGAGGTTTGCATGGGGAGCAGCAACAGCAACTTGCCGTTGAAATAGTGGGCTTTGCTTCTGTTGTTGAGGGAAGTCCTTCGAAGTGCTCCATGGGGGGCGGAGGGGGGGAGAGAAGCAAGATGAGGCAAGGTTATCTCTTGGGGGGGGGGAGGGACCCTGAGAACCACCTGACTCAAAGCGTCTGGAACTGGGTGCCTGTGGAGAAGGACCCATTCATGAAGTGGAAATAATTGAGTCAATTCAGACTCTTCACCCATAAATTACGCAGTCACTGGGTAATTTGTCCCCGGATGTTTCTGCCAACTGTAATAAAACATTATGCATTTACCACTGCTGTTGTAACATGTGATGGACGTTTTGGGAAATGTTATTTATAAAGGTGATGTTAGGGTCTTAGGGGGAGGGATTCCTCAGACAGGGAAGTATTTCAAAGCTTTGGAGTACGACCTATGTTCATTTGCAGACTCAGACTCCTACTCGTTTTGTTATTTTAGGCAAATTACTCAATGTCTCTCAGTCCACATTTTCTTTTCTCAAATGTTGGACAATAATAACACACAGAGCGCTTTTGTGAGCATGAGAGATGGTGCCCGTGCAGCACTTCACACCTAGTTTTGGTCCAGGGTAAATGTTGAGTAAATGTCAGCAGCTGTCATCTGTCCTCTGGCCTCCCCATCAGCTGAGCTTGCGGCAGTTGAACCCGGCCCAGGAGCAGCCTCTGGGGGCTGCCCTGAGGGTGTGTGTCAGAAGCCTTGGAGCACTTGCTGCTGATACGTGGAGCAGACGGGGTGGCTTGGCCTATAAGCTCTTGCTGTTTTCTTTACCAATAGCTTTCATCCTTCTTCCAGATGTCCTGAGGCCAGAGAGTAGACATATCAAAAATAATACCTTCTAATGAGGCCTAGGTTCCTTTTCACAGCTTATGTGAACTTCTATTCTGTCCAGGTTAGACTAATTGATTTTCTCTTTGATAGGCTTCTTTTATCTTCTGCAAAATAAGGACACATTGTATATTTTTAATAATGTTCTCTCCCTTTCTTTTAAATTTCTGTGTTTTATTTTTTTTTCTAGTTTTTTTTTTTTTTTAAGATTTTGTTCACCAACTTGTCAGAAAGAGAGGAAATTTAAGCAGGGGGAGTAGGAGAGGGGGAAGTAGACTTCCCACACAGCACGGTGCTCAACGCTGGGCTTGATCCCAGGACCCTGGGATCATGACCCGAGCCAAAGGCTGATGCCCAACGACTGAACCACTCAGGTGCGCTATCCACAGAGTCTTTAAGAAGACCCTAGATTCTCACATACAGAGGGGTTATCAGACCCACGTTGGCATGGTGACAGAAAAGTTATCATATGTGCTCTGAATCTATACTCTGAAAGCCCCAGTTACCAAAAAGAGCTGATAGGCTCAGTGCTTGAACGTAGAAATAGTGGTGGGAAGCGAAGGATCCATCTTGACGAAAGGATGGCATTGCCACTTTCTTGCAGAGCCTGGTGATGGTCGTGCAGCTGCACCATGCCTTATTCCATATATGTTAACGAGTCCTAACTCCCTGTTGACTGGCGTGAAAAATTTCCACGGAGAGTCTCTGTATCCACATGCCAAAAAGAGATGCGTTAGCAATTAGCCCTTATTAAGACTTTGAAAAAATGTGATTAAATAAGCGGTGTTCCAAAACTCAGGTACAGAGCAAAACAAAGCAGTACGGGAGTCGAGGACCTGGCCCCAGGAGCCCAGCTGCGTGGGTTGAAGCCCACTCTCCAGCTTAGCGGTTGTGCCGTCTCAGGCTAGCTGTTCCACCTTTGTGTGCCTCAGTTGACTCATTGTAAAATGAGACGATTAGCTGCCATCTCCGAGGCTTGTCTTGAAAATTAACTGAGTTCACATTTATAAAGTGTCCAGAATAATGCCTGGCACTGTATACATGTTTGTTAAATAATGAAATACTGAAAATTGGTTAGTCATGGGTATCTGCTGGGCTGATTGGGCTGTTTCTGCAGGAGACTGAAACACAGGCCAGTGTTGCTTACATCCATTATCTGATGGGTTCCATGAATGCATGAAATCTAAGGGCTAATATTTTGAAACTGGATGTATTTCACCTGATGAACTGTCTTCATTCCTAAGCATGATGCTTCAGATCCTCATAATAACATGAAGTTGCTTATATTTTTTTATCCAATTCTGAGGCGATCTGCCTCTCTGGACAAACTTTAATGTCTGAAAATTATGCGTGTCTTAAAATCAGTGGATCTGTTGGATATTGCCACCCCTCCCCCAGTAAGGCTTTAATTGATTAGTGCTGCAACAAAAGAAAAAAAAAACAAAAACCCGCAAAACTTGGTCGCCTTTGAACAAGGAAGCCTGATGATTCATGGGTCCACATGAAGGTGCTGACTCTGTGCCCTGAGAAGTATAAAATCAGTGTCTGGCACTGAGACGATGCCCTACCTGCCCACTGAAGGCAGGAGCCGCCTGTACGTGGCCAGAGCCTTCCCCTCAGGCCCAGGGAGTTGGACTTCAGGGCCCCAGAGGCTTCTTACATCCCCTAACCCCGGAGTTAGTTGGGATCCAGGACCTATGTGTCCCATCATCACTGAATTGGATTTGGCATTGGATTGGTATTGACATGAACTTAGAGGTAATTCCTGTAAGAAGTCTCAACTGTTTTAAAATCCAGGAAGAATAACTGTGGCAGGAATTTGTAACCAGGGAGCCTACGAACAGAATTCCAAGGTCTGTGCACTTGAATGGGGGAAAAAAAATCCTCATATTCACGAATCCTGAGTTGAAATTTAGCATTTCCTTCAGTTATGAATGTAGACACCAAATCAGGTTAGTATTTAGCATTTGAAATTGCAACACCTGTGAAGTATGCCACTAGATCCTGTTATTCAGTGGGTTAATAAAGAAGCACAAATGCAACTACATCAGAATTTGTTTTTTTAATATTTTGACAACTGTAGTGCAATATATTTGTGTTTCTTTGTAATCCTCTGTCTTTTATGCTTTAAAAAATATTATTCTGGGGTACCTTGGTGGTTCAGTGGGTTAATGCCTCTGCCTTTGGCTCAGGTCATGATCTCAGGGTCCTGGGATCGAGCCCCGCATTGGGCTTTCTGCTCAGCAGGGAGCCTGCTTCCCCCTCTCTCTCTGCCTGCCTCTCTGCCTGCTTGTGATCTCTCTCTCTGTCAAAACAAAAACAAAAACACAAAAAACAAAACAAAAAAAAACCCAAACAGCATTATTCTGAGATGAAGTCAATAGGCTTCCCCAGATTGCCAGCCAGGGTCTGGAGTACAAAAGTTAAGAGCCCTGTTTTCCAGTCCTTCGCCTCTGGATTAGTTCCACTTCTCAGCCATTCTTCTGTTTTCTTCCCCACCATGTCCCCTTGCCTGCGCTCTGGGGAGCTGAGATGTAGACTTTGAGAGGTTCAGTATCTGTTGCATCGCTGGCATCTTTTCTATATTTTTCACTCTGGCAATGGAAATTCTTCAGCTGTATTGTCTGTGGTATATACATCTTAGAAGGAGGGGGCTCTCTTTAGGTTTTCTGCCTCTTCAGTACAATGCTGTCTATGTAAACTTCCAGGGAAAGGTGTTGATCCCGTGACTGTTTATTAGAGAGCTGGCGGCTGTAAAAGCAAGACACAGAGACGAGAAGACATGGCACCCTGGGGAGGGAGGCGGGAGAGGCTGTGCTGTGCAAAGGGATAACATGAGGCCCGAGGGGAGAGCCAGTAGAGGCTGTGAAATGAGTTGGGGAAGTAATACATCAGGTGGAATAATAAGGAGATGGAGAAGTAATTAAATTGAGGCTTTCCAGTCTCCTCCTGATGGAAACTTCTCCATATCAAAATCTACTTTTGCTCCTGGGAACTGCTCCTGTGTAGTTAAGGATGGATTCCTCACCTGTGTCTTCAATTACTTGAATTCATATGGAGCTTTGGTTACTCAGGCCTTTCTGCAAAGGCTCCCTTACCTCCCAGATAACTCCCTTATTTTAGTTCAGGTTGTTGCCAGAATCTTATGATATGGTGTGTCCACATTTTATATCGAACAGAGGAAAGCAGGCAGACTCTTGGCTTGTAGGAAATACTGCCTATCTTGGAGGATTTGGAGGTGTTGGGCCAAGGGTAAAAACCAGTGCAAGAGGAAATATTCTTAGGTAAAATGTCCAGTAACAGAATGTTGAGTCTTTGGTAAGCCACAAGGGAAATATTACAGGGAAAGTGGATGCAGAAAAGAATTTAAAGTGGTAGCCTACACTGATATATCTGTAAATAGCTCTGCTGAAATACTAGGTCTAGGGAATGAAAAAAAAATTATTCTGTTAATAGGAGAACCTGGGTTGGGATTGCCTTGAGACCCCAAAACTTGATTTGCTTACCATTTGGGAAACATAGTTTTAATGAATGATTGGATTTATGTGGATTATAGTCTTTTAAAAAACCAACA
>CM053614.1:30583384-30613484 GCA_028646535.1 Procyon lotor
TAAAACAGTGTTTTGTCCCAGCTGGCCATCGAAAGTATCTGCCTGCTGCTGAATTTGTTACTGTGGTACTTTCCCCAGCTCCTTCTCTGCCGCAGTTAAATGAGAGAAACTCCATTCTCTCACATTCGAAGGTTAGCCTTAGATATCGCCCTTGTTCTCTGCTCTTTCTTTTCCACAAATTGTTCTTTACATTTCAAAAATGATAGTCTTGATGAAACCTCTCTGTGAACAACCAGTGGGGGTGCCTGCCGTTGGGATTACTGGTTCTTAGAACCAGAAACCCTGCTGCCCCCGCTCCTTTTTTTTTTTTTTTTTTGTGGCAGCCTGCCTTGCTTTGGGGATTAATAATGTTTTTGTTCAAAGGGATCACTCCTCTTGGAGTGTAATTTCGTGCTTCCTACTTAACAGGTGGGAGGTAGCTGCTTTTGCCATTTGAGAGGTCGCCAGACTCTTTGCCATGAGTGATTGTTTGCCATACCCCAGCGGGCCTGGTTGGGGATGTGCAGAGTGGCGCTTAGAGGAGCTGCTGCTGGTGCCACCAGCTCCCAGCAGGGGTGCTGCGGTGTCTGCTTTCAGAATCCGGGTGTGTGATGAGCTTTTCTAATCTGTTTGAAGTCAAGAACCAGTCATGTCCTCTTCTGGTAGTGTGTTCTGCCATTCTCTCTCTCTCTCTCTTTAAAGATTTGATTTATTTAATTACTTGTGAGAGAGAGTGCGAGCAGGAGTGAGAGGCAGAGAGAGAGAGAATCTCAAGCAGCCTTGGTGCTGAGCCTGGCGCCCGACGCAGGGTTCAGGCTCAAGACCCTGAGATCATGACCTGAGCTGAAACCAGAAGTCACTCGCTCCACGTCTGGGCCACCCGGGTGCCCCCATGTTCTGCCATTCTGGTGTTCTACTCAGTTTCCACATGTGTTACTTGGGTATGAAAGTTGTAAAATTCTGCAACAAATGCTTTCTTGGTCGTTCTGCTTCAGCTCCGCCAAACAGACAGTAGCCCTTGCTCTGTATTCAATGTCAAGAGTTAGGGCAATAAGTGTCCTCCTGTATTATATTCAAGCCAAACCACTGAGAACATACCCTGTTCCTTCCCGGACAAAAGATTTTTTAGGAGGATGTTGACCAATTGGAGTAGATCCAGAAGTGGGCAAGTTTTATAAACCATGTCTCATGGAGGATGGTTGTAGGGAGGGATGATTTAGTCTAGAGGTAGTTGATGGTAATGGCTAACAATTTACTGAATATTGATTGCGTTCCAAACACCATGCAAAGGATTTTACAGATGTTATTCGATGTAATGCTCACATAAAAAGTCTAGGTGGCAGGTATTGTTGTTAGCTCCATTTTACAAATGAAAGAACTGAAGAACAAAGGAGTGTCACTAGGGTCAAGGTCAGCCGCCTAGGACGTGGTCCAGCTGCCGCAGGACCCCCGGTGTCCAGGGCCTATACTCATCAGCTCTGCTTTTGAGGACATTTGTCACAGAAGAGATTAGCTCATGAAGAGTGGTTAGGCCAAACCTGTATAAGACATTATTATCGGATTTGTTTTATTGCAAATCCTTATTTTGTTCGCCACTAAGAAAAATTGCTGCCAATTAGTATTATGACACACAATTAATGGCAAAGCTCCTTCTGATTTTATAGTTGTTACAATGTGAAGAAAGCCTGTCTTAGATGGGAAAATGTTGTCCTTCGTTCTCGTAGGTTGGGGACAGAAGGACCAAGCTATAGGAAGACTTTAGTTTAAGGAAATGGTTCCTCCCCTCTCAAAGCAGCTGAAAAATGTAACCTGTGTCAGAGGACTTGACACCTAGCAGTGGCTCAGTGTAAAGTTGTCCATCGGGTAAGCACTGAGACTGACGGAGGATTTTTCCTGGATGATGTAAAGGGAGTTACGCAACTGGGTAGAAGGTGATATGAATGACTTTGTAGGACCCTTCCAAGTCCTAGCATTTTTTGTGTAATACAAATGTAAAGGGTACCACGTAGCAGTCACACAAAATAGAAAGTGTGCTTAGCAGTTCTCTGTGCCAGGCATCCACAGCCGTGTGTGACACACCCTTCTTCCTTCCTTGCTTTTCTCTTCCTTTTTTGTCGTTCAGAAGTCTAGTGGGGAATATTCTGGTTTACTTTTCTCTCTGGTAGAGTCCGGACCTTCTGGCTTGGAACTGGAGGCAAGCTCTACTCACTCCCACCCCATCTTCCCTACTGTTTTGTTTCCCCTCCAGCTCTTACCGCATTGTGTTTCCCCATTGAAAAGGAATTCCGAGCTATCATGAGCGAAAACTCAGCACAGTGTCCGCATACACACTAGCCTTCTGGGAAATGTCAGTGCTCTCTGTCTTCTCCTTTCTCAAATTATCCATTCAGCTCTGCTTTTCAAAATGCCATTCTACCTTCAAGACCTCATTTAAATCGGATCTCTGAAAAGCCTTGCAGGACGACATAAACTAGTGATAATTTGCCTATTCTTGACTCCTCGAGTATTTTGTTTATATCATGCTGATGGCATTTACAACATTTGACCTTAAACTCTAATTATTTGTCTCTGTTCTTTTGTCCTCCACCTGATTACAAGCTCTGAGGGCGGAGACAAATCTTCGCCACATAATCCTCCCACAGAGGTTTTGATACAGGGCACGTGCTGCATACATACATATGTGAGTAAGTGAATGAATTATTGAATTTTGTAGAAGACTTACCTCTTCATAAATGTCTGGATTAAGCTAATAAAAATTATTCTGTGTTCCCTGTGTGTATTGTACTTGTATGTGGGAGTGGGTATTGTGGCATGATTTTAGGCTGAGTGATTTACAGGCCAGCGCCTAGGACTGCAGATGAGAAATGAACCACAGAAAGAAAAATCTACAAGCAGATAATGGCTTTTTGTGTGTTGCTAGTTCTTCATAGTTTCTATATCTCAAGAAATTTTTAAACACAGTAGACATAAAATGAAACAAGTTCTGTTGTTTTTTTTCTTTTTCTCAGTTTCTTCAGGGATCTGAAATTTTGCAAGTTATTGATTTGGATTCTAAACCACAGCGAGGTAAAAAGTTTCGAGAGTATGTTTAACTTATAGTGACATCTTTGGAAATTGGCCCAAAGAATTCTTTCAACCCACGGCAGTGGTATATGACAGGAGAGAGAAATCTGATTAGTTCTTGATTGTTGCTTAATACTTGGTCTTCTCCTTTTGGCTGAAGATACAGATAATTATTTGGGGGCAGAGTGGCCTGGAATTAGGATGAATGTGGAAGGGAATAGACAAGGATGGTTGGGATGGTTGGTGTTTCTTATTATATTCAATACCCATTAACCTTGTCAGGTATTCCCGGGAAAGCAGCAAAATTCAAATTTTCATCAGATTTTGGGGGTAATTTGGAGTGGTTTAATTTTCTGGTGGGAGGAATGTTTAGAATCATATATAGCCCTTGGAAAAGAGGGAGTTAGAAAAAGCTGTTTGGTCTGTTGTTTTTTTTTTTTAAAGATTTTGATGGTCAAATTTCTAATCTAAATGTTCTGTAATTCCTTGTGTAATAGTCTGCATGCTGTTTAACCAAGACAGCGAGCTGTCAGTTGAGTGGGTGTAATCCTGAAGGTTTGGATTGATGGCTTTCTGTTGATTGAAGGAGATAAATTAGATAGCTAATAAGGGCTTGCATTAGGGAATAAAATTTAATAAATAAGTTTGGCTGTAATTGGCTATTGGAATAAGTTTAATGTGTCTTGTGTAATTTTTCCATTGAGAAAATAATTTTTTTCTCATGTACCTATTATATCTGTGGTACTGTTTAGGGAAGGTGAGGGAGAGAGAGATACTGAGATTTAATGCCCTAGTTTTGACAAAAGCATAAAGAAGGTGAAAAAACTTAAATAGATACTAAAAAGTCATTTACTTTTATAGTTATAGTGATTTTCAAAAGACTTAAAGCTTTTTCCATCTTTATCAATAAGCTTGGACCATATTTACTTGAAAAATATACTGACTTTTAATTGAGCAGTGTTACAGAATCAGTTTAAAGGGCCCCCTCGGAATAGTTATGTCTTAGTTAAAGCAAATTATGTCTTAAAGCAAAATTGACTGACCAAGGATTTAGAAAGAGTAAATTATACAGAAAGGACTTTATTGATTAAGTAAAGATTGTATTTGTATTTAAAATTTATCTGTGTGATTTTTTTTTAAGGGTGAAATAAATTTTAGAGCAATCGAGGGTGAATACTGATTAAGAAAATTACTAAAGGATTTTTTTTTTTTTAAATCATGACATATTACTGCCACTCTGAAAATTCGAGTTTACCTCATTGAATCAAAGGTCAGGCATTTTCTTATTAAATATGGTAGCACACATGAAGGTTTTTGAAACATAACCTTGATAGACTTATTTTAAAATCTTTTTTTTTTTTTTTTTGGTCGTAGATGTATTTTCTATTGTAACTTTTAAGAGTTATTTTGAAATATTAGGCCACTTGTACAGTTCATTAGGTCAGTTTCTGTGATTCATTGGTTCAGCCTGCCTTGTCCATGTTTGATGTCTTTGGAAGAGATTTCTTTAGGCATTTAGGAATTTGGTGGTTTTCAATGGTAGATTTACACCTCCCTCAAGCTCTTGGTGTCACTGTGCCTGAGGAAGGAAGAATGTTGTTATTGTAGTAAAGGCTCTACCCACTCTATTAATATCCTTTATCTTGAGACTAAATTATAAAGGGTATGGGATTTTGTCTAATTAAAATTAACATGGTTCTGAATCATTGTAACAGAGTGAAGAATTTAAAGTAGTATGAGTTGTATGAATAGTGCATTTTTATTTTTTAAATGTTAAGTTGACATTACCTAGAAGAGGGTTTTTTGTTTTGTTTTGTTTTTCTAACTTTCTTTCTAACTTCTAGAAATCCAAATCCTAGTCTCCACTCTGGTACAAGTTTCAACAAATAATAACCTGACAGCATGTGATACATTCTGATATTTTCTTTTCCATTCTATTCCATTCCATTCACAAAATTGATTTCATAAACCGTTTCAGTACCTGTTAATGAGACATTACTCACAGTTTGAGAAACTCCAATCCCAAGTAATAAACACCTGACTGTATATGATGATTCACCAAGGAAAGAATTCTTTGTCCTCTATAAGCACACATCTAAGCAACCTTTTAATTTTTTTAAAGATTTATTTGAAAGAGAGAGAGAGCGAGCGAGCGAGAGAGAGAGAGAGAGCTTGTACAACCACTAGGGTTGGGGGTGCAGAATGAGGGGCAGAGAGAGAGAGAGAATCTCAAGCAGACTCCACACTGAGCATGGAGCCCGACTCGGGGCTCGATCTCCCGACGCGGACTCCAAGAGTTGGCCGCTTAGCCGACTGTGCCACCCGGGAGCCCCCAAGCAGCCTTTTTATACCATATTCTTATTCATTGAGGCAAAGAAGTGCAGAATTGAAAGACCTAATTATAAAATTAAACAAGAAAGCATGGTTGAAGTTCTTGAGGAAGTTTAAGAAGGCTCACGACCAGAACCCTGATGGAATGACAAGATAAATTCTGCCTGGACCAGCCCTGGATTCCATTTTTGTTTGGGTCTAGCTAGAAGGAACTCCACCTGGCCATGCTCCTGCCTTTCAGAGACTCAGTGACTCTGACTGGTACCCCCATGATCACCTCATTCGCCTGGCACCTTCTCTCTCTCCAGCTCCTGAAAGGAGAGCGAGACCCTGGAGCCCCATTCTGGGAATTAGATTGGAATGAAGGTCTCAGAAGTCGATAACCCTGGAGTTTCGGGATGTGTGGTGATTCTGGGATTTGGGATTCTAAATTCTAAGGAACCTGAATCCTAAACAGATTCATCTATTTCCCTCCACGTTGGCAGTTGAGACGTGGGAGTGAAACCCAGAACTTCGGACCTTTAGGACTGGCTAATGTGGGCCTCCTGCTTAGTGAATTCTTCAAGGGCAGTGGGTCTGTCAAGCCCTGGGGCCAGGTGCCTCAGGGGAAGCCTAAACCAGGAGTCAGTTTCCCTAAGGCCAGAGAATATTCTGCTCATCTTTCATTAACCATTCTCAGGGTATTCCATGCTGCCGCCTACTTGGTAACCAGGGACATTGAATGTAGGTGAAATAGCAAGACTGAAGTCCTTTAAAACATTTTTTCCCTTTAAAGCATTAATCCGCATGCCTTGCTGTGTGTATGCATGCCTGTGGTCTGTAGCTTCCTCCTTTAAGGTCCTTTCAGGGGAGGGATGTCATCAATCTTTGTGCTGTTTCTAGATACCATCTCCGTGTGAATGTTTGTTGATGCTATTTTTAACATTGCATCCTTTGTAGGAGCTGCCATCAGGCTGGGATGACCACATGTCCTGTTTTTCCCCCAGGTTTTTCCTGGTTAAGTTCCATTCTTTTGTTCGTGATAGCTAGGAATCCTTTTGGGATGGCAATCTGTTCTTTAACTGCATTGAACCGAATTTCAAGTAACTCTGTGCTTTTGAAACGGTGTTGCTTAAACCTCCTCGGGAATCCCTGTAGTTAAGACGAAACAGCCACAGAGAAAATGACCTCAGGTTCTGAAGTAGGGGGCCAATTTACATGGGGTTAAGGGATCCTATCAAAGTGAAACTCTTAGGCTAAACACCATGACAGTCTACTGTTTTCCTAATAGTCTAAGGGACTGCCAACCTGTGCTCCCACAACGCTTTCATCTTAGCCCTCGATCCAGATATTAATAAATGCTTCTGAAATGAGATTTTTACAGCTTTCAGGCCCACAGATGATAAGCATATGAAGGCCCGTTTTGTCTGAGTTAGTCTTCTGCCTCCCAGCAGGACTCTGGCTTGCTTTCCAGGGATGGAATTTAAAAGCATCTCCTCCATCCCCCATACTAGGGTATTGGTTTGAAACCATGCAGTTTGTTCTGACGTACTTAGGGGTTTTTTTTTCCCTTTCTCCTCTGTTGGGTCATTTGGGTCATGTTCTCTCCTATCACATCTCTGATTATGTCCCCTGTGACATAGGATTTTTTTGGCGCCTTCCTCATTAGCTAGCAGGATACTTGGTTCATTATAAGCACCTGGTAAATGTTCATAACAAAAAATAAGTGAAGGAATAAATAATGCATATATCACATTTTAACTGTCTCTTGAGTTGCACCAGGCAGGTATTCATCTTGTCATTCATTCATTCGATCAGAGGCACTGTTTTAGGGACTGGGGCTATAGAGAGGTAAAGACAGTCATTACCATCAAAAAAGCCCACGATTTATCCACTGTAAAGGTTCTTGGTTTCTTCTTGTCTTATGAAAGCTGTGGACACTTAAGTACCTTCTGAGGTGAATGACTCACCCTGATGTTTGCCCATTAAGTTGGCACTCCTCATCCTGCAAGAGTTGCTTGCCTCCCCGGGTAGAAAGATCATGTTACTGCATATACGTGATGCTCTGGTCATTGTAGACTCGTCAGTCAATCATGGGTCCAGCTCATCTGCAAACAATCTCAGGAGCTGTAAGGAGAGCTGATCCCATCCAGTACACCCCTTATAATTCATACTCAGAGTTTTAGATTAATTCAGAGAACAGAAGACAACTCCAAACTAGAAGCAGCAGAATCACATTTGTTAGTTTTAAGACCTGTCTATGGGATATGGCATGCCATTTCTTTGATAACATGGTGGTTTTCACTATTATAAGCCTGTGTATTTCAAAGCTGACTTCGACAGTGGGAAGAAATGGCTCTATTTATTGTCTAAAATACTAGAAGTCAAATGGATTTATTTTGGGTAACTTTTACTGATGTAATGACTTGACATAAAATAAAGACTCTGTTCCAGAGATTGTGAATTATTGCCTGTGTGAATTCAACTTTGCAGGGTCATTAATATTATACTGCCACAGTGAACAAAGCTGTTTCATTTCAATCAGGAATTACTGGCTCCTTTTGGTAGGACCCTTCGGTATTTTTACTCACCTCCTGTACATTTTACTTTTCTCCACAATTAAGGTAACGTGTTACCTTACCATGTTAACGTAAAACATGGCTTGAGTTTATTTGAGAGTATAGACCAGCTTTGAGAAAGGGCAAGATTAAATAAAAACAGACTTGGAGTATGTTACATGAGATTCCTTTAGCTTTCGTGTATAATTTGGGCTAGAGATTTTTTTTTAATGATTTAATTTATTTATTTGACAAAGAGGGCAAGAGGGAATGCAAGCAGGGGGAGTGGGAGAGGGAGAAGCAGGCCTCCCACTGAGCAGGGACCTGATGTGGGGCTTGATCCCAGAACCTTGGGATCATGACCCGAGCCGAAGGCAGATACTTAACAACTGAGCCACCCAGGTGCCCCTGGGCTAGTGATTTTTTTTTTTTTTTTAAGATTTTATGTATTTGACAGAAACATAGTGAGAGAGGGAACACAAGCAGAGGGAATGGTAGTGGGAGAAGCAGGCTTCTTGCCGAGCAGGGAGCCCGATGCGGGGCTCGATCCCAGGACGCTGGGATCATGACCTGAGCCGAAGGCAGACGCTTAACGCCTGAGCCACTCAGGCGCCCCTGGGCTAGTCATTTTGATATCATTCCTCATTGGCTTAGTTTTACTGCCCTAGAGAAATGCACTTGCTTTGCTTAGAAAACAAACCGACAAAGCGTTATATTTTCATAATTACTGGGGAAATTGTTGAAACTGTGATACTTTATTTATATAAACTAGCAAAAGGTGTGCATGTGAGGAGAAATCTAATGTAGGTCCCTTAAACAAAAGGTAAAGAGAACTGTTGAGACTGCCTGTCTCAACAGTTGAGCATGGTGGAGCATGGCAGGTGTGTGTCCTTGAGCTTTAGGACATGGCACCTGTAACGTGGCACGGTGGGCCTTTAAGACTGCTGCTTTCCCACGGGTTGTTGCCCTGTCGTCACACCCCCTGCCCCCTTCCTGGCAGCTTGCTAAACCTGGGGTGCTGTCCCAGGCCTGCGGCTTCCTGGAATGCTCGTTCCTTCTGGTTCTGCCAGGTGACGTCCTCCTCAACCTTCAGACTCTGCTCAAATTTCAGTTCTTGGAGGCAGCCTCCCATGACCTTTCCAGGCAAAGTTAGGTGCTTCCAAGTCTAGATGTAATCAAGACCCTGCTCATTGGATCAGGATCCCCGAGGACTCAAACACTGAGGGAATGGCTTTACTGAAAGCCAAAGACTGGATATAGTCATACATTTGCATTTACATTTTCTTCCATTATAAATGGTGTGATAGAGAAGAACTGTTCTAGGAACTAGGTGACAGGAGTCTCCAGTCTACTACTAGTTTGAGGAACTTTGGGGAAATCCCAACCTCAGGAAAGAGGAATGTTGTCCAGGCTCTTTACAGGTATCTCCTTATGGCTGGGCTAAAAACTGCTAGGGATTTTTTTTTTTCTAAGATTTTACTTATTTGACGGGGTGGGGGTGGGGCACACAACCAGGGGGAGCAGCAGAGGGAAGAGGAGAAGCAAGCTCAATCTATCAGTCGCAGAAACCTGGGATCATAACCTGAGCCTGAGGAGGATGCTTAACTGAGCCACCTAGGTGCTTTTTTTTTTTTTTTTTTTTCAAACTTTTATTTTAATCTTGAAATAACTGAATTATAGACTTACAGAAGGTTACTTACAGAGGAAGAGTTCCATGTATGCTTTACCTTACTCCCCCAAAAGATACCTTATTTAAGCTGCAGTCCAGCATCAAAACTACAGTACTGATGTTGGTCCATTACCGTTAACTGCATGCATTGCTCAGTTTACAGGTGTCCTAGTGTGTGTGTGTATAGTTTGATGTACTTTAATCCCTTGGGTGGGTTTGTGTAACCACCACCATCACCACGAAGGACCCCCTTAAGCTACTCCTTTGTAAGTGCGCCCCTCTCTGCCCTGTCTCTTGCTCCTGCTAACTATTTGTCTGTTCCCATGTCTACAATCCTGTCATTTTGAGAATATCATATAAGTGGAATCATACTGTATCTAATCTTTTTAGATGGGCTTTTTTCCCCCCTACGCATAATGCCTTGAGATCTGTTCAAGTTGTTGCTTCTATCAGTAGTTGATTTCTTTTATTGCTGAGTCCTGTTCTGTGGTATATAAACCAGTCTGTTTAACCATTCATTCCATTGAAGAACATTTGGGTTGTTTCCAGTTTGGGGCCATAATGATGGAAGTTGCTATACAGGTTTTTGTGTGCATATACGTTTTCGTTTCTTTGGAATAAATGCCCAAGGGTACAGTTATTAGGTCATACAGTAAGTGCAAGTTTAGTTTTTGTTGTTGTTTTAAAGATTTTATTTACTTATTTGAAAGAGAGAGCACTTTAGAGAGAGCATGAGAGGAGGAAGAAGCAGACTCCCTGCTGAGCAGGGAGCCCGATGTGGGACTGGATCCCAGGACGCCAGGATCATGACCTGAGCCAAAGGCAGTTGCTTAACCAACTGAAGCACCCAGGTGCCCAGTGCATGTTTAGTTTTAGAAAAAACTGCCAAACTGCTTTGCAGAGTGACTATGCCATTTTACATTTACATTACACAGCCGTGTATGAGAGGGCTCAGTTTTTAAGGTGACAGTAATTTCACCCTCGGAAAGCCCTCTGAGGTACAAGATACAGAATCTTCAGGCATTGGAGAAGGATAATACTGCCACCTTTCCTTGCCAAAAGATATTAAGGGGCTGTCTAAATTATGTGTTCGCAGTGCTATTTGTTTAACAGAATGTTTTTAAGTAAGCAAGCCATAACCGTGGTAGATGTTCTTTGCAAAGCACTTTCACACATACTATTGGTTATGTAATAGTGGTTTATTTTGTTGTTGGTCTTCAGTGTGTCCACAGGCAAACATTTAGTGGGACCCTGCTTGTATCAGACACCGCAGGGGACAGACACCCTGATCTAATGTGCAGATAGAGACTTGGGGACAATGGAGCTGGTGTTGAACATATAACTCTTCCCCTTCAGCTGTGGGTATTTATCTGAGCTTTTGGTTCATCTTTAACTTGAAGATGATAATACCTAATTTGCTGGGCTCTCTGGGGTACTGAGTAGGATAATAGCATGACTTCTTGGATTATGGCAGAGATCCTGTCTTTAAGGATTTCAGTATTATGCCTTTTTGATTAATTTTTATGTTGATTAAAATTGCTGATGTTTTCATTAGCTCTAGTTTTACCAAATAGAGAAAAGTCCATGGCTGATTCTTTAGTAAGAATAATGATGATGAACATCCCATTTATTGATAACCTATTAAATGTAATGCTGTACTTGATAAGCATGTCTCATTTGAACTTGGTAGCAGATCTATGACTAGGTACACTTGTAATACCCAATTTCCAGATGAGGGAAACCAAGTCTTATGCTAATTAACTTGATGAAGATCTCTATCTTGGGAAGCTGGAATTTTATCTCAACTGTCTTGCCTGTAGTGCTGTAGTCATTATTAGTATCAGTTGCTTTTTTTTAAAATGCAGTTCCCTTTAAGGTACAGATGGTGACTGGAGTGCTTCGATTGCTGCCTTCATTAGGAGCCAACCCACTGAGAAGCACTTTCGAGCTTTGTCTAGTAGTCAATGTAATCGGGGAGCCTAGGTGGCTTAGTTGATTAAGTGTCTGCCTTGGGCTCAGGTCTTGATCCTGGAGTCCTGGGATCCAGCCCCACATTGGGCTCCCTGCTCAGCGGGGAGCCTGCTTCTCCTTCTCCCTATGCTGTTCCCCCTGCTTGTGTGCTCACATGCACGTGGGCTCTCTCTCAAATAAATATATTTATTTATTTTATTATTTTATATATTTATTTATATTATAAATATAAATATTTATAATATTTATTATTTTTATAATAATATATTATATATAATATATTAAATATAATATATAATATTAATTATTAATTAATATTAATTAAATATTAATATAATATTAATATATAATATATTAAATATAATATAATAAATATAATAATATATTTATATTTTTAAATATAATATTTAAAATATATATATATATAATATATATATATTTATATATTAAAAAATAATATATTTATTTATTTTTATTATTTTTATTATTTTATTCTTAAAAAAATTTTTTAAAAATATTTTTTAAAAAAGTCAATGTAAGGGGCGCCTGGGTGGCTCAGTGGGTTAAAGCCTCTGCCTTTGGCTCAGGTCATGATCTCAGGGTCCTGGGCTCCAGCCCCACATCGGGCTCTCTGCTCAGCAGGGAGCCTGCTTCCCCCCTTTCTCTGCCTGCCTCTCTGCCTACTTGTGATCTCCCTCCTCTCTGTCAAATAAATAAATAAAATCCTTAAAAAAAAAAAAAGTCAATGTAAGCAACCACACAAAATCACTTCGTATTTTAGAAAGAAAGATTCTGACTAACCTTAGTGTGTTTTAAATAGCTGGCTTTGATTTTTGTGAGGCAAGATGATTATTACTCTAAATGACATGATAGAGAAGCCTTGGGGTCACCCTGTGGGGGAGGGGGGATGCATTGTCTCGGAAACATATGATTTTTCCCACACACTGTAATTTCAGTCATAAAGATATTATAGAAAGTAGTAGATACTATAATTACCTGAAAGTGAACTCCTCCATCTCTTCATCAGGGACGTAACTTTTATGATGTAAAGTTCAGTGTTGTTTGTAATTTCAAGTATGTTGGGGCTGTGGACTTTCAGATTTGTCATTTTCCCACTGGGCCCTGGTTTAACTCGGTGCTTTCAGGCCATGCTCACCCACGAAGCTTCCCTGTGAAAAGATGTTGTGATGTTTGGGAAACCAGCCTCATTTTTGTATGAGCATCTCTTCTTAGTCTTTATTTCTTTCTTTCTTTTTTTTTTTTAGTCTTTATTTCTTATCACCATCCAGCACACGTATAGATTCAAACATAGCCTGTGTTTTAGAAGCTTAAGCAGGTTATAGTTAAGAAAGTGATGAAAAAAAGGAAACTCAGTTATATATGAGATGTATCAGTAAATGTATGACTTTAATGAATGTGGGTTTGTTCCTTGAATTAAAAACTGTATTTAATGAGTAGCTCCTATGGGCCAGGCACTGCTAGATAGTTGATAATCCATTATTTTATCCTTAAAATGGTCTTATGGTGTTGTTCATGATATTATGCCCATTTTATAAATGCAGAAATGAGATTTCCCGAGTTACACGGTCAGTGAGTGGCTAGACCTCTCTTCAGTTATTGTTCTGTTTCCAGGCCCTGATCCTGATACCGGGGGAAGGAAAAATAGGGCTGGAATTCGTTCCTTGGCCGAAAGAGGGGTTATTGCAGGTTAAGTACCCATTAGTGTGGCTGTGAGATGTAGGTAGAATACTTGTGCGTTGATTTCTTATTTACGTGTAAATGACAGAGTTTGTCCTTGTTAACTATTTCTCACTCACCTGATGGGTTACGTATAAGAGTAAGCTGTAGAGATCGTTGGTTTATGGTGTCGCTTAGAGTGTTTTCTCCATAATCTGGAAAACTAATACCTTATTCTCATGGTAAAGTCCTGATGATAAGTAGGACAGAGCAGTGGGGGTGCCACGTACCTGTGGACAGCCCTTTTATTACTTCGGGAAAGATTCCTTCTAACTAGATACATTCCTTATTATGGTTTGGAACCTATTTTTTAGTTTTTAAAGCAGATTTCTTTCCTCATTACAGCTGATGGAGGAGTGAATGGAAATTTAGTTTGCCTGCCTTGAATTCTAACAGGTAGACATAGTAAGTTCAAGTTCATACTAGATCCAGAATGTAAAATTTACCATGAGTGTTCCAGGGGCAAGAGGTATACCAACCTTGATAGCAGCTAAAATTCCAGATGTGATTTTCTTGAATTAAAGAAATGATTGCTGGTGACTGGGTTTAGTTAACTAGGCCTTTATTTTGACTGTAAGTCAGAGGTTTGTTCATGGTACTTTTGACCAAGACAACCATCCCTTCATGTCATTCTTTTGTGATGCTTAAGTTTTTGTTGCTGCATATGATAGAATTGCAAGTGACCTTGCTTATGACTGTCATTAGAGAAATATAGGGTCTACTTTGTTTTTGATAACTTAAAGACATATTTTAGTCTTTATAATGAAATGGAAGATAAAGTTCATAGCAAATAACAAAAAGGATTAAACAAAATATAAAAAAATAAATGCACACTTCTCTGACATCTCAGTAAATGCATTTGGGCTAAACACTACAGGGTTAAAATTCAGATTGGGTTTTAAAAAAAAATCCAACCAAGGGCTGCTTATAAGAGAGGGTATTGCAACATAATGCCCCACCTCTAAAGTAGACAAATTCCTGGAAATAGAAAGTAGAATGGTGGTTTCCAGGCTTTGGGGGTAAGAGAGGAGGGAGAGACGCTGTTTAATGGATATTGAGTTTCAGATTTGCAAGACAAATAAGTCCCAGAGATCTGTTTCACAACAGCGTGAATATACTTCACACTACTGACTGGACACTTAAAAATGGTTAAGATGGCACATTTTATGTTTTAGTTTTTGCCACAGTTAAAACATAATGACCCACTAAAAATGAAAAACTAAGATCTGTTAACAATGGCAAGTGAGAATCAGTATGACATTAATAGTATCAGACAAAACAGAATTCAATTAAGAATTTTTTGCACTCAGGAACAAATGCAAATCTAATACTAATAGAATTGGATGGAGCAGTTGACAAAGTATTGTAGTGGTGGAGAACTTTCATACCCTCTGTTCAAATGGACGGGAACTTCCTCTATGTTAAATAAGAAATTACCATTTGGCATCTGGAATGTCATCAGTGAGTTCTGTGGAAGCAGTTTCTGTGGATAGCTATGGTCAGAACCACATTCCTCATATAGAAGAATAATGAGGAATGGAAGGAAGGGACCTACAGACCCTAAAATATCTATATGTTGGTCTGTGAGTCTTTCTGCCTAGAGTTATTTTCTCTGCTGATTGTTTGCAAATGGAATCTAATCGGTGAACAGCAAAGGTCTTCAGACAGTATTTTCTGTTCTCTCATGTTCAAGTGGATGAAGAGTTCCTAGACAAGGATGATGAAATTATAGAGGTGGGAAGCTTGGAACGGAAGCTTCTGAAAATTCAAGAGAGAGAAAGAACCTCATGCCAAGAGGTTAGTGACTGTGGACAAAAAGGAGACAAAACTTTTTCTCTGTGGATTTATAGGAGAACATGCTCAACCCTTTGTTGATGGAGAATGGGTGTGGGCCTTCTAGAAACCTGTGCTCAACAGATCATATGAGAAAATTCATAGCATCTAGTCACAGCATGAAGCCCCCCTCTCCAGGAAGTGGGGAGAAGACTGCTAGGAATTCAGAGATTCTTTATTGAGAGATTCAGGAGATACCATATATAATGTAGAAATACTGTTTGAGACTGGAAGGAGGCATGAGATTGGGAGTCAGGCAGACCTAGGTTCACATCCCAGCTTTGTCATTTTCTGCATCATGTGATGGACAAGTCATTTAATCTTGCAGTTTGCTTATGAGGATATATATGAAATATATCGCATGGTATCTAGCATATAGTAGGTACTCAGTAAGTGAGAACTGGTAGTTCATCAGCGCATCCTCTCTAAGGTGATTGCCTGAAACCAAGGCCAGAGCAGAGTGGTGCTAGAATCTGAAGCCAGGTAATCTGACTTCAGAACCTATGCTTTCTCCCTGCCCCGCACTGCGTCTTTATCAGAGGGCTGTGTTCCTTGCTTAGGATGCAGTTGCTTGGATTTGGCATGCATGTTGCCATAGATGCTGTTCCAATAAGTAGTAGGTTCTAGTGCCAGCCTTAGTGTGTCTGCGGCCTCTCAGTGCCAGCAGCACTGTACATCATAAAGCCATTCTGAGAGCTGGAGACAATGTTGGTTTTTTAACTTGGGGAGACTGGGAAATACTCTGTCAGTTTTGTCTTGTCCTCTGGCATTTCTCCCTTCCTCTGCACCCCTGCACCTACTGCTTGAGCTGGTAGTCATCTACGGCAGCATAGGGAGGGAGACAGAGGCTAAGGCTCTGGGCTTCAGTAGGGGGCAGGTAGACAATTCTAGCAAAGCCCCTGGGATTCTGCAATTCATTCAATCCTTATCTGCCTTTGGCACCCCCCCCCCCCCCCCCCCCCCCCCCCCGCTTTGTTTGTTTGTTTTTTCTGCTCTGGTTTCTGATTCTTTTTTTTTTTTTTTCCTTTTTAAAAGATTTTATTTATTTGACAGAAAGAGAGATCACAATAGGCAGAGAGGCAGGCAAAGAGAGAGAGGGAAGCAGGCTCCCTGCTGGGGTTCAGTCCCAGGAACCTGGGATTATGACCTGAGCCAAAGGCAGAGGCTTTAACCCACTGAGCTACCCAGGCGCCTTTGGTTTCTGATTCTTGGTGGGATGGAATTCTGATCTCCTCTGCTGCCCTCAGTCCTTGATGATCAATGACATAACTCCCTGGATGTTTTTACTGCCAACAGTTGTTGGAAACAGAGCTAAATGGAGTGTCTAGCTCTGGCCCCATTGCTCTTTTCTTTTTCACATACGTGCAGTCTCATTAGGAAAAGGCGGAGATACGTAAGGGCTGTTGGTGGGCACTGGGCATTTAGACTTCCAGGGAAAGACACATGCACATTTAGGGGGAAGGGAAGGTTTGGTGCATCTTCTGGGTTGGTCGTTGATGGAGTTGGGCTGCAGATCCATGCACATAGCTGATGTGAAGTTTGGGAAGCAGCGATAGAGGTGGGGTGACCTGACAGCTACCCCGGTTTTGTTTCCTTCTTGTCATGGCCTGTTGGGCCACCCAGGCCTACTTGGTTCATGGGTTGAGGACAGGCCCTGGACAGGTGTTTTGGGAATTAGAGGAAAAGATGGTCTCAGTCTCAGTCTGAATTACAGAGGGGAGGAAGGCAGGGAGGGGTATTTGAAGTAAGCAGAGAAGTTCTACTGGCTGCCCAACTGCAAGGCTTAGAAGGAAGGCTTTTTTTGCAATTACTTCTCTATATAATGTAGAGCTATTGAATAATTGTTACTCTATTTTTACACTAAGTGAGAATTTTATTTTGATGGCAAATTTGGGAACACAGAGGGGCCAAAATGTTCTTATCAAATTACTCTGAAAGCTCACTTGTTTATTCTAACCAACATCTTGCCTCTCTCTCTCTTCTCTGAATGATTTTCATTTGAAGCAGTCCAATTAAGTCTGGTTAAGTGTAGCAGTAAATTACTCAATAATTCCCATAAATTCTCTAAAACTTAAGAAGGGGAAAATTGAGTGTAGTGTAAGTAAGCTCCAGGGATTTTGAGAGAAACGATTCCTTCAATCTTGGTTCTGTGGTTCTGTTGTTGTTCTTTCATAAATAGGAGATCTGCAAGCAGAACAGAGATTTGTGTGCAAAGTGGATGATTTGATGAGGGCAATGAGAGTTTCTTTATGTAATAGCTCTGTATCTTGTGCAGGAAATCTTCCATGGATTTTTCTGAACTGTGGAGGAGGAAGCTCTACCTACTTAATATGGTGTGAAAATAAATTCTAAAGGTAGTTAGATGGAGAGAAGCTTTTGATAAGTACAGTGATGGCTTTGTTTGGATGTCCAGGATTGAGTCAGAGCAAAAGAAGAAGCAGGTCATGAAAGCCTGGTCTTGGACCTAAGCTTGTATTTTGAAGTAAAAGCCATATATATAGTCAGTTCTGCTATCATTGCAACTTCTGTGTTCCTAAAAATCACCATGATGCTCAAAATTGCACAATGAAAACCACAGAACTGAGAGAGAAAACAGGGTTAGGGACTCAGCTTATAAAAATGTATTCAGTGACACATTAATAAAAAAGATAGGAACCAAGTAAAAACGGTAGCATGGTTTTACACATGTTAAATGGTTAAGACATACATAAATACTACAATAAATTTTGCTTGAAAACGGTCTGAAGTTGCTTGTGAAGGTGGGTTTCAGGGGGCTGCAGTTTGTGAGTTCCAGGGACTGGTGGGCAGTAGGTGGTAGGAATCCATCAGAGGGAAGCCAGCAACACATAGGGCTTATCTGTCTGTTTCAATAGGCTATAATCCACAGAGACAGCAGGTTAGGAGTTGGCAGCGTCTGGGGGAAGCAGCCTGTAAGAAATGACTGCTAACAGGGATGAGGTTCCCACTTTGGTGATGAGAAAGTTCTGGAACTGGAGAGTGGTGACTGTTGCAAGAACATTGTGAATCTCCTTTGTACTACTTTAAAATAGTTAAAATGGGGGCAGCTGGGTGGCTCAGTGGGTTAAGCGTCTTTCCTTAGGTCAGGTTCTGATCCCCAGTCTGCTTCTTCCTCTCCCTCTGCCCCTCCCCCTTGCTTGGGCGTGTGCCCCCGCTCTCTCTCTCTCTCAAATAAATAGAATCTTAAAACAAATTAAAATACTTAAAGTGGTGAACTTTGTGTAATATGTATTTTACCACACACACATAAAAACATATATATTTTTTCAAGATTTTATTTATTTATTTGTCAGAGAGAGATCACAAGTAGGCAGAGAGGCAGGCAGAGGGAGAGAGGGAAGCAGGCTCCCCGCTGAGCAGAGAGTCTGATGCGGGGCTCCATCCCAGGACCCTGATCATGACCCGAGCAGAACGCAGAGGCTTAACCTACTGAGCCAGCCAGGCGCCCCCATAAAAACATATTTTTAGTTTGTTTTCCTGGGAAGACTTCTGTACTTGGTACTACAGGGTATACAGTTAGAAGGGCAGCAAGGTGCTGTCTCAGAGGATTGTTGCAGCTTGGGGCACCTGGGTGGCTCAGTGGGTTAAAGTCTCTGCATTCGGCTCTGGTCATGATCCCAGGGTCCTGGGATGGAGCCCCACATCAGATTCCCTGCTCAGCGGGCAGTCTTCTTGACCTTCGCCCTCTGTTGCTCCCCCTGCTTGTGCTCTCTCTTGTGCTCTCTCTCTCTCAAATAAATAAAATTTTGAAATAAAAAAAGGATTGTCGCAGCTCTCTTGGGAGATGAGGTAAATGGAACAATAGTTAGGTTATAAGGCAGAATTGAAATTCTGCTGTGGAGGAGGAGAGAACAGTAGACTTCAAGTGTCCAGAGAGGAAGTGTACCTGCCCTTCTGGAGAAACCCAAAAGGCTTTCCTCCAGGCAGTAGCACATAAGATGGTCTCACTGAGTCTGAACTAAGTGTCACCTAGGAGGCTCTAAAAATACCTGTTCTCAGGCCTGGCCCTGTTCAAATTAGAGCAAAGTCTTTAGAAGGAGGGGCTTAAAAGTAGGTATTTTTTAAAAAGAATCCCCAGATGGTTTTCACTAGCAGCCAGGGGTGAAAACCAGAGGTTTAAGGAGCCACTGAATATTGACATGTATGTTCTGGGCAGAGGAAATTATGGAAGCACATGTCCAGCTGGGAGAACCCATGTTCTTTTTGACTAGATGGAGGGTACAAGTGCAGGAGAGTGGAGGAGCCTGGCCGAAGCAGCAGCTTAGGCAGTCTCACAGAGTATCTTTAATGTCAGTGTGACAATCTGCAGTTAATTTTGTCTTCAGTGGGGAGCACTCACAGGATTTTGATGGGGCCAAGAGGAATAGGTATCTATTTGTTCTTTAGACAAGTGCGTCTGGCAGTATTTTGAGATCAAAATGATCTGCTGTGTAGATTGCTAGAGATAGGCCTATTAGGAAGGAATTTTAATGATCGAAGCTAGAGGTTCACAGAGTGGAGTCTGCAGACTCCTGGGTATGTCCCTAGATTCTTTTGGGGACAGTTAGCAAAGACGAAGCTGTTTTCATAGTAACACAAAGGTGTTACTACTAGCTGTTTTCACTGTGTTTGGTGTTTGTATTAATGGTGCAAAATCAATGCTTGGGAAACTTTTGGTGCCTTAGCAGAAATCAAGGCCATGACATAAGCTATAGTCTTATTTTTCACCTTGTTGGACCTCCCAGAAAAAAAATACCAGTTTCACTTAAGAATGTCCTTGATGAGGGGCGCCTGGGGGTCCCTGGGATCGAGCCCTTCATCAGGCTCTCTACTCAGCAGGGAGTCTTTCCCCCTCTCTGTCTGCCTGCCTTTCTGCCTACTTGTGATCTCTCTCTCTCTGTCAAATAAATAAATAAATTAAATAAAATAAAAAATGTCCTTGAAGCAATAAAAATCTCAACCCTCAGGTTCACATCTCTTTAATATTCTCTGTGACAAAATGGAAAGCACTCATAAAGCACTTCTGCATACTAGAGAATGTTGGTTATCAGGACGGAGAGCCCTTCCACAAACGTTTGGGTTGCATGATGAACTAGCTGCATTTATCAGGGAGCACCACTTTTTCATGGAAGACTAATCAACATATTACCATCATTCAGAGTTGGATATTTGGCAGACATTTTCTTGGATATGAACAACACGAGCCTGTCACTTTAAGGCATTTGACAGCAGTTATTGCCAATGATAAAATTTGTCCTTTCAAGCAAAAAGGAGGATTTTGAAAAACTTGTATCTGTCGTGATACTCACTAGTGTACTGATACTTTAAAACTTCTCTGATGTGCTTTTGTGATATTTTGATGTAAGGAAATGCATCAGTGTTTGGAAGATGAACATTACTAAGTGAGCCAGTATTTTCTAATTTTAGTCATGGGGAGTGACTGTGCCAGGAGGGTTGACCAGGATGGCTGGTATGTTCATGCCCTCATTTAGGGAACATGATGAGGTAGGTTGGATTTTCAGCATTTGGCACCTGCTTGGGGGATGGTCAGATGAAAACCCCCAAAACACACAGATGTTTTGAGCCCAATGAATTGAGAAAGCAGTAATACTTTTATTTTCCTTTGTTAGATCTTTCTTTCTTTCTTTCTTTCTTTCTTTCTTTCTTTCTTTCTTTCTTTCTTTCTTTCTTTCTTTCTTTCTTTCTTTCTTTCTTTCAAGATTTTTATTTGAGAGAGAGAGTGAGAAAGTGAGAGAGAGCACGAGAGGAGAGAAGGTCAGAGGGAGAAGCAGACTCCTCGTGGAGCTGGGAGCCTGATGCGTGACTCGATCCTGGAACTCCAGGATCATGACCTGAGCTGAAGGCAGTTGCTTAACCCACTGAGCCACCCAGGCGCCCTGTTAGGTTATTTTAAATGAGCAGCTTTATTGAGATAAAATTCATATACCATAGGATACCATAGGATTCACTCATTTAAAATGTACATTTTGGTGGTTTTAGTATATTGACAGAGCTGTGCAACTATCAACACAATTTTGGAGCATTTTTATCACACCCTCCCCCCCCCCCCCCCAAAAAAAAAACCTTCATATCCATTAGCAGTCATTCCCCTTTCCTCTCAAACCCCAAATCCCTGGGCAACTAGTAACTTATTTTCTTTTTCTCTAGATTTGCCTATTCTGGGCATTTCATATAAATGGAAGACACTATGTTGTGTTTCCTGTTTGGCTTTGTTTACTTAATATAATGTGTTCAGAGCTACACTGTTGTCTTTTGTGTTCTGCTTAGTATACTGATACGATATGTTCAAGGTTCATCCATGTTGCAGCATGAATCAGTGCTTTTGATGGCTGAATAATCATCCATTGTATAGATTATACCATGTTTTTTCTAGCAAGTGTGTGGAACATACATATATATGTATGTACATATGTATGTTTGCAAAGGATTTAATTTCAATTCCTGTGTAGTTAACATACAGTGTTGTATTAGTTTCAGGTGTTGAGTACAGTGAGCATTGCTCAGTGCTCATTGTACTAAGTGTGCTCTTGAGCCCCTCCCCCTGTTTCACCCATCCCCCTTCACCTCCCCAGAAATAGTACTTTTAATGATACAGGGAAGTCAAGTCCTGGTTGTGGGGAGTGTCAGGTTTGAATCGGCAGTGGAAAAGAGGAGCCAGGTGAGTTTTAATGGAGGCAAGCTTTAATGGAAGCGCTCTCAGGTGAGGTTCCTTGCCAGGGTTAGGATAGGGCCAAGGAAGTTGCACCAAGGGGTAGGGCTGAGGGGTTTTTAATTAGGGGCCTTAGGGTATGGAGGGTTTGCTGGTATCTGATTGGCTGCAGTTTATGTATATGAGGGATACAAAATACACCAATCAGTTGTCAGCTCATTATACAGAAAAAGGAATGCAAAGTTGACCAGTCAGATTGTTCATCATCATTGTGGGGTGATCTGGAAAGTCTCTGAGATAGGAAGCCCCATGGCGGGAAGTCTCGAACCACCATCTTGTGAAACTCCATGGCCATCCTCTCTGCTCTCGGTTTCCCTGGGCCTACCAGCCTAACAGGGAGGGTAAATTAAAAAGGGGTGGGATGTTTTGCTTTTGGCAAGTCCTGATATGCAGTTTTCTTATGCCTTCAGATGTATCCAAAATAAGCTAAGCTTATTGTCGCTTTTCATTTTGGGGAAGATTTTTATGAAGTTAGATAGAAAGAAATCAATTTTCAGTGATTTTTTTCCCCCTTTCTTACTTACCTTAATCGTCATAATTCCCTTTTTTGTCTCTTTTTTAAAATCATTTATGGTGCCAGAAGTTGCACCCTTCGGACTGCTGGCCTCATTGTCAGAAGCCCCGGACTTCGCACAGCCACCTTCTCCTCCTCAGTCCGTTGCTTACCGGGGCCACTCAAGACTTCCCTTCCTGGTCTCAGATACTGGGGTTTGTATTTGAGAACTAAGGAACAAATTGCTTTGGTTTTGAAACTGCTAGAACTGGCCAACGCCCCACTTTTGCCTCGGGATTTCGCTAATAATGGCTCCTTTCACGGTAGCCTCTGACCTAATTTGTTGCTGCTGTTTATTTGCAAGCTCGTTTTTACTGAATATGCAATCACATAATTTTTTTTTTCCGATTGGTAATCCCCTACCGCCTTCCAGGGATCTTCCTTGTGGGAAATTTGTGGTTTTCTGAGTTTCGAATCAGCTCTCTTGCAGTGACAGCCCATTGGGTCCTTAAGACTGAGTTAAGTGCCAGGTGAGGGGACACAAAAGCCAGTGAAGTTTAGAGAATTGTGCAAAGGTGAAGGAAAGGTGGGCTGGTAGTTGGAGCTGAAGAGAAAGATTCGAGGAAAGAGGTTGGCCTATAGGTCTTGCAGTTCTGTGGGTGGGAACAGTCTGGTGGTCTTCCCACAAAATCTAGTAAAATCCGTATTGCTCACTCACAGTTTATTCTGAGAGAAATCTTCTTGGCGAACGTGGAAAAAAGTCTTCACCCAGGTTGGAGCTGAGGAGAAATACAATGGCCTTGGGAAAGTATTATAAGTGTTAGGTTGACTCTTCATCTCTACTTTTCATAAATGAAGACACCTATACAGCAGCTCCCCATTGTCCATGGGGGATATTTCCAAGACTCCCCCAACTCCAGTGGATGACTGAAACAATGGGTAGTTCTGAACCCTCTATCTACTATGTTTTTTCTATACGTACCTATGGTAAAGGTTAATTTATAAACTAGGCACAGTAAGAGATTAACAACAGTAACTGATAATCAAAGGGAACAGTGATAAAAATACACTGCAATAAAAGTATGTGAGTGTGGTCTTTCTTTCTCTAAATATGTTATTCTGTACTTACCCTTACGAGATGAGAAAATGGCTGCCTGAGGAGATGAGTGAAGTGAGGTGAGTGATGGAGACACTGTGATGTAGTTAGGCGACTGCTGACCTTCTGACTGTTCATCAGAAGGAGGGTCATCTGCCTCTCGATGGTGGTTGACTGCAGGAAATTGAAACTGCAGAAGGTAAAACTGTGGGGGAGGGGAAATTACTTAAAATATCTGGTGATCCCCGGTGAGACAGGCAGGTCATAGTCTGTCTGGAACAGACCTCACCCTTGACTCTTCATATGGGGAACCAGGGCCTGTCTAGGTCAGGACACTATCATGTGGGTTCTGAGAGCAAAAACTCAAGAATCATGCACTGATAAGTTTTCTGAGTAAAGACTTTAAAAACACTGAAAGTATTCAATGAAAAATTGAGAAAGATGGCTAAATATATAAAATAGAAATTACTGACTGGAATTAAAATAAAGTGATAATAAATGACGAGCATAAATACCCCACATAGGTGGGGATTCAATATATGGTAAATGATCTAAATGTAAACTGGTGATTTTCAACCAGTTCGTAAAATTAAAGTGTTTTTCTCAGCCTGATATAGGCACCACTGAGACCAGAACACTTACAGGTGTCCTAAAGAAAAGCAGGCCAAAGTAACTAGAGCTAGGGGTCCCTTATCCCCTCCTAGTGCCATAGATCCTGTTTTGCCACATGCTTTTCTCTGGACCGGCCCAATGTCAGGCCCCCAGTACAGGCCTCACACCGGAAGCCGTTACTGCCTGGGCTGAGGGGGGTTCCATCCTTCCCCAGTGTTCTCACAGCCCTTCCTTTGTGTCATCTTTTCTACTTGAATGCTGCCAGGAATCAGCTATTGAGCTGTGGCAGGACAAGGTGCCCCAGAAACGATGAGCAGA
Organism: Procyon lotor; assembly: GCA_028646535.1. Classification (NCBI taxonomy): domain Eukaryota; kingdom Metazoa; phylum Chordata; class Mammalia; order Carnivora; family Procyonidae; genus Procyon; species Procyon lotor. The sequence continues at coordinate 30,607,751 of CM053614.1, forward strand.
AGGGCTAATGCTTCCTGTACCTCAGTGACATCACCTGCTGTGGGTGTGTTTCAGAAATGACCACACCCCTTTTCCGAGGTGGCTTTCCTGAACATTCTGTACTCTGCTCTGTAAAGACTGAGGGGGGATGTCAAAAAGGCGAGGGGTGCTTACAGGACAGGAAGAAATGGGACACAGGCAAGATTCCTCTGTTGAGGTTTGGATGCATTCTGAATGGCGAAGATGCTGGCAGCCGCGTCTGTATGTCTCACCATGGGGAGGCAGGTCGCACTGACCCTGTGGGATGTGAGCTACACGAGGCCTCCAGCTGACCACTTGTCTCATTTCCCACATGAGTGGTGGACGCTGGGTCTGTAGTGGGAGTGTCCGAGAGATGGCAGTGAGGGATACCTGAGCTGAAAGGCTGCAGTCAGGAAGTCAGTACAGGCAGGGACGCAGTCACCCCTGGAAAGCACGGCCTCCATCTTCTTGGCTGAGAGATTTCTGGATGACGCCCCCTCCCCTCACACACACACTGTGTGTAATGGTTGTGAGATTTGACCTTTTCCCTGCCTCATTAGCTGACCAGGGTGGCCCATAGATCCTGTTTTGCTACATGCTTTTCTCTGGACCGGCCCAATGTCAGGGCCCCAGTACAGGGGTAATAATGCAAAAATGTTCCCGATCCTCTTTAACTTAGTATCTTGGCATATAATAATTGAGTTATGTCTTTGAAGACTGAGGCTCTGAGATGGATTTGGGGGGCGGAACTCAGGACACAGAAAGAGGAATGTGCGTGGACAGATGTATGAGATACAGGCCACTGTGCTTAGCTGTATGAGAAGCTCATTTCCTTGGACTTTTATGCTAATCCTGATTGAGCTCTGCAAGTGTTAACAATGTTTTAAGACAAGGTTCTTTAGTATTTAAAGTCTTTTTTACCTTTATTGGCATTATCTGTGAGATATATATATATATTTTTAAACACATTTTAATGAAACACATTGACATCAAGAGACTTGAAGGCTTGTATTCATGTTTGGTGGTCCTTTGGCTTCTCTGGGAAGGCATCCACAAATGACTTTGCTTTGGATACAGTGCTGTGCTTAAAGATGATTTTTACTGCAGCTTAACAGAAAAAATAGTGCTATATATAGAAGCGCACCTTGGTTGTTCACAAATATTGTAGCGTGTGTTCAATAACCAGTCTCCCTAAACTCTTTAAAACCTGCGGACCTTGCTTTTCGGCTGAGACACAATATTCCTAAAAATCAATACGTTTGTATTTTTAGTTCCCTAGTTTTACCTTGAGAGAGCAGGTGGCCCAGGAGTTTTTATCATGAGAACTGGTACCATTGATATGAAAGTTGGATTGCTTGACTTTCTGTAGCATTTTCTTTGAAAGAAGTCTTGTTTTTTATATTTTAAGTCTACCAGGTATTTTTTTCCTTCTCTGTGTCTCATTTGGGGCTGCAGAGAAATTGAGTTAGCCAGGGGTCTACCCCTCAGTGCTGCCTCCTCTGTAAGCCTAACTGGGGGGAAAACGTCTGATTAGCAGAGATCTTTCATCCTGTCCGTACAACAGGCAAGAAAGGGTCCCCTATTGCTCACTCCTTTTCTTGTGTTATTTGGTTTTGTTTGCTTGGGGAAATGGTAGTGGGAGGAGGGCTGTTGGGAGCCCCGGCTGGATGCTCCTGGGCACCATTCTGCCCATTTTGCTGGGGGAGGAGGTGGTGGTGGGGAACCTTGGCCTCCCAGCCAGGCCACAGGGATTTCACCTGTGGCCTAAAGGAAAGAAACGTCTCCTATGGAGAGAAATCTTTCAAGAGAGGCAAAACACTTTCTTCTCATATCCATCTTTCGAAATGGGATTTGACCTGGAGTATTTTTTCTTTCCTTTTCTCCTCCTTCAATAAATAAAACTGGGCCAAATGCTGAAAGTGATTGGTCTCCTTTACCTCCCTGGTCCTTAGCAACATTTAGAAATAAGGAGTCTGGCTTTATTTACTGCAAATTAAAATCCCCTACATTCTACTAGATTCCATCCCTAAGAGGCAGGATTACAGAATCCATTTTTATGGTTTCTTCAGCAATTGTTGGATTTCTATTGGCATTGAAATGCATTCATGTGGGCATTTTGACATTTGTCTGCAATAAATAGAAAGAATGTAATTAAAGGTCAGCTCCTGAAATGGGTTTTTAGTTTATTTTGATATCTGTGGAAACTTATGGGTTTGGCCAGTGTTCTTTTACTGACTTAACTTTTAAATGCCCTTTTAATTATCCAAGTTTCACTGGGGTGTGCAAATTAAGGGAGTATAAATAAATGCCTTGTTGCCAAGAGAGTGATCTAATAGTATCCTTAGTGGCCTAAAAATAACTAGTGTAATTAATGGTGTAAAATATTCTCATTTATGAACTGAGATAGACATTTTAATGCAGAGGGAGAGTAGGGGGTCTCCCTGACTTGCGCTATCAAGTTTAGAGGCATAGGAGGCTTCTAACCAGGGATTTGTTTATTTCTGTCCCTTTCTGTTCAGTTTCCTAGAAGGCTAGGTATCACGTCAGTGTTGGGTGTGACATCTAACATATTATGGAATGGATATGAATTTAGAAATCAGGGTAGTTTCTTTATTTAGAGAGTGGCATTTATTTTTGCAAGCTCTTCAGAATTCGGACTGGCTTGCAGTGAAATAATATCACTTTATATCTAAGCATGTAATCTTAGAAATGTCTATATTGTAGTCTTAGAATTTTAAAATAAATTATACTTAGAACTTGGATGTACATGTGTTTGTTTTGTTTTATTTTTTAAGATTTTATTTCTTTATCTGACAGAGAGTGAGAGAGTGCATACGTGCAAGCAGGGGAGTGGGACAGAGGGAGAGGGAGAAGCAGGCTCCTTGGGATCATGACCTGACCTGAAGGCAGACACTTAACCAACTCAGCCAACCAGGTGTCCCATATCTGTGGGGAGATGGATGATTTCTCTTGTATTTGCAGTCCTGCCGCTACCAAATTCAGAATAAATTCCTCATGCCCTTCAAAGCCCTTGCTATATGGCTTTAACAAGGTCTTACTTCCTTGGTTCCGGGAAATGCGGATGAACGGGGCAACTGACTGCTTGTCATATATTCTACTCATTGCCCATTCTGTGATCTTAGCTCATTCCTGCAAGGATTTCTTTCCCCACTCTTCCTGCACCTTCATTTTTCAGAATTCCATGCATCCATCTTAGGCTACTTCCATGAAATTGTTCTTGATTCCTTTAATTAAATAAAATACAACTTTCTTTAATGGTATGTATCATTACTTCCCCCAGAGAGTGATTATATTACTCTGCTAGCACTACTGTAACAAAATACCAGACACAGAGTCACTTAAACCACAGAAATTTGTTTTTTCACAGTTTTAGAGGGTGCAAGTCCATAATCAAGAAGTCAATGGGTTTGGTTTCTCCTGAGGGCTCTCTCTTTGACCAATGGCTTCTCTTCCTGTCCTCAAATGGCCTCATAGACCTCCCTAATATCTCTTCCTCTTCTTAGAAGGACACCAGCCAGATTGGATAAGGGCCCACCCATATGGCATCATTTAACTGTAATAACCTCTTTGAAGACTGCCTCTAAATACAGTCATGTTCTAAGGTACTGGGGGTTAGGACTTTAGTATATTAATTTTGAGGAAGGAACCAATTCAGTTCAAAACAGTGGCTATTTATACATGTTATGTGCCTTCTCTTTCCTTTCCCTGATTTGATTGTGAGGTATTTGAAGACAGAGCCTTTATAAAAGAGCTTATCAGGTCTTAGTTTAAATGCCTCATATATAATAAATGGTCAGTAAATATCTGTTTAATTTAATTTTAATTAAATCAGCTGTTCAAAAAAAAACTACACAAAAAGTGTAGTTTTAGGCTCTTATGGAAATGATTTATGGCCAAAACATGATACTTAAGATTTCTTTATTGATTTAGCGAAATGCTGCCTAGTAATTAATAAGACAAAACATGGCCAGAATAATGTGTTACTCTTCTTTTTCCTTCAGACTTAAGTAATGTTCATTTTGCATACATCCTTTCTCATTCTTATAACCTCAAGGTGAAAACAGAAGATAGAACTCAACATATCTACCTTTTAAATCCACACAAGAATCTTAACTGCCTTGGGCAGTCATTCTCTGCATTCAGTCGGCAAATGTTGAATAATGTTTGGGTGTAACTCACCAATTCATTCATTTCCCTGGGATTAGTGACATCAAAGGCTTTATCAGGAAGGCCTGCTCCTGGGAATTAGATATTCCTTGGAAATACTTTAAACGTAATCACCGGTTAGGCTAAAAAACTGGTTATTCTCGTTTTTGAAAACTTAAGAGATTCAGAGCATTTCTGCCATCCCTCCATTGTGCTGATACCAAGAAGCCCTATCAAATGCACATCTTCACGCCAGAGGAAAATCTTTGCTGATGTCCCAGAAAACGTCTTGTTTGGCCCACAGCCTCCTCGGCAGCTCCCTCTGTGCCTGTGCTCAGCTTGGAAAGATCTGGTTAAATATCTCAAGTTGACGCTCCAGGTTCTGCTCTGCTCTCTGCTGGTCTGATCTTTTGTGTTTAGAGTTGTCCTCATCAGCATCTGGGATCATCAGTTCCAGGGAGCAGATTGGAGTGTACCCTCAGCCTTTCTGGCAAACAGCTTTGATCAGAAACCTGCCTAAAAGAAAGGGGCATTCACTGTGCCTGAAGGACTTGTATCCATTTTCACCCAGCCATACCAGGTTCTTTTGGGTTTCCTGGCCCCCTCCCTCCCCGTGCTGTACCTGAACATGAGGCTCTCTTCTCTTGTGAAAGATTGCATACATGTCTTAGTTGTATTCTTGTAAATACAAGAAGCTGGGTGGTGTACAAACGACAGACATTTATTGCTCACAGTTCTGGAGGATGGAAAGTCCCAGACCAAGGTGCTAGCAGAATCTGTGTCTGGTGATGCCCACTTTCTGGTTCATGACAATTATCTTCTTGATGGTTCCTCACCTGGTAGAAGCAGCAGGGCACTTTCTCTGCCCTCTCTTGTAAGGGCGCTAATCTCACTCATTAGGGCTCTGCTCTCGACCTATTAACCTCCGAATACCACCATCTTGGGGATTAGGATTCAGTAATTGAATTCTGCAGGGCCACAAACATTCAGATCATCGCATTTGGGAACTGCCAAACAGAATGTGCTGTGGAGTCTGTTGTTCATTATGGGTTTTCCCCATCCTTCACATAACCATAAAACATATAGGAAAATTCTTTAAGAGGGGCTCCTGGGTGGCTCCGTGGGTTAAAGCCTCTGCCTTCGGCTCAGGTCATGATCTCAGGGTCCTAGGATCGAGCCCCGCATCGGGCTCTCTGCTCAGCAGGGGGCCTGCTTCCCCCTCTCTCTGCCTGCCTCTCTGCCTACTTGTGATCTCTCTCCTCTCTCAAAAAAATAATAAATAAAATTTAAAAAAAAAAAAAGGAATTTCTTGGGTGCCTGGGTGGCTCAGTGGGTTGAGCCTCTGCCTTCTGCTCGGGTCCTGGTGTCGGGATCGAGCTCTGCATCGGCCTCTCTGCTCCATGGGGAGCCTGCTTCCCCCTCCCCCTGTGCCTGCCTCTCGGTCTACTTGTGATCTCTTTCTGTCAAATAAATAAATAAAAATCTTTAAGAAATGAGAATTCCTTTTAAAAAAAAAAAAAAAAAGAATTTGATGGCTTTATGACTTTGCTTCAAGGAAGTTTACTAC
>CM053614.1:30613984-30680935 GCA_028646535.1 Procyon lotor
GCGCCTGGGTGGCTCAGTCGTTAAGCGTCTGCCTTCGGCTCAGGTCATGATCCCAGGGTGCTGGGATCGAGCCCCGCATCGGGCTCCCTGCTCAGCAGGAAGCCTGCTTCTCCCGCTACCATTCCCTCTGCTTGTATTCCCTCTCTCGCTGTGTTTCTCTCTGTCAAATAAATAAAAAATCTTAAAAAAAAAAAAAAAATATTTTTAGGTAATTATACATTAGTAAGAAGTTGCAGAAAATAATACAAAAAGGTCATACATACCCACATGGTTGGTGTCTACTTTTTTTTTTTTAAATCTATTTTATATTAGAGTTTTAGATTTTTACATTCATCTTTCAATTGTTTTTCTAAACTTAACACTATGTTCTTTATTGTAACTTTCGATAATTTAGAGAAAGGTTGAAAATAAATCAAAGTTAATAAATAAGGATTCTGTCACCTTTGAGTCAACCTAAACATGTTTCAGTTCACCATCCAAGGTGATAGGGACGAGTAGTTTTTCTTTTTGGATATAAAATCAGAATAATGTCTCCCATATGATCTCTGACATGTTTCTGATAATGGCCAATATTTTCCCATTTTTTTAATGATCCCGGAAGATTATTAAACTCCTCTCTAAGGGATAATTTAAATGATGGTTTAATTCCTTTCTTGATTCCTACTGGTTAATCTTGAACCTCCCACCTCCAACATTACTGATAACACCCTTGTTTAGTAAATGAGCCCATTTACTGCTTATTATCACACTGTTTAGTGTGGAGTTAATTATATACTACCTTATTTTGTTCCAAATGTACTTTTTACTGTGTTCTCCCCACCACACTATTAAGCATTTTGAAGCTTCTGCCTTCTAGTTTTTATGTTCTTTCTACATTCCTTAGCAGAAATTTAAAACACAGGAGGTCATTTGGATATTTTTCTCCTAAGAAGTGACAGTTTGTACTTGTTCGTTCTAGATTACACTATCCAATATAGGGGGGAAAGCAGATTTCTTCTGATGACTAATTCTCAGAGTTTGTTTGATAGTGAAGGTTAGTTTCGAGTTTGGTTGCTTCCCTTGCAATCAGTGAGCCAGATCTCAAAAGCCGCCCACAATTATGTGCAAAAAATGCTGTAAAGGTTATGACTTGGGAATTTTCCCCCCACTTCTGCTACTCTAATGATTAGTTTGTGAATGGAGAGAGCACGACTTGGTTAATGAGGCATTCTGTTTCAGTGGTGTACTTAAAAGTAATTCAGTAATAATTGCTGCATGCTATGATTCATATTCCAGAGCACACAGTAGCAATAACACATCTGTTGTGGAAGTATCATTAGAAGATGGAGAGAGCATTAACCTACCTAACCCCTGTTCTCTAATGACCGCAAATCTAGGAAAAAATTCGGACCAAATTTTCCTACAGAGCCGGCCCTGCAACACTGGCTTCAGCAGGGAGGGCAGAGGTAGAGCATGGGGTGCAGTAGGCGGAGCATAAGGCTCAGGCTGATCAGCGGTCCTTGGAAGAGTTGGCCCTGGGTCCCAGAGGGATAGGTAGGAGTGGGTCCCGGGTCTCAGAAAAAGGGAAGGATGTTCGGGACTGTTCTTAGGGCCAGAGCAGTCATGGGTTTATCATTTTTTAAATCCTATACAGGTCATCTTTTACCAGTCTACCCTGCCCTAAGACTCAATCTTTGGTTTTAAGGGCGGTGGCCGAATGTTCTGCAGGTCTGATTTCCCTGGGTAATTAGGGCTTCTGCCGAGGCCAGGAGGTCATCCTCTGGGCTTTCCCCACATGGCTCCCAGGAGCCTGGGGCTGGGACTATAAGGGTGGAATGTAATGCTGTGAATTTGTGGGTATGACTTCTCTAGCCTCACGTTCCATTCATCTTTCAGTACCCCTGCACCTACCTTCTTGTTAGAAAAATTCCCCTTTACTTTTCCCATCTGTTCTCCAAGTTTGGGGATTTTGATCTAACAATTTGAAACACTAATTGTGCTATTTTCCTAAAACACTGGGGTGGGGGGAGGGAATGGGTATGAGTTTGCTTCCTTTCAGTAAGAAAACTTAAAAAAAAAAAAAGAAAAAGAAAAAAAGATTTATTTTATTAACTTAGAAGTTTTTATTAGTTTAGAGTAACCAGAATTCTTAGAGGCCAGTTCACTGTGTAAATGTTAATTTCCAGGACTCAAAGTGTTTGGAATTTAAATTTAAAGGCACTTTTCTAAGTGTTTGACATATATTAACTCAGTTATTCCTCAGAACATTTCATAAGTTAGGTCCTTTTCTGAAGGCCACACAACTACAAAATGGGACAGCTGGGCTTTGGACCCTGGCAGCTTGTTCTGGAGTCTTCTATCTTAACCGCTATGCTGTGCTTGCTTTCGGAAATCACAGTGTTTCTAGTTCTCTTTTTCTTTCTCACCCATGGCACAGTTTCTCATTTGCTTGGTCACTAGTCTCATATTTATTGAGATCTGCTATCAGTTAGGTGTTGTGGTCAAGGATATTTCCTGTCCTCAAAAACTTCAGCCTGGCAGTGGGAGATAGATACATAAACCACAGATTAAGGAGTTTGGGAGTAGAAGGCACAGATCCGTGTGTGTGTGTGTGTGTGTGTGTGTGTGTGTGAATATCTCAGGAAAGGCCTCAGAATATCAGCATTTCAGGGAAGGGTAAAGGATAAGGAGGGTTGGACAAAAAAGACCTTAAGAAAAATTGTTCAGCAGGTTTAAAATGTAGAAGGTTTAGGACTGAACTACAGACCTATTTGAGGGCAAAAGGAAAAATGATTGTAATTGCCAGTGTGGGAAAGGCAGAGAAGTTATGGTTGGATAGTGAGATATTAGAGTTAAAAAATACCAAGGAAAGGGGTTCTGAGGGATTTCATTGTGTGGAAAATCATAACAACAATAAATATCAAGTTCAACCGAGAGAATTGCTTTGGGAAGTTGGCACTGGGTCATGACTTTTCTAGGACTGATTGGTAGCCTTTGTAATAAGCTATTTTATTGGTGCCATTTGTCTTTTGACATGAAAGTACTTGATGCTAAGCAACCCTGTGTAAAAATCAAGCCTCTCTTCTTTATAGCAGATATTTCATCCCTCTGGGGACCAGAGCTGTGGTGTAGGCAGGGTCACCATCATCTTGATTCAAAAGACATTTTGAGGGTGATATTATAGATGAGCTCCTTAACTAGCTTGTGAAATATATAGGAAACCTTATACCGGAGAGTGGAGTTGAGTTTCTTCTGAAGGACTGTTTGCCTATGACAAAATTGCTTGTTAGTTCTGAGTAGATGACATTTTTGGGGGGTTGTTGGCTATAATTCTCATCTTTAAAAGTGGTGCCAAAAGTGGAAATCTTCTCACTGTGTGTGTCACCCGACCCTGTCCTTTTGTAACACACCCAGACTCAGTTCCTAGGAAATTCTTCCGGTGGATGAATGGCTGTTCCATAGAAACTTGTTAGTATTGCTTTGTTCACGTGGTTATTTAAGTCTGAATTCAAACATCAGAGTTTGAAATATAAAGCATTCTTTAAGGGTGGAATTTATTTTAAATGCTTCCCTTAGCCCTGATCACATGTGGAAGAGAGAGAGAGAGAAGAGAGAAAGAGGGAGGGAGGGAGGAAGAAATCAGCAGCTTTCACTAATCACAATTTCTGACTTCATCATTCCCTTTGGTAAACGTTTGAATATCTACTATGTGCTGGGCCTGGAGGATATGAGGGTGAATGTGGTGGGGTGTTTGAATTCACTGAGCTCTGATTGTAATGGGGAGAGGTGGATGTGAACAGGTAGTTCCAATGCACTTTTATAGATGCAGTCCTTGATATAGAGTCTAGAGGAGGGAATAGCTGTCTCTTTTTTTGTGGCAAGACTTTCCCAGTGGATGGGGCAAAGATGGGGCCCTTGGGCTGGTTCCTAAGAAAGAGGCAGTTCTTCAGGCACGCTTGGTGGGGGAGATGGAGGTGTTCTCAGGCTTATATAAAATATTGGAGCATCTGTACCCACTACCTCTGTTGGGTGACAAATTGACTTTGAATAGCTGCTGTGTATCTTCTCAAAAGGAATGGATAGGGGTGTTTGGGTGGCTCAGTTTGTTGAGAATCTGACTATTAGTTTTAGCTCCGGTCATGACCTCAGGGTCCCGACATCCAGCCCCATTCTGGGCTCCAGGCTCAGCAGGGAATCTTCTTGTCCCTCTCCTTCCCCCTCTGTTCTTGCCCCAGCTCATGCTCTCTCTCTCTCTCTCTCTCACTGTAATAAATAAACCTTCAACAAACAAACAAACAAAAAACCCAAAGGGAAAGGATAGCCTGATAATACTGTGTTAACCCAGGATCCAAATGCATGTCAATCCTATATTGAACCTCACAGGAGTGCCCAAGATCTTACAAGAGCATGCTGTAGATAGAGCACAGAACACTCGCTAATGAGACAGCTAACTTATCTTTGTGTAATTTTTTCCTTGGAGATACCTAATTTTAACAATTGCTTTACATAGTTACTAATATACCTGAATTGTAGCTGTACCAAAACATTTGAAATGCTTCATGCATAATGTTCCTTATTCACAGTTGGAAGGAGGTATGATATTTGGCATATGTAGACTTGAAACACAGCTCACTTTCATTGCCAGAATTTATTTTTGTTAAACTATTTCGTGGAGTCTAAAAATAAAGATATGGTTGTAAAATTATAATAGCCCAGAATTAAAAGGATAAAATACTATTTGTGAGTCTTTGTTTTGCAAATATTTATCAGTGTTTAATATGTGCAATAATTTTATGAAAATAAAACCTGTTCATTATTTTTTCATTGATTCTTAATTTTTTATCTTACCTATGATCATGTCAGTGGTAATGTATTAATCGGCTCCAATACCACCAACTATATTTCTCAGTCTGAGTGAAGGGGTCGTTTTGTCTTCTGCTGTGTCCATCTATCCAGTTGTCTGTTTAATTGTATCTGTGACTTTCCTTTGACCCACATATTATGGGGTTTCTGGGCCAACTTCATACTTGGTTGATTTGAAAGGCAAGTTTTTCTGATTGATGTAAGGTCTATGAACCTGAAAGAAAATAGTGTTTGTTCATGAATTCAGTCAATCAATATATCAGTTTTAATGAATGCCCACCATGTGCTGTGATAGCTGCTTAGTGGTGAACAGAACTATCCCCTTTCTTGACCTCATGGCACTTAGAGTGAAGTATTGCAGACAGGCATTGAATGAGTCAACAAACAAGTCAGTACATAGTTATCAATTGTGTTAAGGAATACAATAAACTATTTTTTCCTGTTAAAGAGAATAAGGGGCTACTGTTACAGAGAGGCCTGTGTGTGGTGGGTCCTGCTATAGATCGGGTTGTCAGGGCTGCTGTCTGCTCTTTCTGTGGACTGTTAGTTATTTGCCCTTCTAGGCTGTAAATGGTGATAGTAAGTTTTAGAAATTTAAATATGCACTTTTTTTTTTTAGATATTGTGATGTGTTTCTTGGTCTATTTAAAGTTCAGTTTGTGTTAATTTGGATCTAGTATTTATCTTATTTCAAATTGTGTGATATGCATACATATGTATATGTTAAATTATTCACCACTAAAAGAAATGAAATTACATATAATTATATATAATTTAATTATATATGTAATTTATAGAATAAAGAGATACGATTTCCTTTAGCAGTTGATTATTTTCAGAGATTTTGAGCAGAGGGATGTAGGTTATCTTTTTTAGTGCTTATGCCTTTTAATTTTGGCATTTACTCACATTTAAGTGAGTATTTTAAAAAAATTTTTAAATAAGATTTTATCTGTCTCTATCTATCTATCTATCTATCTATCTATCTATCTATCTATCTATCTATCTATCTTTACTTATTTATTTATTTGAAAGAGAGCATGAAAAGGGGAAGGTCAGATAGACAAGACTTCCCTGCTGAGCAGGGAGCCCGATGTGGGACTCCATCCCAGGATCATGACCTGAGCCGAAGGCAGTTGCTTAACCAACTGAGCCACCCAGGTTCCCGACATTTAAGTCATTTCTAGTAATTGTGCAGTATGAAAACATTTGAGACACGGGACAGAAGAAGAGAAAATATTTCCTGAGAGAGCATACTATTTGTATGGAATATTTAAAGCCCTGTTACATAACAAACTTCCGGTGCTGATGGACACAGTGGAATCCCTTGGACTCCACGGAGGCATTTCTGCTTGCTGAGGGCAGCCTTCCGGTGGCCTAAACTCTGTGTTAGGATGGGGGCTTGCTCTGGCTGGCATTCTGACATTCTACGTTGCCTCTTGCGTGTCAGCGCCATGACTCAGGAAGTTATGAATGAGCAGTTCTCAGCTTATGTGGTACCAACCTGGCCTTGAATAAATAGGCTCAGAACTTTTGAAAAAGTTCTGTTTGCGCTTTCACCTGTGTGATGACTATAAACAATACTACAAACTGGGAACTGCAAAAATAGGCATGACTAGGCTTTTCACAATAAAAATAATGTTCAAAACATACATGTAGTTTACGGAGGGCTCACGTAACAACCTGAATCCTCATCCCTTTACCTAGAGCTTTTTACACCTTCCAGTATGTTTAGACCTTCCCCTGGTTTGTAGAACCAGTTCTTTTCCCAGCCAAGGAAGTTTAAGAATCCTTAATTTGATGGTTTGATGACTTAATACCAAATACCTTCTACTACTTGTTCTTTTGTCATTGATGACTCAGGTACTATTCACTCAACTTCTTCTCTCTTCCTTTGGACAAGAATTTGCTCCAGTTACAATCACCAGGTACTGGCTTCCACTCCTGTGCCCTGCCTGGTGCACTCCGTCTGATAAGCATTTCATTGATTCTGTATCGGTGCCTTGCTTTCTATAGACAGACATTCACCCCCATACCTCAGGACTGAATCCAGCCCCTGAGACCCTGCTACTCTGCCTCTCTTACACGGACTACTTACTTACCTGTTGTGACCCCAGTTGGCGTTCTGTTTTTGCGTTCTCCAATGCCGTGCCCTCTGATCCATTGCCAGAAGGTCCAGTTGCTCATCTCTGTGCTGTCTTGGCTTATGTCTTTCTTGATCTTCTCACTGGAAACTTTACTGATCAGCTACATCTTAGTCTTTGAGTTTGGCCAACAACAAATCTCACCCGCTCTGGAGTAGTACCTCATTGACATTTCATATTGTCTTGGCTACTAAGTAGAATTCAAAAGCATTAGAATTCTTTGTGTCTGAATAAACATTTATTGAGCACCAGCTGTATATAAGGCAATGCTTTATGTTGTGAAAAAGAGGCAAGTGAGACCTGATCCCAATTTCTAGACCATGTAATCAGTTGAGAGAACAAAATTAGTACATGATACAAGATGTACATGATGGGTTAAAGAATGTCTCCCCGCCCCCCATTACACATACACAGACATAATTTTATTTAGTTGTAGAGCTTGCTCAGAGAGACCTAATTATACCCATGCTTTTTCACTTCTGGATGCACCTAAATTCATGAATTCATGAAACTTGCTTATTCAGTCTTCTTAAGGGTATTTGGTGAAATATTTTTGTTTCATGGTTTGTTTCTTAAAATTGCTTTCATTTATTTTGTCCCTTTCTATTTCAGTGAACTTTATAAAAGTATTTCAAGTCATTATGCATGTTTTAGAAAGAATGAAGCCATTTGTTGATGGGGTTATCACTGCGGCAATTAGGAGAAAAAAGACTTCTGTGAAATATTTGCTGAATTCTCTATTCATAGGATTCATGGAGTCAAATAATTTCAAGGAATGTCTTGGGTCACTTAGTTAAATATTCTGCCTCTTAAGAGATTAAAATGTTGGGGCTTGAGGCACCTGGGTGTTTCAGTTGTTTAAGCATCCAACTCTTGGTTTTGACTCAGATCATTATCGCAGGGTTGGGAGATCCAGCCTCCAGTTGGGCTCTATACTGGCTGTGGAGCCTGCCTAAGATTCTCTCTCTCCCTCTCCCCAAGTTCTTCCCACCTCCCTCTCTAAAATGAATGAATGAATGAATGAATGAATGAATGAATGAATGAATTTTGGGTTTGACTCCCTTTTGTCTCCTATTCACTGTTTCTCCTTTGATTTTAAAGTGAATCTAAAGTCAGTATTTCTTAAAGCAGCTGAAATCCCTTACCTTCCCCCATGGCTTTCCTTGTAAGCCTTTAATATTCCTTTAGTAACTGCCGGTCTTTGTCCATTTCTAGATAATTCAGCATTATTCTCTCCCCTTCTTGTATTTGCCTTCTTTGACTCCAGCTTGTCCTTGTTCTGTATAAAATAAGCTTAACTTTTGCTGTATATGATTGGAAGACTGATTGATAATAAGTAGAGGGAATTTTTTTTTTGGTATTGCAAATTATTCTTTTGCTGTGAAGAGTTCATAATACAGTTCCTGTTAAATTACTGAAATACAGTGTTAAGAGTTGGTCATTTTTCAGTTTCAGAACTTCCTTGTTGCTGATTCTACCATTTTCTATCATATACATTTTTATTTTTAATTCAATTAATTAACATATAATGTATTATTGATTTCACAGTATCACACACATTTTTAAATCTCTACATATATGTTTTATTTTAATAGACAGTTGTCACATTTCTGCCTTTCAAGTTAGCTACAACTAAGCTAGTGTAATTTGGAGTGTCCTTTTCTAAGTTGTTAGTACTGATAAAGATTAGAGAGTCTCCAGGTGTGAACTCAAAAATCTTTGGAAGATGTTTTGACTTAGAATTATCTCCATTTGATAAAGCTTTCAGTTGAGGAGGAATGGGCCTTGCTGAAATGCAGTTTTATTTCTCATATCTCCCTTCATCTATATAGCTTGTCACTGTGTCACAAAAGAAAATTCCCTGTGGCTCATTCCTGAGCTTTGACCTGATAATATTGCTTTTTTTTTTTCTTCTTGTGATGACTATTAATTTAACCTACAACAGACCAGTGTTATTGAAGTAAGGAGCATATTACTTTAGTGGGAGTAAGTGAATTACAATTTTTTTTAATAGAAAGATGTCATAAATATTCTTTTGAAAGAAACAGTTGATGTATATTTTTATATAAATATTTTCCAGGCAGTTGTGGGTATTTTAGTGTGTTTTTCTACCTACTTCACGTAAATGAACTAGTCTTACAATATCTAGGCTCAGTATGTTTTTATGAGATGGAAACTAAATTTACAGTTTTTTTAAATTTTAACAATAACCGGGGCACCGGGGTGGCTCATCTGGTTAAGTGGCTGCCTTGGGCTCAGGTCATGATCTCAGGGTCTTGGGATGGAGCCCCAGATAGGGCTCCCTGCTCAGTGGGGAGCCTGCTTCTCCCTGCCCACACCCTGCTCTTCCCTTTGCCCTTCCCCCGCTCAGGCTCACTCACATAAAAATAAAATCTTTTTAAAAATTTCAACAATAACCATCTTAGACAGTTTTGTAGTTTTTCTTTGATTTTCCCTCATATTTCTGAAAGCCATTATTATTTTTTAAGGCAAGCTTTATAAAGCAAATACTAGGTGGGCATCGGACATTCTGTTCCTTAAAAATTAGGATCAGAATCACTGGAGTTTTTGCACTAGTCTTTGAGGTGATGTATTACAGTAATAAAGAGTTTCCTTACAGAAAGGTAGGTTTGCTTATACCGTGTTTCTCATTTAAAAGAAACATCTTTGCAAACTACCAGCTTCACTGCAGAGATGTTTAAAACGGGTTAAACAGACTTGCTTCTTAAAATTATTGGTGCACATGAATCAGTCAGGAGGGCAGTCACCACTAGAGTGCAAAGTGGTAGTATTAATATGATGTTTTTTCCCTCTTTTGAAATGTATAATGACTTAATTTAACCAGCAATATTAAGTAGTAGGTTATTTCTGTGAAGATTGATGATGGTTGTAGACCAGCTTAAGTGATACTTTTAACAAGTTAGTTGCCCTGAAAGAATTCATTACAGTGTTAGTAAGAACACTGGTTTGTGCGGAGTAGCAGGTGGAGGGGGCAATGAGAGAAAGCACAGATGATAAGAACCACTTAATGTTTATTTATGATCGGTGACCATTAAGCAACTCCTGGATAATATTGTATCCACTTATATCCTTTGAATTAACAGTGTAGCTATCTATTTAAGAATCCAGCAACATACCTTCACCACATTTGGGTTACTTTCTTTTCTGTCTTATACTGTAATTATCTCCGCAAGTGTCCAGATCTTCCATAATAATGCATAGAAACGGCAAATCCTTTGTCATTAAACGATTCTTCAGGACGCCTTGAGTTTCTAGGCTGGTAGGGATTTCAGCATTCTGTTCCACCATCTCCCAAAAGCCCACTGAGAGAGCAGCACCTCTCTGACATCCTGAGGTGTGCGGAGGTGTGATTTATTGGTACCCAGAGCCTGCTGTCTGTGCATTTTATTCCATCTTCTTGGGGAAGGCGGCCAGTGCAATTTCAAAACTGGGATAGTGATTATGGCTTTCTGATCTAGTGCTGCCTGTCGGGCATGTTAAAAAAGAAAGGCAGGGAAGTTTAATGCAAATCACGGTCTCTTTGAGGCCGGGTCATCTTGAGCTGTTTCCCAGTGCAGTAGCCTTTGGAGAAACTGTTTTTAGCACTTGGAGTGCTTTCAGATGTTGTTTTGAAGAGACTTGATGCTTGGGGCCCAAAGTCCTTATGCAGGTCCAAGGACAAGCGGGATCACAGGGTCTTCCCGCTGAGGTAGACAGAGGCTGTCACTCCTTTGGCTGGAGTTCTCTGATCCTTGACATCAAAGGTACGCACATGTCAGTTCTGCAGACGGCTGTTTTGTAGCCACATAATTGGATTTCAACATCTTTATCTGTCAGAAAGTGTAAAATATCTCAGAGGGTTGTTGCAGGGATGGAGAAATAAAATGTGAACACCCTAAAATCATGCTTCATACATGGTGGACAATAAATATTCTTTTATTTCCTCACAAAAGACTGCTCAGTGTGGCGTGTATACTCTGTTGGTAGATGAAGATGAGGCACAGTGTGAATCTTTATAGTGTGTTAGGGAAGAAATTTCATCCAGTCCCTGGCATCTTCATTTATCAACGTTCCTGCACTACCAGCCTTGGTGAGGGTGTTGTGTTAGCAGAACCGACAGTCGGCCTTGACTGTTCATGACACGCAAAAACCTTTAGCAGTTTGCTTGTGGAGCGCTCACCTGAGTGTGTGGTTGTTTCGTGAGTTAGCGAGAACATCACACCCAGGACAGAATGCAGTATGGCTTGCAGATGTGGTCAAAACGGAAAACAGGCTGATGTGGTTGCTCCAGTGCTACTCCAGAAGAGAGAACAAGCTTATGAAATGGACTATACAAGTTTGCTGCTTCTCAGTTCTTGATGCCTTCAGAAGGCACAGGGAAGATTCCGGGTGTCACGTGTGGGCGTTACCATTCATTTCAGACCTCAGTAGCACATGCATTGTCAACTGGGCGGCTTTAATGGGTACAGTCTTCTTCTCCAGGTGAAGAAAGACCTGATAAATACCCTTGTGACTCTCTTCTGCCTTCTTCAGGGCTGGAGGGTTGGCGGAGGATGGAGGTTGTCTTATCGATCATCTGTGACACAGGTGTTCTTAAATTCAGGTAAATCTAATCAGCTCTGGAAGGAGGAAAAGTGATGGGTCTGTAGTCCAAAAGTCAACCTTTGTCATTAAAGGATTCCAGGTCCAATGTCAGTCACACATATTATTTTAAATTTTCCAGTAGGCACACTGAAAAGTTATAAAAGTAATAAAAGAAAAAGGTGAAATTAATTCTGGTAATATTTTATTTGATTCAATATATGCTCAAAATATATCCTTTTAATATGCACCGGCATAAAAATTGAGATGTTATATATTCCTTTTTCTAGAAGAAAGTCTTCAGAATCCAGTGTGTCTTTTACATTGACAACAAATAACAAGCATTATTGAATACTTAACAGGTATCACTGTAAGCTCTTTATTATTTTATTTTGTTTTCTTTAAATTCAAGATAACGTACAGTGTAGCATTGGTTTCAGGAGTAGAATTTAGTATTTAGTGATTCATCAGCCAATGCTCATCACTAGTGCCCTCCTTAATCGCCATCCCCCATCTAACCCATCCCACCCCCCCATCCACCTCCCCTCCAGCAACCCTTCTCTATAGTTAAGAGTCTTTTATGTTAAGCTCTTTAAATGTATTACTGTATTTAATCCTCTCAGTTACCTTAAGCGGTAGATACTGATATTATTCCTATTTTATAGATGAGGAAACTGGGAAGAGAGGTTAAGGAATCTTCCTAAGATCACAGAGCAACTCATTGGCTGAACTAGGAGAGTCTCAGGCCATCCAGTTCCAGAATGAGTGATATTAACCCTTAGGGTTTCCTGCTTGTATTAATACTATCCTTCGAGGCAGGAAACTGAATGGGTGGATATTTGCCTTTGAAAAGAGGGATCAGCATTGGAAATTGACATTATCTAAATTGGCATCTTGGAACCCAAAAGTCCAAATAGCTTATCAGAGTCCTGGTGTGGTGAGCTGCCTTCACAAAATGTAGAACTGAGACTCCTGAGAGTTTCCTCTTTATTTTTCTGACTTTTCTTTCTTCTTGCAAAGAGTTTAGGACTCATTGTTAACTCACTGCAATTGTGTCCTTTCCTGATTTTTTTTTCTCGAGGGGTGGTGGGGTGGGGATGGAGTGTTCCAATCCTCCTGAGTGCTTTTGTTTTTCTTTCTCTGGTGCTATTGACCATGTAAACTGTGACAAAACCCCATCCTGGTCTTTGAATACTGTTTAATTCCCCTGCATGTGCTTCACAGTTAACATTTAATGAGCTTGGGCAAAATGGCCTGGGCTCAGCATACACTGTGTCAAGATCAGTTAGATTTGACTTTGGAGCTGGGTTTTATTGACATTTTCCATGCCAAAGTTGATGTGGGAAATTGCATCTGTTACCACATCCTTATTTCTGATTCTAATGGGGAAGTTGACATTTGTCGGATTTTTAGCAACCACTGTTTTAACAAGAGGGACTTCTGTCTTTGACACTGCTATATACCCAGCCTTAAGTTTTGACTGGTGAGGAGACATAGCGATTCAACAACTATTGAATGAATGAATTTTGGTGCTTTCAGTTCTTTTTTTTTTTTTTTTTTTTTTTTTTAGTTCTATTTCATTGACTCTCATGTTGTAGAAAACACAACTTCTCTCAAACTCAATTATTTAACACAAAACTATAATTTTAAAAAATAAAAAGGAAAGAGAGAGACAGGCAAGAGAAACATTAACTGAAGCATTACTAATAGTCATCATATTTAAAAGAGCATTAGCTATGGTGTGTTAGTTTTTCTTGAGTTCCCTTTCTGCCCAAATTTATTACAGAAATTTGAACATCTATGTAAACAAAGGTATTATAAAATACCTGTATGTGTTTTCTGAACTTCAGGAATTATACACATTTTGTCGATCTTAATTATCCTATTTTTCCCTGTTTCTAGAAAATTTTAAGTTAAGTCCTAGATATGATGTTATTTTACCTCAAAATTCTTCAGTATGCATTTCTGAGAAGGACTAGTTTTAAGAAGTAATTATCATTTAATCATTACACCTAATATAATGAATAGTATTTTCAAGAGTTAACATTAACAGCCAGTCCGTATTTCTGGTGATCTCAAGGATGTGTTTTTATAGATAGTCCCTGCCTCTGCTCCAGTTTAGGATCTAAACATACCTCACATTTTGTAGTGATTGTTAGGATTCTTAAGTTTTTTTTTTTATTTATTGTTGTCCTTCCCTCCCCTGCTGCTGTTTTCTCCCCCCTCATGCCTTTGACCTCCTGACACAATGAGCTCATTTGTATGTTCAGATGCGCCATATTGCTGTTGGCTTTCACATGGTGTACACTATCCTTTCACTTGCTCCTCTATAACCTGTGAGTTCGATATTCCATCTAGAGATGTGATTAGATTCAGGCTTGTTTGTTTCTTTACTCCTTTGGAAAAAGTAACTCTTTGGTGGCCTTATCTTTCAACGAGGACCTGATGTCTGACTGGTGCTCTTTGAGTAGATCTAGTCAGTATACGTAGGTGAGGTGCTCCCTGCTGCATGGGTGTTAGGCTCAGTCACTGACCAATGGAATCAAATCAGATGTGCTACAAGTACCCTTGGGCCAGCCCTCTTATATCTCTGTAGTCACCACCAGAAAAGCTTCCTTCAGCTTGTTGCCCCTTCAGATTGGGCTCCAGAATAAATATCTGTGAAATAGACTTAAGTCTATTCCACAGTGAGGGACCCATGGTCAGATTAGACAGGCAGGCGACATTGCCTAAAACACTCACTCCCAACCTATCAGCATCCTGGAGAACGAAAATGAACAACAATTACTTTAAGCCACCGAGTTATGGGATTGTTTGTTATATAGCAATCGCTGACTGGTGCAGTCCTAAAGAAAAAGTTGGAGACGTTTAAATTGTCTCTTCTTAAAGCAGTTACACTTTTAGTAAAATTTGTATCAGAAGCTATGAAAATATTTTAAAGTTTAGCATTTGAAGAGATTAACTTTCAACTGACTGGAAAATTCATTTATATGGAAAACAACCCAAAGCCACTACTTAACAGTGTGATGCACAGTTCATAGGAGTTGTATGTCCAGAAAAAGAGAACAAGCACTTTCTTTAAATAAAGTCTGCTTAGCGTTGCTGAACAGTTGTACCAGACCCTGAGTTAATACACTTTCATCAGGTTTCACACTGCTGACGAGCAATAAGAAATAGTCACATGACGCTGTGGGCTGAGAAAATGTGTTCTTCACATCCCACAAATAAACTGGTGCAGGAAATTTTAAGACCTAAATAATGAAAATGAAAGAAAAACCTCATTTTGTTAGAAATCCCCCCTTTCTATCTGCGCAGAGTGAAGTAACAGATTGAGATTGAATGCCAAATTCCAGGGATGTGACTCACTACTATTTTATTCTACCACTTACTAAACACTTCCCATGTGTGGCAGGTTTTGCAGTGGGCCTTTCACCATTATCACTTCAAGTGATAACCCAAGAAATATGTATTATTGCCATCTGCACTTCGGAAAATGAAAAGGCTAAACTGTAAAGGGCGTAAGTAACTTGATAAAGCTGTAGACTAGGAAGTGGTCAGGCAGCGATCTGAAGCCAGGCTGCCTTACTCCAAACAGTGTTGTTACTCATATCCTATACCATGAAAAAAATACTTCTCGTATCTCTATTTTGACATCAGAAATGACTATGTAGATATTACCGTAAGGCCGTAAGTCCAGTCTTCTCAAATGGAAGAGCTCTAACATAGTCACATTTAAAGAAATACTTCATGGCTTCCTTTTAACCCCCAGATGCTTACATGCAGTCAAGCCATCAGGATGCTCACAGAACAGTTTGAAACACCTTTCAAAAATCAGTAAACAAGCTTAGAGATTAAAAGTCTGTACCTGATCAAAGATTAATGGGATGTGTGAAAAAGACACAGGGTCAAAGTGGCTAGGAGTGTTCTGGGTGCGAGTTCTGTTACCAAGTTCTGACTTGATTCTGTTGGTCAAAGTAAGTCAGTTACTGAGCCTAACATCAGTGGAGTAGGGAAATATAACTCTTCTGTGAAGGTGGAGATTGGAATAGTTTTCCAAACACTATCTAATTTATCCTAATAACTAGGGTCATTGATATGATCATCTAACATGGTTTGATGGTATTTTATATAGACACTGTTTTACCTTTGAAAACTCTGCCATTGATCTTGCCTTTAAGCCTGCTTGTTCTGTACACAAATGACCACATTTTTAACAATCATGTTTAGGTAAAGAGAAATTTTATTTGAGGATTTAAGGCTGCCTTCTGGGAAGTGAGGCATTTTCATGGCTACTTTGGATACTTGATAACCTTTTTTCTTTACTTTTCTCTGCACAGTTTGTCTCAGAAAGAATCTGTAGTATTACCAGGAATTTGACCTCTGGGAGTAAAGGGTTAACTCAGGGTGTAAAGGTAAAACTCTAGAAAATAGAGGTTAGTTCAATTTGTTTTAGTAACTGGGTCATGTACTACACTAGTAACTCTAGAATTTTCAGATTCTAATCTTTTATCTTCAACCAACTCACAGAACTTCCAGGGTCAAGTTGCCTAATCTCTGGGTGCTTGTAAGTGAAACCAGTGGAGAGGATAGATGTGAAAGCCTGAGACAGTTGTGGTGGTATTCACATACAAAATAAAATTATTTTCAAATACTAATTTACCTTAGTGCAGTTGACGGGAAAGGGATTTATTAAAAGATTAGTGTTATGAAACTACCAAAAAATAGTACATTATAAAAATTAGAATATTTATTTTGGGGGATATAATCAATACTAGTTATAATTAGTGCTAATATGAAGTGTACTTAACCTATTCACAAAGCACACCCAAGGACTTTGAATTGACAATTTCCATAATGAACTGAAAGTAAGAAAGTGACTTTTATTTAAGTATGTTTCACAATAAATGATATTTCTGTAATTCAAATTTATTTCTAACTAAATGCCATGAGTAGGATTTTTACCATGTTTACAAAATTACATGTTTTCCAGATGCATGAAAGGCACTGCTGATCTCAGACAGTTGCTTTTGATATGAAGTGTCTTACCAAGTGATATGGTGGTTAGTATTTTCTTTCCTTTTTTTTAAATATAGAGCCTTAAATGTAGTAAAAAATGTAATGTAATCTAAGTAGGAGAGAGAGGTGGAGTTGCCACTATCCCCCAGTGCCTCCCCATCTCCATTAGTTAAGTATTTCGTTTAACAATACATTCTCTGTAGGACTTTCCAGTTTCTTACAGAAAGAGAAACAAATTTTGCAATAAACTACAGTTGCGATGTTTGATTCAATGGGAAATGCCAACCCTTTGAGGGATTTCCAATTCTATCATTTCCCAGTCTAGGAGGAAAAAAAAAGTAGATTTCATACCACAGAGCGTACCACCCGTATTTTTTTTTTTTTTTAAAGATTTTATTTATTTTGATAGAAACACAGCGAGAGAGGGAACACAAGCAGAGGGAATGGTATCGGGAGAAGGAGGCTCCCTACTGAGCAGAGAGCCCAATGTGGGGCTCGATCCCAGGACTCTGGGATCTGACCCGGGCCGAAGGCAGACGCTTAACGACTGAGCCACCCAGGCGCCCCCAACCCGTATTTTTTTCTACCCATTCTTCCTTTCCCTTTGACTTTCTGTGGAATTATCAACTCCCTACCTGAAGTGTTCTTGATCTTCTAGATCACAGATGAAAGTGTAGCAGTGACTCATTTCTACTACTGACATTACTGTAATTTATGAGAATTTCAGGATTAAACATTATGTATTAATATTATTATTATTTTTGGGGGGAGCCCAATGTGGGGCTTGTACTTATGATTCTGAGATCCTGAGATTGAGATCTGAGCTGAATTCAAGAGTTAGATACTTAATCAGCTGAGCCATCCAGGTGCCCCAAACATTTTGTATTGGAGATCCTAGATTTCCTCTCACTCCAGTCATGAAATATGTTTTTGCAAAGAAGTTTTTCATGTTTCAGTACTTGACTACTACTGCTATTGCTATGCCTGCTACCATTTATTGAGTGTTTATTTCATGCCAGAGACCTGTGGCCAACTCTTCATACATACTCTCATTTTGTTCCCACGACTCTGCAGTAAGTTTTGTTATGACATCCGTCTGACACATGAGGATTCTGAAGCCCAGAGAGGATCAGGAATTTGCCCAATTTGTCACATGGTTGGTAAAATAGGGAACAGGGCTCCAAGCCAAATGTATCTCCCTGTAGAGCCTAGACTCAGGAGCACTATGCTAAATGTGCCATTGCTCTGTAATCTGCCTCCTTTGGTCTTGACATTTGGGATTTGAGATTAGGATAGATAGTTTTCCCTCCTTTCATTCTCAAGGCCCAGGTTCAATTAGCAATTACCATCTTTGTTTTTGTTCCCTTGAAGAAAACAGCCATTTGTTACTTATTTAATACACATATACTAAACATCAGCTGTGTGAGGAGTGCTTACTATGTTAGGAAATGGAGCTCTAAACATTTGTTTGTTGCTATTACAGTCTACAAAGCATTTGGGGTAGCTGATAGAATGCATACAGTCAGAGAAGGTTAAAAATAAATCTCCAAGATTATCAGGAAAAAATGACTTCCCTCCCAGGGCCCGTCTGGAAGAGTCCCACTTGAGGGTCTGCTTCCATATTCTTTATTTGTCTACCTGGTCTGTTCTGCAGGACATAATGAACTCTTGTGGCCACTTTCCGTCTCAGATTTCCCCCAGACGACTCTGCCCTTACCCTGAGCCCTGGAAGCAGGCCATCCTGATTCATGACCACAATGACCAGCGTCTCCTAAAGATTTCAGAGTGTGCAGAATACTTTCACATGGATTGTCATGTTTGTTCCTTACAACCCTGACAAGTAGTGGTCATGTGGAAACTGAGTCATGTAATACAGCTTGCCCACATTCTGTGAAACTCCTTCAAACCTCACTGCTTCCTTGAATTGTCCCCCGGACTTCATTCCTCTCTGCCATGGGATTCTACTTCCTGTTTCAGTTCTCACAGGGGCTGTTGGTGGCCCTGCCATGCCCCTTCAGGTCTCGGCATTTTTGTTAGTGGGAGACCCTCCAGAAATACCCTACAGTGGTCAGTTGTGCCCTTCTAAAAATTCTTTCATATTGTTGAACACCAGGTAGAACAGTTACTTAAATCTGCTTTCTCATCTCTCATACCCCATAAATCATACAATGTAAGGTTTTAATGACATAAATGCTGAAGCCTCACAATACCTCGCAATCTGTGTCCAGTGACTAGGTCATAGTATTCACACGATGGTGTACTTGTGGAGCCTGAGGAATATGACAGAAGGTGTGTTTTCGGACAGTGGTCATATCAAATAGTTGGATAGGTTAGTTGTGTGAACATTCCTGGAGCAGAGAACTGTGTTATCTGTGCCTGACAGAGGTGAAAACCAAGGTCTGCCAGCAGGTCTGTCTTCCTTTTCGCCAAATGGGAAGTGATGTTCCTACAGGTCGCCGCAAGTATGCGGCTGACTGCAATCCCTTCTTGAGCAACTGAAGCTGGCACAGGAAATCGGAGATATTATGACTAAAGGGTGCGTCAGGGAGAAAAAATTTCTGAAATGTCACTCAAACAACAGAGTGGCAGATAGGCAACATTTCCCTATCAATGTTAGAAAACATCTTAAATGAAAAGGATCCTCAAAAAATAAAAAAAATTTTTTTTTTTCGGTTCCTTTGAGGTTTGTTAACATTTACCCTTTTAAGCAGAGTTGCCAGATTTGGCAAATAAAAGTATAGGACACCCTGTTAAATTTTAATTCCAGGTAAACAGTGAGAAAAAATTGATAGGCAAGTCCGCTCCATACAATACTGAAGACATACTTACACTAAAAACTTCTCTGTTATTTTTCTGAAATCTGTATTTTCCTGGGCATTCTGTATTTTATCTGGAAATCCTGCTTTGAAGAAAGTATATTGATCCACATTTAGATCAGTTAAGAATGTAAATAATGTGCATAAAAGCAAATTGGTCTAACTTTAGCTCTTCTGATACAATATTAATTAGCTAATAAAGCATAGGAGTTTAAAAACTGACCTGTTTGAAGTCAGTGCAGCTAGATTTGATTAAAAATGAAGGTAAGGAATCCTAGATGCAGGAAAGTAGGACTTATAATTCATATTCAGTCAATATCTGCTTTCCTTTACCTTTATTTCACCTTTGCTCCTAATTGTGCCCTCTGGAGGCTTTAGAAAATAATGGTGTTACTAATGATAGCCAGCCCCTCTTGAGATCAGTTATGTGCCAGATACTCTGGTAGTGTTTGTTTTAGTTTGTTTAATCATCACAACAACCTTTTGAGACAGGTACTTTTATGATTTCTGTTTGTTATCAATTAGGAAACTAAAGCACAGAGAAGCTAATTAGCTTAACCAAGGACACGTCTCTGTGTCAACCCTTGAAGTATTTTTCTCTTTTGTAGTCTTAAGTTTCCGTGTCTTTGATTCCTTGTAGGACAAAGTGTCTAGACTCCTTTCTATCCTTGTTCACCTCTGGGCTAGCTATGGTTTGTCAGTGCCCTTGAATGTATTACGGTCAAAATTTAAAAGTACCTTTTATGGTACCTTTTATATAATTTGTAAGCACAGAACGTTGGGATGTTTTAATGGCCTTTTTACTGGATGCTCTGGATGCTGTGGTTCTAATGGTGGTCCAAGGATTATATGAATTTTTATTTTAGTAATTTTATTTTTTTGGTGGTGAACGTACTTTCACATAACACAGTTGATTCAGATTGAGTTCTTCTTCAAGTAAAACTTAAAGGTTCCTTATCTACACAAAATGCAAGCAAGCCAAGTCTTTTCCAGTTTCTGTGCAATTTTTTTTAAAAGAAATGTGTAAGAATTCACTTGTATTTGTTAGATTTTTTAGAAATTATTTCATTTTACCTCACTCTTCCTGGATGGTATCATGGCATCTAATAAATCATAATGATAGTAATGATACGTATTTAGAACAGAGACCCAGACTTTGCAGGAAAGCGTATGCATGGGTGTGTGAATATCTCCTGTGTGTCTTAATATACTTGTACATTCCTAGCCTCTGCCTGTCTTTCCATTTGGCTTAAGTGGATGATGGGGTGATATCAATGTGTTATGTGCTGTTTGAACGTCTTGTCTTAAGGAAGAAGCTTGGAGCTATGTTACAACGTTCCTTGTTAGAACCTGACAGACTCAGGTGCCTGGGTGACTCAGTTGGTTAAGTGTCTGTCTTCAGCTCAGGTCATGATCTCAGGGTCCTGGGATCGAGCCCCTACATCAGGCTCTCTGCTCAGCCGGGAGCTGGCTTCTCCTTCCTCCTCTGTCTGCTGCTCTGCCTACTTGTGTGAGTTCTCTCTCTCTCTCTGTCAAATAAATAAAGTTAAAAAAAAAAAAAAAAAGAACCTGACAGACTCTTAAATCACCTAACTTTGATGAGCCACAATGATCCTGCCTAGTCAGATATATTATCCCTAACTGACCATGTCATTCTGTGCCCTGCTTGCATCTGTAAAGTTTCTCCTGAAATAGTGAAACTCCTAATATTTGCTCTTAGGAATGAAAGTAGCAGAGAGTTAGTAAGAGGAAGAAGCATTTACCTGGGTAATTGTAGACCATTTCTATTTCTTTTTAAAGATTTTATTTATTTGACAGAGAGAGATCACAAGTAGGCAGAGAGGCAGGCAGAGTGAGAGGAGGAAGCAGGCTCCCTGCTGAGCAGAGAGCCCAATGCGGGGCTCCATCCTAGGACCCCGAGATCACGACCTGAGCCAAAAACAGAGGCTTAACTCACTGAGCCACTCAGCCACCCCAACCATTTCTATTTCATGTGAGGAAAATATGCAGCTCTAACAGTGGTAGACACAGCTGGGGGCAGAAAGGGAGACAAAGGTGCATCTTGTTTGTTTTAGGGAAAGGTCAGATTTAGATAGACCAAGGAAGAAAAGAATCTTCTACCATCTCTTAAAACCAGACGAAAGGCAAAATTACATTCATGTACCTGATAGCCCTAAAATTGCAAGAATCCAATACATGTATATATCTGGAGTTGATCATCTATCAGTATACCATTTAGTAGAGAACAATTTTTTGTATTTGTCAACATGATCAATAATTAGCACCGTATCTGTGCAGGTGTGTTCAATAAATATAATAGTCATAATTTCACTCACATTGGCTTGTACTTTTAATGAATAACTGCCATGAAGTGATTAATGTTTATTATTATTCTCTTTCTGAGACCGCTTTGACATTCTTTAGCTACCTTTAATCCATTAAGTTTACTGATTATAGCTCTTAGTTCCCAAAAGTATTAAAATGAATCATACTTGATAAAATTTTGAGAGCATTATGGAGAAAATTATAAGTATTATTCATTGCTTTCCAGTATCAACATTCAGCCTAAAATGTTGCAGCGATTCTGCAGACAAAACTGGCATGTTAAAATATACACATATACACACATAAATAAATAAATTATAGGTGCTTTTTTTTTTTTTTTTTAAAGATTTTATTTATTCGACAGAGAGATAGCACAAGTAGGCAGAATGGCAGACAGAGGGAGAGGGAGAAGCAGGTTCCCCCGTCGAGCAGGGAGCCTGATGTGGGACTCGATCCCAGGACCCTGGGATCATGACCTGAGCCGAAGCAGCTGCTTAACCGACTGAGCTACCCAGGCACCCCTGTAGGTGCTCTTTGAAGGCAATCTGTTACACGCCATGGTTTAAAACATGATAGTATAAATACGTGGTACCCCAATTCATTATGGAACACTTACAAGTGATTTATTAGTGAAAGATTTTTTCTAAAAACTTCATCCATCATTCTTCAGCACAGAGCAGAACTGATTCATAATTCTGTTTTGTAAACAATATATAGTTTTGGGTTTTTTTAAGATTTTTATTTATTTATTTGACAGAGAGAGAGATCATAAGTAGGCAGGGAGGCAGGCAGAGAGTGTGAAGCAGGCTCCCCGCTGAGCAGAGAGCCCGATGCGGGGCTCCATCCCAGGACCCTGAGATCATGACCTGAGCCGAAGCCAGAGGCTTTAACCCGCTGAGCCACCCAGACGCCCCAACAACATATTGTTTTAAGAGTCATGTTAGTTTCTATAAATATTTAAAATATTTTCATAGTATCAGAAATACAAAATGAAAACAGTTCTAATTTGGTTTCCTTTCAAAGGAGTTGTTTTTCCCATCACGCCCATGCGATTACTACTGCATTTTTATTCTTAATGTTCTGAAGGATCCCAAATACATTGCATTTTTTTTGCTAGTAAGGTATTTAGCAACTTTTTTTTTTTCAGATTTATTTATTCATTTTCCAGGGAGAGAGAGCGAGCACAAGTGGGGGGCACAGTGGGGGGTAGCAGCAGGGAGAGGGAGAAGCAGGCTCCCTGCCATGCAGGAAGCTCGGAGGACCCCAGGATCATGACCTGAGCCGAAGGCAGATGCTTAACCATCTGAGCCACCCCGGTGCCCCAGTATTTAGCAACTTCTGCACCATTTTTCCTTTTTGGATAACTTAATTGACCATGTAATTGGCCATGTTGGGGATGGAGGCAAGATTTATCTCAAGAGTTACTTAAATCAGAAAAGCATATTGTTTTTGGTTTTTGCACTTCTGACTACTGACTGACATTAATCTTATTTGTTGAATATTGGTTGGCAGTCCGTTGTCCTCCCCCATCCCACTGACTCGCCTTTCCCTTTGTCCCATCTCGGCTTCATAGTGAATAAAATCAAACATGTCTGACTGTCTTACTTAACATACACACCTTGACATTTATACTTAACAGGTCTCTTAGAGAAAAGAACCTCCAAAAAAGACTGTCTTTGTTTTATGCTATGAAAATCGTACTTGTCCCTATCAACCTTTAGGAATTAGTGTATCTAGTTATCTCACAATTAAATGTAGCTTTTTTTCCTGTAAAAGAAAGACCCGTGTAATGTTGAGTTTTTACTTATATTATTATACAGAAAATTGAGACTTATGTCCATTTGGGCAGTTGGTTCTAAGCTTCAGCTCAATTTTAAATAAAAAATAAATTTTTTTAAAAAATCTCATTTTGTTTCATAAAACCATGAGCGCACTTTACGTAGAATTTAGGGCTTATTTATAATCATAAAGGAATAATGATCAAACTTTCCAATAAGATGAGTGTTTAGGGAACTGTGAATTAAACCAGCCACCTGGAGAATGTCCAAATATTGCAAAACATATTTTGAAAATATCAAGTGGGCCTTAGGGTGGAATTCCGTAAATAGTCAGAAAAGCCAGATGTCTTTGATCATCAAATAGTCTGTGGAAGTGTGCCAAGGTGTCCTAAGCTTTCTTCATCTGTTTTTTTTTTTTAAATAACCTATTTAATATGAATATGAGTTCCAAAAATTTAAACTATTTTTGCCAAATCCAGTTTGTCTTTATTAACTCTGATTGTCCAGATCCTAAAATAATGAAAAATCTGATTTCAAAATATTTTGAAGACCCTCAATTCTCTTCCCTAGTCAGCTCAACTCAGCAAATATGTATTATGTACCTGCTATGAACAAGGTGTTAGGCTTGTTTCCAAGGGATATAAAAGTACAGAAATCACACTGTTCACCTCAAATCACTGGGAACTGTTGTAACAAAATAGTGTCATGTAGTATATTTTATGGAGTTTTCTAAATGAATATCTGAGAATACTGTATTTTTAGCATATAAATCAAGAAATATTTTAAGAATTTTTATTCACTCTGACAGTCTCTAGAAGAATATAGGAAAATTGTCACAGGTGATACTTCTCTTTGACAAAGTAATTTTATGATCTAGCATAAGAGAAGATAAAATAAGAGATAATACAAGGATATGAGTAAGTGATAATTGTATTATCTACGAGTTCAAAGAAAATCAAGTTAAGAAGTCAGTAGTCCCTGAATTTATTTGGGTACTTCCTTTGGACTAGAAGACTTTATTCCGGGGATGTTATTCATTTCTCTGAGGAACTTTCCTTCCCCACCCTACCCCGCCCCCCCAAAACACATAAAGGCAAAGTTTAGCCCCACTGACATTTACATGCTCACAGGTTTCATTGTTGTTCTGTGTGCGTATGTGGGAGGGTGGTCAAATCCTTGTAGTAGAAGTACTTTGTAATAAAAATCTTAGGTCAGACATTAATGTTGTCACCCCACTTTTTGGACTGGGCTAAAATTCTGTTGTTTGCTTCCAAATTTGGGAATTAGTTAAATTTAATTATAGAGTGTTTAGTGAGTTGTGTCTGCATTTCCTATTAAATTAGATAATTCTTTAGAGGAAAGACTTTGTCTTAACATTAAGCTTTCTTACTGATCTCCAAGTTCTCCTTTATGCTGTACTTCCCCTAGAAGCTGTCTACTACACCACCATCAGTGCTGTTCCATCCAGTGCAGGACACTGCATGGGAGTCTTCATTAGTTCTCTTTTGTTTACAAAAAACATTTCTTGGTAGCAGCAAAAAGTCTGTCTTCCAGCCTGGACTCCTTTCCTTTCACTGCAAAAATTCTTTTCATGAGGAGGCTCTGCATTTTCTGTGTGGTTGCTGCTGTTGTATTTTCTACCAGAATGTTCCTTTCTTTCTTTTTCTAATGGGTGAATTCCTTGTCATGTAGGGTTCTAATGCAACTATTAGCTCTTGAGTGTCTTTCCTTGGCCCCATTATTAGAGTATTTTATTCCATGATTTGTGTTCCCATATTATAGCGTGTTGTAGATAGTTTATCAGCCAAAATCCAGTCAGGGACAATAGCTACACTAGTTATTTGAACAGTGACACTTTAATATACAGAATTGTTAACTAGGTCTAAAGGTGTTACCAAGGAAACCGGAAAGGCAAGAAGAGAACATGGAAGTATCAGGAAGGTTGCAGCTGTAAGGAAGAGGTTAGGTTATTAAGATTTAGAAACGGCAGAACTGAAACATACTGAGGAGTGGGTGCTGCTCTTGCCACGTTCAGGGCCCAGTGTGCCTAGGATCCAAAGGCCAGCCGGCTGGTACTGAGATGATAATGGCTTATTAACTGACTGAGAGGGATAATGCAATACCTTCCTTGAGTGTACTATGAGCTTTTGGATGTTAGTATTGTGTCTTATTAATCTGCTACCCCCGTACCCCAGTATCTAAATCTAAATATTTTTGTAACTCATTTGATAGTAATACCTAATCTAACCTGTTGATACAATAATCATAATCATACATGTTTGCTGTAGAAATATTGATTCTGAATGGGCATCTGTTTGGGAAAGTTAGATTTAACCCAGCTGCTTTTTTTTTTTTTTTAAGATTTTATTTATTTGACAGAGAGAGACCGTGAGAAAGGGAACACAAGCAGGGTAAGTGGGAGAGGGAGAAGCAGGCTTCCTGACAAGCAGAGGGCCTGATGCGGGCCTCAATCCCAGGACCCTGGGGATAATGACCTGAGCTGAAGGCAGACGCTTAACGACTGAGCCACCAAGGCGCCCCCCCCAACAGCCTTTTTTAAAACCTGGAAAAATGCTTTATTATACAAGGTGTCTGGCCCCACGGTTTAGATAAGGGATCTGGTTTGCAAGGGCTTATATTAATGGCCTATATATTATATGCAATGGCTTTTGTAGGTGTTAGTAAAGATTCAATGTAATAAAAGCAGGTTGTTGACTGACTTGCTGTTGTTCTGTTATTTTTCAAGCTAATAATCTGGTCCTGGCTAGTTTGTTTTTTTTTCACATGTGAGACTTTCTAAAGAGGTGATAAATTTATGAGCTCTTTGTAGTTCCTGAGTGCATAGAGATATTCTGGTTTATTAGAGTTTTGCAAATGAAAATGAAAGCCCTTTTGTTAGAGCCTTTGAGAAAGAAAACAGAAGATATTTCCAATTCCCAGTAGCTATGGTGCTGTGGCAGGTTATGACTCAGGAATTAATTTTCATGTTGGTTTATAGTAAAGGGAGTTGACCGAGATGAAGGTTATATATTTCATTCAACTTCTGAGAGGCAAATTCCACTGAAATTGTAGAAAGAGGAATAACTTGGGGTTTCTACTAAAATGTGGAAAGAGGAGTAATTTGGGGTTTCATTAGTCTAATCTTTTTAACTGAAAACTGGGAGCTAAGGCTCTGCACTTCCTTTGACAGGATTCAGATGGTAACCCCCTGCCAGCTTTATATCTGTCAGCAGTACGTACTGCTCCTGGTGCATTTCCCTCAAGTTCGTATACTTCTGGTTTTCTGTGCTATGGGCAGGGACATGCCAATATGAAGATAAGACTTGGCAGGTAATTGTGAACAAATATACATTCAAAGTGTAGAAAATATTTAAGAGAACTTGAATTACTTGCATTCCTTTGAGAAGACTGAAACTTCTCTGAGAATGTAATACTTTTCCAATTTGTATAACATTCCTTTTGAGATAGAATCATTCCTGAGCTCATTCCGGATAAAGAAATAATAGAACTGGGGCGCCTGGGTGGCTCAGTCAGTTGAGCAGCTGACTCTTGGTCATGATCAGGTCATGATCTCTTGGGTCATGGGCTCTGCGCTTAGCAGGGAGTCTGCCTGGGATTCCCTACCTCTGCCCCTCCTCCCACTTATGCACCTGTGCTCACTTACTCACTCACTCTCTCAAAAAAACAAATCTTTAAAAAAGAAAAAATAGAACTATAACCATTTTAAAAAAAATATCTGCCTTTGGGTGCCAGGATAATAAAAATTTACAATTTAAATCTTGTAGGGTCAGTTAAATTTCAAACTATCCTTAATAATAATGCTAAGGAATTCTTTAAAAAAATTTTTTTCCATTTCACTCAACATGCATTGGTTTTTCTGACATACTTAAGTATGCTCCACCAGACAGGGGCTGCAGAAGATAGAGATGTGAGAGGTTCCTGACCTGAAGGTACTAAGAACTGCTTTCAGTGGAAGAAAATAAAAACAAATGGGAACAAAGTAATAGTGATGAAGTAAATAGTACTGGTTGAGGAAAGTAGAAAAAATTATGTAAGAGCAATCACATTCATTGCCAATGTCAGATATCAGTAAAATTATCAGATATTTTAAGAGGAGGGTCCCATTGTGGGCTGTGGTATAGTCGGATCATAACCTATGTTACCATTTCAAAATCAAAATGGCTTTGTAGAACAAATTGTTTTTTCCTTATGTCATATAACCCATAGCTCTGTTGGTTTGGTTGAAAGAAATCTAGTGTAGGGGCGCCTGAGTGACTCAGTGGGTTAAAGCCTCTGCCTTCGGCTCAGGTTATGATCCCAAAGTCCTGGGATCGAGCCCCGCATTGGGCTCTCTGCTCAGCAGGGAGCCTGCTTCCTCTTCTCCCTCTGCCTGCCTCGGCCTACTTGTGATCTCTATCAATTAAATAAAGAAAATCTTAAAAAAAAAAAAAAGGAAAGAAATCCAGTGTAACGAACCATCTTCTGGCCAGTGCTTTAGATATTTGTCTACATGAGGTAAACAGTAATAGTTACTCAAAGAAAAATTCAAAGAAGTGTGGGCCATCCAGCTCTATCCTCTTTCTACCTTCATGGTTTAAAAAAAAAAAAAAGCCTACAGGCAAATGCCATTTTTGCTTTGCTAGCTTTCCTATTCCTTCTTCTTTGCCTCTTTGACTTCTTCTAGTAAGTTGTTTCTTTCCCGGGGGGGTTTCTGTTTCCTCCCACTAAGTTGTCTACTCTTAACCTGTGCTCTGACACAAGCCCACACATGCTTCTGCCATTGCACATCTGCCACCACTAAGGATAATAATAAGGTCTTGGACTGTTAGAGCCTGTTACCAATGGCTCAAGCAACATTGATTTCTCAACAAACATGTATTTCCAGAGGCTGGAGATCCCAGGTGAGGGTGCCGGCACGGTCGCGATTCTGGTGAGGGCCCTGTTCCTGGTTTGCAGAGTGCTGTCTTCATATGGTGGACAGAGGGCGAGCTGGCTCTCCTGCTTCTGCTTTCAAGGGCAATAATCCTACTCCGGAGACTCCTTGGTACTCTCTCCTTCCATTTTATAGATAAGGGAATTGGAGAAGTTGAGCTGTTTTCTCCGAGTCTTCCAACGAGATGTAGAATTGATATTTAAATAAGTTATTTTTACTGCGGAGCCCTACCTTTTACCAATGACCCTCATTAGGCTTTCCTCATTAGACTGCGAGTCCCTTGAAAACAGGAATTGTGTCTTTTATTAATAATTGGTCAAGTGAGTGCTTGAAGGAGAAGACAAGCAAAGGAGTGAATGTTATAAAAGTATTTAGCCTACATAGCTGAGGCTAACACATTCTTGTCAGAAGAAAAGCATTACACCATCATCCACCTGATCACAAAAGCTCATTGTTATATTCGTTGTCTGACAGTACTCCTGTCAGGCAACAAATAATCATTAGGTGCTCAGAATAGCTGGTCACTGTTATTCAAGGTACTTGAGAGTGCATCTTATTTTATTTTAATTTTTCAACAATGCATTTTAAATGTCAGGCACATTGACAGCTCTGAAGGAGACACATTTTGTGTAAGTGTGGAATTAGAGATAAAAGTTGGGAAACCATCCTGATGATGTCATTTATTAAGATTCCTCTTTTTAGGGGCACCTGGGTAGCTCAATGGGTTAAAACCTCTGCTTTCAGCTCAGGTCATGATCTCAGGGTCCTGGGATCAAGCCCTGCATTGGGCTCTCTGTTCAGTGGGGAGCCTGCTTCCCCATCTTTCTCTGTCTGCCTCTCTGCCTATTTGTGATCTCTCTCCCTCTGTCAAATAAATAAATAAAATCTTAAAAAAAAAAAATTCCTCTTTTTGGCTTTGAACTGCTTCACTTGGGTACTCTTATGTTAGGTCATTAAGGAAGGATTAAGGAAGGTCATTAAGGAAGTGATTCCCTGGTGTATCACTTGAGGGATACAGAGACAGAGATCACAGAGACAGAGATCCTGCATCTGTCAGGTGGGTGGGGAGGTGTCTCTGAATCCCCAAGAGAGATCTCAGGACCTTGAATTCAGTCAGGGTGTGGTTACCCACAGAATGCAGGGCATTGTGGGAGGCACTTGGGGATGCAGGGATGACTAGGACTGTCTAGGAATAAGAGTCTCCCTCTGGCCATTGTGGGGATACCTGGGAGTTTCTGTTAGGGAAGGCGTGGTTTTCTTTAGGTTGCCTTATAGGTTTCTCCTTGCCTAAGATGGATTTGTAACATGTCTGGAATGGTGCCAGGCACTTTATGTGAATTATTTTTGAAACATTTCACATTAAACTTATGGGACAGACATTATTGCCTTTATCGAGTAGATGAGGAAACTGAGGGCTAGAGGGGTTAGTAACTTGCCCACCTTCATAAACCTAAAAGGGATACAGCTCTTAACCACTCTGCTAGCCCGCCTTTCTATCTAACCCAAGCAACCTGGGAAAATAGAACGGCCAGGGTCATTACAAGGTCATCTAATATCCTTTGATCATTTCAAGGACACAGGGATCCAAAACACCCTTCCCATTTTACATTTGAGGAAACCGACCGTGAGAGGTCGCAAGACTGAAGTCGTACTCTTCTTACTAACGGGCAGTACTGCGTTGTGAGTAAACCAGTCCAGTTCTCCTTGTCCAACTCCCCAGCAGCAACTAAACAGGAATGATAGAGTGTGCGGGAACCGAGATCTGGAGTTTATCATATTTTCCTTCAATGCATTTTCCTTTTCCTTATTGTGTGGGACATGGATGATTTTCTTGGTCCTGTATATACGTAATTGCTTATCTGCTTTGAGATGCAATCTAAGTGCAGTGATTCAGGGGCCGAGACTGGATACTGTTGCCCTGTCGCCTAAGTCCTTCCACATCTTTCACCAAAACTGCTAATAATTAAACTGCTGGTGGCAACAGAGAAGCCAGAGTTGTGTTAGGTGTCTGCTGTATTTTCCCCAGCACTCAGGTGGCAGGGGTCTAAGAGTTTCCAGGGATTTCAAACGGTGGCCTTTGAAGGCATGTTTTGTACATCTGTCCTCTGGGGAACTTTGCTCTTCCCTGTGGGTCCTGGAGGCGATTCGGAGCTATCCATTGGAGAAGAGCTGTCAGGAAACCTGTCCCTGCCTGTTTCCTGAAACTAATGCTGCTTCCCATCAGCAGGGGCCCCAGGACATTACCATGTCATTTACACTTTCCCCAACACTTTGTAGCCCTCTGGTTATCTCCCGATGGGAATGCAAAAGACTTTATTTTCTCTCTCAGTGTGTTTGCCGTTCTTCAAGACTTAGCTGAAGTACCTCCCGTGGGAATAGCTCCATGACCAGCTCATTCCCATCCCCTCCCTCCTGCCTCTTCAGAATGGCTCCATTGCTCTGGCCAGCCACACAGGAAGGTGCACACACAGGAAGGTGCACTCCCTCCGTGGCCTTTCGGGCCAGGTTCTCCACAGTAGGATGTTGGCCTGTTTTGTTTGGTATCATGGCAGTATCCGGTTTGATTCCAGGAATAGGAAATCTTTTTTTTAATTGCACGTTTATTTTTTTCCTGGTTATAAATTTAATGATGTTCAAATTGTGTAACATTTTTAAAAGAGATAAAAACAAAGCATGTGAAATCACCCATGAATTCACTGCTGTAGATTACCAGAGTTCATATCTTGGGCCATTTGCTTTTACTCTCAGGTGTGAGAGGCGTTGTGTGTGTGCTCTGTCCTTGGGCATCGGATGTTTTATCATTTTCGACATCTGATGTTTTGTCTTCTGGTAGCACTGTGGCAGTCCCTTAAATCCTTTCTGTTCTTGGTCAGAAGCCCTGTTTTGGATGCCTGGTGTCCTGTCACATGGTGACAGCAGTGGCTTTTCCCTAGTAATTTCACAGTGTTTTTTCATGAAACAGCTTACATGATAACTTGAAGGGGAAACAGTATCCTGACACAAATGGTCGGAGGCAAAATTAGTTCTGCAGCGCATCTTGGAGATTATCTAGTCCAGTGACTGCAAATCCAATTGTGCATGAAAGTATCTGGGGGACTTGTTAAACTGCTCCCATCCTGGGCCCACTGAAAGAGTCTTAGGGCTAGAGCCTGGGCTTAGTAAGTGCCCCAGAAGGTTTCCACGAGCAGCCCAGCACCACTTGGTGGACTAGAATTTGGGAGCCAGTTCACTGATTTATTCATCAGCTATCTATTGAGAGCTTCCTTGGAGCCCTGCACACCCCCCAACCCCCCACCCGCCCCCGCTAGGCTTTGGAAATACAGTGATGATCAGCGTAGACGTGACACTTTCCCTTATGGTGTGTGTTTGACTAGGGAAGACAGTGAAATACCAAGTAAGCAAAAATAATCTTTATAGCATGGTAAATAGTTTAAAAGTAAGGCACGGAGAGAGAAAAATTTTAGATCCAGTGGTCAGGGGTATCCTCTCAGAGAAAGGCACAAAGTCTCAGGGGTCGCAGACTAAGAAAGAACCACTCACACAAATTGTGTGGAAGAGTCCCTAGGCGGAGGCATGCCACACGCAGACCCGGATGTGAGCAAGTGTTTGGATGTTTCCAGAGTTGAAGAGCAGTATGTCTGCAATGCAGTGAGAGAACAGAGATTCCAGAGATGGGTTGAAGGTTGTTTTGACTCATTACCCAAGAACCCCTGCTAGTAACTGGTGGAATGAAGGCTGGAACCTACTTTGTGGATTTCATGTCCCATCGATCTGCATCTTCTTTGCTGCCGGTTTAGTCTGCTTAGGCTGCCATAGTACAATACTATAGACCAGGGGGCTTAAATAACAAATTTATTGTCTCACATTTCTGAAGGCTAAAAGTACAAGGTCAAAGTTTTAGCAGGGTTGGTTTCTGCTGGGGCCTCTGGTTTCTCCTTGCAGATGCCCATGGTCTTGCTGTGTCCTCACACAGTCTTAACTGTCCTCGGGCATCCTTGGTATCTCTGTAGGTATCCAAACTCCCTTTTTTTTTTTTTTAGGATATCCTAATTGTCTCATTTTAACCTAATCCCCTCTTTTAAGGCCCTGTCTTTAAAGTTAGTCATACTCTGAGGTCCTAGAGATGGAGGCTTCAACATAGGAATTTGGGGCATGCCATAGTTCGGCCCATATTTGTCCTGGGAGTCAGTCTAATGCAGGAAAGCATCTGTTTGTCACCTGCTATTAGGGCCAAGAGGGGAGTCTGTACTATGATAGTAAATTAGATAATGAGTTGAGTTTTTAAAATTGGATCTCTGAACAAAAGAGAGACTGGCTCAGTGTCCCTACAGCCTCTGTTAGAGTTGGCGGGGTGGGGAACAGTGTGGAGCTGGCTTATAACATTTTTGCTCCA
The DNA here is from genome assembly GCA_028646535.1 of Procyon lotor. Lineage (NCBI taxonomy): Eukaryota > Metazoa > Chordata > Mammalia > Carnivora > Procyonidae > Procyon > Procyon lotor. The sequence continues at coordinate 30,646,813 of CM053614.1, forward strand.
TTAGCTGGGACTTGTTGGAGTTTCAAAACCTTTCCTTTCCAGAGAATTCTGTATCTGCCAGGGTTTTTTGATGGAGCTAATAGAGAATCTACCCTAGCTGGTTTAAGTGACATTTATAATGGGATATTAGCTGTTTTATAGACTCCTTGAAAGGACATAGAAACATGTTAAACATGTTGTAGGTGACATTTCCAAGAACACTTTCTAGAAATACCCCAGGGGCTGGCCTGACAAGAGTATGGCTGCTGCTACCACCCTCAGGGCCACCTTGCCTCTGCTGTGACCCACACAGCACCCACACCTCTGCGTCACCTGTGCCAGCGAAACGGATGTCCTGGGCCTCCATTCACATAGTTCATTTCCAAATCAAAACTCACATCCGGGTGGCGGACCTGGTCTCATGGCTGTACCCAAGCTGCAAGGGGGGTTTCACATGTTGGGGAGCTGTCCAAGATGGCCCTTCACTCTTACAAAAAGACAAGGAAGAATGATATTTTGGGAGCCCACAAGTGAAATTATGACAGATGTTCTCTACAATCCACTTTGCCAAGTTGGGCTCACGTTTGACATCTCCCAGTCCTACCCTGGCAGAATGATAACACATGAGCAGGGACTGTGCTCATTGTTACATCTTGGACAGGGTGTGAGTGAGACACACAGAACATAAAGGAGGAGATGAAGCATGGAGAAGTCTTCAGAGTCCCATCAATAACTGCCCTTCCTTTTCACAATTGCATTACAGAGGTAGAGGGATGGCAGAAGGCTGCAAAAGAAAGGTGGGCATGTAGCAAGTGCAGACCCAGTATTCGAGATCCTCCGGGCTTTGGTCTTGGAGCTCATCTTCAGCCATAGCTGTGATCTTCAGGAGGGTCTTTTCCGGTTGGGTCACAGTGGAAGATATTGTAGATGTCTTCACCCATGTGGTTTATTTTAAACTGGGGAATTCCGTGTGCTCCGTGTCCTTGGGGTGGCCTCTAGTACTTTTTCCTGCATGTGACTGCTCCATCTTTGGCGAGGGGTCAACGGTGTGCAGATGACATGGCCATACCTGAGTGGAACACATGATGTCAAGGCAGGAGAGCTGTTGTACCATCAGGAAGGACGCAGCTAAAACCAGAATATATACTTCCCTGTAGGCATGCATTCACAAGTAGAATCGTTTAAACTCGACCCTCAGGCATCACTAATGGTATCATTGTTTCTGGTGCCAAAGGTACAGAAAAGGTAAGGATGTATTTAGCACATCTTGCTGGTCGTTACACTATTTTTCTTAAGTGCCGTATGAAGCACTATCTAAATACACATATGTTGATACTTATTCCAAAGTCCTCACTTTGGAATAAAATATAAGATTTAAGAATTAGCCTTCTTTTGGGGTGCCTGGGTGGCTCAGTGGGTTGAGGCCTCTGCCTTCAGCTCAGGTCATGATCTCAGGGTCCTGGGATCGAGTCCCAGGAGCCTGCATCTCCCCCCCTCCACCCCCCGCCTACTTGTGATCTCTCTCTCTGTCAAATAAATAAATAAAATCTTTAAAAAAAAAAAAAAAAGAATTAGCCTTCTTTTTACTAGAGGCAAGAGAATTCCTTCAGAATATCTTATGCATGTTTATAGTGCTTTTTCGCACTTTCATGACTTCCTTTATGTGCTTCTGTTTGGAAACTTTGCTTTACCCAAAGTGAATTTCAAGGGCAGGAGGAGTGGATATTCATTGTGCTTTTCTTTCAACTGGGGTAGTCTTGAAATTTTTTAAAAATACAAAGTTGGAGGAGAGATGGTGTTTGTAATTACCAATATTATTAGGGTAGAATACATATTAAGAGGGCCTTACAGTAAATATTTATTAGGTGAGTGAGTGAGTAAATGAATAAAAAAAAGAACAAAGATACCTTGGAGCCAGATAAGGGTTCAAGTTCCTGCTCTGCTACTCACTAGATGTCTTGTCATGATCTCTCTAATCCTCTGTTTCCTTATTTGTATACTGTATAATTTTAGTTACTGCATTTGCTTGGTTTTTTTTTTTAAGATTTTATTTATTTGACAGAGAGAAAGAGATCACAAGTAGGCAGAGAGGCAGGCAGAGAGAGAGTGGGAAGCAGGCACCCCGCTGAACAGAGAGCCCGATCCCAAGACCCTGAGATCATGACCTGAGCCGAAGGCAGAGGCTTAACCCACTGAGCCACCCAGGCGCCCCCTGTATATGCCTGTTTTAAGGGTTAAGTAAAATAATCTATGTAAGAAATATGAGATGATACTGGTCTGGCCTCAGTCAGCATTTCTCTCATGAGTTTATTCCCCTCTGGGAGATGCCCTGTGAAGATTAGCATAACAAAGACACTGGGAAGTTCTCCAACAGAAGAACCTGTTGACATTTTGAAAATTATGTACATCATTTTTTGTGTGGGTGGAACATTATTAACATGCTCCCAGAATATTTTTCCACCTAATAAAATTCCAGAAAGGCTACTACTGCGAAAGAATCAAAGTTACATTCATAGTTCTTTTTTAAAGGAAAACTTTGCTCTATTTATTTTTAAGACTGTCAGAAGTAGCCATAGAGCGCTTATCAATGGTTTTCTGGGTGCCGACCTTGTTTGGTGTCCGAGGAAAGATAGGGTACTAGCAAGCAGGTGACGGGGAGGTGAGTGAGTAACAGACTCAGGGCTCAGCTTCCCCGAAGGAAGGCCTTGTTTGATTTTTACTCCTGGGCATCTGCATTGAGCTACCTCATGAACCAAACCCTGGAACTCCACAGTCTTTCCCAGTGTGGCTGTTCTTCCCTTTGTGACTGTGGACGTTTGTGGTTGAATTCTGCAGCCACCTCGTCAGTGCCCACCTCTGCCGTCCCCGAGGGCATTGAGCGAGCCAGCCCAGGCAGGATGCAGCTGCTCTCCACAGGGTGCGGGCAGTGCACCCTGGTCCTCCAGGGTCCAGGAGGACCTTGGTCCTCCAGGCTGTAGCCTCGAATCCATCCCAAGGCATCATTACTGGAAACGCTCGTTTACACATGTGTGATCATCATCCCTTTGTGGGAAAGACACTTGAATGTGAAGGTGGGGGGGGAGGATAGGAAGAGGGAAAGGTGAGTTGTTTTCAACTCCATCCTTTCCTTTTTATATTGGAAAGTGTTCATTTGTGTGAAATAAAGCAATGCACAAGGAAGAAATGTAAAGTAAGACATGAGGGATTATTCAGGGTTATCTCGATACATCTCAGAATGTCTTATGAATGTTTATAGTGCTTTTTCACACTTCCATGACTTCCTTAATGATGAAGTCAGGCCATTCTTTTCCTGTTAGATTTTGCTTTTGACCTTTAAATGGGTTAAAAATCAAGAATGAAAACGCATCCGTTCATTTTCCCTGTAGTTCCTCCTGGAAGGAGTTAGAAATAAAAGCATGTCTTTGTTGGAGCTGGCGACCCTTTTAGCTACCACCTTGGATATGATCTCAGTTCTTCCCATTATACCAGGGATATTTTCTAAGGTTTCCCTTAAGAATGTCTTAAACACTTTTCGGTTGGTTCTTAAATGTATTCTCTTCTTCCTCAGAGTTGGTGTAGACTCTGACAGGAGCAGTTGTGAGTGGTTCTGTCTGTACAGGGTATGCCGCGAGAGAGGCGCGTAAATGCCAATATCTGGAGAGAAAAGATCCCTCAAAGTTTTAGACGCAGCCATTGGAAAGTGTCCAAATCCCCGTTTCTGGAGATCCTTATCAATCTCCCTGTCCCATGGCTTTTATATTTTTTTTTCCCTTTTGATGTGTCCGTGTTTATGTTAATTTTTATATTAATCAAAAAGTAGTGCTTTCATCAACCATCCCTGTTAAATCTAGTGGAGAGACTTCTTTGAGCAAACGGGGTTGGTTAGCCACAGAATTCCCTTCGATTATATTCCCTCCTGAGTTAGGTAAATAATCGCATATCACTTTTGCTGTTAAATGAAAGTGAAGGAAAATAGGGGATCATCCTCATAGCTTGGTTTCATGAGTGAAAGGGAATTGGTTCCTAAGTTCTGCTGTGATGATTTTATGCTCATTGAATTGAAAAAATTCTGAAGTGCCACAGCGTAATGTTATGAATGGGAAATTACTACATGTGTGTGAGAACATTATGGTGACTTCTGCCTCTTTATGTCCTGAGTGGTTGAAACAAGGTTGTCCTCCTGAGTCTTCTGACACATAGGCCAGATGGGATTCAGAAAGCCCTGATCTCCTTGCCGCGGAGCTTAAGCTTTTACTCAAATCAGTGTTTCCCTCAATTTTTTTTTTTTAAAGATTTTATTTATTTACTTATTTAACAGAGAGAGATCACAAGTACGCAGAGAGGCAGGCACAGAGAGGGGGGGAAGTGCAGGTTCCCTGCGGAGAAGAGAGCCCGATGTGGGGCTCGATCCCAGGACCCTGAGACCATGACCTGAGCCAAAGGCAGAGACTTAACCTACTGAGCCACCCCGGTGCCCCTTTCTCTCAGTTTTGATCTGTGACTTAAGAGGAGCTGTTATGCTCCTCTCTGAACTGTAGCTCCCTGCCTTTACTTATTAAGAGGATAATATTACCCTTGTAGATGTGGGAAGAGGAAGCAGAAATAGGCCTCGACCTTTGTCATTGTACACCCAGAGAACCTGCTCCTAGATTTGGCTTCTTTTTCTTTCTTTTTCTCTCCCTTTCTTCTGTCCAGCTTATTTCATTGTCTTCTTGGTTGTTATCTGGCCATATTCTCTATAACACAGCAAACAAAAAAACTATAATCAAGGCTCTCGCCTGACTGAAGCTCTGAGAATTGGTTACATGAAGCCTTTACTCAAGGGACTCAATATTTAATGTGTTCATGATTCGGTTAATGAAGCAGGGAGCAGGTGACAAATTTAGTTTATGGAAGCCCCGTGCGTGATAGTAGGCATTTGAAAGGGCGGAAAAGACATGGCAGAGATTCTAATCAAGTAGGGTGGCTTAGATGAAAGGTCACCAATGAAATGTAATGTGAATTATGCTAGGATAATTCATATTATGAAAATAATTTAGGCGTATTATATTGTGTCATCACTTCTTATTGCTTTAGAGCCTTCGTGGAATAGAAGAGGCAGTACTTCATATTCCTTGTAACAGAAGTTTTAATGATTTATAAAAAAAAAAAAAAATACCTGGACTGCATTTTGTAAAAATATATTTACCGTAATAGGAATGAAGGTAGAGGACTGTAAACAGGGTTGTGGGGGCAAAGATAAGGTGCCATTACTGCTACTGGGATTCTTTCTCTGTAAGAACCTATACAAACATTTTCCAGACATTTTTGCTTTATATAGTTCTTACAGTATCTTCTCTGTTAGTAAAATTCCACTGGTAAAAGAATGAGTTTGCATCCCCCAAAATAGGTATTTTTACCTACAAGTTGTATACATGTAGTATATACTCCTTTTAAGCATAATATAAAGCACTTACAAAGACATTCTTATAGGAAGAGATGGAAGCAAAATAAACTTTACCCTTTAATGTTCATTAATACTATAAAACCCTTTGGGTCACATAACACAGTGATATCATTTTCAGGAGAGCAGTGTGTTTAAATATGGTTCATTATTTTTAATCTTAGCTTCTTCATGGCACAACCGTTTGAAGGTTGGTTTCTCAGTACTTTATTATCTTTGGCCTCATTGTTTTTATTATTAGGTATATATAATATTGCACCCATTTTTAAAGTATGCACTTTGATAAGTTTTAGACTAAGTTTTTTTATTTGATTTTAATAGCTGATATCTAATGTACAAAATAATGGGTATAAGGGGACCTGGGTGACTCAGTTGGTTAAGTGTCTGTCTTTGTCTCCCAGAATCCTGGGGTGGAAATCCATGTCTGGTTCCCTGCTCAGCAGGGAGTCTGCTTCTCTCTCTCCCTCTGGCTCTCCAATCCTTGCTTGTGCGCTCTCTCTCTCTCGAATAATAAATGAAATCTTGAAAAGAAAATAATGGGTATGAAATATATATTTCAAAGAGTTTTCTTGATTGTATCAGCCTTGAGTTGCATGATTTGTTTAGCCCTTTTATTTCCAGATCCGATTAGATCTTTGATTTTTACCTGTAACATATGTTTGATTAAAGTAGATGCATGAAAGTGTCATTTTTACCATTTTTTGGTTGTGTGCCTGTGTTTGTTATCAGCATTATCCTGAATCTGTGTTTTGATTTCAAGAATCTTTTTAAGCATTTACCCATTTTGTAAGCAAATTCACATATATTGATATAATCTTGTTGGTAAATCCATTTAGCCAGGTGCAGGTGCATTGCTGTCTTTCACAACATGCTCAAAGTAAGGAGCTGCCTGCACCCTTGGTGGGGGTGGAGTTTCCCCTCTGCCCTCTGGATGGCCTACAGTTCCAGTACCATGTGACTTAGAGAATGCACCGGGCAGAGTTCAGACAATGCACATTAGGAGAGCTTAAATTATTTCTAAGGTAGAAGAATTCCATTTATGTATTTTATATGTGTGTGTGCATGCACGCACAGGTGCGCACATGTGTGCGTGCACACACACAAATTCTACTCTCTTCTTGTCTGCATCAGTGGCTTTATCTTGTAGACCTAACTCTATCAATGGTTGTCGATTTGTTTCAAATAAAGCCACATAACCCTTTCTAAAAATAACCTATTACAGAGGGCCAATTATGTAAAAGTAAGCCGCGCTGCTGCTGTTGAAGCGGTGTGGAAGAGCTGGGATCTCTGCCTTCTTCCTTTCCCACCCGCCATGCTCCTGCCTCCCCAGCCAAAGCTAGCGGAGCGCGCTTGGATTCAATACAGGAAGGAAACAGTTTCTCAGATCTTACCATCAGATCTCATCAGGCTTCTCCTTTGCTGTCTCTTGGTCTTTATACCTTATGGACCTTGACGTTCTTGTCAGTGATCATTTCCCTCTTTGCTTTTCTTTAGAAGAGCTTAGAGCCACTTCGATCTTTTGTGCGACACATACGGTGTTGAGTTCCATCTGTTCCATCTTGTGCAATGTATGGAAATGCGGGGAATACATTTGGGACATCAGGCCCCCTCCTGGCTTTCTCGTACTTTCGTCCTTTTATACTCTTTTGCTTCATATATCTTTGATTCATATTTTCTTTTTATGTTAAGCAAGTTAAATTTCGTTTAACTTCCCATAATATATATAGCTTGAATTACTTTCATCTCTTTTGGAATAAGTACATAGGCTTTGAAAATATCGTCTATTTTATTGTTCAAAAATTAACTGTAATATTTTTGGAAGAAAAGTTCTAAACAAATTTAAAATAAGTGAATTCATATAGTAAATGACTTATTTAAAAGGTTTTGGGAGCAGAGGCAGGTAAATCCAGTGCCGTATGAAAACCCGTTTTCTGTCCACAGGAACTGGAAAATACATAGTGTATCTTATTACTTTGTAAAACTTTTTGGCCAGTGATGCCCAGTTCAGAGGCCAGTTTACAAAAGAGGAACATCTGGGCTCTCTCGTTTTGACTTGGAAGTCAATAAATTTATGACTTCTGTGTTATTTCTGGCAACAAGGTCAGGATTTTAACACTAGCATTACCAGAGAGCAGGGGTTCTTTTCTCTGGAAACTGTGGTCAGTTGTCGTGGGAACACATTATCAAGGTATATCATGATAGATTTCATCATTTTGGAATTGGGAAGTAGTATTAATTAACTTCTATCCAAGGAATTTAAGGTCTAGCACTCCCAGACCTAAATGCTAAGGGAGTCATTATTTTGTGACCCAGTTCAGAAATTGGGGTACTGATTTTCTGAACTTCACTATTCTGAATATGTGAATTTGTCCCTTGGTCCCTTAGTTCTTCATAGGAGTGCTTTCTGAGAAGAGCCTGGGGACTTCACACCGAGGATGCTAGAAAATCTGAGCGGTGACCTCCTGAACATTTGAGGTCTGCCTGCCCAGCAGCCAGGGCCAGCTCCCATTTTCATTTGCAACGTGTGTTTCGTTTCCCCTCCCCTAGGTGCCTGGGTCAAGTTCCAAGCCAAATGATTGACTCTTGGTGTGAGGATTACAATATGGCTGACAGTGCCTTTACCATGGACCTTTCTCCCACAGGTTCTGATAGACATTTCTGGTTTTGCAAGATTTAATAGTTGCATGCATACCATTGAGTGGGAAAGCGAGGGAAATCCTAAATAAACTGTCAAAACAAATGTTCGTGTTGTATAGGCTAAGTTGGGTATAGGCGAGTGTTTGCAAAGAGCACTTTATTATTATCATGTTGGTGACACTGTAATTAAGCAGGATGATGCCTTGTGTTGTACTAGTTAATGGTGCTTGGTTCCCTGAGAGGGGGTCAGGGTTACATCTTGAACTTCGGAGAAACAGGGGATTGGAGTGGGGATGAAATGAGTGGAATGATTTCTTCTTTTTTCTTAGAGAAAAATCTGTTTAAAGATAAACACATCTCCTAAAAATGAGATGAGCAAGGGTGTTTTTACTTGCCTGTGTTTCATCTTGTGGTACAGTCTGCAGCAGTGACTGTGGCACCTTGCTTGTCCTTCCCTTGAACTTCAAACCCTTGAACTTGATCTGAGAAGTAGGATATAAATAGCATCCTGGGGTCTTGCATGTGGCCAAATATTGTACAATATTTAGTAAGGTTTATGACCTGCCATTGCCTCTCTAGAATGATGGCTGGTCAGTAAAAATCAGTGCTTTTATTAGCTCTAGGCTTTGAATGGGAGAGCATTGAATCTATTATATGAGTCCTTTGAAATAGCAATAATTGAAATAAATAAACACAAGGTAGGTGGAACTGTAGCATTTGACTGGGCTTTCACTTGGTTTTTTAGCTTATAGGTTTGGCGATACAGAAAGCAGAACAAGAAATGGGAATCATGGGTGTGTTCTGCCAATTGATTCTAAAATGGATAGATTATATATGTTGTGTAAATTATGCAAATTGTAGTGGGACTTAGTTTGTAAAACTATAAAATGATACTGTTAAAGGGAAGAATTAAGAGCTTAAAAATAGGGGCACCTGGGTGGCTCAGTCGTTAAGCGTCTGCCTTCGGCTCGGGTCGTGATCCCAGGGTCCTGGGATCGAGCCCCGCGTTGGGCTCTCTGCGCAGCGGGGAGCCTCCTTCTCCTGCTACCATTCCCTCTCTCGCTGTGTTTCTCTCTATCAAATAAATAAAATCTTAAAAAAAAAAAAGAGCTTAAAAATAATGTTGGAGGGGAGTGTGAAATCAGTGCAGGGACATATCAAAGGAGAAAGGTGGGAGGGGGTGGGTGTAGGGGCCCAGCTGCTTCTATGAGGAAGCAGCAACCATTACCGCTAGTGGGTGAGTGGGAAGCAGGGAAGCTTTTTGTGTAACAGTCCAGGGCTGGGTCTAGGGCATCAAGACAGAATGTGGAGATACAGATGGTAAATCGGTATGTTGGAAACAGGTCTGGTGATCCATCACTGAAATAAGATAGCCTTATATTGGATTTCAGAGAAATCTACCATGGGAATCTGAAATGTAGTCTATGCCCCAAAAGGGAGAAGGAATAGAAAATAAGAAAGAATGTTGAATGCAAGTTCAACATTCTTGTGAACACAGCTTGTATTTATAGAACTTGCTTTAAGAGGAAAATTAGGCTTTGGATATTAAAAGATGGCTTAAGATGTATGCATACATGTATATGCTTCTGCATTAAGTGTGTCTATATTTCATAAGTAAACACTTATAACCTTAGATCTACAAATATATGTATGGATATATAGAGGTCTGTCTAGCTAGACCTTTTTTTAGGTTTTAATTAAGAGTAAGTCTTCTGAGAAATAGAATAGTCTTGGGAGGATGTAAGGGTATTGTTTTTGGTCTTTTAAAAAATGCTTGGATATTTTTCATGGTGATACGAAATCATCTCATATAATAACATAACCGTTCGAACAGCTCCTGAGGTTCTTTTCCTTCGTGCTCTCAAGTTTTTATTGAAAAAAATATTTGCAGCCAGGTGCAAATTAAATTTTTTATTATTAGAAAATGCTGTGCTTTTGTCTCATCTTTTTCTGACCTATTAATGGCTTCTCTAAAAAAATGATTGCAATCATTTTCAGATATCTTATTTCAGAAATTAACATCAAAAAGTATCAAGCCTACATATTCTTCTCCTAACCTTTCTTTCACTCTTCTGGGCTCCTCTTCTCAGTGAAAGAGGTCATTTAAAAAGAGTTTCTAATCCAGTGTCATTGATACTCTTCCATCTTAAACTGTAATGTGTATGCAGAAACGTCAAGGCTTTTTTTTATATCATGTGACATTAAATTTACCCTCCATCATGTGAGTAAATCCTGTTGCTGAAGTGTCCTATCTCATCCTCTCTGAGAGTTTTGAAACTTCTACCCCGAAAGCCGTGAGGAATTCCAGCCTCATTTGTGAAATCTTTCCTCACAGCTCTTCCCCACCCTACTTCTGCTATTCCATTGCCCTACTTTCCTAAACCTTAAAAGTAGCACCATTTTTTTTACTGTACACTAATTGTTCTATGTGTCAGCATAGTATTGTATGGTATAGTAATATTATACAGCATGAATATTATATATGTGTATCTAATACTATCCTTCCCCCCCACACACACACTGGCTCAGTGGCCATATTTTACTCTTAGCTCAATAGGCCATCTTGCACGGGGTGGATTTTCACAATTCATATTCATCTGTATAATGCCCAACTGGAAATTACTAATTTTGAAATACTGAGTTCAGTGCAGCCCAAGGATGTTCTAGCTTCAGAATTTGGATTTTAGTAATACCTGGCAGTCTGAGTTTGCTTGACAACCTGAAATCTTTTTCTTTTTTTCAGATTGATTGATTTATTTGAGAGAGAGAGAAAGCATGAGTGGGAGGGGCAGAGGGAGAGGGAGAAAGAATCTCAAGCAGACTCCACACTGTGAATAGAGCCTGACACAGGGCTCGATCCCACAACCATGAGATCACAACCTGAACCAAAACTGAGAGTTAGATGCCCAATTGACTGTGCCACTCAGGTGCCCCAGACAACCTGAAATCTTACTACACAGACTTCTAAATCAGTGAAAAATCAGAGTTGAGATTAACATTTTCCTTATTGTGAAAAAAGTATGCAATCAAAGCTGGCGTTCTCTGTTTTGTTTTTGTTTTTATAATTCTCCAACGAGTTACAACCCTTGGTTTTTGTTTAAAAAGTATTATCAGAAAAGAAAAATAAAAAATATTGTCAGGCATACTTTTATAGGTCATTCACATCAATGACTACTTTTAATTATCTACATAAAAAGTCATTTAACAATGTGGAAGGCCAAACCGGCATCCAATAACCAAAAGTATTTTTTTTAGGACCAATGTAATGTTATAGAGTTGACTCATGGACAATGCAGAGGTTAGGGGCAGTGACTCCCCATGCAGCCCCAAATCTGCATATAACTTTTTTGACTCCTCCTAAACTTAACTGAACCTACTTTTGGCCTTACCAGTAGCATAGATAGCCAATAAACACATGTTTTGTGTATATATTATATACTTAGAATAAAGTAAGCTAGAGAAAAGAAGATGTTACTAAGAATATCATAAGGAAGAGAAGATAGATTTACTGTACTGTATTTATGGAAAAAATCCATCTGTAAGTGGACTTAGGCATTTCAAACTGTGTTATTCAAGGATCAACTGTATAATGTGGATTAAGCAGAATACTAAAAAGGCTTTTAGAGACGTAAACACCAAGTTTAGAATTATTCTGACTTGTATCCAGTTAATTTAAAGTCAAGGAATAGGGCGCCTGGGTGGCTCAGTGGGTTAAATCCTCTGTCTTTGGCTCAGGTCATGATTTCAGGGTCTTGGGATCAAGCCCCGCATCGGGCTCTCTGCTCAGCAGGGAGCCTGCTTCCCCTTCTCTCTCTGCCTGCCTCTCTGCCTACTTGTGATCTCTCTCTCTCTCTTTCTGTGTCAAATAATTCAAATAATTCAAAAATCTTAAAATAAAATAAAGTCAAGGAATAGAGCCATTGACCTCACCATTGGATGGTAACAGAGCTACTACCATAGTCTACTTTCCTTTTATCGCAGTTGAAGGCCTCCTTTAAAAATTTAAACAAAAGCAAGGCTGGTCCAAAGATGACCAATATTCTGAAGACTTTTAGGGGAAGCTTCTTTAAATTCTGGGGGAAAATGCCAGATTTTATTTATGATGGCAGATCACTCACTTCAGAAGAAATGTTCAAACAGACACGGTGACAAGTAAAGGGAAAGGATAATAGCCAATTTTGAGTTTTTCCTCTCTATCAGACATTATACTAATTGTTGAGGCAAGTCCTTTTTTTAAGTAAACTGTACAGTTTGGGGGCTCAAACTCATGACCCCAAGATTAAGAGTCACATGCTCCACCACCCCCCGATTCAGGTGCTTGGGGACAAGTCGCCTTACATCCTTCAAATAGATAGGTTTGAGGATACTCATAACATAGATCAAGATAGGAAGCTCTGAGGGATTTCATCTCTTACCCTGTATTACAAAATTAGTAGTGGTTAAGCTAATATCGAGATTTAGGTCTGTAGGCCTCTAAATACACCCGCTCTTTTCAGCACATCTGGCTTGATCTCACTGTAATTAATTTTGAAGCTCTGTTTTTAGGTATGCAAATGGTTAGGATTATTACATCCGTCTACTGAATTGACTCTTTTACCTTTATGAAATGACTTTATCCATGCTAATATTTTGTGCTCCGAAATCTACTTTGTCTGATATTAATACAGCTACTCCCGCTTTCTTTTGGTTAATGTTGTCATGTTAAAGTTAACTTGTGCCTTTATGTGTGAATTGCTTTTCTTTTTGCAGCATGTAACTGGGCCTTGATTTTTTTTATCTGACAACCCCTACCTTTTAATTGTGGTGTTCAAAAAATTTGCATTTAACGTAATTGTTAATACATCTAGATTTTTATCTATCATCCTGGTGGTGTATATGTTCTGTTTGTTCCATTTGTTATTTACTCATTTCCTCTTTTTCTCCCTTCTTTTGGATTGAGTACTTTTTAATGATGTTTTTTATGTCTTCTACCGGCATATCAACTTCTATTGGCTTCTGTTGGGATGCCTAGGTGGCTCAGTTGGTTAAGTGTCTGCCTTCAGCTCAGGTCGTAATCTCAGGGTCCTGGGACCGAATCCCACATCGGGCTCCTTGCTCAGTGGGGAGCCTGCTTCTCCTTCTCCCTCTGCCTGCCTCTCTCCCTGCTCCTGCTCTCCCTAGCTCGCTCTCTCTGATAAATAAATATATACATACATACATACATACATCTCTATTGGCTTCTATTGGTTATTTAATGGTTACTTTGAGTTTTTAGCACACATCTTTAACTTACAGTATACCTTTAAGTGATATGCCACTTCACATGTAGAATAGAACTGAAAATAGTGTACTTCTATTTATTTCCTTCAGACCTTTGTGCTGTTGTAATACATTTTATTCATAAGTACGTTCGAAGCTGTGGAGTACATTACTATTGTTTTTGTTAAAACAGTCTACTTATTGGTAAAATGACTTAAATGATAGCAAATTTTAAAAAAATAACCATGTAATTAGCATTTTTGGTGCTCTTTATTCATTTTCTCCTCCATGCATTTCATATGCCTGAAGGATTTCCTTTAACATTTCTTGGAGTGCTGGTGTGCTGGTGATCAATTCTTTTAGCTTTTGAATGTCTGAAAAGTCTATATTTAACTTTTATCTTTGAGAAATATTTTTATTGGATGTAGAATTCAGGGTTGATGGGTATTTTTTTCTTTTAGTGCCTTAAAGATATTTCTCTGTCTTCCTCCTACTTGCACTGTTTCTGACACAAAGTCTGCTGTCATTCTTTGTTCCTCTGTACATAATGTGTATTTTTCTCATGATGCCTTTAATATGTCGTTTCACAATTTTAAGCAATCTCTGTTGTGTGTGGCATATTTGCTCCATGTTTCTTATGCTTGGACTTGTTAAGTTCATTGGCTCTGTGATATGTGTTCTCATCATATTTGGAAACATTTTTGTCATCATTTATTCAATGCATCTTTTGTCCCTGCCCGTCCTTTGGAGACTCCAGTTGCACGTGAAATGGGCTACTTAATGTTGCATAGATCACTGATATTGTGCTCATTAAAATTTTTTTCTGTTTATTTCATTTTGGGTAGTTAATGTTTTGGTCTTCAGATATACTAGTCCCTTTTTCTTTTAATCCCATTAGTGGTTCTTTCCCCCTACCCCCCCCCCCATGCATGGTAGTTTTCATCTCTAAAAATTTTATTTAGGTCTTTTTAATATCTTTTCAATGTCTCTACCTAACTTTTGAATGTATGGAATGCAGTTACACTTTTATTCCAATTTCTTTGCTAAAAATAACATCTGTATTAGTTCTGAGTCATTTTCATTGGCTGATTTTTCTTCACACAAAGGACCGTATTTTCCTGAATATTTGCATTTCTGGTATTTTTTTTTTATTACATATTCTAATAGCTTTTACCATGTTGGCTGGAGATTTTAAATTCCTATAAGTATTCGTCACCTTTATTCTGGGATACAGTTAATTTAATCCTTTTGGATCTTTTGAGATTTTTTTTTTTTGGGAGAGAATAGTGGTTAGTCTAGGGCTACTTGTGGCCCACTACTGAGGCAAAACTCTTCTCTACCAAATGCCTCATAAATTATGTTTTCCAGTTTGGCTACTGGGAACAGGCCTTCTGTGAGTTCCAGACAGTAGTCCTTCTAAATCTTTTAAAGGGTGTTTCTTTCCCAAGACTCACGTAGTTTCTTTATATGCATGCACTAATCAGTATTCTCCTGAATACTCAAAGCAGAACTTCTGCAGAACTTTGCAGTTGTGTTTCTGGGTAATTCTTTCCTCTTTTCTACTCTAAGCTTCCTCGGTTCCCCTAGAATCCCACCTCTATTTCCTCAACTCCAAGAGTCTGCTGGGCTCCATCTGGGCTCTTCCTCAGTGCTCCTTGGCCTGGGTGTTCTCCCAAGGCATTAAGCTGGGGCAATTCTAGAGCTCATGTCATGTGTATCCCTCTCTTGAAGATCACTATCATTCAGTGCCCCATGTGCAGTGTCTTGAAAACCACTGTTACATAAATTTTAAAATCCAGTGTTGTGGTTGTTTCAGACAGCAGATTAAATCTTGTTCCTATTACTCCATCTTGTTTGGAAGCAGAAGTATTAGGTATAAATTTACACTGAAGGATTTTTTTTTCTTTTTTTTCAGTTTGGCAGCTTGATGGGAGACAATTTCCCTTTATCTTGGTTTTTACTTTTTCATTGCTGACTTTTTTTTTTTTTTAACAACGAAGGAACATAATTTCCCTCAATCTATTTTTCAACTGTCTGAATTTTCTTAAATGTTTGAAGGGGAATGAATGAGACCTCGGGTTTCTGATATTAGCCCCAGACTTGGACACAAGCTAACTGGTATCCAAAGATCCCTGATGGATGCTGTCTGTTTTGTTGATTCCAATGTTGTATGAATGACAATTATTTGCATGGATGTGGGTGATGATTACCTTTTATGTTGTCTTGTGTAGATTTTAAAGTGTAATGGCCTACGATTGCTTTTTTTTTTTTTTTAACATCTGCAAGTTAAAGTTCCCAGAATCTAGCAAATAAC
This sequence comes from Procyon lotor, assembly GCA_028646535.1. NCBI lineage: Eukaryota > Metazoa > Chordata > Mammalia > Carnivora > Procyonidae > Procyon > Procyon lotor. The sequence goes on from CM053614.1 coordinate 30,662,424, forward strand.
AAGTATATCCAGCACAAAAAAACATGCTCAAATGAGATGTAGGTTTTCGGTTGGCAAGTTCTTCTGTTTATTTTAAGTGCAGTTGTTATTCAAGGGACACAGGGTGTTGAACAATGATTTCCCTAAGCAGGACTTCCATATGCCATGAGTGTAAACTTAAAAATGGTAGCTTAAAGGGAACTTGCTTTCTTTTTACTCTATGGAAAAAAGTGCTGTTAACTTTCTTAACTTCACATTATAAGACATGAATTTTAATATACATTTTTTTTTTTAACTTTTGGCAAATGAGAAGTGACCTATATTCCCTCATCTTTTAAATGGTAACATTTGCTATGGCCGTGTTTTTGATGTCTGTTAGAGCTTTTTTGGTTAACAGTCCTGTCTTGAACAAAATGGCGTGCTTTTATCAGTCTATCAGATTTAGAGACGTGACTTTTGAATCTACTAGTTCTTACCCTATTATGGAAAGTAGTATGTTTCAGGGTAAAAAAAAAAAGCAACCCTCTTGTTTGATAAATATTATTAAGCAGTTGTTATCTTTTAGGCAAGGGCTAAGTTTTAAGTATGTATCGATGAAAAAAGACTTGATCCCTGTCTCCATTAACAAGCATTCAGTGTCAATTGATAATATAACACATTGTGGTGATTATTGGCTGGTTTCTTTATTTGTTTAGTAAGTGTTCACTGAGAATCTACTTTGCATCAGATACTGTACTAGTCTGTGTATTCAGAGCAGTGAATGTAATGAGGTGGTGAGGAGGTGGGGGCATAGGAAATACAATAAAGGTAAATTAGTGTAATGAGGTAGATCTTGACAGTGGGAAGGGACTATTTTTATCTTGTTGTCAGAAGGGCCTTTATTTGTAAGGTGACATTTGAGCAGAGACCTGAAAGAAGTAAGAAGACAAATCATGCAGCTGTCTGAGGAAAGAGTGTTCTACAGAGGCAGGTATAAAAACTAGCAAAGGAGAGTGTGCTGGAGTGTGTGTGAAGAACCACTGAGAGGCTGGAGTGCCAGGGGAATGATCAAGGGGAGAATGGTGGGAGGTAAGTTTCCTGCAGTGGGGAGGACATGGGGATGGGTGAGGAACCAGATCACGTGGCCTTCATTGGCATGGTGTGAAGGGTGTGAGCTTCTAAGTGACCTGAGGGCAAGGGGCTGGGAGGATTCTGCAGAGAGTGAGACTTGAAGGAGTCTGGTGTCAGAAGTATCCTGCTGGTTGCTGCCCTGTGAAGCAGGGGAAGAAACTTTGGGGGTGATGTGGGGTTAGAAGCTGTTAGAAGTAGTCCGGGTGAGATTCTGAAGAGCTTGAGCTGGGATGGGGGTACTTGTGTGGTGAAAGTGGTCAGTTCGGTTTGTATTTTAAAGAACCCTTCCTTGGGCTTGCTGAAGGATTGGAGGTGTGACGTGAAAGTAGAGAAGAATCAGATCAAGGATGGCTGTAATGTGTTTGGTCTTGAACTGGCAGAGAGTTATGTCTAATGGGGTGATTGGGAATGGGGACCGGGGATTTGGAAGGGGTGCATGAGATTGAAGAATCTGATTTTGGATCTGGTATATTTGAGGTACCTATTAGACATAAGTAGAGATATCAGGTGGATACTTGGATGTATGAGTGTGGAGTGAGAGGAGAAGTTTGGGCTAGAGAACAAATTGGTTATGGCATATTATGATGAAAGTAGGAGGGACAAACTGAGGTACTTTGAGCACCAGACAAAAATAATATGGAAGATCATCTAAAACAGGACATACTTTGTGCAGATGGAGAATCCGAAGCCTAGGAATGTAGAATGAGGTGCCTAGGGCCACACAGGTTTTGGTGAAACCCATGTAACTCAGCTCTTCATCCATTATTTCCAACCCAGCCCACAGTACACCATCCATGACGTTACAGTAATAGAATGGGGCACGTCCTGCTAACCTAAAAGCCAGAGATGATAAACAGTGATGGTGGGCACTGTTGAGAGCACCAATTCTGACACACTTCCTAGGTTCTAATCATTGTGTGGCCTTGGATAAATAATCTAATTTCTCTGGGGCTGATAATATTTACCCCATACAGTTACTGAGAAGATTAATTGACAGGATATATGTCAAGCAACTTGAACAAAACCTGTTAAATAGTGCAGTCCAAATGAAGCTGCAGCTCTAATACTAATAACATTAATAAAAATGTTTTTTTGTTTTGTTTTGTTCTTTGTTTTTTCCTAATTTACTAGTTGCAGGATCTGTGTTTTAACCTGAATGTCCTGGCTCAGATGCAGAATAGTGTACCCGGCTAAATGTTGTCTAAGATTATTATTTCAGAATGGAAGCTAAGAACTTTTCTTAGAACTTCTGGGGGACCCAGAATTGGCTTGATATCTGGGGGTATTCAAATATTATATATAAGCCCTGGTGAAGTCAGACATTCTCCTATCCCTTCAACCCAGAGTTGTCTGTTCTCTCTCTGACATTTGAATCTGCTGGAGCTCGTAATTGGTTAGTAACAAACTGCTTTTCTGCCTTATTTTGTTCTTTAAATTGATTATGTTATGTGAGAATGGCTTATCTGCCTTTTTATTAAACATTCATGATTTTGTGACACCTCATTTTCTCCACTGATGACTCTTATGAATGCCTTTTTAATACAGATCTTAATCTTGCCTTTAACATTTTAGGCGATGTCTTGATTATCTGCACTGTAACCTCTCATTGGTGTGTTGTTACAATATCAACGCATCATTGTGTACAAATCAAAACAAGTAAGCTCCTGTTTTTAAGACTCCATCCTTTGTGGTTAAGATTGATTTGTGGCAGTTTCTTGAGGGTAGAAGAATTGAATATGATTTATTAGTAAAACTGTTAAATTTTTCAGAGATAACGAGATTATTGATTAGGATCTTTTTGATTATAAAGAAGGTTTGATCTAGTTTTGGTCAAAACATGTACAGGTCACTCTACTTCATTGGATAGTTCATAATGTCTGCTCATTTCCTTCTTGTGCCTGACATGCTAAGTGTCAAGTAAAGTGAGTTAACAGATCTGTTATTGTCCATAGATGGTTGATCATTCCTACAGCAAGCAGTAGAACAGCAACAATTTTATTTTGTATAGATTGTGTGTTATCAACTTTCGTTCGTCCCCCTGGTGTGTTTGTTCTAATTTTTGTCATGTGGTGTTTATGGAATTTTTGCTTAGCACATACTCATCTTCTACCCTTTCCCCGTGTGACAAGTTTTATTTATCTTTGCTATCTTGGATGTAGGTTTTACCAATAGTGTTTGATGACTTCTTGATCCTTTCTCATGGTCTGTGGTCCAGTATCCTCTTTCACATTTTTGTTTTAAAAATATTTATTAGAGAGAGAGAGAGCGAGCACACACGCACGCATGAGCTGGGAGGAGGGGCAGAGGGAGAAGAGCAGACTCCCTGCTGAGCATGGAGCCTGATGTGGGGCTTGATCTCATGACTCTGAGATCATGACCTGAGCCGAAATCGAGAGTAAGATACTTAACCGACTGAGCCACTGAGCCATACCTCTCTCACACTTTTTGACATGATTTTCCTTTCTGTCCTAAGGCAAATGAGAACTGAGTTTGGGGCCTGGTGTGTTCATTTCCTGGTTACTGATTTCTCTGGACTACAGTGATGTCTGTTCTAGTGAGTAGAGTTGCACTAAAATGAGAGATAAACATTCTCAGAGAATATTACTCTTTATCACCTTGCAACTGGTTGCTTATATTCCATCGGGGACTGGATTCTTTTTTTTTTTTTTTTTTTTAAAGATTTTATTTATTTGACAGCGAGAAATACAGCGAGAGAGGGGACACAAGCAGAGGGAATGGTAGCGGAAGAAGCAGGCTTCCCGCGGAGCAGGGAGCCCGATGTGGGGCTCGATCCCAGGACGCTGGGATCTGACCTGGGCCGAAGGCAGACGCTTAACGACTGAGCCACCCAGGCGCCCCGGGGACTGGATTCTTTACATTGGCAGCGTGTTCCCCTATGAGCCCACAGGCCGGCACCCTTGACCCGGTAGGTTAGAAGTAGGTTATGTGGTGCAAAGAAGGGCAGTCTAGGGCCTGAGCAAATGTCTTCTCTTTGCCATTGAATCATAGAATTTTAGGGGTGTGAGGGTCACTGAAATCATGGAGGTCTAATTCTTCATTTTATTGATAATTAAAGGAAACTAATAAATGGGAAGTGTCAATGTCAACATGAAAGTTCATAGGAATATAAGAACCATAACTATAATGTCGTTTGAGTCCAGTATTACACCCATGTTGAAATGGAACAAGAAACATAGCAACAGCATTTCTAGAAACAGTACTGGGTTTGCAATTTGAAGACGGAGATTTTATGTCCAGGTCTATTGTTACCTAGTAGTAGTGATTTAGAATAATTAACTTTTATCGTTTTTGACATTGTTCATTATGCATTGAACCCTCAATTTGTCAGTGACCCTCCTTTTATCTAAAATTTGTTGTTTGTTCATATACATCAAGTTGTGCCATATTTGATACTTAAAATTTGCTCAAGGTTGTAATTTGATGAAAAATGTTGACTAATATGGAAATATACCATGACCCCATTTTCTTCTCTTCTCCCATTTCTTTGAGGTCAGAGGAAATACATTTTTTAACTCCTATAATTGTAGATTCTTATCTTCTTTGACAGCTACACCTCAGGATCTCACCTCTCCTGAAAAGAATTATAATAATTGGGCATTCTGTGGCCTTCCTGTCACAGTAGATGGGTACTGGAGACTCTCGAAGGATTTTTATTGACAATGTTCATCAGGGTTTCCCTGTTAAACTTGAGGAAAATAGTTCATAAGATGTCTCAACTAATGGTTCCAACTCGGGGTTGCAGCTCAGGCTGAACTGCTTATTATCACTATCTTACTAAGAAATATTTGGTTATTGTTAAAATGCTAAAAAAGAAAGAAAGAAAATAATAATTCTAAATCCACTACCCAGAGAGAACTGCTTTAAGCATTGTATATACTTTGTTTTTTAAAATTTGTTTATAGAATCTCATGTATGTAATTGTACATCCTTAATGTATATATATATATATAATAACTGGACACTGTTTTATAGCATGCTCTTTTCACTGAATGTTACTTCTTGATCAGTTCCTCATGTGGTTGGACTTCCTTGTGTAACATCATCCTTAATGCTTGTATTCCTTTGTATGGAGCACCATGATTTATTTAATCAAACCCTTATTATCGAACATTCTAAAACAAAAGCATAGAGTCTACCTGTGGCATAATATCCCCCTATTTGTGTCACTTAAATATGACAACCTTTTTACCTAGAATTCTAATCATAAGATAAGATTTGAGCACAGAAACTGGAAATTTAGTTGCTATCACTTGAGAATCTTGTTGAAGGATTTCCATTAAATCACTCATTGTTATTTCATATTGATCTCATTAAATTTTCTCTGTAAAACATTTTGACCTCACTTGAAATGGGTTCAGCATACATGTGAGGAGAGGATTTTCTCAGCTACTGGGCTCCGTACAAGAGGTGTAAAACCTTGCCTAACTCACTGTTAACTTTATTAATGAAAGCAGCAGTATGAATAAGGTAGTTTTAGTAGAAGACACCTCATGTGTGATGGGGGCTGAAAATTCAAATGCTCATTGGTGCTAGGCTTGAGCGGGCAGGGCTGGGTAATAAATAAAAATAAACAATAGGAGTAATTGGTTGTATATTTCTTCTAAAGGGGTCATTTGTTATGTAAATAAAACTAAGTTGTTAACGTGGGAAATGAGGATCTGGAGTTAACAGGATTTTCTGATTTTTCTAGAAAAGCTGGAAATTAAATTTATTTATGAAAAACTCCGCATTCATTAATGTTGGCTGAAATTATAATTGTTTTAAAACACAGTGCTAAAGAAACAGGAGACATCTGTGGATCTAATGTAGTCCACAGGTCTAGATATAGAGGTAGCCTGGGGGGCAGGTCTTCAGCTCTTTGGAAATCTGGACATCCTTTGGAAAGAGAAAGTTTTGCTTTCTATGCTCATTTTTTCAGGGTTACTTTAAGGGTAGGTATGACATATAAAAACCACAGAATTTCAAGTAGGAAATTACTTAAGAAAAAAGAATGAGTAACAGTTTAAAACTAGATTTCTGCATTTCTAAGGTCCCCAAATGAAATTCTCTTGAATTCAGTTTTCTACATAGCACAGTAAGTGCTTGATAATTCAACCTTATCAGCAGGAATTGTGGCCGGGCTCCTCATATGATATGTAATCAGTAAATATCTTTCCACCGAAATAATAATGTAAGAGTTAGAGACAGTTCTGATATCACTTACACTTAAGTGTGGAATGCATTTGAAGTGCTTGTTTCAATATGGATGATGATTCTGGGGGTCCTGGAGATTCACTGAGCCCGAAGCAATACAATATGTCACAGTATATGAATGTTAATACTCCAAGCTTCTCTGTCTGCTTCCCCTGTTTAAATCCCTTTCCTGTTATTTAGTCTTTGTTGTGCAGAGACTAAACCACCTCTCAGAGTAGAAGGACCAGCCTGAAGTGGACATGAACTCCTCTGTGTGGGTGAACTTGTTGGCAGGCACCATTTTTTAGGCCTCGAAGGCAGTCTGATTGGCCCAGTTGGTCTAATGTGTGGCGTTTTTAAAAAGTTCCCACTGACTGAAGTAAATATGATCCTTTTTATTGTCACACAACATTGGAGATGGTAACTGAGGAGCAGGAATTGAAGTCTGTTCTAGCTAGTACAAAAGTTAGATCCTTTCCACAGAACCAAACAGGTTTGACTTAATACCTGATTGAGGATTATCCAGATTCAACTTGGATTTTGCATTATTGGTACTTTGTCACCTGGAAGAGAGAGATGGTCCCACTGGTGCTGGTTTTCAGGTTACCCACTCAAGGACAGTATAGGGCGTAGCCTGTCCACAGTGTCCTGAAAACTCTGCAGCCAGTAGTGGTTCTGGAATGACAATACTGGTACATCCAAGCCTTTTGTTCTTGGCCTCACTTAACATATTGATCTAAGTCCTCGTGCAGTTGTGTGCCATGATGACATTAGTGTTTTTTTTCCCCCCAAATATGTTTATTTTATTTTTTCAGTGTTACAAGATTTATTGTTCATGCACTACACCCAGTGCTCCATGCCATACGTGCCCTCCTCAATACCCACCACAACATTAGTGTTTATTACCAGTAAATCTCTTCTGTTGCTCTTCCCTACAAAGGTTTTGAGGAATCAGAAGTCCCCAAAATAGAGAAGGCTATTTTTCAAAAGGACTTTGATCTCACCACCATACTTTTCTCTATCTGCCTTTATATGGTTTGGGATCTCCACTAAACAAATAATGACTTCACAGCATTTGTAAAATAGGAGACATGCTCATTTTATAAAATTCAGAGAATGTAGAAAAACACAAAGAAGACCGTTACAAATCATCTCCAAATCATCATACCTGCCAGAAATAAAATATTATCATTTGTGGAGTATTATGCAAATTTATGACTAGAAGAATGAATGAGTGGATAGGGAGGTTGGTATGAATAATTTAATGATAGTGTGTTCATGTTGTACATGCTGTTTTAGAATTTAAAGCATTATATTTAATGGAATGAAACTGATGGGATTTTTTAATTTCTGGGTCAGTTTCTCATCATGTAAGACTGATGAATCACAGACTTGTACCCCCAAAGCAAATAATACATTATTTGTTAATTTTTTTAAATTAAAAAAAAATTCAAGAAAATTTAAAAAAAAATCTAGAATAATGTCTCCAAGGTAAGAAAAAGAGTTAAGAACCATTAGGAGGTTGGGGTCATCATGGTTCTGCCACTATGCAACCATCAGAATGGCTGGAATGAAAAATACTGAAAATATGAAGTTTGTATGAAGATATGGAACAACCAGAAGTCTTATAAACTCTGAGTGGGAATGTAAAGTGATAGAGGCCCTACAGGAAATTGTTTCTTATAAAAATAAGATCTTAGGACCCTAGTAATCCACTGACATTTACTCCCTAGGATTGAAACCTCATGTCTACAAAAAGATTTGTGCATTTAATAAGTACTTAGAAGCAATTTCCACAAACAAAATGTGATACATACACACAATAGAATTGTATCCATCAATAAAGGGACTATAAAGATACATAACATGGATGACTCTTGTAGACATTACATTGATCAAAGAAGGCAGACACAAAAACACATGTTTTACATGAGTCCATTTATATTGTTTAAGAGCAAGTAAGTTTTGTCTTTGGTGCTAGAAATCAGAACAGTGGTTGCCTATGAGATGGTTGGAGGATAGGCTGGAAAGGGAACTTTCTACAATGACATCTGTGTTCTGTATTTTCATTGGAGTATTGGTTAAACGAATGTATGTATTTGTCAAAACCCATCAAACTGTACACTTAGGATCTGTGTACTTATTATGTATAAGTATACCTCAACTTGAGGATTGTTTAAACAGACTAAATTTAAGCATCTTACATATTATGGATTGTCTTCCTGTGGAAAAAAAATGAGAAGAATGAACAAACTGGTGCTTCCTCCCACCGCCCCTTATGTTGCTTGAATTCATTTTTCTTTTTTCAGGTTTTACAGCATTCATACTCAGATCTGCAGTCATAATCCCCTAGTTGTTTAGTCTTAGTTCTATATTTAAATAGATTCTGTGCTCACCACGGGTCCTTTTGCCACAGTTTTTCCATTTCTGAATTCTTTATTTTGATTCATCTCTTGTTTATCCAGATTTCATGGTCAAGTAGTTTTTTTGGTTTGTTTATTCTAAAGGAATACTCATGGATTATCTATTTCCTGAGTTTTTAAATGTTTGCAAATGCCTGTGTTTTGCTTTTGCACTTGAACCACAAATTAACTGTATTTAATAATACAAAATTCTTGGGTCGTATGTTTCTTTTTTTAAACACTGGCCCCACTATCTCCTGACATTGAACATTATTATGAAGATGTCTGTAGTCACTGTAGTTATGTGGTCTCTCTTCCTTTAGTAGATGGCTTGCTTTTTACCCTTGATGTCTGGAAGTTTTTTTTATTCTTCTGTTCAGCAACTAAAGCTATTGCTTCAGTTCTTTTGTATTATGTATAAATTGTCCCTGGTATGAGACAGTTTTGGTATCTGCAGTTTTGGTTCTTCCTTTATTTTGGAGAGTTCGGGTGTGTTCTAATTCTTTGTACTCCTGTTTTAAGTTTTTAAATTCCAGTTTAATTAATGTACGGTGTTGTATTATTTTCAGGTGGAAAAGATAGTGATTCAACCACTCTATACATCACTCAGTGCTCATCACAAGAAGTGTACTCTTTAATCCCCATCACTTATTTCCCCCATTCCCCATTTATCTCCCCTCTGGTAACCACCAGTTTGTTCTCTGTATCTAAGAGTCTGGGTATTTTTTGTCTCTTTTTGTTTGTTTCTTAAATTCCATATATGAGTGAAATCATGTGGTAATTTTCTTTCTTGGACTTTATTTTACTTAGCATAATACCCTCTAATTCCATCCATGCTGTTGCACATGGCAAGATTTCATTTTATTTATTTATTTTTTTAGAACTGAGTAATATTTCATCGTATGTACATACCACATATTCTTTATCCATTCATCTATAGATAGACCCTTGGGTTGCTTCCAAGATGTGGCTATTGTAAGCAGTGCTGCAGTAAACATAAGGGTGCATATATCTTTTCAAATTAGTGTTTTCATATTCTTTGGGTAAATATCCAGTAGTAGAATTACCAGATTGTGTGATAATTCTATTTTTAATTTTTTGAGGAAACTCCTTGCTGTTTTTTTGTTTTGTTTTGTTTTTTGTTTTTTATGGTGGTTGCACCAGTTTGCATTTCCCACCAACAATGCATGGTGGTTCCTTTTTTTTTTTTTTTTTTGTAGTCCAGTTTTTTAATACAAATGCTGCTTTTCTCTTTCCCGGGTGTGTGCGCGTGCATATCTTACTTCAGGAACAACAGTCATCCTTACATTTGATTATCTTCATTCTCCATGTGTCACCATCTCTCTACTTCCCTTAATTTTTTTATCTTTTCCTGCCACATTCAGCATGATCACCTCTCACATTTGTTCTGTACCATTAGATTTTCATCTCTTCTACCCCTTGCTATTTCTAATTTACTAGCTATTTAATGGTGTTTTATTTTCTATGAATCTCCTCATTTCTACTGTCTTCTTTCACCTTGGCCTTTTGTTCTATCATCTAGTCTTGGAGTCCTTATTTTATAGACCTTGTGGTTGTATGAAGTTTTTATAGAACGTGAAACCCTCACCAACAGTCCTGTTTCTAAGGTGATGTTCCTGATAGTCTTAGTTCCACATCTGATGTTTGCTTGTGAGATCGTTTTCTTGTATTTTTTGTTTTATTACAGTTTTTAAATTGTCCTTATTTCGTCTCACTCATGCATAATGGAGGCTACTCCCCACATCATCTCTTTGTTCTGATCAAATGGATATGAATTCACCTGATCCTATTTTTCCTTTATCCAGGAATGAAATGTCTCTTAGATCCCTATGTACAGTTTGAGGGCTGGCTGGCAGCCTCACTGTAGTACTCTTTTTTTTTTTTTTTAGATTTCATTTATTTATTTGACAGAAAAAAAGAGTGAGAGACCACAAGCAGGGGGAGGGGCAAAGGGAGGAAAAGAAGCAGGCTCTCCACTGGGCAGGGAGCCCAAGGCAGGGCTCCATTCCAGGACCATAGGATCATGACTCAAGCCCAGGGCAGATGCTCAACCTACTGAGCCCTCCAGGTGCCCCTTCACTCTAGTACTCCTGATGCTAGGGTGTGAGAGTGGGGAGAAGTCAGCTGGAACAGAGTACGGTCTTTGTTGGAGGATCTGGACCTGGGATAACTAACCATCCTGATGTGTCTGGGACTTTCCTAGAGTTAGCACTGAAAATCCCACATCCCAGGAAACCCTCTCTAGTTCCAGGCATACTGGGATGGTTAGTCACCCTATTGGGATATTCTCTTCTATATGTATTTTTAAATGATGGAGGCCTGTGCCCACTCTGTGTAGCCTCGGCTGATTCAGTTTGACCTGCACTCTGCTTCGTGTCCTGGAATGTGGCCAGTTTGGGGCACCCGAGGCAGTGCAGGATTCTTGTGCCAAGCATTTTTTTTTCTTTCTTTATTTAGGACTTCCAATTCAACTTCTCTCCACTTGAGAACATTTAAGTGAGAATGCTCATTCTTCTTCCTCCTCATTACCATTTCTCGGGCGGGATAGCACGGGGCCAGACTCAGAGCTCCCTGCAGTCTTGTTTCTTGCAGTGGCCATGTTTCAAAAGATGGTGCACGCCTAGTTTCCTTTCCTTGTTTATTCACTTTAAAAAGATGTTTAAAATTTCCCATTAGCCATTGGGGGAAGTACTTGTAGTAATCTTGTTTGATTATTGTTACCTAGTCCGTTGTAAAACTTTGATTCTCTCAGTTGGCCACATGACATATCCTCATCTCTTCTTTCTCCTTCTCCCTTCCTGGCCCCAGATACATACATGAATCCAATTCTCCCCCTCCCTGCCTCTCTTTCTCCAACCCCCAGATGTGTATGAAAGTGAAAATATTAGGCCCTTTAAATAAAAAATAAAGGTTTGAGAGGGAGCTCAGAACCCAAACCCAATCAAAAGCACAATAGATTAGCCCATGAATTGAAAATGTGCTCCTTTATTGCAGGATTTATAAATGTAGATGCTATCATTGAAACTTCTATTTCTAGGGATTGCTTCACACTGAGCACTTTATTTAACACTGGAACATTAATGCTGATGTGGGTTTTATGTGGAGCTTACTCGTTCCCTTCAAAGATTTAATTTTTTTTTTTTTTTAAGTATAAAGGAGATTATGATCCCACCCAGCAGTGGAGTAGTGGCTCAGATTTCCCAGGACTGTGTTTTTGAGGCAATGAACATTGGGAATCAGTGGCAGTTATCTGTCCCTGTCCTCCTCAGAGCTGTTTTAATAACCTGTGTCTGCACGAGCTGATCAAGCAGTCATAACCCATAAAGTCAAGAAAAAAAAAAAAACCCCAGTCTTCCCCAATATGAGCAGAGAAACAGCCCTTTGCTGTGGTTGATATATCCTGCAAGAGCATCAGTTTTGAAGTTTTGAATGAAGAGGAGAAAGCATTATAAGTAAATTTCAAGAAGAAATTTAAGGCACACCTTGAAAAGTACTGCTGAATTCAATAGCAGGATGTAGCCTGTGCTTTTACCTCTACCCTCTCACAGGTGTTCTTTTTGTTTGTTTGGATTTCTTTTGTTTTAAGGAATGAGATTGAGATTATTCAAAAATCCATTTATAAACTTGAAGTTTTGTGCTTTTTCATCATTTTCTTTAAGCCTCAAATAATAGATAAGAAGAGAAATGATCATTTTTATATTTGCTTTTGGTAGCCCATTTTTTTTCTAGGCTAGAAAGATAAAGAAGTTTGGTCTATTTTCAAATTCTGTTGTATTTGTCTGTATATTGTATTTCTTCTGGAATCATTTGCCTTATATTGAGCTTTCCAGAAATACACATATATAAAAATTGAGGGGAAAATTTAAAATACACCTCTATGCCTTCTTGGATTGTTTGCTCAGATGTATGACTGATGAAAAAAACAGATGCATTTAGTAACTGAAGTTACAAACAATTCTGATGAGCTTTATTTTATTTACATTGGTTAGCTGAATAAATGAGTGCTATAACAGTTCCCTTCTTTGAGGATATTGTAAGAAAAGATTTTTTCCTCTTCGAGATTAAATATTTTCTCCGCATCGAAAGCAAAATATATTGGAGAGTATTATTCAGTTCATACTCAAATGTTCACTTTAAACTGTGAATAAAAGGCAATATATTTATTTTACATTTATGTGCACCACCCTTTTTATGTGAGAGTGGGGCATTGAGGATGGGGATGAGACAATAAAAGTCAGTCATGTAGGCTCTCAAGTTCTGACTAGAAATACAATCTAGTCTACCTTCCAGCCACTTCTGGACTTGATGTTTTATATGGTGTTCACATAATAGGCAGGAATCTGACTGCAACACAACATCATGTAGTGAGGAATTCAGAGTAAGACTGATCCTTCCAGAGCAATTTGGTGCCATGCAGTGAATACCAAAATACCAAAAGACTTTTTTAAAAAGTCAAGCAAGCAGTCCCCCCCATGGAAACCAAGAACAGCCTTCATGTGAGACCTCACTGTAGTAATCTGTGAAAGATTTGTTTTAAAAAATCCGCTTAGTTGCGTAAATACTATCTTAATTATATTTGATGTTTATAGCCCTTCCCTTGGGATTTCCAGTTTAAGGCAAGCAACCTCTTAACCCTAATCAGTTACCAACTATTTTGGCTGAAGATGGTATAATACTTCCAGTTTCTCTGTTTGAGAAGATATTTTCGTACACTCTCTTCCTAAATATTTCATAATTTTAATGCAGTCAAGATTTGGTCAGAATAGCAAAATACTGACTTTTCCTCCCGAGATGGTATACACATTGTCACCCATCACACTTTTCTTGCTGTCAATTGTTTTTTTTTTTAAGCTTGCTATGACCTACTTAAGGGTCTTATGACAAGATTAAAACTCCTGGTGAATTTTCGTGCTGCAGACTGCAGTGAATTCAGCGTTTACGCTTGTGTTTTCCAGTCTCGTTCCTATGGAGATAATGGCCAGCCTCGTCATGCAAACCCACTGCCTTCTTTTTTTGGTAGACATCCTTTTTGTTGTGAATCTCAGGAAGGAATGCCATCTGATTTGGTTGATTTGAGTTTTTAATGGCCACTGTACGAATCTCTTGGCATTTTGGCAGGAGACCTTTTAATGAGATGTTCACCTCACCTTAATTTGGATTTCTCGGAATCTGCCTTCTAAGTCTGTATTTTCCAAGAGTAATCTAATAGTTTCACAAGCGTCCTTGGAGTGAAGTAAGAAATTGCCCTGTAGCAATGAGATTAATTTGAAGAAACGGGAAGTGATGAGCTACACATAGCAAATTCTCTTTGAAAAGAAGTCCGCCCATGAGTTACAGCTCAAGACAAGGAAAGGGGGAGGATGAGGTGTAAAGAAGAGGTTCTGACTTGATTATAGGTTAGCAAGCAGTGCACACAATGGGAGGTTATGTGTGCTTTTTGAAAAGTTTGTAGGAAGATGTCATCCATCTTTAACAATATAAAGCGTATATGAAGAAGGCCAAATGACAGAGAGAGGAAAGAAAGATGTAAGGGAGGCAAGAAGGGAGGGAGGGAGGGAACCATGAACAGAGAAACCGTTTGGCATCCTACTTTTTTTTTTTTTTTTTAAAGACTTTATTTATTAAAAAAAAAAATTATTTGAGAGAGAATGAGAGCAAGAGAGATCACAGAGGAAGAGGGAGAAACAGATGCGCTGCTGAGCAGGGAGCCCAATGCAGAGCTCAGTCCTGGGACCCTGAGATCTTGACCTGAGCTGAAGGCAGACACTTAACCCACTGAGCCACCCAGGTGCCCCCATTCTACTTTAAATAGGTGAGAGAGAGGTACCCAGCTCCACGGAAGATCCAGCAGACAAGAAAGGGAGTCAATTGACTGCATGCAGGATGGCCACCTAGTTGAGTCAGCTGTGAATTGGGTGAAGGGCACCCTTGCTTGCTAGGGATCTGTTGCGGACAGAATATTTGTGTTCTCCCCAAATTCGTGTATTGAAATCTAACCCCACTGGGATGGTGTTTGGAGGTGGGGACTTTGGGGGTAATTAGGTCACGAGGGTGGAGCCCTCATGAATGCCACACGTGCCCTTCTAGGGAGAGACCAGAGAGCTAGCTTGCTCTCTTTCTGCCAAGTGAGGGTTTGGTGAGAAGTCGATGGTGTGCAGCCTGGAAGAGAGCTCTCACCAGAACCTAACCATGCTGGCACCCTGATCTCAGACTTTCAGCCTCTAGAACTCGAAGAAGTAAAAATTATTTGTCTAAAGTCATTCTCGGAGCCTGAACTGTGACAGGAGCTGAACCAGCCCCTCTATTCAGCAGCCTTGAATCCAGGGTCATCCTTGCTTGGCTTTCGTGGTTGCCGGCATCTGGTATTTTATGGCCTGATTGCTAGAAGGTCATGGCCGTGGTTGTGTAACGGCTCTCTCTTTGTACACTGTTCCTGTTCTTTCCGCCTCTGCTCTGGTTTGGTGACACTAACTGAAGGGGACAGACAGGCATGGGTTCCCCATGATGAACTGCATGTCACAAGAGAAGAGAAGCCAGTAACTTCTCCCTTAAAGTGCTCTAACCCTTGCCTGACATTGCACCCCTTTCTGAGTGTTTGCATAGTATGTGGCCGCTATTCTTAGTTACGTGTGGCAGTTCCCCCAAATACAAACTAGCTAAAAATGTTCATTACCTTAAGAAACCTGAGGTGCTGACTGTCGCTGGAGCAGCTGCTGGCTCCAGGAGTTCATTGTACTAGCAGTACACCCCTCTGGGAAGGTTTCTTTTCTAGCAAGTTCTGTCTGTGTGGCTCCAGCCTTTCACATCTCTTAGAGCTCAAAGTCCCAAAAGATGAAAGCTCTTCTTTCTCATCAGCTCCGGCTGAAGTCTTGGAGGGAAGAATCTGCTAGACCTTGCTCAGTGCCTGGCCAGAGGGGGTGTAAAATGTCAGGGGCTTTTCCCCTCCAAGGTACAGGGACTGAGTCAAATGGGTAGAAAAGAGAACAAAGCACACTGCACAGTGTCAGTCCACCTTGTTAGTGTTGCCTGATTTATATGGTTTCAGAGTGATTTTAGAAACACTTGGAAACCATGAATCCATTCTTTGGCTGCATTAATTGAGCCAGCATTAACACAGCCTAGTGGATTCTGTGTGGTTGGCTTTGAACAGGGATTGTATTTGTACAGTTGGTTTCATGTGTCTCAGATTTGATCATTCACTGTTCAGACCCATTCTGGGCTCGCCTCCCAGCCGACTCAGTGTTGGTGTGTGTTCTCCTTAGGGAACAGATACCTGGAACTTGCTGTTTCATGACCAGATGCTAATTTGGGCTTAAAAGGGCATCTCTTCTGCTTTCTGCAAAACCAGAGTCTTGGTCCTATCATATGCTGGTCTGTGTGAATCTGAAGCCAGCACTTGAAATAGACACATGACACGCCACTAGCAAAGTTTGTTGACACCACTAAAATTTTTCCTGCAAAAGTAGTGGTCTCCCACTCAGCCGCTTTGCTTATGTTATGAAAGCAAATTCTTCAAGTCATTTTGAACCAGAAAGTGAAATTTTAGATATTCAGATTTTTTTTGAAACATTACAGCTACTTAATTATCTTGAATGTTTAGAAAAACTAGCTACACTGTTTAGTTTTGGCCATAGTTCTTAAAAATAATTTCTGTGATGCACCAGTAGCTTACCCTTGTACTTCGAGGGATTAAATGGGATCAGATTGGTTCATAATCAGATCTCCTGTCAACACAAGCAAACAAAGCACCCAGTGAGTGCAGTTACTGTGTTCATTAGCAGTGCTGTCTGCTGAAATTAATGAATTTCCACGTTAAGTTCAAGAATAACTGCTGGCTGACATTTTAGATTACGCAAATGAAAGTGACAAGTTCTGTCCTTCATGTTAGCATAGAAGTTCAAGGGTTAATAACAGTTCCCCTCCAATGTCATTTTGACTTTGCACAAGATGCTGCAGACACCAAGTGCTGGTCCTGTGCTGAAAATGAGTGATGACATTTTATGAATTGTTTTCCCCTATTTATTTTTACCCCTGGAGGCTGCTTAGGATTTTCATTTTTACAAAACAGATTCATATCCAGGACCTACCTATGAAAGAAGTGGTTTTGTGTTGCATAATCTGAGAGGTCCAAATTCTGTTCATCCTCCTGTGTCACCTGGTGAGTCAGATGTTCTGGGGCAGGAAGTTGGGAGGGTAGACTATAATCTTCCCCCAAAAGCTTGTAGCTGAAATGATTATGCTCCCTGAGCCTGGCCATTTCGCCTTTCTGCGCTGGCACACTCATAATGATTAGCTTATCAGATTAGCTTCAGATCTCATGGGCCCTGGTGATGGGACACAGAACTAGGGAATGAGTAGGCACATTTCTAAGCTGGGTGCCACCAGCTTAGTGACAAATTCTTCAAGGGCAGCTGGAAGGAGCGAGATGCCAAAAGACAAAGGAGGGAAAGCTCAGAATGTACCTTGCTTGTATTGTAACATTGTAGGATCAGCCCTGCTGGGGATCTGATATACGTTCTAGGTATTCGGTTGAAAAATCTTAGCCCCAGCATTATTATTTTTAAAACAATTAGAAGTCTGAAAAAAAAAAATCACAAGCACACGGGACAGAATTGTAGTAAGTTCAGTGTGGAATGTGTGTCCTCTGTGCTGAGAGAGGAGGGGACTAAGGGGAGACAGGGAGGCAGTTAGAGCCTTTTTGTGCCAGACAGCGGAGCACTGCTGTGACTTGCTGTGCAGAGGATGATTGGAGATGTTCATTCTTTCTAGAGTTTCCATTTCACTTCATCTAGGTTCTTTCAGAAAGCTTACCTTCTGGGTTGAAATTGTTCCCATTGATTTCAGCCATGTGATGATTCTTTAAATGCAGAGGTTAAGCCGATCTTTTTAAGATATTACTGGGCAATTACAAGCCAGCCAGTGACTTCTGCCGACATCGTGCCAGTGAGATGAGGTAGTTTTGTGCCAGGAGCAGGGGGCTGGGAGTTTTCAAACAAGTACGGATGGGTCCTTCTGATGCAAGCACTCAGCCTCCACTCTGCCAACGAAATGTTTTTGCTCTTGGGGAAGTTTTATGTTTCCATAGAGGTCTGTGAAGATGTCAGAGCCTGTTTCTTATTTTTGCTGCCACCTTCTTGGCCTAAGAGTCTCAGCCCTTGGAGAGCTTGGACTTGGAACATACTCCTCCTATGTTTGGACCTTCTTCAAGTTAATCTTTAAGAAATTTGATTCGCTAATTCTACTGCCTTTTTTTCCCCCCTCTGGGATCTTTACTTTATGCTGTAGTGAGAATTACCTACTTGTGGGTTCCTGATTGGCTTGCCCTTTTTTCCCCTTTCTCTCTGCAATCCTTTTCAGCAGTTAAAACTCAAGTCAGGTGTTGTGTTTCTTCTAGAAGCTTTAGCCTCCATCTCCTGAATTTGTCAATAAGCCTCTTGTCTGTACTGCTTGGTATACACCTTTAATGGCATCCTCCTCAGACTGCATCGTCACTGTTGGGCTGCACGTGTCCTCACTTCCCTAGACTGTGAGTTTGGAGAAAGTACTGCAATTTACTCACCTGTGTCTCAGCCTCTCTGCCTGGCACTCAGGTGCTTAAGAAATGACTGTTAAGGGGCACCTGGGTGGCTCAGTCGTTAAGCGTCTGCCTTCGGCCCAGGTCAGATCCCAGGGGCCTGGGATCGAGCCCCGCATCGGGCTCTCTGCTCTGCGGGAAGCCTGCTTCTCCCGCTACCATTCCCTCTGCTTGTGTTCCCTCTCTCGCTGTGTTTCTCTCTGTCAAATAAATAAAATCTTTAAAAAAAAAAA
>CM053614.1:30699990-30769956 GCA_028646535.1 Procyon lotor
GAGTACAGAAGTCACGGTTAAGGAGTACAGGATGGTACCAGAGAGAAGGGCAGGACCTTACAGGCTGTAGTACCAATTTCGATATCATTGTCAGAACTCTGAGGTGTTTAGGAGGAGGATGACATCATCACATGTGCATTTTGAAATGGCTACTTTAACTGTCATGTGAGAGAGGGATAGGGGAGGATGCTGAGCATCTGAACGTGGACCTGTTAGGAGACCACAGGAGAAGGTCAGGCCAGGCTTGGGGAGTGGTGGGAGTGGTGATGTTGAGAAAGGGTGCGTTCGGGAGACACTTCTGAGTTGAGATGATTGTGACGTGGGGATGGATTGGATGTGTGGACAAGGGGGCCAGTGCATGATCCCTGCGTTCCTGGCCTCTCCAGTAGAAGGACAGGGCTAGCATTCAATAGAACTGAGGACAGTGGAGGAGGATCTGGTTTGGAGACACCTAAGAATTGTGTAAGTTAAATGGCAACAAGAAATAAGAGGAAAGCAATTAGCCTGATCAAACTCTTACCCAGTATTGGACAATGTACTTAATCAGCTTTTACTACAAAAGAAATAGAAACCTCATGGAAGATTTACAAAAATTATCCTGATGCTACATACAGAAACAGGAAAACACATACAAAAACCCCACAAAACCTTAGGCCTAAAGGTGACAGAATCAAAGGTAACTAGGGACATCGTGGACATTGTGTTGTGGAAGGACAACCAGGGGGACCCCCAGAAGGCTTCACGGTGGCCCTGGGGATGGATACAGAGAAATTCACCTAGTAATAGGATAAGGCAGGACTGTCAATAGAATAATACTTTAGACTAACATTTCAGAATAGCTTAGAGTTGGTTAGAGGATGAGGGGAAATAATGAGTTCAGCTGGAGATATGCTAAGTTTAAGGTACTTAGACATCCAAAGAGTGATACGGAAGTTGCGGGTTTGTGTCAGATTCTCAGGGCACAGATCAGAACTAGAGAGAGACGTGGCAAACCATTTGTCAACAGGTGATTCTAGAAGTCTTGGAATGCTCTCCAAAGAGGAGGAATGGATATGGATAGAAAGGAAAAAGTACAGTTTAAATACCTGAGGTATTTATTAAATGACTAGAGCATCCCAGAGAGTGTAGTGAGTTATTTCTGGTAGGCGCCTCATGTGTTCCTCTAGTACCTTTTGCAATTCTTTTCTTGTTACGCCCATGTGCCTGATGAGGTGATGCAGATTTTGAGAGGTATCTTGACAAAAGTCACACAGCTAATAACTGGTAAGACCTGGGCTCAAACTCCTGTCTCACGATGCCAAGTTTGATGCTATTGTCTGGCTCCCCAGCCTTGAGGCTTCAGTATCTTGGGCATAGAATGCTGGATGACACCAACATTGACAAAGAGTGCTAAGAAAAGAAGGTCTACAGAAGAAGGCTGGGGAATGTGAGATATAAGGTTCAAGAGAAGACAGACTCCTGAAAGTGATATGGAGGTGGTCATACTTAGGGGATGGTGACTTCACTAGAGTGATTCCACAGCAGAATGAAGGCTGGATTGAGTGGACTGAAGCATGAAGGGAGGAGGAGGACATGAAGTCCACGAATGGTACCACCGTGTTCAAGGAGGTGATGAGGACTAGGAGAAAATGCAGCCTTAGCAGTTACAGAGGCATTTATGAATGGAGAGAGCTATAGAGAAAGCTATGCTGGGGAGTCCATGCACTTAGAGCCCAAAGAGGAGCAGTGTGGAACATCTAGGCTTGTCAAGGTCAAGGTAATTTCATGAATGTAGAAAGGCAATCCTGGGTGTGAGCTTGCTCTGAAGTCTTCTATTATAATCAGTCTACTGTCTGTTCAGTTGTAATCTCTTAAGAAGAGGTCTCTGAAATTATTTGAGATAATCTGTCGAGATACACAGATGCTAGATTATTTTTTGAGTGAACATCTTCTAGCACATCAATATGAGGTCATTTGGTATTTATGGTTATAGTTAGAGAATGACATCATGAATTAGTGCTTATCTAAAATGTTCTAACTTGGTTACTCTGCAGTTATTTTCATCCATCTCATGTTCTGTGGGTTATGTTTTCTGTCCTGTGTTTTGATCTCTGCTGTTAATTTTGTTTTTAGATTATCATAGGGCTTTAGACCTTTCTAAAAGCCCATTACTTATCGGCATGTCCTGATTTTTGACAGATTGATGTGTTTCTTCAAGCTTTTAAAATACATTCACAAAAGGGGCGCCTGGGTGGCTCAGTCGTTAAGCGTCTGCCTTCAGCTCAGGTCATGATCCCAGGGTCCTGGGATCAAGCCCCTCATCAGGCTCCCTGCTCGGCGGGAAGCCTGCTTCTCCCTCTCCCACTCCCCCTGCTTGTGTTCCCTCTCTCACTGTGTCTTTCTCTGTCAAATAAACAAATAAAATCTTAAAATAAAATACATTCACAACAATAGCACTAATTTATTTTGGGGATTGGGATTGTATCTAAACCTCACTATCTGAGACAGAATTATAAAATTCACTTTCAAAATTTTGATGTCTTAAAAATCAGTCAAAGCACTTACTATCATATTTTTTAAAATGTGAATTGCAAGTTGATTACAGTGTGCTATATTGAGCTGGAGATGTCTCTCTCTCTCTCTTTTTTTTCATGTATTGAGGTGCATTTTTGTTATTTCTCCATCCTTGTCTCCTTTTTGACTCAGACATTATTCTCCTGGGGAGGATCATTGTGCTTCATGAACTTTCTGTAGTTCCTTGAGGTACCCAGAGATGAAGAACCTATACACACTTTCTCTGATATTAACATCCTAGTCCTGCCCAGCCCTGTGAAATGTTTCAGAAACTAGTCAATTACCACTAAGGCTAAATGGTGACACCCTAGCTACAGTCCTGGACACACATGCCCTATTTCCAGAGAGTTAAGGCATATGGGAATTGTCATGGTGGCTGTGTGTTTAATCCTAGGAGAGGAGTCTAGTTGTGACTAAATAACATGTTACTATTGATTACTACTCAGGAAGACTGCTTTTATGCCACATACTTGGCTAAGCCCTGGGGACATATTAGCAAGTCAATACATGCAGTCTCTTCTCTTTAGGAGCTCACAATCTAGGAAAGAGAAATCTCCTTCAAGCAACATAATAGAAAGGTAAACCAAGCTGAACAGCAAGTAGGGTATGTATTCCTCATTTGTTAGTGAACACATAGGTATTGAGTAACAACTGTGGGCAAGCCATCTGGATGAAGAGTGAATATAGCAGTAAGCAAGAATGACACAGATCTTGTCAGGAAATAACCTTGTCACATAGGTTATTGAGTGATACTCTTAATATTATGTATTATTTTAGTAAGTTCCGTATCTTTGAAATTCATATTTTAACACTTATTTCAGCCAGAGGTTGGGAAAGTATGTAAACTTTTAGATTGACTCTCTTCAAAAATAGATAAAATTTAAGTATGATAGCAGGTTTTAGCTCTCAAAGTGTGCTTCCTCTTTACATTCATTTTTCCTAGTCAGTAACATATAATAGTGAGCAGTATAATTGGCTGTAACCGATATGATTATCTTCATATATTTTCTAACATCTCTTACAGTTATTGCCAGTTTTCGAGGAACTGTCCCCTATGGCCTGTCATTGGAAATTGGAGATACAGTTCAGATCCTGGAGAAGTGTGATGGTAAGTGGACTAATGTCAATTACTTGAGGTTGTATAACCAACCTCCTCACCATTGGACAGTTCATAATGCTACACATTCTGTCCTTCTGTTAATTTCTGGTATTTTTCCAGTGGTCACAGTGAACCATTTTTGACAAAGCTTGTTTCTTGCATATTCAGTGTTTGGCTTATGGAAAAGCATCATTTGCTGTCTTTAGGCTGATATATTTTTCCTAATATTATTTCCTTATATTCACTAGATCCCACCAGAGAAAGCAGTTGAGGCTATTATATTTGTGGGAGTTCATGACTCAGTGCCAAACTAGAAGGTCTTTTTCAGAATCTCAAGGGTCTAGTAGGCCCCCCAGGACAGGAGGAAACAGAAGTCCAGAACAGAAATGGCTTCTCCAAGGTTAGGTAATCAGATAACTTGGGGAGGACTTCTGCCAAGGCCAACTCTGCTCTAGTCCTCCTGTCTTCTTTCCTGCCACCCCCAAACTTGAACTAACGTTATTCAATGCATATGAAATGTTAGTGGAATATATTGTAAGAACTTTATGGTTATTAATTTATGCAGCGAGTAACTAATTAAATCAAGATACTTACTGTGTTGTCGAATGTTTCCATTCCTGTTCCATGAAACATCCTTGAGCCTCGCATTCACAAAAATCCCAGTTGAAATGACTATTCTTTTTTTTTTTCTCGTTAATGAGATGACCACATTTTAAAGCCTTATCAGTATATCCAAAACTACCCATTTTCTTCCTGAAATGTTGCTCTTAATAGGAATTTGTAATATGATAACATTCTGTCATGTCAAGATTCATTAAACTGTGTTCCTCCAAACAGAACTGTCAAATTTTCTTAGAACCTCGCATTAAATGGTGGTGATGCAGGAACATTTTTTCTGTGTACTGTGAATGATATCTTTAAAAATATAATCAGGTCTTCCATGTTACTGTCAGATACATGTTGTCTATTTTTACTTTGTATACAGATAAATATAAAATCTGTTTTGAGTTGGTGCATACAAATGGGCTCCAGAGCTAATGGAAGTGGTTTTGTAACCTAAAAACCTTTGACAGAGACCTCTCTATGAGACTTTTGCAGTTCTCAAAAACTTTTGGTTTCTCTTAAAATAATTATTTAAGAATGAATATATTTCAGGGGTGCCTGGGTGGCTCAGTCATTTAAGCGTCTGCCTTCAGCTCAGGTCATGATCTCAGGATCAAGCCCCGCATTGGGCTCCCTGCTTGGTGGGAAGCCTGCTTCTCCCTCTCCCACTCCTGCTTGTGTTCCCTCTCTCGCTGTGTCTGTCTCTGACAAATAAATAAATGAAATCTATAATCCCTTATTAATCCTGAAATAGATAGTTTCTGCTCAATTCATTTTGCTTTCTTCAAACTGATTTTAAAGCTGTTAGGCATGACATTTCACAATATATCTTATAAGGAACAAAAAATATTTAAATATTTGTACTTAATATTTATATAAATTTTATATAAGTAGAATATTTTATATAAAAATACTCAATATTTAAATACAAAGTTCAAATATTTATTTTTAAAAATTCAATTAATCAAAAAAATCTAATTCAACAAAATATTTGTTACATGGTAATTTCTTACCAATAAACAAAATAGTTCTATGTTTGAAGAAACTATAAGTTGAAAATAATACATTTATGGGGATATATCCTTAACATACGTTTTCATATATATACTTCATACTTGTTTTAAACTATAAAAAGATAACATTCTTTTTTTAGGATGCTGTAAAATATTGATTCAGAGTTATTTGGAGGTTGAGTCATAGGCATTCTACAGAATAAAAGTTAGGGTGAGTTCAGATGGTAAGACATTTTGCTTTGAGAGTACCCATCACTTTTCTTGATGGATGATACCTGATTTCCCTCTTCTTATGCTATCAGACTGATCCTAACCCTAGATGATGGGCTCAAGGATGTGCAAATTTACTCTATCACTGTTGGTTGAGCCCTACCTATACTTTGGTGATTTCTCTTTGCCTTGTAGTCAGGCACAGAGAAATTAGAAGCATATTAAGTCTTGTGCAGATACTTCAATTTCCCTGAGACAGATGCTCACGCAAATTAACTTGCCCAAAATAATGTGATAAGTAGCAAAGCCAGAATTTAAGCCCAATGCTCTGATTCCAAACCCTGTACTTCCATTATGCATGTTTCTATTTTTCATATAAATTTCCATTATAATTTTTTAAACAGTTTATTAATAGGATTCTTAAACTAGTAGTCACTTGAGCTGTGGTCTAGCCCAATCCAACTCCCATCTTGTTCATACACAGAATATTTATTTATAAGGTAAAATTCCATCAGTAAAGAATAGACTTATTTGTAATCATTTCTTTTCTTTAAAATATTTCAATGGTTTATCAAATAATGACCATGATTATTTCTTCACAGGCTGGTACAGAGGATTTGCCTTAAAAAACCCAAATGTCAAGGTAATAAAAAAATGTTACTCATAATCATAATTATGGGATTTTTTAGAAAGTTATTTTATTTCATTTTACAATTGAAATTACAGTTGAGACTCTTAGTTGAAATGCCAAATGGCAATACAGATTTTCATAATTTTGGAAATTCCTTTGAACTTGGATTATCGTTAAGACGTGCTACTGAAATGATAATCCTATGTAGTTCTTGCAGTTTGTACTGAGAAGACCTTAATAAGCTCTTTATATACAAACAAAATCTATTTGAAGTGTTAGTTTAGCAGAGAGTGAAATTAAAATTCAAGCAGGGGAAATAGATACTCCAAAAGAAAATTGAATAGAGGTATTTAATCTTGGAGTTTTCTGTGATATCATTTGCAAAGGAGTGGTGTGGAGAAACACATGGATTTCAGCAGCTTAGTAAGATTCTCTTTTGGGTTTGGGTGTGTGAAACATGGGGAAACCATATTATAAAGATCTCCCCATTCTTACCATTACAGGCAGAAACTAAGACTATTATCCTTTATATGTTCTTATACATCCTTAGGAATTACCATAGGAAGTAGTATGATTTTTGCTTTACCTTTCCTTTGTATACTTTATGACTTTGACACTCATCCTTACTATTTATTATCTGTGTTTATCTATTTTATTCTAATCTCACCAAACTTTCATCCAAACTTCCCACATTCTATAACAGTCTCTTGCATGTCATGTTCATTTCTTCGTTTAATTCTGGCTTTATTAGGATTGTAGATAAGAAATTGTATCATTGCTTACTCTCAGAATATAATGTAAGTAATCTAAAGTCTTCTGCCTTTCTTTCTGCTTAAATATACCTTTTTCTGGATCATCCAGCTATGTTTAATAATTGTATTTCATTTATTTTTGGTCATTCTAAAGGAGAGCCTGAGGGACAAAAGAATGTAGAAATTTAATTTTTTAAAATACTTTAGCCCTCATTTAAAGTTATTTTTGGACATCTGCAAGAAACATGCAAATGTAGCTTCAGTACTTAATTATTCATTTGGAATAATTTTGAAAAAAAATATGGCTTATTTCTGCCACTCTTCTAACCTCAAGTTCTGACTTTTTCTTATTATAATTACTCTGTTTGTTAATCTTATCATATTGGGTTAAATTTTGAAGGAAAAAATATTTTTTAAACATATGTGTCTATTTACTACTGTTGTATGTACAGAATTTGCTTATTAGATTTTATGTTATCCTTGGATCCACAGAGGTGATAACGTATTCAAATGACATTTGCTTTCCTAAATATTTAATTGAATTTGTCATTTGATGATACATCAAAAATCATTCAGAAGATATTGTCATTTAATGGACAATAAAATTGATGCTTGTTTTTTTGTGTTGTTTTTTTCAACTTCCCATTTAGAACAAAGGAACAATTTCCTTGTCCCGTCTTTTCTCTGCAATAAAAAGCTTTAAGCTAGCATGCTGTCTTTTGTTTAATTTTTGTTCCATCGGTATGCAGCCTGGTGATTAATTGCTGCTGCGTTTCCATCAAAGATCTTCCATAACACATAATATATGTATTGTCTCCCAATTTATAATGGCATTTTTTCTTTTTAGTGTATATTTAAAAATAGACACCAAGTGTTTTAGGGAGAAGAAAAGGAACAACTACCAAAACAAACAAAAACAAATGCAGTATTTAAAACAAAACCAATGGAATATTTAAAAAATTCTTATTGAGTGTAACATGCTTTCTATTCTATGCAGAATTCCTGGAAATTTGAAGATTTTCTGTTTTACAAAGATTATACTTTTGAGTGAGATTTAATTTTTTAAAATTATCTTAGAGAATCCCTGACTTTGTAAGCTAGTGAATAGTAGGCAATAAAAGGAATGGATCCTGTGAGGTAGAGATGTTGTTTTTCCCTGTCCGTGGTACTATCATGGTTGTATGAGTGTATTTTGTGCGTCTGACTTGTGCAAACTCCCCTGCCTTCTCAGTCAGCTAGCACTATAACCTCCTGTTTTCTCCTGCAGGGTATCTTTCCTTCCAGCTATGTTCACTTGAAAAATGCCTGTGTGAAGAACAAAGGGTAAGAAATGAGTTTTATTAATAGTGAGAGGATTTTCACAGAGCCATTGCTTAGTTGAGAATTTGAAAGGCTTAGTAATTGTCTTGACAAATGAGCTTCCGGAGATCGTGCCATTGTCTGTGTGGTTTGATAAAGGTAGATTATACACTAGGGCAGTTGGTAGAGAAAATGTAATACCCTACATCTGCGTGTGCTGGACTAGAGGAGAATATAGGGCATCACAAGTCTCTCATTGTCCACAGATCATGGAGTCAGCCTAATCTGAAGCAGAAGGAGTCAGTTCTTTTTGGTTTCTTGCTGTATGGAGAAGCATGGCAGCCAACCCGTGGAGTGCTGAGTCATGTCTCCAACCCCAGGAATTTCCTAGATTTACCACTGATTATAAGCAGCCAAGTCTGCCTGCTTTTTCCTAATTGGGGATCATACTGTATCCTTGTGTGACCACTTCACAAAGCCTCTCTACTATTTTAGGGAATGACATTTCTGTTCGTTGTTTGATTGAGCTCGTTGATCACCTAAGATTTTTTTATACATTTTAGAAGTTTTTTCAGTCTATTTACAAAAGGACTGGAAATAACTGTCAGAATAACAGATCATTCAAATAAAAGATTATAGCTTAAAACAATAGAACTTGCTTAGTTAAGTAGTTGACATGACCAGATGATACATTATAAGTGGGCCATGGGTTTGGACCGAAACATTTGCTGCCCGTGTCACAAGGAATATGCACTGGACCATTGAATGATTGTCATTTTATGACAGAAGAAACATTGCAGACTCAGCCACAAAAATTACATTTTACTTCAGATAGAAAAAATAGTTTATTTGAATGACTAAAGCACATTTTAAATCATAGTAAGTGAGATCTTCAAACTTGAATTTTACCAAAAGAGTTCCAAGAATGCTATTTAAGGAGCGTCTGGGTGGCTCAGTGGGTTAAAGCCTCTGCCTTCAGCTCAGGTCATGATCTCAGGGTCCTGGGATTGAGCCCCATATTGGGCTCTCTGCTCAGCAGGGAGCCTGCTTCCCCTCTCTCTCTGCCTGCCTCTCTGCCTTCTTGTGATCTCTCTCCTCTCTGTCAAATAAATAAATAAAAAAATCTTAAAAAAAAAAAAAGAATGCTATTTAAGTGGATGATTATTATATCCACTGTCTATAAAGGTAAAGTATTAATCTTAGTTCATTGAAATAACTTCTGCAGGTGGATGAGAGACTATGGTATAAATACCCTGAGAGTTACTTATATAGATAAAACTGTAGTGGATCCTTATACTGTTTATCCATATATACACAAACACACACATACACGTATGTGCTACTTTAAACGCTATTGCTATTACTAGTAGTAGCAGTAGTAATTATTTGAAATAGTAGATTAGGGGCGCCTGGGTGGCTCAGTCGTTAAGCGTCTGCCTTCGGCTCGGGTCATGATCTCGGGGTCGTGGGATCGAGCCCCGCATCGGGCTCCCTGCTTGGCAGGAAGTCTGCTTCTCCCACTACCATTCCCTCTGCCTGTGTTCCCTCTCTCTCTGTGTTTCTCTCTGTTAAATAAATAAAAATCTTTAAAAAAAATGAAATAGTAGATTAAAACCATAATTCTGATATGAGTAATTACAACTGCTACTACTCTTTTTAATAGATGTGTGTCCTTTGGGAAAGTTGTGTAGCTGTAACCCACCAGAAATTAATCAAGTAGAGTTTCCCGTCCTTTCGGGGTTCTCCTATCAGGCTTACTCCAACACTGTCCAGCCCCCCTCAATTAAACCAGAGGAAACTGTAGAAGAAACTTTGGCCATAGACTCACTCTTTGTTCTGACCTTTCTGCTCTGGTGTTCTGGGCCGTACAGTGTGGAAACCGCAGGGTCTCTACCCTGACCCTTACAGTGTCCAGCTGGTTAGACTCATGCCACCAGTTCTCTTTGCTGCCGTTGCCCCAAGCCCCACCCTACCCCTTTAACTCTGCAGATCAAAGGGCCGCTCAGCCCCCACCAAACACCCTGAGCAAGGGAAAAAGAGGATGCTAGCAAAGACGATGGCAAGCATCATTCCACCCAGTAGAAGTCCTCCCTCTCAAAGCAGAATGGGATGGGCCATTATCAAAACAAGTGCCTTCTTTTATTTATTTATCTTTGTCCTAGACAGTAACTGGTGCATGTCTGGTCCCCTTCCTTGACCCTGAGGAAGTTTAAATAAGGCTAGAGATGTCGCAAAATTTAGTTGTCTAAGTTTAAAACCTGGTTGTTGGTTCCCCATATGACACAAGGCTTCATGAACATTAAGTAGCAGGAGAACATTGCAGATAGAACCCAAATTTGTTTTCTTAAAAAGAAAAAAATTTATTGGAATTGATTGAGACCTTAGATTCTAGGACCATTAACTGGAAGAAAAACTTGAGCCTGAAAATGTTTGAGAACACGTATTACCAGATGATTGCTTTCCCAAAGAGGAATTTCTTTGGGACTTTGATTTTAACTTCTCTTATTTTAAGATCAGCAGCCTGATGGCCAACTAGGAAGAAGTAGCTGCAAGGCGTATCTCAGAATAACTGAACAAAATGTAATTTCAGGGGCCACTACTTATAACTGAGGACTGACTTTGGTTTTGATATAATTAAGGGGAAACAGCTGCCTCACCGAAAACGGTGATTTTTGTCAGGCTTCTTAAAAATTTACATTTTGTTTGAACAAACCCCAAATCAAAATCAACTTCTCACAGATTGAACTGCCCTTTTGTTGGTTCCTGGGTCTCCAGAGCATTGTGGGGCTGATGGGGGTCCTTAAATTAAATTATGGTTTATGAACAACGAGGCCACTTCTGTAGTGTCTAATTGCTGTGTGAGGTCATGTCACTTTTTAAATGTTAAGTAGGGTGTCGCATTGTCCTGGAAATTCATTGTTCCCTTCTTGACCTTACATCTGATCATTTTATAATCTCTGTCTCCAAATATTCATCATTTAAATTGCAACAGCTGCCTCAAAAGCAAAATAAAGACGCTACCAATTTGAAAATGTCACATGTAGACTTGATAAAAGGTTCTGTGTGTGTTGCAGTTCATATACTACCATTTACTTTGTTTTCTAGTTTTAATCCCACTTTTACATTTTCAGCTATGTTTAAGCTCTAGAAAGAAGGGAAATACTCACAGAGCAAGTACTTAAGCAGCACTACGAAATGAGGAAAGAAGGCTCTATCGGTGAAGATTTTAGTTCTCTTACTTGCTGTCAAGAAAGCTTTACTAAAGACAATTATACACCCTTTGGATATAACATCACAAAGGAACTACAGAGCAGTCATTAGCCTCATGCTAAGAAGTAATTTTCCCTTGATCATCCAGACAACCTGGTTCAGTGTCTCAAATGCTCTTACCTTGTACATATTAGATGTTTTCCTTGAAAAAATACATACTCACATGTGAAGAAAATAACTGCTCCATCAGAGAGCTGGTAGCATTCTTTTGAGAAGTTGTACTGATAATAAGCACTTAGGCATTTTAACCTGCACACACACTGAAAAGAATTTGAAAAAAAGAAATTCGAGATAAGGAAAAAGGTTGTCGTATGTCAAAGATAGACACGAAAGATAAAGGAAGTCTAGATTTTCTTTTTGTCCATGGCTTCATGTATCTCCTCAATATCAGGACCACTTACATACACTAGGAGGTGTTGGTATGAATGCTTTCCAAATACAGTGTTTTGCTTTTAGAGAAGAAACAGGAAGGATATAGGACCCCAGTCAGAGAGAGGAACATCGTGCAATGGATATAAGAACATCTGTGATAGCAAAAGCTTTTAAGTTCGATGATGCATGATAGCATTACTAATAGACTAATCATTTTTCATGGCCCCATTTACAAAGAATAAAAACGAAGTGTTGATAAGATCAAGTGAGTGTTTAATCTGTACCTTGGTGTCTAGATACTTCTAACACTAAGTTTGGATCTTTGTAGTCGTAAAACCCTGAGCATTGAACAAGTCTGTTACTCCCTTTGAGTCCTACCGTCATAGTGCTTGATTTGTTTTTTGTTTTTTGTTTTTAATGTGGGCCCCCAAGGCAGGGCTTAAACTCACAATCGTGAGATCAAGACGGTCATAGTGCTTGAAAAGCAAAAGCTATCTCTTAGTTTATGCAGCTTGGTGACCTCACGTTACATGAAGGCTTTGGGGCTTGGGAGGTTAAATGAGTTGTTCGTTAGTGGTCACATTGTGGCTGGAGCAGAAATCTTCTGATACTGTTGCTTCTGACCATACTCCTCAAATTCGATGTGGTTGAAGTGGCTGGACTCTTTGAATTGTTCTGCCATGACCCACATAATATTCCTCACACGGGTCTCTAATCAGATCCTCGTTACTGTCTGCAGAACCCAAAATAATAGGCAGTTTCCTTTCCCACTTTTATCTCTCAGAGGATTTCAAAGAAAATTGTTATCTATGAGAGTTGCATGTAGACTTTTTTTCTCTTTTAATTTCATAGACAATTTGAAATGGTTATTCCCACTGAAGACTCCGTGATAACAGAAATGACATCAACATTAAGAGACTGGGGAACCATGTGGAAACAGCTCTATGTGGTAAGTAACTTTTTAATGACATAATTTTTGGATAGAGAATTGTTTTAAGAAATACTTGAACAGGAGTCAGCATCGACTAATAGTTGAGCACCTGTTTTAAGGCACTAGGGGTGCTCCAGAAATTAGAGATACAGAACCTAATAAGATTTAGTTTTGCTATAATCTGTTTGTCCACTAAGCATGGGCTCTGTAAGTTCTTTTTTGAGCTGCAGGAATGTAAAAGATTATTTTTCTGGCATCTCATCAATCAGAATGGTTTACGTGGAACTAGATAGTGTCAGGCTTTCTGAGTATTTTTAATTTTCAAGGAGAAGGAAATTTATTTTCAGTGCAATTGGGAGTATTGGTGATATTTTATTCTAATTTTCGGTAAATGATTCAAATATACTGAAAATGATAGACTCCTTAGGCCAAATGAACCAGAATATTTTAAATATACAAGAGAAAGGAATGTTTCTTGAGGAAAAAAAAAGGGTGGGGAGAGGGTCAGGTCAATGTTTGGGGAGTATGTTTTTATGTACTATTTTACCCGTCATAACAAATTACACTTATTGAGAGCTTACTGTGTTGCAAACCATGGGGAGGTACTCCGTATGCAGTGTCTCATCGCCTCCATACAACCAGTCAAGGAAACCATGACTGACTGTGAACATCCCCAGCTTACAAATGAGGGACATGAGGCAGAGTGAGGTACTTGGCTGTGGCCCACACAGTGGGAAAATGGCTGGGCTGGGCTTTTGATATGAATCCAGTGCCCTCACTTGGGGTCTCTGAATATGCACACATTTGGAGGTGGTGAAGCTTTGAGGAAAGTGAATGCTATTTCTTCTTGTATTTTTGAAGACATTTATAGAACAGCTTAATCATTTGAAGGGAGTCTGTTCAAATTACAAAGGTGTACTTAGCCTGACAAAACAATTTGAAACAGCTTGTCAAAGAGAAAATCCCAATTAGTGAAGGACATTGGCACAGAATGACAATGTTCATTGTCTGTCACATATAAAATGCAATAGGATATTTCACCGAGGCAAGAAAATCTTAAAAATAAAACCCCTTTTGATGTTGGATTTCTCTGACCATGCCCTCCTGGAGCTTGTGGCTTTAGGACTCACTACAAAAATCCACAAGACAGTCTTAGATGAAATGCCGGTCTGAGCTTTGCTGGAACGAGGTAAATGCAAAGTCAAGATAAGTGAACTCAAGGGATCTGTGCTGAGAGGCTACAGAGGAAATACAGATCTCCTTTGCAGATTTTTGAAAAAATTTATATTAGGAAGAATATAAAATCCAAGCATTATTTCGCTTAAAATAACGTACATAATATTAATGTGGAAATGAAACTATTGGAAATGTTCACATCATTGCATCTTAAATACCCAACAGAAGAGTTATAAAAATAATGGCAGTGTAAGCGTCCTCCATTAGTTGAGCTAGAGCACTAGCACTTTGCCTTTTATGTGGCAGCTTGTGGGGAATAAAGTTGAATTTCCTCTTGAGTCTGCTTCACCTGGCTATTTTTACCTGCTTTTCAGGTTGCGAACATCTATTCTGAGGACATACTTGATTGGTTTGAAAATCTGTGTGTTGTAAGCTCTAGGAGTAACTTTTCCACCTCCTGATGTCCTCAGTGATGGACACAGAGATAGAATTATTTAAAAGTTCCCCTGGATACTGGCATGGTAGTCAGTTATGTTACAGGCAGATATGAAGTTGAACCTGGGGAGAACAGATTTTCAACCTTGAGAATGAGGCCAACTTGGCTGTGTTGGGCCTTCTGGGTTCTCTTTCCCTTATACAGGTGTTTCGAGCCCAGTGTTTTGATTCAAGTTCATCCTGGTTCTTTTCCAATGATTTTAAAGTGTCTGGCTTCTCCACTGGCAGATGTTTGATGAGGATAATAATATCTAGTAAATTGCAAGCAGTTTATGAGATATACTTAATATAAGTAGAACATTTAGCTTAAAAGCTCATGGTAAATACTTGAGAAATGGTAGTTGCTCTTTTTCATGTCATTGGTAAGAGCCTAAATAATGTTCTTTAAAATATCACTTAATAAAATAACAGTAATATAACCACAAAAAGCTTAGAAGAAATACAGCAGCCATCTTTTACTTAAGTACTTCTGTGCAGGCCTTTGGCTGGATATTTTATAACTTTCTTCCCTGGGGCTCTGCCAAATTGTTTTTATTCTCAAATCTTTAGCAGAGATAACCTATTCAGGGTCGCACACTAAGTGGTAAAGCCTGAGTCTAAAGGTAGATCTGCTTCCGCCCCAAACCCATGCTGTTTTCATTTTGAGGCAAATGGAAACTTATCTGTTCTCTAAAACACTAGGACTCACAATGAGCTTTTTGCTATGTCTCGCGTATATTGCAGAAACTTTCAGGTACTGTTTTATTCTAAGGGTTGAAGAGCATACCATACCCTTTTCATTTAATGTTAAACCAAGAGCATTTCTCATATTTCCAAATGGTCTTCATAGCTGTCCAGCGTTTACAGTCCACTTTTTCAAGACTCACCACGTTATGACCAGCTGTCAGCCCAGACCCGATACATACCTGATACTTTCCCATCAGGAGGGCGGCTTTGCCGGTTAGGGCTGCAGTATATCAGGGTTCCTGTGTCCCCTTCCCTAAAGGGAAAGCTGACCAGCTGGTTTCATTTATATGAAGGATCCAGCTTCCTTCTCATCCTAGTGTTCTCTTCAACCTAAGTACTAGAGGAGACATCATTAGAAAATCAAGTCCGTCCTACCAGCCAGCCGTGAAACACCGTCCCCAAGAGCAGGCCACATGACTTTCCCACTGGGACAGGCAGTTCAACAGAGCTGGCTCTTCATTTTGCTGCGTAGAACTTGACTTATTTTATATCTTATGTAATTTCCTTGACTCTCATGGACCTTTCCACTGACCACTGACCTCCTCAAGTCTTTCTTGATCTTCCCTTATTGTTTCACATGACTTAAATGGAATCTACCTCTCAAGATCCACAAAACGAACCCCTATAAATTCAAGGTACCCATTCCTTCTCCAGCTGCTAGGGCTACCCCAGGGAGACCCAGCGTCTGTGGTTGGGGGCTCACACCCAGTGGAGAACACAGACACTGAGCAGTGAATTATTGGAGTATTTCATTACAGTGCGCCAGTAGTGTCTCGTATGGGAGCATATAACGTGAGGGAAGAGTGAGAGGTAATAGAAGAACAAGCTCAGTAGAGAGCTTTCAGTGTCGAGAGCACACTTATTTATATCTCAGAAGACCAGGGATGGTGTCATGGAGAGTGCTTTGCTGTTCACCCTGCACATCTGTCTCACCTGCACAGTACATTAAAACACTCCAAGCTACCAAGTCTTGATACAGTAGAAGACATGTCATGACTTTTTTTTTTTTTTTTTAAAGATTTTATTTATTTGACAGAGAGAAACACAGCGAGAGAGGGAACACAAGCAGAGGGAATGGTAGCGGGAGAAGCAGGCTTCCTGCCGAGCAGGGAGCCCGATGCGGGGCTTGATCCCAGGACCCTGGGATCTGACCTGGGCCGAAGGCAGACGCTTAATGACTGAGCCACCCAGGTGCCCCTGTCATGACTTTTTTAAATTAAAAAAAAAAAAAAAAAAAAATGTGTTCTGACCGAGCATCTTTCCCTATCCTACAGAACTTCTGCTATTTCTGGCAGTTTCTCACTGCAGAGGCCTTCAGATGTATGATAATCTCAATCTTTTCGTATCACTGTTCATGTCCTCTGCTAATATTTTAATAAAGAGTAAAAGCATAGCTTCTGGTTAAGAAAGATGAAGGGTAGATACTTATTAATGGTTTTGCCCTCAGTGTCTCTGGGTGAGAGATAGAGGCCAGCTTTTTGTAAAGACACAACATTAGTAGAGGGCTTCCCCTGGACCAAGCCCACAGCGGTAAACAGCATTAGTAACAGCCGGCTCTTAGATGGTATTTATTCTAGGCCAGGCGTGATTCTCACAGCTTAGTATATTAACTTATCGGTCTTGACGGTGACCCTCTCAGGTAGTTATAATATCCATCCTTCAGATAAGAAAATACACACCAAGAGGTTAATAAATAGCGAAGGTTTTTCAGCCAGTAACTGGCAGACTTGGAATGCAGATCGCGCAGTCGGG
Source organism: Procyon lotor (assembly GCA_028646535.1). Classification (NCBI taxonomy): domain Eukaryota; kingdom Metazoa; phylum Chordata; class Mammalia; order Carnivora; family Procyonidae; genus Procyon; species Procyon lotor. The sequence goes on from CM053614.1 coordinate 30,716,873, forward strand.
CTCCCAAGTCCGTGTTCATCTCTGTGCTGTCCTGCTCTCTTCACAAACATTATCTCCAGCCCACCCAACAGCCTTCCAGGAAGGTAGTTCTGTCTCTTTCAGAGATGACAGAACTCACACGCCAAGCCTTTAAAACAAATAAGTAGCAAAAGCAGGATTTGAAGCTGGGAGTTTAACCCACCTTCCTTATGTTAAGTCGCCTTGCTTGACGAATTTCCCAGGAGAGTATTGAATCTACATGAATATTTAACAAGTAAGAAAGAAAACGGTGTTTGTTCATAGACGTCTGAACAGTGACCAGACAGTAGCAGTGAATGGGTTTGAGAGTCCTCTGCGTAGCCAGCTTGTGACAGGAAATACAGTAAGGCAGTAAGACCGACATGTAAGAAATAAATAGAAAACAGTATTTTTCTGTTGAATTGGCCTTGATTGTATGCAGCCACTGTTGAGAGAAGAGAGAAAAGACTGTGGGTGAGAGTTATCAGGGAAGATTCCTGACAGAGGTGGACTCAGGTGGAGCCTTGAAGGACCGTAGAATGTGGATGGAGCTATAGAAAGGAGAATTTGAGAGGAAGGAGGAGGTAGAGGACATAAGCTCCGGGTGTGGAGGTGTGCTGAGGACTCTTGAAAAGGAAGCTGGAGTCTTGGAGATCAGTGTTGTGAACCTGGACGGGAGCGTAGAGCGCAGCGGGCATATGTGAGTGCGAGCGGGGAGGGGACCGTTCACAGAGCAGCTGCCCCTGGAGCGGCAAGCACACGGAGACTGAGCTGGACTTGTCCTTCCCCTTCCTGCATGGTTCCCTCACCGCTCACTCTGGGGACTGACCCCTGCCTCCATGTTTGGGTGCTTCCCAGAGAAATGAAGGTGATCTCTTCCACCGGCTGTGGCACATCATGAATGAAATCCTGGATCTGCGGCGGCAGGTGCTGGTGGGCCATCTGACCCATGACAGAATGAAGGATGTGAAGCGTCACATTACTGCCCGCCTGGACTGGGGCAATGAGTAAGTACTGTCCCCTGTGTGTGTGTGTCGTGGGGAGGGGGTGTCTCTGGGGACAGATGCCACATAGGTGTGAGCCACTGTGCGGTAATAACTCCGAAAACACCATATGGGGTTTTTTCAGTTTTTTTTCCTTGTGGGGGCTTAGGGAAGACTGTCATTATGGAGCAGAGAGCTGGATCCTCTCGGGCTGGTGAGGGCACCAGGGTGTTGTTTGTTCTCTAGTGCCCTGTGAGGTCGACAGTGTGCACGTGCTTTTAGAATATGAAATCTTGACGGGGATCAACCAGATACAGCTTCTGTTAAATAGGTCTTATTTAAAAATAGGCTTTAGGTTTGGCATGTGTATTTGCTTTTAATATATACTCCTTCCGGATCGTGGTACTATGTCACCAGATTAATCTGGAGGGAATCACTGATGTTAACACCACCTATTAAGAGTCTTAAAACAGGTGCACCAATGGGGAATTCATTATTGCCCTTGATTCCGCCTGTATGTATATATTGGTTCCTTTGAGGAGCTGCTTTGGAGAACTCAGTAAAAAGCAGACCAAGATTTATTCTTAAATAAAACTCTGACTAATCTAAAATAACCACCAAGCACTTTAGTAAATCTCATCATTTAAAGCTCTGATTGAGGCTGAAGTTTGAATGCTAATATATGGGTAAGAAATTAGAATACACTTTGGCTATGATCCTGGGCTTGTTGCAAGAAGTTAAAAGGTCCCTCAGTGTCATGGTCATGTCCTCCCTTCCTTTCCTCTTCCAAATCCCTATTGGCTATTTGGACCTTCAGAGGATCTTAGGGCTGCAGAATAAAAGAAAAGCCAGCAAAAAAGGAGAAAATGGCAGGACGTACACCGCAGATGAATTCACCTCTTATTGAATCTGGAAAAATCGATTCGAAGCTAGAGTGCAGCTTCCTCTGACCGCAGGAAGTTCCTCGCTCGGAAGCCAGTTTTGATTCCACTGAGATGTGACGTCTGCAGATATGAGCCCATGGCTGTACTGACACACTTTAAGCCTCATGCTCACCTTGAATACTTCTGCTATTTTGTTGAGTAAGAGGTACCATTCATCCTTTTACAGATGAGCAGTGTGGTAGCCCTAAATTATTTACCTCTACAAGATTGATTCCTGTGGGGGAATAAAAAAAATAACCGTAGATATAGAATGGCAACAGGACATTGGGCTAGGAATGCTGCTTTTTTAACACATGAGGTGAGTTCCCAAGCCCTTCTTGACTTCACGTTCTTCACCTGTGGAAGGAGTACATTGAACTAGAGGAGGTCCATGGGCCCTTTCTGCTCCAGGACAATATGAGTCCAAAAATAGAGCATTCCCTGAGGAAGAAAACATGGCAGCCATTTGCACCGAGCTTCCCGTCTTGCTGTTTGAGATGAGGCAGGCTGGGCAGGGGGGATCTCAAGGCTGTTTGAAAGGGACCCATGCTGTCTATCCTGTGTTTCTTTTTCATTTTGAAAAAAACTCTTGAGTTTTCACTGATTTATATTGGCTCTTAGTCATTATGCTGGTCCTCCTTTAGAGATGAGTTTGTAAATAGGAAGAAAGTTGGATGAAGTACTTATCAAAAATAGCTTAGAAATATAGAGCACGCAGAATGATACTTTTTCAGTTTTAGGAAGGAAGATGATGACAGAAAAACATTAATTATGACTTTATCATGACTCAGTTTTGACTCATGTAAGTTCTAACTTGTACTTTGGGCAGTTCTGTGGCTAATTTATGGTAAGCTGATAAAACATTGATGCATGAAAATGAACAATATAATTTATATAGTTCATCCTCAAATTCATGAATTTTCTGAGGTCTCATTCCGTTTTCTTTGATCGCTTAACCTAAAAACAACTTACAGCACACAGATTGTGCATTTACCGGATTCTTAGTATAAAACAGTTTTCTTATTGAGTAGTACTAAATGGAAAGCAAATTCAGATAATTCTCTTGTATATGAAACTAGATCAGATTGTCCTGCAAAATTATCTGTCAGCATGTAGATCTCTGGATGACCATAAATTAAGAAAGTTCAGTCTCAAGTTGTGTATCACACTGCTAACCAGTGGTAAAGAGAAGCCCTCAGTGTGTGGGAAGTTTGGGAGGAAGAGGAGGAGGAGCTATTCCTTTTGTTCCTCAACAGAGCCATGAAAAGAAGTATTCTCACCTGGAGGTGTCACACAGAGTTAAAATAATGGTACCTGTTTCTGTTCTCCATGGAGTCCTGTGCTGTCCTTTGACTTTTCCTGCTAAGATCATACAGGAGGGAGAATCCATTCATCCTTCTTTCCTGATGTCCCAGAGCAGTGCAGTGACTGAAATGATAAGGAACGTGCCCCTCCCCTCCCTGCTCTGGTTTCCTGTATCCTGAGCATTTTCTCCTTTCTCGTTTTACCTCATTTCTTCTTCCTGATATTAAAGCACTGCCCTGCACCTGTTCTGTGAGCTAGGAAAATCTCAAATGCTGGAAGAGGTATCCTAAGGATATACCTAGGAATTAACAAAACAAAACCAAAATGGAGGAAACTCTCTTCATACAGCTAAGACCCAGGAAGCCAGCAGAAGCTAAACAATTAGAGCTTTAGGAGAGAGAGACTTGCAAGTTAAAGGCTCCTGGGACCCCAAGCCCAGGAGGTTTCTGGACTTCACACCTGCTCCAGAACCTATGCGGCTAGAGTTGGTGTTTACTCATTCTCCAGTGATGGAAACCAGTTACCCTTCATGTATCTTTTCTTCCTCGTGCCATATGGCTGATGCTCTGACTTTACTAGGTCCAAATTCTCAAAGAAGGAATCTCACTGAAAACCAAAATCTATTCTTGTTTAGACTGAGCATTTTCTACCAGCCACCCATAAGCTGTTGGCCAGTCCATGGATTATTTGTCCTTCAGTCAGGTGTCTATCTGAAGTCAGTCAGGTGTGGCTCGGGAAGGGCAGATGGTCAGATGACTACTCGGCCTCAGCAATTCCTCATGCCTCCCCCGGTAGAACAGCTTCTCATAGAAGGAGCTGTGGGTAAGGTTGGTGCCATGATTCAGGTGTGGGTATATATCCTCTTTCCTTAGCTAGATAATCTTTCCTCAGCAATACTGACCTAGTGTCAAATGATGTCTTACAATGTAGTACAGTGGTTCTCTCTTGGGAGGGGACAGAGAATGAGGAACAGACCCTGTCAGAATCTCTGGTGAGGTAGACCAAGGGGGATGTATTAGTCTGCTAGGGCAGCCATAACAAAATGTGTCGTTATTTTGTTAAGTTGTTATTTTGTTAAGCCAACCACTGAGTGGCTTAACACACTTATTTTCTCACAGTTGTGGAGGCTAGAAGTCCATGATCAAGATACCAGTGGATTCAATTTTTGGTGAGGGCTCTCTTGCCGGCTTGCAGACAGCTGTCTTCTTGCTGTATCCTCACATGACCTTTCCTCTGTGCTTGCATGGAGATAGAGAAACTCTGGGGTCTCTGCTGCTTCTTATAAGAACCCCAGTTCTATCGGGTTAGGGCCCCACCCTTATGACTTCATGTAACCTGTATTACCTTATTATAGTCCCTATCTTCAAATAGAGTCATGATGGGATTGGCTGTATTGGGCTTCTATAAACGGTTTGGGAGGGCACATTCAGTCCATAACAAGGAGACATGGGTGCTTTGAGAACAAATCATAATGCTGTTTGTAATTTGAAAATTCAGCAAAAATTAGAGAATGGGAGTGTGATTTTTAAGTTTCTCAAAGAGAAACCTAATTGAAGTAAACTTTTTTCACATCAAATAAACTGCTGCCATTATAAGAACAGTTGTCCCTCAGGATGGCTAGGTCAGTGCCTGGCTTGAAGTAAGTGCCAAATTAATAAGTTCTACTTATGAAATCTCTGATGAAGTTTGGGGGAGGGTACAGGATTTCAGGATTTTCTTTTTTTTTTTTTTCCTTTTTTTTCTTTTTAGTGTACACAAGTGAGAAAGCTGTGGTTTTATAACTGGAAATGCCATGGCAGAAGGCTTCTGTGTTAGAAAAGGATGTGAAAGGGACACAGAAAAAATCATCATCAGAGAATTACAATGAGACCTGGAACGGGGTAACTGAGGAGAGTCTGGGAGAGAAACAATATCTTGGCCTTGATCTACAGGGCATCACAAAGACATTGTGACACCTTTGGAATGGTCGTGGAAAGTTCAGAAGATGAATAGAATGATACAACACTGATATTGTAGCCAAGTGGGCACCCTAGAAAGGAGGATGTCAGCAAGGTCACTAGAGGTGAAGTGGCAGTTACACTGATTTTCCTGTCTGTGGAAGGACCCACAAATCAGTCACTGTACTTGCTCCCACTGGGGCTAGATGTGTAACCTTGGAACACAGTGTAAGCCACATGTCAGTCGTGTCAGTCTGACATAAGAGATTAAACTGTTTCACCACCTCAGGCCTAAAACCGTGCTCCCTTAATTTCTGTCCTGCCTTCCCTCCTAATGACTGACCCCAGAACTCTCCATGACTGAGGACTACACATGTTGCCAGAGATTCACATTAGAAATGTGTTCGCTCTGGATGTAACTAGGTATTTTATTGCTAGGTCAAATCCTAAAGGCCAGACTTCCCTCTTCTCAACTCTTGACTTCTAGAACAAAAGTATGTCTCGCTCTTGTCTCCACCCCATCCAAGATGGAAGGGTTTCTGTGGTGAGGTTCTGGGAGCTTCGGTGGCAGGGACACTTCACTCAACAGTGCCTGCCCATCCCCTCGATTTGACCTGCCTTTGTCATCTTTCTCAAGTTCTGCCCCTTGTCCAGCCTGATTATGTTGGCTTCTCCACATGTGGTAGCCAGTTCATACAAGGCAGAAAATAGGAGTGAATGAAGAATGGTGGGCAGCATATCTGATTTCGAGGTGACACAGTAAAAATACTGGTCTTTACTATATCCTATAGAAGGGACTTTTCCCCCAAACTTTTCCGTGTGTTTTCTAGACAACTGGGACTGGACCTGGTGCCTAGGAAAGAGTATGCAATGGTGGATCCAGAGGACATCAGCATTACCGAGCTCTACCGATTGGTAGGTACAAAGAACCTTGGCTCACGGCCTCACTGCTAATTTTGTGGTTTCCACGGTGCTCTTCATACTTGATTGATTTTGTAAAAACAGGGTGTTCCAAGTTAAATTTGGAGCAAGTCAAGAGAATTGAGAGCTGAGGTGACCATGCCCCAAGTAAAAAACTGAAGCACTTAACCTGTTCCAGAATCATCTGATGGGCTCTACTGAGCCTCACGTCTTAGATATTAGGAAGTAAATCCAAAGAGGTTTTGTGTTCTTTTGCACATCTTTGTACATTTTGTTAGTTTAGTGAAATGCCTACAAATCATATATATTTATCTGTTGTGTTCCAGGACAGTCCTGGGGCTAATGATAGCCAGTTCTTCTTCCCCAACATATTACCCCCATTCCCTGCCCGCATGACCACCATACACAAAATCCACTGCAAGTGTCTCCTCCATTGTCTCCAACTGCCAGTCTTACCTCTCACCCTTTCTAGACCCGAATCCATCCTCAGTGCTGAACTCTGTTAATAATTCTAAGACCTTTGATCATACTGGCGATCACCTATGACCTGAGTTTTTTTTTTTCTAGTTACATGGTAAGTTAAATCTGATCCAATCTGCCTTGCATTTAGCCTTGAAGTCTTTTTTTTTTTTTTTTTTGTTAAGATTTTATTTATTTGACAGAGATCAAGAGAGAGCACAAGCAGGGGGAGCAGCAGACAGGGAGAGGGAGAAGCAGGCTCCTCGCTGAGCAGGGAGTCCAGTGCAGGACTCAATCCCAAGACCTTGGGATCATGACCTGAGCCAAAGGCAGATGCTTAACCAACTGAGCAACCGAGGCGCCTCTAGCCTTGTATTCTTAATACTTACATAAAAATTACCTAATTTCCTGATGTTTAACTAAGCTCTTTTAAAACCCCAAATCAAAGCAGGTTGTGGCTGGGAAGGGCTTTCAAAAGCCGTTATGCCAGTGTAATTTTACTTTGATATGGTTTCCCATGCGTCTTACTATAATGTTCAAAGGAGCAGCGCCTATGGTCAATAGTAGACTCATTTTTAGAAGACCCTGCCTCTTTTGGATAGCTTCCCAAGTGTCCAATCGTCTTCAGAGCACAGTGAGATAATCCTGACCTGAGATGGTCTAGAGCTGAGGAATGTGGGGAAGTTGTCAGTAGGCCCATCAGAGCTTCTGTCTGACTTTGAGAAAGCAGTTCTACCACTTTCAGTTTTTTCCTTAATCACTGCTCTGTTCAGATTATTTACCTGCCACCTTATTATGTCAGTTGGAATTAATTATGCTTTCTATGGAGAATTTCCTTCACACTGAGCTTCTGGAGAGCGATGTTTCATGAGGCGCACCTTTGTGGCATCAGTGCTAAAGCAGAATGTTTGGCCCACGGCAAAACCACAGTTACACGTCAGTCGGAGGGAGGCAGAGAAGGAGGAAGGAAACGAAATAAGAGTATCTCAAGTTCAAGTTATCCCTCAATCTTTGCTTGTATAACAAGTAAAATCTGTATAACTTATTTGCAAGTCACGTCCTCTAGTGGAGCATCTTTATTGCAGTTGCTTTATTTAACTCATCGAACATCAAATTTGTCTCACTTTTTCCATCTCACTCAATTGCACGTTTCTTCAGGGTAGGCCCTGTCGTCTACTTCCTCTGTCATGCCCAAGATCTTGTGAAGTGCTTTGTACTTCATAAGGCATCACTCAGTGTTTTGGAGGCCATCATGGTATTACGAAAAGACCATGGATATAGATCCAAAAACTAGATTTGAATTCCCTTTTCTCAGGTCTGTCTGTGTTCTTGAGCTTATCGCTTAGTCTCTCAGAGCTTCAGTTTCTTCCCTTGGTAAGTAAGGAAATAATTCTTACCGTTTTTGTTAGGAAGATGAAATAAGAAATGCATGGAAATGACCTTTCCTTGACAGTTAATGTTTGCAGTGCACCTAAGCATTCAGTTGATTTTCATTCCTTGCTCACCTTTATTTCGTCCTTATTAGAGAGGCAAGTGGCAAGAATAATTGATACATTACAAGCCAGATCTTAAGATTGGATCTGGCTGTGTTCAATGAAATAAATAGTAGAAGCTTAGATATCATACAGATTTCTTTCTCACAATATGCAAGCCAGGAGGCAGGAAGTTCTGGGCTCGTGTAGGTTTCATGGTGTCAGGAGTGATAAAGGCTCTTATTTTTGTGCCAAACAGTCCCCGGCTTCCATCGTCAAGGATACTTCCAAGTTCGGTACGGCTGCAAGAGCTCTAGCCATCACATCTGCTCTCCAGCAGTAGGAAGAAGAAAGGTTCTTAGTTCAACGACTTTATAAAGCTTGGCTAGAAATCCCGCACAGCATTTGCAGTTCTGTTTCATTGGCAAGAACATGGTCACATCCCCGTTATTTAGTTAAGGATGGCATATACTTGATAAGCAAGTGACAGTGTCTGACACAAGTCGCCTGTAGTTTTTCCAGTTTGATTTTGCATGTGTGTGATTTTATCTTTGTTCTTCTCACCTGATGTCCTATATGGGATGGCAAATTGAGTCCATCTTTTTCAACATTCTGATTTGTTAGTGATGGCTGCCGGGAGTGCTATGTGGATAAGATGCTGGGGTCTCATCTGAGCTAGGATTGAGGAGCAGTGGCTGTCACTGGTGCAGGGGACTCCCACTGATGAGCAGTGACTGCCAGGCCAGGGTGTTTTTCATTTTTAGAGCTCAGATCCTAGCCCAAGGTCGTCATTTGTGATTTTCCTTGAAAATTTAGTTTCTCCTGGTAGTGGTTATATTTTACTGTTGGTAAAGCCCAAGAAAAACCCAAATTATTTTAAGCTGCAGAAGAACCTGTTCTCTGCAAGGCAACTTCAGGTTCCTGTTTATGTCCTGGCCGAGCAGTCATCATATTGTTTGTTGTGCTGCTCTGTTTCTCTGGGCAATGTAAAAGTGACTGACTATAGTGACTTCACCAGCGAGAGTTCGCAGGAACCACCATCAATCCCTTGCTGTCATCGTCGTCATTTGGGTGTTTATTGTCACTTACAGATCAAGGGCCATGGCGTGTGTGCCCCAGTAGAGGATGTTTGATTGATTGTTGGCACTTGTGTTTTTTACTATGTCTTCTCCGTGTCCAGTTTGAAACACAAACATCTGTATCTTGCCAAATCCATACTGCATCTTTAGAAGAAAAAAAGAAGTCTTGCCTTAGGTTTTGGATAGCCATGTTAGCAGATCTTTCTCACCTAATTATGTTCATCTAAGCAGTAAAATGTGCTAAACCTCACAGTGTTAACATATGTCCACTTAGAACATTTGGTTTTCTGCCAAAGGCCAGATCCCAATCCTCCTGTAAATAAACAGAGCCTTAGCTAGATTCTTTGTTTATCTGTGCACAGAGTATCTTTTTATTAACTTTTCTTGGTTTTATAAAATCGTGTTAACGTCTTGCTTTATGATCCTTAGTGGGTGGACCAGGGGTTCTCAAACAGAGAGCAGGGGACATTTGACAATGTCTGGAGACATTTTTGGTTGTCACAATTGGGGGTTGGGGGATGGGGGTGAGGAGAGGGTGCTTCTAGGTCTGGTGCATAGAAGCCAGAGAAAGCTGCTAAATATTGTACAAAATCCAGGAAAGCCCTTATAACAAAGGAATATCCAGCCCAAATTATCAGTAGTGCTGAAGCTGAAAAACCATGGTGTAAGCAGTCCACTCAGTAATTTGATACATGATATGAGGATTAAATATTTGCATCCCTTCAATAAATCTTTGGAATGAATCTGTTTATTTTCCTAATCAAAGGTCTAGTTAAACTGTAAGCACATTTACAGTGGCTGGTGGGTGCCTTTGTAAGCATAATTTATTTCACAGATGGATTTTTGTCTGTTTGTTATAACCACCAAACTATAGCCCTTGAAATGTGAACATGCCTTTTTAATTTTGTATTTGTAATAATATTTTTACAGAGATATTTTTAGCAGTTCCCCATAGTAGTGAGTTACCAAGAGATAAACATGTCATCATAACCTACTTACATCCACATCTTTTGCAAACCTGGAAGAATGGTGGGTGAGGGAAGGGAAGATTTTGGTGCCATTTGTGACGACTTAGGTCACGTGTGCATAATCAGGCTTAGGACAGGCAGTTATGCAAAGATCCAAGGTTCCAAGGCAGTAATTGTACAGAAGATGCAGCAATGCATTTTTCAGTTGGCTTTGATTTGCATGTCTTTGCACATGATCTCAATCAATAATTCTCAACCCTTATTGCACATTAGAATCCCCTGGGGAGCTTTTAAAACTATCACTGTCTGGACCCCCCATCCCCTAGAAATTCTAATTTAATTGTTCTGGGATAGGTCCTGGGCATAAGTATTTTTTAAAACCTCTCCTGGTGATTCTAAAGTGCAACCAAGGTTGAGAACCACTGATTTAGATATATTGAATTCCTTGCACGAGTAAGGGAGCTAATTCTTTTTTTTTTTTTTTTTTTGGCTCTATTTTTAATGGGTGTCATGACTGATGCTAGCAAGAACTTTGCACTGTTTGAAATAAAGACCAGAGGTTTTTGAAGACCTCCTTGAGGTTCTTTATTTAAATAAGGTTTTTATACCTATTTTTTCCACTCTAGTCCATAGTTGTCATTCATTTCTTCATAGTACTTTGTACTGTGTTACCCTAAACTTTTAAGTATATCAGTAAATAAGTTAGCATTTTCAGAAAATAAAAAGCTTCTTTATGAGTTAAAGAGATGTAGTAGTATGAACGAACATATGATGCTTCTTTTGCTTTGGTAAAAAAAGAATTTGAAAAGCACAAAATAGAGCAACCTTCTCGGAAAACAAGGCAGAATTATGCTTTTTATTTTTCCCCCATGGTTAGAATATTTCTCTGCAGGAAGCTTTTTCTAGCAATCATCCCTAACACATAACACAATGCTGAGATGCACTTTACAAGAAAGTGTACTCTTCACTTTCACAGAGCAACGTCCCTTGTACCTGTTGAGTATACAGTGATTACAGATGCATTTGCTTAATTGCATTTTTAACTGTTTACCTTTTGAGTGGTTCAAATAAAAGATAAAAGCTTGAAAAAATTCTGGTAATCTCTTCCTGTTGCATTTACAACTGTAAATTTAGATGATGTTTTTTCATTTCAAATCTTGGTCAGTCAGGAGTTGTTGAACTAAGAAACATAGAAAAGATGGTCAATATAGAAACAGAGTTATGTGCCTTACCCCTAAGCAAAGGGTATTACCCTGTTACTGTGGAATTAATTCATGAGCTTTTTTTTTTTTTTTTAATTGTCAAGTGAGCCAAAGAGGTGGCCGTTAGTAATCTGTGTTAGGAAAGCAAAAATCCTCCTCATTCTTATTAGCACCTGTTCTGCGAATACACAGTCCTTTGTATATGTTTTCCCTGTGCTCTTACCCTGAATCACTTCTCCTTGAAGGTGGTCCAAGAGCAAGCTAGACAGTGGACTGTTTGTAACTGGTCCAAGTATGAAAATGGTGAGTGAAGTTTTAGAAAACTTCACAACATTCTAACATGACCGTGACATTTTTATTGCATGTTATGGAAATAATCTGCCTGTAGTAGGTTAGGGGGAAGAACAACTGGGTTTTTTTCTGCACCTAGCTGCAGAAGCCCTGTCCTAGATTGTTCCTTGCACCCGTTCCACTTTCTCAGGATGCGTGCTCTGACTGCCCAGACACAAGTCAGATCGCATCCTTCCAGATCCTCATGATATACTGGTCCTTCCCCTCCATTTGTCACAGTTGTGGTTTCCAGTCAGTATGCAGGATGATTGTGTTGATGTCTGTTCCCCTGGTAGGTAAGATCCGTGAAGGTAGGGGCTGTTTCTGTTTTTGCTCATCAGTGCATTCCCTCTGCTTGGCATGTAAGAGACACTTAACAAGTGTGTGTTGCCTGACTGATCACCCCTATGTTCTGTTCACCCCGGAACTATCAGTGATTCCTTTCCTCCTTCACTTGTCTTAATGCCCACTTCTGATCCTACTTCCCAAGTGTAGCCTCCACTAGGTGAGCTCCGCGGAGCTCCTTAGGTGGCTCTGCCCCTTAGCCGTCTCACTGGCTTCCCCGGTCTGCCTCCCTGTAGCTCCACAGCAAGTTAGAAACATTTTCTTGCTCTCGTGATTGAATATCACTTACCACAGCATGTCTCAGAAAACTAGCATAATTTTGCAATTTGGTATACTTTAAAAGGACTTTTAATTATGAAAAATATGAAATCATGGCTGCATTGTTCAACTGCTGTCAGTGAAATGACCAGATACAGTTTAGTCTTTTTTTTTTCTAAAGATGAGTAATAATTTGTTCTCACCCTGGAAATTGATAAGGGAACAGTAGAATCTTTTGAACTTCATGCTGCCAGAATCAAGCAGCAAGTTGGTATCATTTTAACATTAATGATTTAAACCAAATTCTTGGGGTGCCTGGGTGGTTCAGTCCATTAAGCATCTGACTCTTGATTTCAACTCAGGTTATGATCTCAGGGTTGTGAAAGGGAGCTCCATGTTGGGCTCTGTGCTGGGCGTGGAGCCTGCTTACGATTCTGTCTCTCTCTTCCTCTTTCCCTGCTTCTCCCTCAATAGATAGATTACGATTCTCTCTCTTTCTCCCTCTTTCCCCACCTCTCCCTCAATGGACGGATGGATAGATAGAAAGGAAGGAAGGAAGAAAGAACAAACCAAATTCTTAAAGCAAGATTCTTTGATGGTCTGCAGACTTCATGGTTTCTTATTTTAGAAGTTGGAAGAAAATTTGGAGTGTATCATCCAACACTGTGGATGCCAAATCCACAAGGGGGGAAAAAAGAAGGTACCACTGGACATCATAATCATACGATAGCTAACTAGTTTGTTGGATCACATTGTCTTTGTCAGTCTATGCTGATCATGTTTTTTGGGGGGCGTGTTATTCAGATGGAGCACCGACATCGGAAGAAAGACACCCCAGTGCAGGCCAGCAATCACCACCTCTTTGTGCAGATGAAGAGCCTCATGTGTTCCAACCTGGGGGAGGAGCTCGAGGTCATCTTCTCACTCTTTGACAGTAAAGAGAATCGACCAATCAGGTAACTGCATATGGAAACATGCCTGGAATTTCTTCATGGTGCAAGGGTGAGCATTTGTAATTAGCATTGGGATATATGGCCTTGTATACTTTTCATCTGGGAGTCGCAGTTGTCTCATTTGTAGAACTATGTGAATTTCTAAACTGCCTGCCCTCTGGAGGTTCTCACAAAAGTTAAATGGGGTGATGCATACAGAAGCTCTTTGAAAACCTCAAAAGGGGTATAGAACCATGATAATTATTACAAAATGAAAGTATGTATGTCATTGATATCAGGTCTGTTATTTGAGTTACTTTGTATTGATAATGCAAGGAAGACATAATATTTCTAAAGCCCAAAGTTAGTTTGCTTATCAAGGTCAACACGTATTTTTCAAATTTTCGGTAAAGAGTTGCATTATTTTTGTCCTCTCTGCATCAGATAATATCACAAGGGGGAGGTAAGTCCTTGGAAACTTTCCCATTAGAGTTTCAGAGCTATAAAATGGTAAGCTGTTTGGCATAGATATTTTTTTTCTCAGTTCTCAGGAGTCTTCTCTTAGGGCAAGTTTTTGATATTTAGGAAAACCCTGTAGTGAATGTTTTGGTTGTTATTCAGAAGGCTCCGCTCTTGTTGAGACTTCTTTATGTTTCAAATTTCTTTGTATTTGTTTTAAATTTGAACACAATGCATGCCACCTTTTACATAAAAACAATTTAAATTTAGAATTAAGATTATATCACACAAATTACACATGACCCAACTTTACCGTGTTTTAAGAAATGATGCTTATTAAAATGCTGACAATTTTAAGCAACTCTGAGCCACATATGTTGTTTTATAAACACAAAATAACTCTGGATTACTTCTCTCCTGGTTAAAAAAAATTTTTTTTTCTAAGAAATATGTATGAGGTTTATTTTTAATGCATTTATAGCCATAAAATCTTTGGTGAGTTAATTTATGTGTTAATCAGTGCTCGCGTCGGCAGCACATATCCTAAAATAATTTATGTGTTAATCATAACCTACTAGTAAGAGTACCTTCTATTCTTGACAGTGGACTGAATCCATAGAATGTAAAGGTAATATTTTTGGGTAGCAGGGACAGAATTTATACCATGTGTTAATAACAATGATAATAGTTTCAAAATGTGCTTTATACACTTTGGAAGGAAATGAATCAGTAAGTTAGAAACACAAACCAGCAGTGCTAAAAAGGGAAGAAAATAAAGGCTTGAAAAACAGATCCAAATTGCAGCTTAGCACTTGCTTTAGAAATGTGCAAGATTATTTAGAGATAATACTTACTAACATATTGAAGTGTGTCTTAGAGAGCTTGGTTTCAGGTAGTTTAACAAAAATTCCTCATAGCATTGTCTGTACAACATGTTGTCTCTAAAATATTTAACGATCTATAGGAAAAGTAAAAGGGGAACATGAGTTCACTCTTCTACTCATTCCTGTTAAGCTAAGGTTTTGAAGACTGTGTGAATTCCCCTTTGCCACTAATGTTCACGTTGCATCACCACAGGAATGTGTTAATTTAGAATTAATACTAGCTGCTCTCTTAGTTTTGTTAAAAATACTTTAAAATTTCCTAAAACATCCTTTTAGGTTTTAAGCAACAGAGTTCCCCTTCTTTTATTCCTATGTGCTTGATGAAAGTAGGAAAATAACCTGGGTACAGGATCCCCCAATTATGTTCGTGTCGTCTCCAAGTTCAGACCAGGAGTTGGACCTTTTTTCCCCCGCTCTGTGATGTGGCTTGGCTCCCATATGTGCCTGCCTCTCCCTCCTCTTCCCCTCCCCCGGCCTCTGTCACACACATTCCTCTGATAATCCGTCTGAGAAGTCATGATCCCAGAAGACATCAAGCCTAAGTCCTTCTTCACTGCTTCTACACCATAATCACCATAGAGATGATCAGCAAAAAAATACATAAGAATGAATAGATATGCTTACGAGGTGATGGAACAGTTTCAGGTTTATTTTCTTGACTTTCTGAGACCATGGGCAGCACAGTGATTATTCTTTTAGGGAGTTTTCAGAACCTTGCTGAGAGTAGCTTTGGTTCCATTGATGGCACAGGGCAATGTCATCATCACCTTTTGAAGAGGCCTTAGGATGCGCAGATCTGAAGACCAGACTTGACTCCGGTCTTTGCAGTTGACTGCAACTGCCCTGACCCCTCCACTTGCCTCTGTCTTTTCATTCATCTTGAAACTGGTGACAAATCTGGCTTCCCTCATTGCTTCCAGCCTAGCTCATGAGTGTAAAGTATTTGCATCTTCTCAGAAAAAGGTGTTAAAAAGGTAAGATATGATTTTGAGACATTGCGTTTCTTCTTAGGCCCAACAGTGTGGGATGGATGGCTATTTTAAAACCAACTTGCATTTCTTTTTTAAACTCTTTTTTTTTTTTTCTTAGAAAATTTCAGATGTGTATAAAGGTAGAATAGTATTGTAAAGCCTCAGGTACCTGCCTCCAGCTTCAACAGTGATCAACTCAGACCTGGTCTTGTTTTAACCACACACCTTTTCCTTCCTCCTCCTTGCCCCCAGATTATTTGGAGGCAAATACCAGACATCCTATTTTCAAATGTAAATATTTTGGGGTATATCCCTAAAAGAGGGAATTCCAAAGAAATGACTACCTAAGGAATTAATATTCCCTAATTTTTTAAAAAAGATTTTATTTAGGGCTCTGGGTGGCTCAGTGGGTTAAAGCCTCTGACTTCGGCTCAGGTCATGATCTCAGGGTCCTGGGATCAAGCTCCGCATCAGGCTCTCTGCTCAGCAAGGAGCCTAGTTCCCCCCCTCTCTCTGCCTGCCTCTCTGCCTACTTGTGATCTCTCTGTCAAACAATAAAATCTTAAAAAAAAAAAGATTTTATTTATTTGTTTGACAGAGAGCGAGAGGACGATAGAGGGAACATAAGCAGGGGAGTGGGAGAGGGAGAAGGAGGCCTCCTGCTGATCCGGGAGCCCGATATGGAGCTCGATCCCAGGATCCCAGGATTATGACCTGAGCCGAAGGCAGATGCTTAATGACTGAACCACCCAGGCGCCCCCTTAATATTCCCTTATGATCAAATATCCATCTCCAGCCAGATTTTGTTTTCCCATATTGACTCATAAGATTTTACAAATTCCTTATCTGGAATTAGCACTTATCTGGAACCCTTATCTGGAATCCCCAATTCCTTATCTGGAATTCCAAATTCCTTGTCTGAAGTCCTTACAAATTCCTTATCTGGGATTCCAGATAAGGAATTTGTAATTTATAAGATCCAAATCAAGTGCATATATTACCGCTGGTTGATCGCAAGTCACTTTTCAACTACAATATCCTTCCCTCTCGGCCTCTTAAATTTTCTTGTAATTGCTTTGTTGAGGACACTGATCATTTGATTTTTTTCTTTTTCCGAATTCCAAATCCAATCCAAACAATGCAAATAAAATAAAAATAAAAATAAAAATTGTAGCCAAAAGGTGGTATATTTAAGTGCATGCTTTTGTTGTTTGAAGATCATGAGTGCTATAATATACAAAAAATAAGACACATTCTAAGTATAATATTTATGGCATTTATCCTGACCGTTAATCACAGGAAGTTACCTTGTCCAGGTATAGGTGGAGGGGCCAATTTATGCGAAGCTGGTGGATGTATGAGGAGGAGAGGTAAATGTTTGTTCCTCCCACAAGGCAGACAACTGGTTGGGACTTTTATTTTTTTTAACTTTCCTCCTCTAAGAAGCAAACATCCAGCATTTATTGAGCACTAACCGTTTTTCAGACTTCATTCTAAATGCTTTAAAAATATCATCAGCACAAATAGTGCAGGCGAGGAAACCACGGCATAGAAAGTTTGCATAGTCAAGCAGGATTTTACTGGCCAGAGTTAGAACTTCAGAGTCTCATAGTATTAATAATAAGTCATTATAAATTATTGATAGTGATAATACTAAACCTAACCTAGGGCTGCAAAAATACTCTGTGCTACAGAAATTGGTATTCTGAATTGAGTCCTCAAATACTTCAAGGAAAGCAAAGTAGCTTTGACTCTTACTGTGTGCCAGTGATAAGTAGCTTAATAGTACTTTGAGATGGCAAATGCAAAAGGAGACAACATGGGAAAATTGTCCCCTTCTGGTTCAACTCAGTGGAACAGTGATCTATATGTATCTCCCCAATACCAGGAAGTTTATGTTTTCCACCAAAAAACTTAAATTGTCACTAAAGCTGAGCCATACTTAGAAAGAAATACTTTTTATCTCAAAAAGATTTCTACCCAAAGATGTCCCCAAATGTTAGGCCTCTCATGCAAGACAGCTCTTGCTGTAATTGCAAAGATTTACTCAACCTCTGATGCCATCTTGCCCACATACACCGACCCTGTCCTTCCTGTCCAGCTTACCTTCCTCATTTGCTTGTGTAACAGCACTAGCCCAGAGACCCCTTAGATACAGCTACATTGGACTCCACTCTGAGCAGATATAACATACTTTGATTTATTTGAGTTTTGTACAGTCTTGACATTTATATAATTAATAGAAAAATGAGTTTGATAAAATAAGTTTTGTATGAGTAAAGTGGTTTTAGAGAACATCTGTCGGGTTGAAAGTTTGCAGTTTCTCCACTTTACAAGGGTACAGCTGAAAAGTCAGGCAGTCATTTCCCTAGATATCCTCCATAATTTTATTTTGTTTTATTTTCTTCTTTTATATTCTATTTGATTTAACAAAGCACTTACATAATGCTTATCATGTGCCAGGCACTGTTCTAAGCTCTTTTAAAAATACTTACTTATTTGTCCCTTGTAACAACCCTATGAGTTAGGTGCTAATACTATACCCATTTTTTATGGATGGGGAAACTGAGGCACAGCATGATTAATAGGTGACACTGCTAGTATGTCATGTGGCTGGTATTTTAACTTGCAGCCTCATCAGGTGTCAGTACTCTGAATCATTTTTCTACACGCATTCTCCTCATCTTTAGTACTTACCATACCCTGTTTTCTTCCTCAACCAAGTTTTACTCACCAGTGTGTGGTAAGGGGTCTGTTGAGGGTTGTTTTTTTTGTTTTGGTTTTTTTTTTTTTTTTTTTAAGAAACCAGAGTGGGAGAAAAAATGAGCTTGTTGACAGGAAGGATCCAGTAACAAAGGAGAGGCTGCACTCAGAGGAGAAGGGAAGTCTTTAGTGGGTCATTGTCCCTTGGGAGGCATCAGGAAATGGGCTGGAGACTGCAGGCGGGGAGATGAGCCAGAGGCCAGAGAAAGGGACGAGGTTATGGAAGGGTGTGGATATGCATAAACTGAGCTCTAGAATTGGGACTATCTGGAGTCTTTTATTTATATATATATATATATATATATATATATATATATATATATATATATAAAAACAGAGAAATCAAACTACTTAACCTTATATGTTTCAGATGTCTCCTTTGAGCTCTAGAATTGGGACTATCTGGAGTCTTTTATATATATATATATATATATATATAAAAGTCTTTTATATATATATATATATAAACAGAGAAATCAAACTACTTAACCTTATATGTTTCAGATGTCTCCTTTGGCTTGCATTTAAAATTGGTTGTTGAACAATTTGGTGACAGAAATACTCCCAGTGTTTCTGTTTTCCATAGGCTATTCAGCTCTGCATGTGTGTACTCATTCATATCTTCCCTGTGAGGAGATATGTCAATTAATCTACAACAGACTGTAAATTATATGGGCCAATGAAAATGACATCGTTCACTGGCTGACTACTTCCCTTATAACTTTCATTACTTTGTTTACTGATGTATTCTAAGGCTTCATTAATTAAAGCTGTAAATTTGTTTCACGACTAATGTATTACTGTATTTCATTCTCATCAGAGAATTTGTTTAATAGGACCTAAGTGCCACAAATGGGTACTTAGCTTAGTATAGGGCTGCTCATGCATGCACGCTGCTGGCATGGGCTTTTATTTGAGAAAATAGCATCAGGGTAGTACTCCTGGAAAGTCTTATTCTGGTGATTAAATTCCAAAAGTCTTTTCATAGTAGTTAAATTCGGATAAAATTTATTTTCTGCTGGTACCTTAGTCACATTCTTTCTTGACATTAGATATTTTTCCTACCATCATACATGGTAGGAAATACATACAAACTCTTAATTTTCCTTGAAATGCCTCATTTCCATGTACATTTTATGTTGCCCACAATCACTTTCTTTTTTAATATATCATCCTAATTCTGTCATTTATGAGAAAGGTGAAGTAGTGAATATTATTGGTGGGGCCCAGGGTTTTTTAATGTGAATTCATACAGAACTACAAAGTATGTCTGAATGTATCTCTGTCCTCAAGACACCCTGGGTTCAAATCTTGTGTTTTGTTTTTAATTCAGTAGCTGAAGCAGCCTGGTGACTTAATTCATTTTTCTTATGGCTATTAATTATCTGCTAAATGAAGGCGATAATAGCATTTTCCTCTCGGGATTATTTGAGGATTAAATGAGATCATAGATATACTTCATAATGTAATGCTGGCTCCTGGTCATTGGTCAGTAAATGGTAGCTATAAAGATTATGGTTTTCAAATACCCAAATAGGAAATACACTTTAACATAACCAGAAATGATAAATAGTACTTGGTCTTGAATTCTTCTATCTTACAAGGAATTACTGTTGATTTTGTTAAGTACAAGTTACTGTAGTTAGGTAAAATTCAGAGAGACTTCCTAGTAAACAGGTAGAATGGCATCAGGGGTATGATTTGCCCTGAAATACTTCAGCAACAGCAAGAAAAAAAAATGAAGAACAAAGTCAGAATAAAGGGAACTTTATTTATAAAGGTGGAACGAGTGCGATAAACTGTAATGATTGTGGATTCCCTGTGGTAGGTCTGTGGGTTCTTGGCTTAACTTGTAGCAGTAGCGTGTGTATAGTTAATGAGTTACCTAATTCACATGTTTTATGCACGTAGGCAAAAAAGCAATGAAGAAGAGACTGGTTTCTTAGTCTGGTCTAGTCACTAGTTGCTTGGACGGTCTTGGTTCCATTCTGCCTATAATAATATTCCTGGGTTTATATAAACCGACAGTAATATCCTTGATAATGGATTTGACAGAACTTGAGAGGAATGTTTTGCTAAGGTCGAAAATACATTCAGTATTTTATAATATGTGCATTATAACATTACCTTTAAAGCATAAACTTTGACTCATGTATAAAGCAAAATAGCAGTTTTTGGGAGATGAATTAAGATTCTGTGTGGGGAAGTACCTTATGTGCTCACGCAAAATCCTGTCTTCATTAGGACCAACTTCCCAGAAACTCTGAATTAGTGCAAGTGTGACCTCTCAAAAGTGAAAACGTGCAGCAGTTCTGTGAATGGCATATTACCTCTAACCATTCACTTGTTCATTCACTCACTTGTTGCACAAGCTAGGGAGGCGTATCTGTTAGTGAGACCTTACTGGAGATTTACAGGCAAAATCTGGAGCAAATGGCAGAAGAGATCCAGGATGCAAGGGAAGGCATCTACTTTGAGAGGAAGGGTGCTGCTTCTAATGTGGGAGGGAAGGGAGCTGAGGGCAGTGAACTGGACAGAAAATGCGGAGACGGAGAGACTGGGTTTGTGGCCTTGATTTTCTAGGTAAGGCTGGGAAACAAGATCTGCTGTCATCGAAGAGCAAAAGAGAGAATGAATTGGGGGCTGAAAGTGATTTACAGGAACAGGGCGAGCGGACGCTGAGCAGAAGTGGGGTAGAAGTGAGTTAGTGAGGAAGAATAGAATTGCTGTGTGTGGTGAGGCCCCTCCGAAGAGAGACGTCTGAAAGGGAAAAGTGAATCCCGGCTCCCAAGTTCTACAGCTCCTGCCAGAGGTGCTCAGGAAATAGGGGTCAGAAGCAGGTGCTAGGGGTTGGAGATCGGAATATCCGAGGTGGAAGAGAATGAGAAGATGGGGAACCTGGCATCGTGATGAGTAGAATCCAAGAAATGACAACTGTAGCTTCCGGTAAGTCTTTTCAGAGGCTGATGTGATCTAATAATAGCCTTTTTGTTTTTTAGAGGAAAATAAAGAAGTGGTGCTTGGTTTTGATTTTGAAAAATTTAGGTATGGGGAAAATTTTTCTAGAGCTTGTAGAAGGCAGCTGTTGGAGACAATGGTTACTCAGCCCAGACTAGAAAAGTGGGTACTGTATACATTTTAGCACATCGTGTCTATCGTACGTAACACAGTTAAGAGAGCGGAGATTTTTTAATTCTCTGAGCGCCGTGCTAGAATTTCTCATTTCATACATCATTTGCAACTTTATTAGAGTGTGATCGCGTAAGTTCGGCATTGATATTTTTATCATAAATGAAGAGCATTTATGGTTTGTGAATGCCGAAAGGAGGCAGAGAGCTCTTCTCCGAGTGTCATGTTAGGAAGCTGACTCAAAGTTGTAACCTCTCCAAAACACAGCAGCAATGTAGAGAGAGAAAGTCTGGCCATACGTGCAGGGAGCACAACTCTGCTTGGGAACAAAAATAGATGAAGAAGGGGTTCAGAGCTTCTCCCTGGATTGTGGCAACATCAACTATTCCATACGGCCCGGAGCATTTCCTGCTATGTCTAGACGTGCTGGCACACATCTCTTGTGGGTGTCTGTCCATCCGTGACCTGCAGTGACCTTCCCTGGGGCCTCCTGTTTGAAGGCACTACTGCTCCCCATTCTCCATCTTCTTTTCAATCTTCTAATTCTTCCAGCAGGTGTATGGAAACTGGGGCCATTGTCACTTTGGAGTAAATCAGATTTTGTGATTTGGTCACACTTCTGTGTCACGTATTAAAAAAAATACTAACAACAAATAATTGGTTTAGAGATGTGGTGATGTCTTTCATCTGAGACGTTTTAAGAGACAGACCAGGAGGAAGACCTAAATTAAAACAGAAGAAACAAACAAACAAAAAAAAACAAAAACAGAAGAAACAGACATAACTTCATTCATGCTGAGAACACCCACAGTAGAAACAATCCACTCTTTCTTCGTAGCCTTTTAAGAGCCATACAATTCCATTTATTTTTCAAATTGCAAATTAATACTTGATTATAACAATAAGTGGCCGGAAATTCAAGGTGACAGAAAACTGAACACTCAGTGGATTCAGAATTGGCTTTCTCATTCTTAGCTCTCTGCACTTATTCGGGCTTCTTGCCTCTTCTTACTTAGGGCAATGTTATAGAACATGACCAGAAGGCCCTTTTACTCCTCTTCCTATGTTAAAAGATGATCATCTTGGTGTTCTTTTCACCAAGAAGCTAGTCATCTCTGTCTTTCTTGATCTGTGCTGTGTTTGCTACTTATAGGGAATTCAAAGTTCATTTTCCTGATTTTCCCACTGAAGAAGTTATGGTCACACTGAGCATCCTATCTCACAAGGACTTCTTTGGTATTCGGTGCCATTTCTACTGTAAGATGGCTGAACACTGACAAAGGAATTATGAATGATAGGGACCTTGTTGGCTCCTATTCTGAACATAAGGCTTTATCCCCTCATCATCTTCTTGTGCCCACTGGGTGGGTATTGATGCGGTTAAAGGAAGCTTACAAGTCTTCTGTTGTTCTTGAGGCGACACATCATAGGATCATGCTGATATTGTCTTCATTTTTGTTGTCCTCCTTCTACTCCAGTGGGCATGTGCTTATCAGTGAGAGGGAGAACTCAAGCTGTTGAGGGCTTCCGGAGTGTTGATGGAGTTGTTTCGTGTTACTCTTTGTGAATCAGAAGCCCACACTCTCGGACCTGTCCCTATGGGAGCATCATTTGCAAAATCTGTCATGCTAAAAAATGTGAATAAAAATTGGCAGACACATATATAGTGCCTTTTCCTCAGTATTTCTCTCTAGAGATTTTTGACTGCAAGTTAAACAGAGACTGTGTCTTCTTTTTATGTCCACTGAGCATGATTTAACACTGTTGCTGTTGAATCATTGATGTTCATTCATTGAGCAAACAATTACTCCTGTCCTTCGCAGAGCCAGGCACTGATCTGGGCAAGTGGGGACACATCAGTGAATAATACAAGGGAAAAAAAAAAATCCCTGTTCTTCCAGAACGTGGATTCTAATGCTACTGAAAATACTGTTAAGCTTTTTTTTTTTTTTTTTAAGGATTTTATTTATTTATTAGAGAGAGAGATCACAAGTAGGCAGAGGCAGGCAGAGAGAGAGAGGGAAGCAGGCTCCCCACTGAGCAGAGAGCCCAATGCGGGGCTCGTTCCTAGGACCCTAGGATCATGACCTGAGCTGAAGGTAGAGGCTCTAACCCACTGAGCCACCCAGGCACCTCTGAAAATACCAAGCTTTAAGTCAACAAGTATTTTTAAAAGATAGTTTCTATACCATCTCTTAGTATTTTAACCAATATAGTGTTTCTGTTTCACAGAAATATTTGCAGTGTCTTAAGCAATACTTCCTAACTTTTTTAGTACCTTCAGCTCCTTCTCAAACTTAGGAAAACTATAAACCTCTATGGAAAGTAATGTACTTCTTCTCATTCACGTTAATAGTTGTATATCAGTTTAGACATTTTATAGCTGCCTTGTTTAAAAAAAATCATTTGACCTTTACAAAGCCAATTGCATAATATATAGCTCATAACTACTATTTAATAATGATTTAGATAGTTTTCAGTTTTGAAACTTATAATGAATACAAAGAATCTGTCAGTAAATTATTGAACGGAAATTTGATTTTTTGCTTATTTTCTTTAAAAAAAATAGAACATCTTTTTTGAGATAATAAATGCATGAGAGATGTGTTATACTTAGTGGTTTTATAGGGCTTGACTTACTTCCAGTTTTATTATTTATTCTGTTTTCATTTACGATTTACTTGCAAGGAACTGCGTGCTTCAATCCAGAGTATATTTAAGCTCAGGGTTGCTCTATTTTCAAGATTTCTTATTACAGGTGCTTTCCTTAACAAAGAGGCATTGTTAGAAAGGTCAGAATAATTACCGTGCATTGACCAGAGTGTTTCTTCCCTTATGGTGTGTCAAAGTTACAGTATTTATAATGATCAAATTATGTACATTCCCAGAAGAATAAGCATAAGATATTCTGCCTGTATAGGCCTTCTTATTTCATGGTTCCTGTTTCTGTTGATGAGATCCTATCATTGCCTGCTTTTTGTTACTTCTCTGAGAAACTAGTTTTCTATTGAAATTCCTAATGAGTTCTCTAGAGATGGTTCAGGCAAGTGAGTTGCTCAAGTGGTATAGCTGTTTCTAAGGATTTTACTTGAATTCAACATTGGTATTTCTGGGGTCTTGAGTCTTTTGAACTTGTAGTCATTACTATTTTTCTCAAATCAGTCAACGGGGATCATTTTCTAAAATTCATCAGTTAGTGATGGATAGCACAGGCAGTGTGAAATGGCAGATGATACGTATATCACTTATTTATAACTTAAAAAAGCATGGAATTTTTTTTCATGGAGTTCTACTTTTCTAGAAAGAGTTTTGGTTCAGATAGCTTTATTCTCTGAAAGGAAACATAGTGTGAAATGCTTTTCAGTCATCTTTTTTTTTTAAAGATTTTATTTATTTGACAGTGAGAAACACAGTGAGAGAGGGAACACAAGCAGAGGGAATGGTAGCGGGAGAAGCAGGCTCCCCGCCGAGCAAGGAGCCAGATGCGGGGCTCGATCCCAAGACCCTGGGATCATGACCTGAGCCGAAGGCAGACGCTCAACGACTGAGCCACCCAGGCGCCCCTAGTCATCTTAAGTAGTAAGACTCAGCATGATGTTCAAAACTGGCAATGGAGTTGACTATAGTTTAAAAAATAATCTCCCCTTGTATCATTCAACTGAAAAGTCCTTTGCTGTCCTGACAAAGGCATCACGTTAGTTGGTTGCTTAGTCCCTCACCCTCAAATATTTTTAGGGTAAATCTGGGTATGGACATTAATATTAAAAACAGAAAACTCAGAGTCTGTCTACTCTCAAGGTGAACTCCAGAAACCTTGGTAGCGACAATCACTCTCTTTCCATTTCCCTGTAATCAGAAAAAAGTTCATGACCCTAATGTTGCTTCAGTTATAAAATTAGAAAGCCCATTAATAGCTTTATTTAGGAAGTCTTGCTTAAGGAGTTGCTTTCGTTTTATGGCCAAGGAGAAACTGTCCCTTGTCTGGTTATGTGGTTGGGAGAACAGTGAAAAGTCTTTGGCCTGGGACCTTCAGGCCATGCATTGCCTGTTTTCTGGTATATATGACTGTTGTAAAAGCCAGCAGTTCTACCTCGGTAGGGCCTGGGCATTTGGGTCAAAACAGTGGTCCTTAAACATTTAAGTGGTCCTTAAAAAGTGAGCTTTTAGATACATCCTGACCTAGTAAGTTGGGGTGTCCATGGGAGGGCCTGGGTTTTATATAGCTCCCAAGAGCATGTTGTGTGCGCCTGGGTTAGGAGCCTGTGGAGGAGAAGGCGGGCAAGTGCCTCTGTTTCCCACTGAGCATTCCTTTCATTCTTCCTCTGTGCCACGGTTGAGCACCGAAGCCCTTGGCCCAGTGGCCAGCCCAGCCTCCACCCACAGGTCCCCGGAGTCCTGCCTAAGGCGGTATCACCAGCTGGGGGGGGGCGGGGCTTGTCCTTTGCCACTTGTTCTAGGAAAGAACATGGTAACGGTCCCCCTCAGACTGTTGGCAGCGTCTTACACTGTTCATCAGTCAGAAAGCATTTGACAAAATGCGGAAGCAGTGAGACGGAAGCATGAAATCCCCTTATATTTGCATTCTCTTGCCTGGTAGCTCGAGGCTGTGGAATGAGCACAGCTGAGCCACGCGCGCTTAGGCTCCTCACTCTTCCCTTTGTCCTCTCGCTCCCACTGTTTCCACCTTGGCTCCTGGCGCACCTCCCTCCGCTTCTCCGAATCGCAGAGTAGGTATTGTTATCCATACACGCAGCATAGTTAACTTTAAGACAAGTGACCTTGCATTTTCAAAGGCACTACATGGAGTGGTTGTGGTCAGATGGTTTCTGAAAGCGTGAGTGTAAAAGAACCAGACAGTTCAGGGTTTTTTCTGATTCGTTTACCTGAACATGAGTATCTCTGTGTTTTCTCTCTTCTGTTACTGTTACACTTGGAGATCCTACATTTATTTCAGTGATTTAACTATCTGAATGATTTTAGAAAAATTCTTTATAATTTTCTGTAGATTGATCAGTCTAGGCTACTAATCTCTCACATCACATGTTTCAGCCCAAGATACTCCCCACTTGTATGTTTTTGGATGAAGTACAGCTTGTGTAATTTTCACATTCCTGAAATCACCAGGCAGTTTTGCTTTTTATGAGATGGGAACTATAGAGAGGGAAGCATGGATCCATACAGAGAAATAGAAAAATCTCCTTAGTATTGGTCAGTTCTAACTTCGGGTGCATTGCTCTTTGAAGCCAACTGCTTATCCTGGGAGCACCCTATGGGAGAGGCACTCGATAGGATGACTCAGGAGTCTGGGAGCACCCTCCCACATCTGGCCTGCAGGCCTCCAAGACCCTAGGAAGGCCTTTCCTACAGAAAGGTGACTACTTTTCTGTGGCTGTGATAGGCAGAGGGACAGGAAGAAGGAGCATTCTGTCCTGCTGAGAATGGGAACAGAAGCCATCAGAGGGCTTCACATCCCTACTGCACACCCCACATGATCTGATCATGGGTAAGAACTTTTCTACCAAACTCCAGTATGGAAATACACTCTTCATTATCAGAATCATTTTGAGGTGTAAACTCCCTAGACACACATGCATTTGTGGCTTGCTCGCTCGCTCGTTTCATTCATTCATTTATTCATTTTCAGTTTCATACATTTCCATTATTATTTTTTATTTTATTGAAATTATGCACAATAAAAACCCTCCATTCACATGACATTGTTAGTCTTGCTCTCCTTTGTTCATGATAATCTGTTCTTTTAAATACTGCTTAGATTAAGAGCTGAGATTCTCAAATCAGGCCCTGAATCATTGATTTCCTGGCTCCACCCTTGCTGATCATGCAAGTTTGGCCAATTTACCTAATATCTCCCAGCCCCAGATTGCTCATATGCAAAGTGGGGATGGAAGTGGTTCCTTCCACATAGGGCGGTTATGAGAAGTAAGTGAGAAAATCCATGTGAAGTGTAAGTCATGGTGCCTGCCACACGGTAATATTTACTTGTACTATTTTTCCCTTGTAGCCATGATGGGATACTTTATTACTTTATTACCCTCTTATTTCATTATCTTGGTTTCCTTAAATCCTTGTTAGAAGAAGGGAAGTTGTAGATAATAAATAATAACGGTTTTTTATTCTTCATTTCCAAAGAATCTGTCTTTATTGATTTATAATATAGAATGATTTATAATGGCTCACACACGGAATTCAGGTGGACACTAAATTTCTCTGGCAGTGAAATTTCCTCTGGGAGAACATGGCAGTATATAGAAAACTCAAATGAGGAATTTTTTTTTTTCCCCTGCTGGTAATATCAACTCACATTTCTCAGTGTTTCTGGAGTTGTTTCTATTTGCTTATTCGTTCCTCAATGATGAAGAAGGATGCAGTATTCTCACTTGGAAATACATGACGTCACTGTAGATTTTTCCATCATTGTATGTTTAATATAATAAAGATACAAAATGTGCATGGGGACAAGGTTAAAAGCATGATCTAAAATCCGGGGGTGCCATGAAGTTAATTAGGTGACTCTCACATCTGGTGGGGAGGTGCCCTTGATTAAAATGTCTCTTTGGAGAATTTCATGCATTTCTCACCATAAAGTAAAGGACATTATGGGGAAGAGAGGGAAACTTAGGAATGCAAATAAAGCTCCCACTTATTGGGATTGTGTTGTGTTTTTTTCCTAAAAGATTGTATTTGTTCAGTCTTTAGTTAACCCCTGAGGAAGTACCAGGTCATTGGCTAGCAGCTGGGGATGTAAGGGTTAATGATGATCAACCCGTAGTCTCATTCCTGACAGTGTATTAGCAAGAAACACACACACCTGTTATGATGAGGTAAAAATGTAAATGATATAATCGAGATATTCACATCTTATCACGTCAAAAAGGACACTTTTTAAACTCACAAAAACCAGGTCTGTTTTTTAATCAGAGATGCCACCCTTTTCCTTACAGTAGAGTCTCAAAAATGCCTTTGTGCGTGGCCCCAAAAGTTGGTGCGAGAATTGTAGAAAATGTACCAGAGTGCAATGTCAGTGACTTGTTCTGTTTTTCTTCCCCAGCCTTGAAGGCATACGTTTTAGTATTCTCCAAACTTGGGGTGGGAATGGGATTGGGAGGGATACTTGTTTGCAGTTCAAAGATTTTTAAATGTGTTGCTATAGGTCTTCTACTTACCTCTGAAACCATTTGCTGGTTAAATAGTTCCTGTATCACCAAAGCTGAAGAGAACTTGATTTGAGTTTGTATAATAACTTTGTCACTAGGTGAATTTAAAAAAAAACAAAAAACAAAAAACAAAAAAAACCTTTTTTAATTGGCCACAAAGGTTTCTTCTTTTTCTTTTTAATAGAAGTCTGGTTTTTAAAAATCGCACATGAGTTATTTTTCCATAGTACCCTTCGTCAGTCTATTTTTATCTCCCCCTTAAGGCATGCTTAAGCGAGGGGATATGTCATTGGCTTAGTACATATTGATATTCTTTCTGAAACAGGATATGATATAGTATAATACTTGCATAATCAGGATTCTGTCTAGACTGGTGAAATTAAAATAGTGACAGAGCAAAAGGAATCTCTTTCTGAAATAGAATACTTTAGGAAACATGGCTTTACCAGAATATTGATGAAGCTTGCAAATATGGAGTGGTATTTTATATCAATATTAAAGTTAAGGTTTTAATATCTAGAGCGCCTTGTTGACTTTTGTATATTCATCTTATTGGTATTCATTAGTTTAGACCCACCTGTCAGAAGATAAAGTGAAATTTGTTTTAAACATTCCAGTAGGGATAAAGAGGAACCTCAAACATGCATCTCAAAAATATATAAAAATATAAAGTAGTGCATACTGTCCGCGATACAGAAGAGGGGGAAATAGTCACACTGCTTGTGTTTGGGGCTAAAGTATAATCCACAAACATTCTCTGATGACTAAATACCAGTCTTAAATCTCAGAAGATTCAATTAACTGAAGCCAAGTACTTAAATCATTTTGGAGCTCTGCATTTGTTTAATAAAATAATTTGATTTCCCAATTTTTCTAGGTATGTTTCCTTGAACAAACTACCAAGGAACTATTTTAAACCAGGGACTGCTTTGAAACCTGCTGAAACAGATTTCCACTTCTTTCATTCCCATGAGGCCAAGGAGGGTGTGGGAAGAGTGACTCTGTACTCTTAGGACCAGGCTTGACTGAATCAGTGGGTGTGTCAAGCAGATGAATGACTTCTTTCTTCTATCAGTATTCTGGAATTATCTGCTCTTTATTTCTGTAAAGCAGAGACAAGATTTACCTTACAAGCATTCATATGAAGTGCGAAGGTTTTGAATTAACACATGGGATAGAATCAGTTCTCAGCCATGCACCAGGTCTGTGATCTTGGACCAAACTATTTACTGTTTCTCAGTTTTCCCATCTATAAAAGAGCATAATAGTAGTACTGTCTTTATAAGGGCATAATGAGGTTTAAATGAATCAATTCCTGTAAAGTCTTTAGCAGAGTGGCCATCAAATGGTGAATTCTTGCAAAAATACTATTACCTAGTATGATTATTAAGTGTAATTCATTTATCCAAAGGTGAATTTTTACACATTTACTTTGAGCATATCTTAAATTTGAAATAATAGTGAATTTTCTTCCGCTGTGAAGAAAGCTTATAGTCCTTCTCCTTGAATTATAGTAAATGATGATTGGGTAATAAAAATTTAATTCTGCATCCCCTTGGATCTGTCATTCCCAGGCTGGCCTTCAGAACTGTAGCGTGTGGGAACTTTAGCTTCACTTAAGAATCCTTGCGGCAATTTACATTCTCTTCTTTCGGACCTCATCAGCCATTGCTCTTGGGAAAAATACCCCAAAACCCCACAGATAATAGGTGTGGAAATGACCCCACAGAAATGTGCATTGGTTGCCCTTTCTCATATGAGGGGGTGGGAATAGGTATAATATAAGAATAAAGAAAAACAAGGTAAGCCAGGTAGTTGCATCTGTTACATGTATCTATCTAGATTTAAATCACAAAAGAGAATAAAAATGTTTCAAAACAGTCATAAATTCACATCCATGTGCTTCCTTAGAGATGTGGTTATGGCTCTGGTTTCTTCCCCTGTATGAGAGAAGGGAGATCTGTGTTGACAGAGCCATTATTTAAGGCAAGGATCGAGTGGTGAATAAGCATGGAGAGTTGTTAGTTCTGAGCCTCACTAACGCCCCACACTCTCTTTCCAGGCTTGGTCCCCAGGCCGAAGCAACCCTAACCAAGGCCACACTGTGTGCTAATACCCTAGTCCTTCATTCTGTGGGTGTTGGCTGTGTTCTCTCCCTGAGCAGGCAGCCACTTGGCTCTGTCATAGACACCAGGATATTGAAATTCAGAAGCTCCTGGTTGCTGGTACATTCATTTTTCTTGAGTTGATATTCTTTCCATTTTACTCATTTATTTTTCTATTTATTTGAATATAAATGTGGTAACATTACATTGGATCTAATTGATGTCCACAAGTATATTGATTTGAATTAGTGGCTGATCAAGAGCATTTGTGTTTGTATTTAATTTGGGGACCCTGTATTTTCAATTGCCAAGTTCTGTGGGGAGTTTAAGGTCTCCTTTTCCTTTGTGGACCAGTCCAAATTCAAGTTTCATTGCTTGGGCCTTCTCTTGGTGTTTTAGATGATATATTTATAAGAGCATAAAATATTAAGCCTTCTGCTGGATGGTTACCACTCAGGATGGTATCTTTGTATGATGTTAATTAAATAACATGACACACAGAGTACCTGGGTGGCTCAGTTGTAAAGTGTCTGCCTTCAGCTCAGGTCATGATCCCAGGGTTCTGGGATCGAGCCCCACATTGGGCTTCCTGCTTAGCAGGAAGCCTGCTTTTCCCTCTCCCACTCCCCCTACTTGTGTTCCTTCTCTCGCTCTCTCTCTCTCTGTGTCAAATAAATTAATTAAATTAAAAATAACATGACACAACATGAAAAACAATACTCTTAGGTACAAACACAGAAAACATAGTAGGTCAGTTTTTTTTCCCTTGTAGTGTGCTTGTTTCTACTTCTTGGAATACTAAGAATGCTGTTATCACTGGTGTAGAAACCTTTTAAAAGTTAATTTTTTGTTTGCATAGATATTTATGTTTTCTGCTTTTACTGTTGGTGATTTGCCAGTATTGTCAGAAGTGAAGCAAATGTTTATTGTCTTGGGTGTGCTCCTAATTTATAACAGCAATTTTGACATCACATGAAGGACCTAATGTGTTTTGAGTTTACCTCTTAAGATGAAAAGTAACTAGAAGAATGATAAGTCCTAAGATATTAAATAATTTTCAGAATATTAAACTTTTTCCTCTTATAGTGAGAGATTTTTCCTGAGGCTGAATAGAAATGGACTTCCCAAAGCCCCAGATAAACCAGAACGACACTGCTCTCTCTTCGTGGTAAGTGGATCTTGTTTTGTCTAGGAGGCGGACTCTTCCAATTGTACTTCATGTTACTTAAGGAAATAAATTATTGTGAGAGAACATAGTGGTTAACCTTTGTCAATAACACACACAGTATGGGAGGGTGGGGCTGCAGGCCTGGGTATTAAGGGGGGCACGTGGTGTGATGAGCACTTGGTGTTATACGCAACTAATGAATCATTAAACACTACCTCAGAAACTGATGATGTACTAGATGTTGGCTAATCGAACATATAATAAAAAGCATAAAATAAAGTATTAGTGCTCGACAAAAAACAGAAAACACCAAAGTATAGTAGTGCCCAGAATCCTGAATACCACCATTCACAAACACATCTCTATTCCTTTGGCGTATGTTAGAGCCTGTTACACTCTGCATGACATATGGCATTTAAATGTACTTAATAAATGTTTAAAGAATGAGAAATTAAAATAAGAATTTTTTAAATTATTATTTGACATCAGTAGACTTACACTATAAACTTATAGTGGTATTTTTATTTTATTTTAAGTTTTTATTTAAATTGCAATGCAATATAAGTTTCAGGTGTACAGTATAGTGATTCAACACTTCCGTGCATTACCCAGTGCTCATCACCACAAATGCACTCCTTAATCTCCATCACCTATTTAACCCATTCCCCTCTCCTCCAGCCTCCCCTCTGATAGCCATCAAATTTGTTCTCTGTAGTTAAGAATCTGTTTCTTGGTCTCTCTCTCTCTCTCTTTTTCCCTTTGCTTATTTGTTTAGTTTATTAAGTTCCACATATAAATGAAATCCTGTGGTGTTTGTCTTTCTTTGACTGACTTATTTTACTTAGCATAATACTCTGTAGCCCCATCCCTGTCATTGCAAATGCCAAGATTTCATTCTTTTTTATGGCTGAGTAATACTCCACTGTGTGTGTGTGTGTGTGTGTGTGTGTGTGTGTGTGTGTGTGTGTGTGTGTGACATCTTTTTTATTTATTCATCTGTCGATGGATACTTGGGCTGTTTCCATAATTTGGCTATTGTAGAATGGGCTTTTTTTTTTTTTTTTTTTTTTAAGCATTATTTGACATCCATTGACTAAGAGTGTTAAGTTGATCATGGTAGTATTTTTAGAAAAGGATTTCAGTTATATGCTTCTGCTATAAAATTCTATTAAGAATGCATTATCTTTGTCTTTCTTCGGTTATTTGTGGAAATAATGCGATAGGACTTTTAATACTTATATATAAGTTATGAGTTTTAAAATAATCCCATTTTTCTTTTTTTGATAGGATTTAGGTAGCAGTGAGCTAAGAAGGGACGTCTATATCACTGTGCACATTATCCGAATTGGTAAGTCCAACACTTGTCGGTGTGATAGGTGCAAAGCAGGGCGAAGAAGTGCTGAACGGTCTCTGTGCTGGTGTGATCTCTTTGCTGTGTGGATCAGAGAGAAGTGAAAGCCAGTTTAGAATCTAAGAATCACCACATTTGGGATTGTACCCTTACCTCCCCAAACTCATGGACAGCTTCCTCACTCATCATAAATAGACTTTGTTTTCTTTCCATAGAAGTCATTAGGTAGTTGTGCTTTGTTTCTCTTGGACTCCCTAAATATATTTGATTGAAAATTTCTTATTTGTCTTTTTAAATTCTAATTTCTGTTAACAGCATAAATTAAACTTTTAGGATCTGGATTTCCTACACGTTTACAAAAATTTTGTATACTAATTGTCATTTTCTAAAGTGCAAAGTACTACAGAGCATTATTGCAAAAAGTGCTGTAAGTAAAGGGTTATGAAACCCTGAATACTATATATTTTTTCTAGTTTTATAATATCACCAGCTCATTAAAGGGTCTCAGAAGTCCTCCCGGGAAATATTAAAATGCCTCTCTAACTTTGTTGGCCCTAGCTTTCTCCAAGTTTGATTTGACCCTGGAAACATTTATATAATGTAACATTTATTAATATCTTGCAGAGCACACTTTGAGTGTTCCACACTGAACTTGGACAACAGAGCCAGAATAGGTTCACTTGTTTTTACTCATAAAATGCCTCTACACACAGGTATTTGATGGCAGAGGTGCTAGGTACAGTGAGGAATGCCATAGCCTACACAGTATTTCTATTAAAGCTAACCAGCTGATGATGGGAACTGATTCCCACTTCACTGACTGTGCCCCATTATTTGCTTGGGAATACTCCTACACAATAGTCATATATTGCCATGAAATCCTGCATAGTGATCTTTATTTTTATAGTCTTTTATCTTTTGCGCCTGATAACCGCATTGTGCATTGAGATAGACTCTAAAACATGTTGCCATCGTAACATAGATTTTCCATATATTTTTTTCTCATAAAAGCCAGTTCTGAAAACCCATTTTCATTGTATGCTCTTTTTTGATGTGAGGGGCCGTCAAAATCAAAAGAAAAAATTAAACTGTTTTTCGTTTTAATTTTGTTTTTGTAAGTGAGTATATGTGGGGAAAAAATTGGAAAGAATCTTTAAAAATGTTGGGAAAGTTGGAATGCATGCTGCTGGCTATTTATGAGAGAAATCTTTATGTTCCCAGGGGGGCAGGGGTTCAGTTTGCTAGATAATTCTTTGTGAGTGTGTTCTTTTCGTTTAAATTCATAATGCCGTTTGTTCATGTAAAATGTGGTTTTGAATGCCTTCATGTAAAAGTTGCATTTGAGTATAATCCACTGTATCAGAAGAAAAACTCATTTTGCTTCCAGAACTTTTTAGAAAATACCTGCAGGTTTTGGGTGGTAGAGACACATGGGGCGGGGGGCTCCAGGCCCTACTTGCCCTGGGCCTGGGGTCCCTACTGTCGAGGAGGTCGCGTGCGTGTTACCAGTCACATGACTACCTTTCGAATACGTGGTGTTAGATTAGTGATTGCATTTTTTCCCTAAGATTTTTATGATCGTTAAGCCATCAGAATGAATGTTCAATCAGAAATTACCTGTTACCCGTTTTCCCCCCCTGAGCTTTGGTCAGACTAATCCTTGACTCTGTGATTACTGCAAAAGCCACCTGACGATCGGGTTCCATTTACTGGTTTGACATTTTGAGACTGGGAAGAAATTAGATTAAAGGTAAGAAACTCTAAGAAAGGGCAAAACTTCTTCTGCTGCAATGAAATTAAGGAGCAGAGGATTCTTGTCTATCAGGGACAGATACTTCTTACTTTTTGTGGAATGTCCTTCGTACCTGCTTTAGTAAGAAAAGGGCACGCTGACCCTTTCTGGCGGCAGAGAACCGGAGCGATGGCACCTTGCTTCAGAATCTGAGCCCAGATCTTTGATTATTTAGAAGAGGATGGGGAAAAGGAGAAATAAATAGTTCCATATCCTCCTGGCCACCCTGCTAAAGGTTTTCCACCTCTCTGTTTCTCCTTTCGGCTCTTACTTGTTTGCTTAAACTCTTTACTAAATATTGCTAAATATTGTTACCTTCCCTATGCCTACCTTCCTTTCTGCTTCGAGAATTTTCTTAGAAATCTGACCAGAACTGTGAACTTGCATTAATTCCCGAGTTGGGAATGTAAGACCTGGCATCAAGTAGTCCTTGCACCACAGGACCAGACCATGGTTTGGGTGTCCAGAGGGTGGTGCCTGCCGACCTGGGGAAGAAAACTTGAAATGGAGGGTCTGAGGACATGAGGGGTGTGAGGGCCCAGGAGTGATGGTGCCCAGCCGTCAGAGGGGGACTGAAACATCCCTGCCGCCTTCTCTAGTTGTGAGGGATGGCTGCCGGCCTCCCCCGTATGGGGCGGTCTTCCCCCAGGCACCTACAGTTTTTCCTTTCCTGCAGTTCTAGCCAAAGAGGGTCAAAAAGTCAGGGTGCTAGGCCTGCCCTACCTAAACTTCTAGGAATTTAGAGCTAAAGGAGTCCGTGGAAGTAATTGTGATGAGAGTTTTCTGGGTTTTTGTTGTTATTTTTTACAACTAAATTTCTCATGTGATGTTAAATGACTTTGAAGTACTCCACTCAGAAATCTTCGAGTCACTCTGTTGTCTTGCATTTACCAGGGAATGATTAAGGAAGAAATGCAAATCGTGATATGGATAAAGATTGGAGGATACATTTTATCCTAATACAATCTGTAATAATAATCAAAACAGAGATACCCTAGAATTTTGCTCCCCATTTCACAAGTGATCAGTTTTAAATTTGTGAGTTTTGTGAGTAAAGTATAATTGGTTGTTAAATTCAAGTATGACATGACAGTGTTTGATTTGCCAGTGTAATTTGTATTAAAACATGGGTTGAAATTTAGCCACATATTACAGCATCAGGTCATGAAAACATGACTCTTTGAATCTTGCACATCTAAAAAGCAACTGGCCTGTTTTTTAGTTTTGAGTCTAAGTGGTAAAATGAGACGTTTTCATGCTATTTGTAAGCATTTCCCTAAAAATGATGCATTGCTGTGGAAGTTTTACTGTATTACTGATAAATGAAAGCCAAATTGGATATTGCTTTTATTTTGTACCCATTTAACATTGGCTTTGGGAAGTGCTGGAGTCCTCTAGATGTGCTAGGGGAGAATTTTGCTCAGATGGAAAACAACTTCTGTATCCGTTGCCAAGCATCTGGAAACAGATTTGCATATTTTTTTCATTATTTTTCCTCTCATTAACTTACTGTATTTCAGCTTCGGTATCCTGTCTGCTTTCTGTCTTCAAAATAATCCATTGGCAAATATAATAATAAAACGGTATCTCAATAACATACGTAAAAATATCTAACAATTGAAACAAGATGAAACTGTCAAGAGTAAAAACCATCCCAGGAGATTCCAGCCATTGGCTGAATTGTGAATAGCCTGAGCCCTGGGTCAGGAAAGGGCCCTGCACGCTCATTTGATCGCCTTTGCTTACTTGTTTTAGCTTTAGGGGCTCTCAAACTGCTTCCTTTCAAAGGTGAAATATTTGAAATAATTCTTTAAGTATGGAAATTTTTTCAAAAATAGAAAAATGAAACAGACGCCGTTACTGCATTTATTGACCTGAACCTCCTGGGTTGCGTTCATGAACCCTTGGGGGAAGGTTCCCAAACAGGGGATGAGCTCCAGTCTCCATGTTTCTGTGGTGATAGCTGGTGCCCAGAGTATCATCGATGAGCCCAAGGTCACACAGCGAGGTGCTTGGAAAGGAGAGTCAAGAACTGAAGTAACACCTCCCGCGCCCTTTTAATTGCCCAGTTCCTTTTGCTGTGGCCTCTGTATCTGTTGAAGGCACACTGGTCACGTGGCTGCATGGGTCATGTTTGCTTTTCCATTGAACAGGTCGAATGGGAGCAGGAGAGAAGAAGAATGCCTGTAGCGCCCAGTACCGGCGACCCTTCGGCTGTGCGGTTCTTAGCATTGCCGACCTGCTGACTGGAGAGACAAAAGATGACCTCGTCCTGAAGGTGTACATGTAAGAAGCAGGCCCGTGGAGGGGCTGGGGCGGGTGCGGGGGCACATGTGGATGCCTCGTGGCAAAGGCCGGTCCAAGGGGGTCATGGGAGAGCAGGGGGAGGGTTGAGTTCATGAGGCACCCCTGGAAACTCAAGCTGGAGTCTCTCTGCAGGCGAGCCTGCAGGTCACCCCTCGGCAGAGGAACTGTGACATCAAGAACCCAAGAATACAAACAGATTCGCGTGAGATGGACCGTCCAAGTCACAGAGTACCTCCTCTGAGTTCAAAAACCGAACCTGTCCTTATCCTCAGAGAGTTAGTTAATTTGCTCTTGGAAAACTGACATAGTTTTTAATGTAAACTAATTAGAATGCAGAACAGAAAGCGCAGGTAGGTGATTTCCCTTCTTTTTCACGTATTATGAGTTTGCTGCCTCTGCCCAACAAAGAGGAGGGAGGCTTAAGCCACAGGAGTTGATTATTTCAGTTCTAGACTCGGCAAGTCCAAGGTCAGGGGGGTGGCTCGGTTGATAGCTTCTGAGGCCTGGGAGGGACAGTCGCTCCCATGCCTTCTCGTTTCTGGTGGTTGCTGGCTGTTTTCAGTGTTCTGCAAACACTGGGGACGCACTGCCCAGCACTGCCTTCATCTCTGTCCACATTTCCCCCTGTTATGAGGGCATGGTTATACTGGGTTGGGGCCCCCCGCCTCAGTGACCTGATTTTAACTTGATTACCTCTATAAAGGCGCTGTGTCCAAAAAAGGTCATATTCTGAGGTACTAGGGCTTAGGACTTCATTATTCTCTTTTTGTAGGGAGACATAGTTCAACTCCTAGCACTCCACTAAGAAAATCACTTAATGTACTCCAAATTCTAAGTTGGTTGATTTATTTTTAGATATACATGGTTTCAGATCACCCCACCCTGAGCATCTCCCCACAGGTTTGGAAATTGAGAGTTGACATACCATGATATCCTCATCCTGGGGTGAGGGAGTGGATAGGGGGCTGGGGTGGGGTTTCCTTATTCCTGGTTCGGGGACCCTACTGCTGGCCACATCCATGAGCAAGCTTGTTTTAGTTTCATTTTTGTCTGTGGAGCTGATACACCCGACATACGCCGATAGTTTTCATGTGTTGGAATAAGAGTGGTCCACTGCTTGGAGGACATAGACTTTAAATTGCTTTTTGACCACTGCTGGAGGGTTTCATGGATTTATCCATTCTCCACCCAGTGCCCCAGGGACCTGTGTCACACATTTGCTAATTAGTTGACAAAGATTTGTCTGTAGCCTGTGGTTTAGGACCAGCAATTCTATTCTCTTTTAAGGGGGACACAATCTGTGACCTTGATTTTAACTTGAAAACTTTGGATGAAGCTAGCAGGTAGTAAAACTCATTGCTCTTTTTATCATGGGGCAGCCCTCAATTTCTATGATAATCCTCTTTCCAAACTCTCCTGGTGATCTTTAAATGCAATGCATTTGAAACAATTCTGGGGAGAATGGCCACCATCTACAGTGTGCTTACTACGTGCAAGGAACTGTGTCAGGCATTTTGCATGTCTCATGTGACTTTATCCTCATGACATACCCATGCAGCAGGTGCTTGTTGGTTCTGATTTCCACGTAAGGGGGCAGAGAGGCTAGATGATGCCCCAAGTCACCGGGCTAATCAGAACAGGAACCAGATTTGAAGTCAGATCTGACTCCAGACTTTGAGATGTCACAGGTCCTAAGCTTTCGGGTGTTATTTTGGCACCCCCCTTCTAGTCGTGTGATAATGATGCTGTTGTGTGGCCTTGCTTTTTAAGAAAACTAGAGTTCCTTTTCAACAGTCTCATCTGTTTCTTAGAGTAGTCTTCCAGGTGTGAGTAGCGAGCACACTATTTATCTTGCCGTTGGGAAAACAGGACCGACGGTCACACGCATCCCCCTTGATTATGCAGCCTGCTGAAGAAGACTCATGAATTTCAGCTCTGCCTGTGGGAGACACTCGCTTGCATAGCAACAAGCAAGCTCTTTATGGTCCTTACTGTCTGGTTTTTCATAAGCATCAAATAAGATTTTATTTATTTATTTTTTTTAAAGATTTTATTTATTTGACAGAGAGAAACACAGTGAGAGAGGGAACACAAGCAGAGGGAATGGTAGCGGGAGAAGCAGGCTTCCCGCCGAGCAAGGAGCCCGATGCCGGGCTCGATCCCAGGACCCTGGGATCTGACCTGGGCCGAAAGCAGACGCTTAACGACTGAGCCACCCAGGCGCCCCTCAAATAAGATTTTAGATGATTCTTGCTGGAAAAGAGATCCCCTTAAAAATGTCAGTTCAGCAAATTATGAATCTGTTTCAGGAAGAATGCCAGCCAATCAAAACAGTCACTGTAGATTAAGACTAAAGTGTGATTTTTTTAGTAGAACATTTTAAGGAAGTGCCTGTTAGAAACAATTTGGAAGAAATTTCTGTTTGTTAGTGTGACCCAATCCCTAACCCATCTGGGACTCAAATATGGAACAGTAACAAATACTTCATCTGAGCCTGGAAGCTATTTCAGTCACATACTTGAGCTTTGATTTTACATGGAGTTTTGTAGGTTAAAAGCATGAATTCTGGAGTCACTTCACTAATAGGAAGCAAGCCATCTCTTCATTCCCCACTGAGCTGAAATAAGAAAACTAGAGGCAGAATATACTAAATGGCAATTTGATGTCCTGCAGCTGAACAGGTGGGGTGGTTTCATCTCATGTTAATTTCTCTGCCTTCTAAGATTCAGTGCACTGTCTGGTACCCTATTGTTAAGTGGCTCGAAAATGACCTTCATCGTGTTCATCCTGGAAGAGCATATGGTGATGAAATAAATATGTACTCAAACTGTGAACTGTCAGCTACAGACGAGATCACAAGGAAAAGGAATCTGCTGTGGAACATTTTGATTGATATAGTGTATAGATTCTTCATATTCAGAACCCTCCGGAGGGAGAACATGTGGCTAATAAAAGTTAGTGATTTACAAACATACTCAAATGAGGGAGGCGGCCCCCACCCCCCACCCGGAACTGGGACAGTCACGGCAGTAAAGAAGGATGACCACCCTCAATATTTAGGAGCCATTAGGAGTTGCCAGACAAGGGGACATCCATCCATTCATTAAGGCATCGTGTGCATTAATGCTCATAATGCACAGTGTTCAAAGTCCCGAGGGGGACACCTATCAACAGGTCCTAGATCCATTCCTCAAGAACCTTAGAAGTTTCCTAGGTGAACTACAGCATGTGAATAAAGATGACATGAGCTAGCAAGGGACAAGAGCTGAAGGAACAAGGTACAAATGGCTGTGAGAGTAAGTAGATGGAAAGATGCCCTTTAGCTCAGAAGAAGAAAAGCTGGGGAACTTTGATTCCCCTTCAGTGCAAGGGGGATTTTGAATGACCTCCTTGCAAGTTGTGTGGACCTCAGTTACATTTTCCTCGTTTTGCTGCATCTTGATGCTAACCAAACGTCATGTTATAGTAGGTAGAGACCCACGAATGAGAACTAACATTCGTGGAGCATTGAGTATATGCCAGGCATTATCCTAGGCCCAAGCTTGTTTAATTGTGGTATATTACCCCCCTTTCACAGATGAAGAAAGCAAGCCACAGGGAGTGTAAATAACTTGCCCAAAGAATGTAACTCAGTTAATAGGGTTCAAATACAGGGAGTAGGACTTTTAGTCTGCACTGCCTTTCACTATGTGCATTGTTCTCTGAGATTTTGAGGTGAGAGCTACTCTCATAAACTGTGAGCTCATCACAGCCCCTTCCGGCATCAGGCAGGTGGTCATGCATTTACCAGATATGGGCGTCCCACCACTCTTCATGGTGCAGTTATGCTGAAACCAACCAATTTGGAGGAGTACCCAAGGAGGTTTAAGGAGGTACCCTATGGTGGTTATTCCAGAAAGGGCAGGTGTGCTATTAAGGTCATTGTTTGATCTGATCCATTATCAAAGCCTAACAGAGTGTTAATGTTTTCCTAGGTGTAACACAGAGAGTGAGTGGTACCAAATCCACGAGAACATCATCAAGAAACTGAATGCACGTTACAATTTGACGGGCTCCAACGCAGGTGAGTGTGTCCCTCCACTTTTCATTTCAGGCCTTTTATTTTATGTATCTGTGTAAGAAGGAGATGAACTGCCCTTTGTTTTTCTCTGCATTTGCTTCATAATGTTAAACATGTGCAGTAAACCATCTGGTACATCTCCCTGTGCTATGATAGGCTTGTAGCTCTAACTGTGTTTAAAAAATGTCTTCTGTTCTGATTTGAAACAAGGCAGAGTAACTGCATCTGTTCAATAATATCAAGTCATGAGGCCTCTAAGTTGTTACTAGTTACTAAAACCCAAAGGACAGATATGCCTGGGTTCCTGACTGTTGTGTGGAGTAGGTCTGATGGACGGAAATTGGTCGGTAGGGTCCAAGAAAAACCTGCTTCACTGCCTAGAGCTGGGAGCAGCGCTGGGAACAAACATACAGGTTCATGTGTTGAAATCGGCTAAGGAGATAAATGATGTTGACTGTGGTGTCACCTGCAGAGAAACGTAGGCACATTGTTAAGGGAACTGAAGTATATAGCATTATGAGTTATATATGATGCGTGGTACATATTCTTAACCTAGTAACTTCATAAATATCGCATTATATAGAATATATGGTGGCATCTTTGAGTTTGGGCAGTAGACAAACTGGGTGACTCTTCTTCGCTCCCCAACCCCCTTACAAGCCCATATTGAAGCAGAATAAACTGTGTAGCTGTGTGGTTTCACTGACATAAAAAAAAGCTTCAAATTAAGTGATCTAGTTGATAACTGAATGCATGTTTTTTTAAGACTCATTTTTAAAGTAACTTGAGTGTAGATATTTACGTTCTAGTCCAACCTGCATGGTAATCTAGAAGAACAAGAATCGAAACTCAGACCACCTTCTTTTCAGACCGGTGCCCATCTTACTAGGCCAAACTGACCCACAAAGAAAAAGTAACTGCAGACGGAAACTTTTTTGGTCCAGTGAGAGCCCTAAGCATCCACAAGTCACATGTGGCAGCATTCAGGTTGTAATGAGTGGTGAGATCAGTTTCTCCTCCCTTTCCCCAAGAATTGGGTTTTATCTAATCTGCTCAAAGCCCTCCAGCTACCAGGAATAAACAAGAGACTTGGAGCAGTTGAGGCCAGAATCCCTAAAGCATTGGAAAGAGATGGTAGTAGTAGAGTACAGCATGAAGATATAAGATACTTTTTTTTTTTTAAGATTTTATTTATTTATTTGAGAGAGAGAGAAAGCACGAGCAGGGGGAGCAGCAGGCAGAGGGAGAAGCAGGCTCCCTGCTGAGCAGAGAGCCAATACAGGGAATCGACTCATGATTAGGATCATGACCTGAGCTGAAGGCAGACACTTAACCCCTAAGCCACCCAGGTGCCCCAGAAGTGATAAGACAATTTAGAAACTGGTATGAATGAGACAGGAGCTATTTGGCATTATTGGGAGAGAGGCCCTCTAATGTCTTACTTAAAAATAGTGGGGGAAGTGGAGTCCCTGGCGCTGAGAAGAGCATGCAACTCTTGATCTCAGGGTCATGAGTTCGAGCCCCACTTTGGGTATAGAGGTTACTTAAAATCCTTAAAAATAAAATAAATAGGTAGCAAGGGTACACAGAATTGAAGTTGGAAATTGGGGTGCCTAATGTTCAAACTATCACAGTGGTTAGATATGTTGGCTTCCATTGTTTTCTCCTTGAATCATGGGATTGTTGACTAAATGAAAGCAGTGCAGTCAGAAGTTTTCAAGAGAATTGAATTCATTCAACAAAGTATTGTTTTTTTCCTGCTTTCCTCCCACTATTCCTTGGTCACTGGTACTGAAAAAAGAAAAAAAAAAAGAATAACTTTGAATTAGTTTTGGGAACAAATTCTACTAGCTAATTTCCAGGCCCTTTATGCTTCATTGATGTCTTCTATCTCTTGGAGTTGTAATCTTGTTTAATAGATAAAGGAATTTGTCTAGCTAACTGGGTTTTTATCCCCCTCGAACCTAAAACTTATGTTGCAAAGGTACATTAACCACTACCTTTGAGTTTAGAAACTGGGAGAAGATTGCAAGTGATCCATTTAACTTTTAAAGATGAAAAAAATAATAATTGAATTAATATATATCTCCGGTTAGATTTAGTTAGGTTGAGTAATTTGAAATTTCCAAAGTTGTGCTCTGTGGGAAATTTAAATCCTAAAAGTAATACTGTAAGAATTTGAAATTCTAAAAATATTCATGACATGAGCCTGGCTTAGGTTTGTTGAGCAAATGGTTATTATACATGTCACCTCCAATAGACATTAGCAATTGAATTCTAGGAATGTGAACTAAGACTGAGCCAGTGTGATGTACTGAAGCAAATTCAGTTTTATGACTTGAAGTAAATTGTGTAAAAATCATTGGCTCTGGTTCAGTATGTCCTGAGAGAAACTTCAAAATCTTTTCATATTATCTGTGTATTTATGAAATCCTATTTCCTGCAGTTTGCACATGTAGTTTACAGCTAGAAGAAATCATATTGACTAATCGGGTCAATTTCTGCAATCTTTTTTATTTTATTTTTTTTGCCTTTGCAAGATGAGTGTACCTAGTTGCGTTCCTACCAACTGTACATTTTAACCCTCACAGAAAATTCAAAAGAATTACCTAGATGAGGAGCCCGTGGATGCAGGGAGAACTGTTCAACTCTGTGCAGGAAGGGAACAGTGTTCCTTCTTTGGCTGAGGTGAAAGGAGACTTGTGATGGTTACATTGCATTTTGGGGTTGAACATCCTACCCTTACAGGGCAATGCGGTCATTTAATTCAGTATTATTCAACGGCTAGAATTCTTGACGATTATA
Organism: Procyon lotor; assembly: GCA_028646535.1. Classification (NCBI taxonomy): domain Eukaryota; kingdom Metazoa; phylum Chordata; class Mammalia; order Carnivora; family Procyonidae; genus Procyon; species Procyon lotor. The sequence continues at coordinate 30,760,953 of CM053614.1, forward strand.
TCAGTGCTCCTGAGATAATGACCTGAGCCAAAATCAAGAGTCAGACACTTGCATTTAGAAAAGTCAATGCATTTAGAAACTTTACTTTCTAATATTTGTAAAAGAAGCTGGTACTTATTGGCACTCCTGTTGGCTAGAAGGGTGGGATATGAACTTTTTGCTCACTTTTGAAATTCCCTGTTAAACCATGCTCTCTTTTTTATTCTTTCAAAGTTTTTATTTTCAACTAAATTTCCTTCCAGAAAACTTGCACGAGTAGTACAAAGAATTCTTAATTTCTCAAAGGTAAACATTTTACTACATTTGCTTTATTCTTCTCTCCATACTTGCTCATGCTCTCTCTCTCTATATATAATCATTTATAGCATTACTGAATTGGTATGATTCTTAAGGTTGCTTCAGTGCTCTTAATGTTTATATGTGTGTGTGTGTGCGTGCATGCATGTGTGTATGTGTATACAGTATACATATAATACACACATACACACATATACAAATACACACAATGCATACATTTTTCCCCCTGAACTGTTTGAGAATAAATTGCAGTCATGATTCCTCTTTCCCTTTGCCTACTCCAGGACATGGCAACATAACCAAAACAATGATCAAAATCAGGAAATTAACATTGAGGTTAACGCTCGTATCTACAGATTTTACTCATATTTTGACAGTTTTCTCGACATCCTTTATGACAAAAGAAATCCAAGTTGTATGACATGCAGTTGTAATATCTTTTCAGTTTCCTTTAATCTAGACCATTCTTTTTTAATGACAGTGAAGAAAACAGAGTTCAAAATATGGTATTAAATTACGCTTTAAGGTATTTTTAAAGCTTCATGCAGTATAAAAAAAATTACAAGCTAATGGAAGTAGTTATTAGAGCTTGATTTTATTCTCCAAATTACTTATATTTTGCTAATTTAGATTAATCATTAGCAATACTGTTTGGAGGATTTGCTATATAGAAAAAATTTGCAGGTTATAAATGCAAGTATTTGAATAAAATAATTAGATGTTAAGTTATACTCCCATACAGTATGTTCTCTGTACATTTTTAAAAAATTGTTTTCAGCCAGTGGCTCAGTGTGCGCTTAGTGTTTTGAAAAAAATCACAAATCAGTAATGATTATTATTATATACTGCTAAAAAACAAACACTTTTTTTAACCTTGACAGAATCCTTATGTATACCATTGAAATGTTGATATCCAAAATCATGAGGACATTTTAAGGTGAAAATTCTCCTCTGTTCAGGGGGAAATGTGAATTTCCTCTGAATGGTCTCATCTACTCAATACAATTACAGCTTGCACTGTCTGCCAACGGGCGCCTCTCCATCCCTCATTTCTGGTCAGTAAATTTCTTTTCTGGTTACAACTCACTGAAAGTAAACAGTTTCAGATGTCTCTCTTTCTTTTAGTTTGCTATTCCATAGCTTATTATGTATTCCTTCAGTCTTCGTTTTGCTGTAACTCTTAGTCATGGGCTGACCACTTCTTTAAAGAAAGCATTAAAGTCTTCCCAAAACTTTGAAATAGCAGATCTGTGGACTAGCAATTATAATTACAAGAGTATTTGTGCATACTTATACCTTTTACATGATAGTCCATAGACATCCCAATCGATAGGGTTACTTAGTCAGAGATCTCATGAAAATGATCTTCAGAAGGTGAGCTTAGAGTCAGACTCTACGTCAAATCACATCCTCCACGAGTTAAGTTGATTTAAGAAATGATCAGCAATAGGCACATTCACAAATGAATGATACTGTGTGAAAGTCAGAAATGGAGGTGTGACTATTATGAAAGGAAAAGGATTTTCTTTTACTTTATCTTTTTCTTTTCTCTCTCTCTTTCTTTCTTTCTTCTTCTTCTTTTTTTTTTTTAACTGTAACTTGGCTTTGAAAGTACATCTGAAAGAAGAGATATATCCCCAAATTTGAGTATTGGCAACATTAGTAATATAGTGTCTAGAATTTCAAGATGACAGTGTTAAAGGACAGTTGTCCTTTGGGTAATCTGGTCCTGCTGGACAGAGGATTTAAGCAACTAGGCCCCTCCATCATGTAATTCACCGTTCAGTAGGCTTCTGGTGCTATCACAGCTCTCATTTTATTTCTTTATCTAATCTGGCTCATTTTGACACTCTAGTGTCTTCCTAGTGCTTCTGACTTTTGCTTCATTGACTCATTTTCTAAGAGTGCTATCTCACTTGCTAGCACTCCTGCTAGACATTTGGCTTCCTTGCTTTCCTCCATCCGAAACTGGGAGATCCTCTCTCTGACCTCTCTGTGTAAGTACCTCCCTTAATCGCACCAGAGCTTTACTACTTGATGTAGCCAGGATCTACTCCTGAACGTTCTCTCTGACTTTGAGTTGGATCCACATTAGATGAAAGCTTTTGCTGTATTTATTTTAAAAGTCAATTTTCTTAGGAATGCCTGAGTGGCTCAGTTGTTTGAGTGTCTGGCTCTGGATTTTGGCTCAGGTCATTATCTCAGGGTCGTGAGATCGAGCCCCATGTCAGGCGCTGTGCTGGACGTGAAGCCTGCTTAAGATTCTCTTTCCCTCTGCCCCTGCCCTACTCACGCATGTGCTCTCTCTTTTTCTCTCTCTCTTTCAAAAAAAAAATAATAATAATAAAATAAAAGTCAGTTATCTTACCTTATAGACTCCACATATAATATTCTAGTACCCAAAGCAAAACTCTGTTGACTAATTTTGTAAAATCAAGCACATAGGAAGAAATAGAAATAAACATTCTTGCTCTGATAATAATGAGGTCTGAAACGTTTTAGAAATAAACAAATTTTACTAAAGATGAGTTTATGAAAGTATCTAATAATACCATCTGTTTCAGGTTTTGCTGCTACCTCATGATGTTAGTGATTTTGTACTTCAAGTTTAGAAGTCCTAGCAATTATTCCCACCCACCCCCCACCGCTGTAGCTCCTACCTCCCAAACACAAAGTATGCAAATATTGTCAAGAAATAGTGTTTTTGGGGTGCCTGGGCAGCTCAGTTAGTTAAGTATCTGACTCTTGGTTTTGGCTCAGGTCATGATCTCATGGATCATGAGGTTGAGCCCCAGGTCAGGCTCTGCACTCAGCAGGGTGTCTGCTTGAAGATTCTGTCCCTCTGCCCCTCCCCCACTTGCTCTCTCTCTTTCTCTGGAATAAATAAATCTTTAAAAAAGTGGTGTTTTTAGAGTTTTACTGCAGAAGAGCAGCCTCAGGGGCTGCATAGATGCACTACCAACTGAAACAGTTATAACTGGTAAAAATCGTATTTAAATAAGATCTGAACATTTTTCTAAGCACATATAGCATATGAATACTTATTCAAGAGTCGGACTTAATCTTGATAAGAGTAGAGAGAGTTGGAGACACTAGTGCCACAGCCTGCTTGCTCCTTCCCACCTGGCCCTGCTCCATATGATAGATGTTCTACTCCAGGCACATGTGACCAAGAAGATGGGACTCCTTCTTCCTTGAGCTCTTAGTCGAGGGACACCATTTCTGACTTGAGAGGTAAAGACTCCCAGTATTTTTCATCCCTTAGCTCTGAGTTGCAGAGGCTAAATTTCTGGCAGAAGTGACTGAGAGGTAGGGGGTCTCCCTTCTTCTACCCAACCCCCACTCATGGGACAGTGGCTCTACCTGAGATGCAGCAGGCCAAGAATATTGGGGCATCCATTGCCCTTGCCCCAATTTGCTCATTGAATGAAGGTACCACACAACAAGTGGCAACTTGAGAAAACCAGAGATTACTGCCCCAACCTAGTACCTTGCCCATGAGGCAGAGGTGTCACTCTAAAGAATGGACAACTGTGCCCATCTCCAACTCTGGAGCAATGGATCAAGGATTTGACCAGGGGTTGAGGCAGTTCATAAGGAGGAAAAAATCAGAAGCCCTCCTGGAAGGAAGTGGCTTTATTTATTTGAAACAGAGTAGCGAGAAATTTGAATTCCTAAAAGTAGAGACTTGGGAAAGATTTTTTTGTTTTGTTTTGTTTTTTGTTTTTAAAGAATGAAGTGTGCCCAAGTGGCTCAGTTGGTTACACAACTGCCTCAGCTCAGGTCAAGATCCTGGAGTCCTAGAGCGTCAGGCTCCCTGCTCAGTAGGGAGTGTGCTTCTCCCTCTGACTCTCCTCCCTCTCATGGTCTCTCTCTCTCTCTCTCTCAAATAAATAAATAAAATCTTCAAAAAAAAAAAAAAAAGAATGAAGAAAAACGAACAGAATCTCAGAAAAATATACCATCAAGTGTATCAACATACAAAATGGGAGTACCAGAAGGAAAGGAGAGAAAGAAAGGAGTGGGAAAAATATTTGGAGACATACTGGCAGAAAACTTCCCAAATTTCATGAAAACCATTAATCTGTATATCCAAGAAGCCCAGTGACTTCAAGGATGATAAGCAGGAAGAGATCCACACCCAAACACATCATAGTAATAGTGCTGAAAGACAAAGACAGAACTTTTGAAAGCAAGAAGAGAAAAATTACTTATCATACACAGGAGAACCCCAGGAAATAACTACCTGACTTCTCATAAAATACAGTGGCAGTCAGAAGGCAGTGATGACATATTCAAAGTACTGAATGTTTAAAAAACAAACAACAACAACAACAAAACCCACCGAAGTGTCAGTCAAGAATCTTATATCCAGCAAAACTATCTTTCAAAATTCTAGGCAAAATAAAGACAAGACCAAAAACAAAGAATTTTTTGCTAACAAATCTGCTTTGCAAGAAACACTAAAGTTCTTCAGGCTGAAGGCAAGTGACCCAGACCATAATCTAAATCTTCATGAAAAAGAATACCACGAGGGACACCTGGGTGGCTCAGTGGGTTAAGTGTCTGCTTTCATCTCAGGTCATGATCCCAGCATCCCTGGATTGAGTCCCGCATCAGGCTATCTGCTTCTCCCACTGTCTGCCACTCCCCCCTGCTTGTGTGCTCACTCTCTCTCTTTCTCCCTCTAACAAATAAATAAAAACCACTAAAGGTCAATTATGCATTTATAAAAGACGCTATAGGTGGCTGTTTCTTTTCTTATCTTTTCAATTCAGTACACAGCCAGCCACATTTTCTACAGTTTCTCAGTGTAGACACTCAGGAGTCTTCCATGATTCCTTGTTTTCCCTCATTCCCCCATATCTAATATACTGTAAAGACATGACTTCTTGGGGCACCTGGGTGGCTCAGTGGGTTAAAGCCTCTGCCTTCAGCTCGGGTTATGATCTCGGGGTCCTGGGATCGAGCCCCACATCGGGCTCCCTGCTCAGCAGGGAGCCTGCTTCCCCCTCTCTCTCTGCCTGCCTCTCTTCCTACTTGTGATCTTCTGTCTCTGTCAAATAAATAAATAAAATCTTAAAAAAAAAAACTTTTATAAAAAAAAAAAAGACGACTTCTTATATGCCAATGTGTAGCTCTTTTACCACTTTTTTCCATCCCTGTTGTAACCATATCAGCATGGCCTCCATTATTTCCTGTCTTCATATCTCTAGTATCCTTCAATTGTGCTCATCAGTTCCACTCTTTATCTTCCCAGGCCCATTTGCCAGATAACACTAAGAAAACTTTCTTAAAATGCAAATTGGATAATGTTTTCTTTATTTAAAATTCTCCAGTGACTTCTTGTGCATTTGGAGTAAGAGTAAATAATTATGGCCTCCATTAATTATGGCTGTTTTATTTTCTGGCTTCCCCTGTGCTATTAGGAATTTCTCCATCTTCACATGTCAGTGCACATGGCCTGCTTGTATTTATCACTTATGTGTTTGTCAAATCTCCAGTAATTGAGTATTGCTCATGATAGACAAGTTTGCCCCCAAAGCCTCCATAGAACTTCATCATTCAAATGTCCAGGAGATTTGCAATACTTGGCTTAATCTAGTGGAAAGTGGGCATGCCTATTGAAAGGAAAATTGTCTTTGCGTATGGCACTTAGAGAATGTTGAACATTTTTTTGATGGAAGGTAGTTTGTTGGTATTCATGGTAAGGAGGAATAAAAACAGAAACAGTGATATGATATAATAATGGTAGGGGCAGTGATAGTTGTAGTAATAGCAGCCAACACTGTTGAACACTCCCTTTGTGCTAGATATCACCCAAAGTGTTTTATGAAGTTGGTATCATTATTATCTTGATTTTTACAGATATGGAAACCAGAGCACAGAGAAGTTAACATTTGACAGGGTCGTGAAGCTGTATGTTATACTTCTTAACTTGCATACTTAATCACAATGTGTATTTAGCAAGTATATTTGTCATTTTTAAATTTTTGCATAGCTTTACAGTCATAGCTTTTTGTTATTTGGTTCATTGGTGGTAAAATGGCTGATCTAGTCTAAAATTAATTTTGCCTGCTACTTAGAAATCATGCTGTGCTTGGCATTTTTTATATAAAAGTGCAGAATTTCATGAATTTAAAAGGAGTCATGGAGTGAGTTACCTTCAATTCCTATGAAATTGGAGCTACCAAATAATCAACCTTGTTTGATTTAACAGATACGAAGCCTTTCTTTCCTCTACTACTACTCTGTAAGTGGAGCTTTCTCGTGAAAAATACATTATTTTGTGACAGACTCTAGATTAATTAATGTCTATGCCTTTGTTCAAAATTAGATATCAAATCATTGTAATTGGCTCTTAAACATCTAGGCAGATAAAAATGTTCAGTAATGATTGCTTCTTTTAATAAGAGGAAGAGTTCTCCCTTAGCAGTTTCATTTTTGGTACTTAGATTAAAGACTGGGAAAAAGTGATTGTAAAGCATTATCGATATATTTTGTGAAATTAAAAATATAACCTGATTCTTCAGCTTATTGGTTGTCATATATTCCTGTTTTTTCCCAAAAAATCTTCCCTGAACTTTCAAATTCCCTCAGCGATGTTTCCTTATTTTAATATTCATATCGTACTCGTAACCCATTCTGCTTTATATTTTATTTATATGTGTGTGTGTCTTATGTTCAATATGAGATTATCATGTCCTTTGAGTAGGAACCGTACCACATATATCCTTATAGCCCACCTTCCACACTCCTCTCAAGCTGGAAGTTACTGCCATACCCAAAATTGGTAGTTTGAATTGCGGCAAGACTTAGCTAGAGGACAAATAAAATTTTATTTTTTATAATTTAATTAAAAACTTGTTATTTGAGTATCGTAGACATACCATGTTATATTAGTTTCAGGTGTATAACACATAAAATTTTAGTTAGAAGTCCCAGCCCCAGAGATAGCAGGTGTAAGATGAGGACAGAGAAGTCAGCTGACAAAAGAATACAAACAAAAATACTGCTCTGTGAACACAACCCTGTGTCATAAATGACCATTCCTGAGAGGATAGGGTAATCCTCAGATAATTGAAAAGGGTGAGTATTTGATGAGTCTCTCCTTTGTAGTGATGATTAGTTTCCTCATCTTAATGCATTATTTCTGATTGTTCTGCTGACTCTTTGACCTACCCTGTTGGTTTTTGTCATGGTAATTAAGGACCACAATAAAAATAGGGTCTGGAATTTACTTGATGAAAAAATAAGTAGTATTGCAATGGCTTTTTGTGGGTTAGTGCCTGTGGACTCACACTTTATCCTGTTTTTTCTTTGTTTTATTGAAAGTACACCCACTCTTGAATGTTGCATGTTGAGTGTTGTGGGTATTTTCTTTTTCTTTTCTTTCCTTTTCTTTTTTTATGAAAACTGAGTTGATGATTTAGGAAGAGCCAGGTAAATTGTGGTAAAACCCTCAGTTCAGTTGGCCTTTCCAATTCTTGACTTTCTGTGAGCTCTTGAGTTTGAAGAAATTGAGGCACCTCAAAATGGCAGAACCTTCCCCTCTCTTCCAAATTGGTGTCCCTCAGCAAGACAAGGGAAATCATTACACCTAGGGCTTTAATCTATATCTTCTAAACCTCCAGAATGAAAACTGCCTAACCTTCTAACCAAATTTTAGGATATGTTTAACTCTTAAATGCAGTGTTTCCGCCCCCTCTCCCCCCATAGTATTTTGTCTGATATCCCCCTGTCTCTTCCACATTTCCTTCACTCATCTACTAGCTGGCTCTTCCCTATTTTCCCCTAATTGGGTCCTCTCTCTCCTTTTGCATTCTCTAATCTCTGTGACACTTACTGTTTAGAGTGCATTGATGTATTTCTCTTTTCATGTTTACATATATCCTTCCCTAACACATATTATTTTTCTATCTTGCATTTTCTTAAGCACTGTCTCTGACTGAATGGTTTTCTTTTTTCATTGTTTTATGCTCTGTTAGGTATTCAGCTTATGTTTTAAAAAAATAATAATAATCACTGATTGTTAAATGAATTCTGGCTCCAATAGGGCAAAATCAGAATTCTAGTCACTGTACCTTCTTCCAGCCCCTACCCCGAATAGCATGATGTCTTTGCTTTTCATTACTATTCAGTTCTTTTCTTCCTTTACACATGCCACATAATGTTGCCAGTGTCTGATCAGATTCTTTGATGAGAAGGCCTAGAGAATTGATCTTCACTTGCAAAAAAATTACAGGACCTCAAGAATTTTGTTAAATCCATCTGATTCTCTATTTGAAAGCGTCCTTTCTGGTACCCCAGATTTGAGCAGAGTTCTTCCCAGCAGGAGGGACTGTTCTTATGTACCGTGTCTGGCACACACTGCTAATCTACAAATATCAGCTCCCGATGATGTTAATGGTGATGGTGATGGTGTGGGTGAGTATTTTGAAGGTGAAAGCACAGAAGTGGGTAGAGAACAGAAACACCAGTAATGAGGTGGGGGTAGTGGGAGAGCGTGAATCAGGAAGAAATAGCTGCTGGGACAGATGGATTATAACACTTGTTAGTTTGTCTTCATCCTCCTGCCTCTGGGTTTTAAAAGGGACCAGTAGGACCACATTAAAGTATCCTGAAGCTGCACTGACTGTTTCGCCGTCAAACCATCCAGACCACTTATACTCCCCTCTTTCATTCCTTGTGGCTATGGGGGGGGGGG
>CM053614.1:30770456-30797796 GCA_028646535.1 Procyon lotor
GAATCAGGAAGAAATAGCTGCTGGGACAGATGGATTATAACACTTGTTAGTTTGTCTTCATCCTCCTGCCTCTGGGTTTTAAAAGGGACCAGTAGGACCACATTAAAGTATCCTGAAGCTGCACTGACTGTTTCGCCGTCAAACCATCCAGACCACTTATACTCCCCTCTTTCATTCCTTGTGGCTATGGGGGGGGGGGCAGATGCTCCTCCATTGTGTTCCCTTCAGTCACCCAGCTCAAATGGAGTGGGGGCAGGGAGGGGGATAAAGGACAAATAGGTAAAAATGGAATGAACATTTAAAATTCCTGAGTACCTGCCAGATTTAACCTAATTCTGATAATAACTCTCTGACACATTCTCTTGGACCCACACACTGAAAAGTCTGAGGACATAATGATGCAGTCCTGTCCTGTCCTTCACTTCTTTAGTCTTTGACCGTTGGGTATGCCCCATCTAGGTCAGATTTGAACCCCAGGAAAGGCTCCATCTTCTTTCTGACCTAATGTGCTTTGTTTTTTTTTTGTTTTTTTTTTAAATATTTTCTTTATTTATTTAACACAGAGAGAGATAGATCATGAGTAGGCAGAGAGGCAGGCACAGAGAGAGGGGAAGCAGGCTCCCAGCTGAACAGAGAGCCCAATGCGGGGCTCGATCCCAGGACCCTGAGATCATGACCTGAGCTGAAGGCAGAGGCTTCAACGCACTGAGCCACCCAGGCGCCCCCTAATGTGTTTTTTTTTTAACCAAATATTCTTGATGTTTTAACTACTTTATTGAAAACCAAGCAAACTAACAAGACACAGCTTTTGTTGTTTGTTCACACTGTTGAGGGAGAACGAAGGGAAGATCCTAATGTAGATGTGTGCTGAATAAGCTTTGCATTTCTTTTTTATTCCAGCATGATTGTTGTCATTCTTATGGTTCATGTTTGAGATAGTATTGACGTACTGTAAATTATGAATGGGGAATGATAGCTTGCACAGGGTAAGTAATGATATAGGTAGAGAACCTTTGGAGCACAGATTTATCATCCTCTTGAGTCCACAATTCAAATACATTTTAAAATCCAGTGCATACTAGCTGTTTACTCGAGGGATACAGAAATACGAGTTCGAAGGGATGCGTGCTCCCTGATGTTTATAGCAACATCATCAGTAATACCCAAACTATGGAAAGACCCTGAATGTCCATTGACTGATAAATGGATAGAGAAGGTGTAGTATATTGATATACAATGAATATTCCTCAGCCATCAAAGAGAATGAAATCTAGCCATTTGCAATGACCTGGATGGAGCTAGAGTGTATTATGCTAAGTGAAATAAGTCAGTCAAAGACAAATACCATGATTTCATTCATGTGTAAAGTTTAAGAGAGAAAACAGATGAACATATGGGAAGGGGGAAAAGAAAAAAAGGAGAGAGAGAAACAAGCCATAAGAGACTCTTAATGATAGAGAAAAAAACAGAGGGTTGATGGGGGGGATGGGCTAGATGGGTGAAGGGGATTAAGGAGGGCACTTGTGATGAGTACGGGGTGTTGTATATAAGTGATGAGCCACTGAATTCTACTCCAGAAACCAACATTGCACTGCATGTTAACTACCTAAAATTTAAAAGGTGATTATTCAGGAGGGCATGTATTGCATGGAGCACTGGGTGTTGTACATAAACAATGAATCTTGGAATACTGCATCAAGAACTAATGATGTATTTTGTGGTGACTAACATAACACAATAAAAAAAATTAAAATCCTATTTAAAAAAACATAAAATAAATAAGAAAAAAATTGAGTTCAGTTTAGTGATGAGGACTGAAAGTTTTAAGAATAAGTCCATTTGATTGGTTTCATTTTCTACCACTAATGTAAACAATGGACGTCTTTCCTTTGGTTTTTTGTTGTTGTTGTTGTTCTTTCTTGTTTAAAATAATAGACGAACAATAAGAGGAAATTAAAAAGCAGAAGTAGCATTTCAGAAATATACAAATATATTCATAAAGATGGCATTAATTTCTTTTCTGAAGTTCTTGCCTGAAATTTAGAGAAAATAGATAGGAAAAATGTATCGTTCATCTTTTATGTATCCCACTCTAGGGATGTAACTATAATTGGGGTTAAAAAAAAGATAGATAATTTTACTACTTTACTAACTAAATACCCTTTTATTTGTCAAAGTGGCCTCTATTGTGCTAAATTCTTCTCAGTAGAAAATAATGCCATTAGGAGTTTCTAATGCTCATAATATTAATATAATCTTGGTTTTGTTATAATCACCTTTGTTACATAAGTTTTTTAAGATTTAGTTATGTATTTATTTGAGAGACAGAGAGTGTGTGCATAAGCCGGAGGAAGGGCAGAGACAGAACGAGAAAATCCCAAGCAAACTCCAAACCCCCCTTTAGCGGCAGTGTCTTCTAGGGCCAGATAGCCATTCTCAGTTGTTGGCATGAGTGTCCGTGCAGGGACATTGCCTTCTGGCGAGGGGTGCTAGAGAAGAGGGTGTAGGGACTAGAAACCGGACTTCCTCTACTTAGTGTTCTGCTCAAGTTTTTTCCAGTCACTATGAACCTCCCTAAACACAGGAAAACTCAGATAGTCAAATTGGAAAGGTTTTCTAGAAATTATTCCTATAGATTTTTTTCTTACGTTGTCTGCATAGTAAACTTTCATTTAAAACAATGCTATTATAGTTGTGGGCTTGTTGAAGCAAGTTCAGATTCCCATTCATGCTATTTCTGTCCCTCTATTTTTTACTCTGGTATCTCTCATTTATTTTAGGTTTAGCAGTTTCCCTACAGCTATTACATGGAGACATTGAACAAATCAGAAGAGAATACTCATCGGTATTTTCTCACGGAGTGTCAATAACGAGGAAGTTGGGTTTTTCTAATATCATTATGCCTGGTAAGTGACTTGGGATGGACCAAAGGTTGACATATGGGTATTATATCTGTTTTTGACACTTAAGAAATTTTACACATTGTCAAAGAGTTCAAGTGGACCATCTTAAAGAAGAAAATGAGTATCTTTACATTTTGATTATATTAGGGTGGGTAACTTAGAGGGCCATGCTGCATTCTTCATGACCATAAAAAGAAAGAAAACTAGGGTAAGATACAGAAAATATTTTACCCTTTGGTGGAAAATGTTAGTGAAGTCACTTAGGGGAAATCCTTACAGGTTTTGATAAGAATAATTATTGAGCAGCAGTTTGCCCTTTTTGGAAAATTTTTCTATCTAAGAGGTGTAAATGTAAATAAGCAGCCATATGCAAATACCATATGTATTTCTACACCTTTCCTAGTTCTGTTTAAGATCTAGTCAGATCTCTTCTAGCAACCTAAAAGGACTCTTAAAAAGTGTTTTTCTAAGTGGAGAAGGTGGCAGTTAATGAGAGTCACACTGTTCAAGTAAATGCAAGGTAGTAGCATTTCTCCGTGCCCCGCATCCCACCTTCTACAACTCGGAGAAAAGTAGACCACACGAAATACTCTGAATTTGTGAACAGTACTTTTAGAAACAAGATCAGGTAAATCTCTGTTTAAATCCCATATGTGGAAGCAAGCGCGGGAAGCTACATCTGACAAGGCTCCCGGCACAGCTGTGAGAGGGATGGTAAGACGGCTGCAGATAAAGACCTCATGTGATGCAGAAAGTGACCGGCATAGCCCTGCTGCAGCATCTCGTGATCTCGTTATGCAAATCTGTGCAGGGATGGCTCAGCGAGAGCCTGGAAATTTCCTGAGTTGACCTGACCTGGCTTAGGGACCGGCTCTGCCTGAGCATCTCATGCTACTGTTGTTGAAAATGACTGTTTATGGAACTGTTTACTTGGTGGCCTGTTACTCAGTTGCTCTCACACCCCTTCATTATTTCCTTCAGTTGCTATAAATAACTGGTATTTCCTTTGTAACAAAAAAAGAAAAACATTTCATGCCACGGGGAAGCAAATTGATGGGCAAATCTAATATAAAAAACATATTTTCAAACAGAATGCAGACAGCTACTGGAAGAATTCCTCAGCTTGGTCTCTGGGCAGTATCACTGACAAGTGGAAAAACATAAAGCAATAGGACACTTCACCAGCTGAATAATTATCTGGGATGTGCTGTGCTCCTGCCCCTTTTGTCTGGCTTTAATGTTGGAAATGAACTTCGTGTAGAAGAAGGCTCGCATCTGTCCCTCTGCTGCACCACAGTAGAGCGGCGCGGTTCTCCCTGCTCAGGGAATCAGACCTCTTGGACACCAGTCTGCAGTGCCGGGGTTGCCAAGAGATGATTTTAAAGCACTTGCTTCTCTTTCTCTTCTCCTTTTTTCCTCTGTGGCTTCTTCATCTTCCAAATTAGAGGAAGAAGGGAAAGACACACGTGTTTACATAAACAGCTGACAGCACCTTTTAAAACTCAATGGAATTTTTTTGCATTGGCAAACAAGCGCTCATTGTTCTGTTTCCCTTTATTCTCCAAATGTTGACTTGTCAGTTAGTTCTCACTGGTGGCTCTACTGCAGACTTGAGCAGAATCCTTCAGTGAGAAAATGCACGGGCACACTTCTGAGGCTAGGGTTGTGCTGACTGTGTGCTGGCATGGTTTTTTTATTTTCCTTTCACTTTCTAGACTCATCCTTCAGAGTCAATCTGTGTTCTGACAGGGGTTGGGACAGGTGAGGCCTGTGCTCGGACCAACGGGACAGGCTTATCAACGTAGCTGCCACGTCTCTGCGGGAGGGGTTACCTGTGGTCTCGACACTCACAGGAGTGTGCATAAAACAACTGTTGAGAATCACAGCATGTAATTGGTGCCAGACTCTGTTTGGAATGGGAAAAACACAGAAACAGAAACTCTGCCCTTGGTCTGGCTGCTGGAGGGGCACGTGTCTGAGATGTCACCTAGTGTGAGGAGGTGATCCGGCCATGCGCTTTCCAGCCACCACGACCCTTCCCTGTTGTTACGGTCGGTCCTCCAGCACTTTGTTTCTTAGGGTGTCTGATTTTCAAAGAGAATAAGTCACTTTCTTCGAAGTTCTACCCCTGCTCCCTACAAACTGCACAACTCTGCCGAAAGTTCTGTCGTTTGCTCTCTGAGCCCATGACGGGGAGAGCAGCAAAAATATTTCAATCCATGCTCTCCAGTAGAGATGTCATGAGAGCCACAAATGTAATTGTACCTTCTCTGGTAGACACTTCCAAAAGAGTGAGAAGCGTACAGACTAATTTTTATAATGTTTTTTATTTAACCCACTACATCCAGAATATTATCATTTCACTAGATAATTCATGTAAAAAATCCGTAATGAGTTATTGTACACTCTCTGTCCTTGAAGACTGCAGAGTGTCACCCATTGACAGCCTGTCTCTTTTCAGCCAAGTCACATTTCCAATAGTCAGTCACCACATGTGGCAGTGGTTACAGTATTGGACAGCCTGCCTCTAAATGTCTTAACAGACTGTACTGAATATCGGGAAGCACTGAGTTTCCATCCACCAGACATTTTGGAGCAAAGCTGGCTGATGTGTCTGGAATGTCATGGGAGGTCAGACTGAGCTTCCCCCCCTACCGAAGGTTCATTCTTATTCTGAGTTTATGGTTCTTTCGAAACGAAATGGTCTTTGCTTTAATCATTGCCTCCCTACTTCATCTTCCCCCTTTGTGCCCTGTTCCCTTGGAGGCTTGTTCTCCTGTACCAACTGTCATCCCTTGTTAGAGAACCTTTAATTAATTCCTTCCGGTACATTCAGTCTTTCGTAGGAGGCCCGTGAAGCTCCTAACCCTGAAGGGAATTAAGTAAAAGTTGTGGAGTGTCAGAGGAGGGAGGGGTTGAGATTTTCTTTTAAGTATATTATTATTCTTTATCAGTCACTGACTGAGACGAACATCTCAGCAGATGCATAGCAGCATCTGAGATAAGCCTCCTTTTGACAAAAGCAGGCAGGAGCCAGTAGGATAGGATCTTCCTTAAAAATACATCCTAATCTAACCAAACCTCACCACCCCTCAGTCCAAGTCACTGGGCCTCCACATCATATACGTGCAACCACTTGGCCGAGACCTAAACCCCACAATCATGCTAGGGGAGGGTGTCATGGTCTTTCAACCAATGAATACCACAGTGATCCGAGAGAGCTGGAGACCCAGGACCTTCCATGTTGTTGCTGAGGTTGGGATTCCAGCCCCAAAGCAGAATGAGGGAGGGGCTGGTGCCTCCAAAATGTTGAGGTTGCAGGCCCCATTACTCAAGGGTGCAGGACTTACCCCAGCTGGCCCTACCAGAAATCCATGCCTCGTCCTAGAGTGTGATGGACATCAGGGAGCCACAGCCCATCCCTTCTCCTGTCTTAATACAACGCTGTTCCTACAAGCCTATCATGGGCGCTGTTGAAGCATTTGCCATCGTTTGCTTCATGTATAAGCAAAAATTAAAAAGCTGTGCCCCCCCAAAAGTTCAACATCTTAATACTCTCCTAAAATAAAGCAAAACAAAAATGAAAATAACAGAAAAAAGCAGAGAAAACATGAATATTTTTTTTTTTAAACATGAATAGATTTCACAGAAGTCCACTCTGTGTGAGAACTCCGAGGTTCAGTTTTCAGCCCATCCATAAATGTTTTCTTTCTGTGTTCTGCGTTGATTTCCAGGTACCTGTGATCTTGTCCCCGTCCCTCCCCCCACCCATGAATGTATCGCAAAGTGACAGAATCTTGGGTATAGATGGCATGTTGCATTGGTTTCTTATGGCTGCTGTTACAGATCACTACAGATGGGATGGCTGAGAACACCACAAAAATACTGTCTTCCAGTTCTAGAGGTCAAAAATTTGTACAGGTCTTACTGGGCTGAAAGCAAGCCCTATCAATGGGGCTGCATTTTTTCTGATGACTGTAAAAGCAAACTTAGTTCCTTGCCTTATCCAGCTTCTGGAGACTGTGCGTGCTCCTTGGCTCCTAGTCCCACATCATTCCAATGTCAGCTTTCCTCGTCGCGTCCCCTTCTCTGATTCTGGCCCTCATGCCTCCCTCTCCCTCTTAAAAGGTCCCGTGTAATTATATTCAACCTATCCTGCTAATCCAAGAAAATCTCCCCATCTCAAGATCCTTACTTAATCATAGCCGTAGAGTCCCTCTTGCTGTGTAAGGTAACATATTCACAGGTTTCCAGTACCAGGGCCTGGACATCTTTTGGGAGTGCAGGGGGTGTCGTTATTCTTCCTGCTGCACACAGGAAGGGCCATGTGCCAACCAGTGTGTCCAGTGCGTGAATTTCTTCTTCAGGTTCCTGGTGTTGGTCTTCTGGCACATACTTGAGTAATGATAATGACCGAGAACACATCGTATCTCAGAATGACCCCTGTCGTGTTGGACCAGCTTCTCTCCACCTTCTATCCATTGGGTTGAGTTTTTCTGCTTTGCAACCTCAATGTTTTTAAATTCACTTAACTCTCTTGTCACCCTCATTCCTCCTCTCATCAGTTCTAGGCCCTTTTTCTGTATTCTTTATGATCTGAACGGTACTGTTCCTATCTTCTCCGGCCCTGTGAAGATGGTCTCTAGAACTGGGGCCAGTCTTGAAGCCTGGGCTTACGATTGCAGAAGAGACTAGGACTCATCCCTTCCTTGCTCAAGGCACCGATCTGATGAAGAAAGCTGAATTGCACTAGCTTATTTGATGGCCATTCTCACCCTGTTAAATTACATCATAATCACATAAAAATATGTGATTGTATTTTAATATAAACTGATGATACGTTGAACACATTTCTTAATTTCTACACATCTGTTTTCTTACCAATACAATAGAAATAACAGGGCCTTCTTAAAACATTGATGTGAAAATTTAACAAGGTGTTGTCTTTATAGTGCTTGGCAAAGTACCTAGCTACCATCTCTCTACTACCACTGTCCTCATTATTAGCACAAAGTTCTTAGTCTTAGACCCATGTTGACTTGTTTTTGACAAAGGGACAGAAACTTTTCTTGTCCAGTTCCATAAATGTTAACAAATATCCAGCACAGATGGAAGCCCCTGAGGAGCCCGTGGCTGAGAGTGGTGGTTTACTGGATGTGGTGGGCTTGTGCTCTCGGGCTTTATCCGAGGAGTTCATAGCACAGAATCAAAGATCACAGTTTTCAGCTACTGATGGAAACCTCTTGGCTCTTGAGGTCAAGTCATAAATCAACCGTGTTTGACTGCAGTCGCTGAACTCTTTTGTATTTGTTCCCATTGTTGTGACCTTACATTTTTTTCTGTCTACAGTGATATATTCAGAAGCCCTCACGTGTGCAAAGCCAGTGGGCATACCGAACAGAAGAAAGTGTTCTGCCCATCAAATTTACCGAGTATTGAATTTGAGAGGTGCAAAGTGTTAATAAACATTGTCAGGAAAATAGCTTTTCACACTAGTGCTATGACTCCATTTCCTACTCACTTGATGGTTGCTCTCTTCATTACCCAAGATGCTTTCTTAACACCATTTGGGCTTATTAGTTTTCTCCAGAGCTGACCTCAAGTGTATTGATTTTAATTAGCACATGTCTCAACTTTATCCTGCTGCATATTTTGGCAAGATGCGGTACCTTGCGGTATTGGAACCTAGCAAACTGCAGAATTCCTGGGGAGACGTATGTGGAATGTCATCTGGGAGAAATGTTCTCCTTGCCGTGTGTTCCCTTTTCAGAGAAATCTTACTCGAGTCTAAAAGGTTTGCAAGAGAGGAAGGGGTTGCAGGAGAGTGTCCGTTAAAGACCAGAAAAGGAGAGCGTGTGCTTAAGGGGCTCTTATTTATGAATGTGTATATTCCTGAAGTTCTTCTCTACGTCACAGACACAGCATAACATAACAAAGTAGTCTTGTCCCTCCTACACCCATTTTAATGACGCAAAATTTTGAGACCCAGAGGTTTCTATTACCCTGTCCAGAGTCCAATCACACAGCAGAGAGTAGAGAGAGAGAGAGACTTGAATCCAGATCTTTTATTCCAATCTTCTAACTCTTTAGGCTTCTTTGAACTCTTCTGAATTCAGAAGAGATAGAAGAATTCAGCTATGGATTGATTCAGGAAGTTAATTTTCAGCCTTGCTCCTTGATCAAAATGTACCATAGCTTCCTTAGCTCTCTCATCTCCTCAGAGGTCTTTTCTCATATAACATCCCCTCTGCCACCATTCATCACTCCCTATGCCCCTTCTTGGTCTTACTTTTATCCCCAGCGCTTCCTATTATTATTCAGTATGCTATATATTTGACTTCATTATTAAAGACCTCCCCATTCCTAGAATCTAAACTGGAAAGGATTTTTGCTTTGTTCACAGCTGGGTCCACCTGGCCTAGAAGAATATCTGGTGCATAGTGGGTACTCAAAATATACTTGCTGAATGACTACAGGGAGGCAGAATTTCATAACACTGGCAGTACCTTCCTCTCCCCACCACTCCTAGTCCCCCTTCAGGCCTAGCCTACAGCCTGGGGAGAACTGGTCACCTCGTGAACCTCCCTCATCCCCTCTTGCCTTTGCTAAAGGCAGAGTTGCCATTCCTTCCAACAGATGAGAGTGGAAGGCCCCTCCCCAAGAATCACTCTTCATTTTGCAGGACAGTTAATCCCCATGTGGTTTGGACTAGCTAATGACTCATTCTAAGAACTTCCTAAGGTAGATACCCCCATAGCTATACTTCCCATTAATAGGCGTATGTTGTAGTCTCTTTGTAAGCAGAGCTACTCATTATGTGTCACCTAGTCCAAGAAGCAAAGGAAGTTTACTATTGTTAACAGACATCTTTTGCTCTCAACCACCTTGATTTGAGTGTTGCTATTTTATCTGCCAAATCTGTTAGTGGGGAAACTATTGTCGAGAATTTCCTCCCAGACATATGGTTGAAAGAGTGTGTGTGCAGACCATTAGCGTACCAGGCTTGTTTTGATTTGGCCGAAATTGGTTGATTCAGAGGACAGAGTCTGGACTGTACTATTCATTCTGTAATGGGATTGTTAAATTGTTAAAATGCACTTATATTAAGGATGTGTATGTGTGTAGTAATGAATACATATAGTAACAAAATCAAATAAGCTTACAAAAATTTACTGGGCCATTCTCTACAAATTTAAAACAAAAGAGATGGTTCAAAAAAAACACGAAGTATACAAATCTAATTTTAAATGTGGTGAAATACATTGGTTTTCTCTTGGAACTCCAAGATCGTTGCCTCTCCAAATCAATTTGTCTGAGAGTACTAGAAATGTAAGCCAGAGACCACTGTATCTGATAATTCCAATGTATTTTTTACGTGCTCTTTGTAAAGAGTGGTTTCGATTTCATCCTTTTTGGGACTTACTCATTTTCTCTCTTTCATGGCCCTTCTGTTTCCTGGTCAGCTCAGGTCATTTGCAAATGATGTCATCATCAAAAGTCGGTCTTCGTGGAGGAAGGTGACCAGTCACACTGGTATTCCCCATGGTTTTGAAAGCTGGGGTACTTTCTTGTGCACACTTTGGTCAGGAAGTTTTCTAAATCTCCCAGTTATGGGCTTATTTGTATGGTTACTGCTCCTTCTAGTGATCTCTGCTTTTGTATGGAGAGGTTTTTTTATTAGAGGAAAAAAAAAAAAGAATATTGACAGTGATTCTTCTAATGTTTGAAAGCTATGTTAAGTAAAAGTGAATTCGACTCCGCCAACCTTACCGGTATTTATCTTCAAAAACTTTCTGGTAATAGTTTATTTAGTTTTTTCTCACTTCCCTATTCACTCACCACTTATCCTTAATTCTTATAGGAGAGGTAAAAGCATGCTTTTAGCCTGTTTGCCTAAGTTTTCTCCTTGGCATCAAATTTCTCTTTTTTCTTGGGGCAGTAAGTTTTATAAATCACCAATGGAGAAAACAATAAATGGCATGCGTGTTAGACTATGTCAGTTTGAATCTTATTTGTTTTCCAGCGTTATGGTAAGGAATGTGAAGCCAAGCTTGTCTGCATAACTGAATTATTCTACATCTGTGTTCATAAAGCACCAGCCTGGGTTGTTCCAGCAGTGAGATCATTTTGTCCATGAATTTTGAAAAAGATTTAAATTGTAACTCTACCCTTTGCCGTCCTGTCGTTTTATTCCACTTGGATATTTCTTTCTACTCTAAGTGTTGTGTCTATAAAGCATTAAGACTGGCTTGTTTGAGCCACCCTGCTAGGCTGTCATTTTGTAATCACACCTCATAAATGAAATGAGGGAAATATTGAAAAATGGTAAAACTTGATAACACCTTCCTACTCAATCCCCGTATTCACCTCCTCACTGTACATTTTCAGTGTTGCAAATTCAGACCAGCAGAAGCTGGCCTTCACTTCTCTTGGATATTGACGATCAGGGTGGGGACCCTTCTATAAAAGTGTAAATATAATGTTTTTACTTTTCTCTGTTTGCTATAATAGTACATTTTATGAACTAAGGCTTTTCTTGATTGTGCACCTTATTACACTTCCTAGTTTCATACTTGTGTGCACACACAGACACACACACACACACACATATAAACGTGGTTTTAATTTTCGTACTAGGTGAAATGAGAAATGACTTATACATCACTATAGAAAGGGGCGAATTTGAAAAAGGAGGGAAGAGCGTGGCCAGAAATGTGGAAGTGACCATGTTCATTGTGGAGAGTAGTGGCCAGATCCTAAAGGTATGTGCATACTGGGTCCTTTCCCCCATCATCATTTTGGGTTCGCCTTTCATGTGATCAGTTCATTTCTGGTTTGCAGTCTTTTCGAGCTTATTTTTCTCCTCCACCCCTGTGTAGTTTTCTTCCCTTTTTTTCATCATTGAGATACCTTCCAGAAAAGCAAGCAGAGAAACAAAAAGGTTTTACAGTTAGATTATTTCATGAATTGTGGCAGTAATTTCCTCATGGCAGCTCTTCCTTAAATGTAGCATTTTTATTGTCATTCCATTCTCCCCTTTCATCTGTCGCGGTTTTGGAGATGAACACTTTGTCTTTGGCGCCTGGTTAAAAAAATAAATAAAAACTGCTACTTTTAGTCCCGTGTATTTTCATTTTGATCAAAATAGGGCATGACGAGTGGGCTATTACTGATGGGGGTGGCGATAACAGGTTCCTTTATGCCAGAAGTATTTTGTGCGAGCCTCGCAGCTTCCTGCATTTCCCAGGAAGGCTCGGAACCGGCTCGTGACAGTGACAGGCTGAGGACTTTGATGCGCAGTTGAACTCCAAATTGGGCGTGCAGTTGCCCACCTCGCACTTGTCCCCAAGGTCCACCCCTCGGCACAGAAGGCCCTGGGAGAGGTGCGTGGGCATTGAGCAGATGCAGCCGCTGGCAGAAGCAGGTCCAAAACAGCCCTGCAAAGGACGGGGGAGGTCATTCTCCTTGAAGGGCCCTTTGGGGAGCAGGCAGATAGAGCAAAGCAATTGCTCTGCTGTTTTTCAGATAATCTCTAAACGAAGCTGTCTTTAACCTGCGTGTTTCCTTTGTTAGGATTTTATCTCCTTTGGCTCTGGAGAGCCGCCAGCTAGTGAGTACCACTCCTTTGTGCTTTATCACAACAACAGTCCCAGGTGGTCCGAGCTGCTCAAACTTCCCATTCCTGTGGACAAATTCAGGGGCGCGCACATCCGCTTTGAATTTCGGCATTGTTCCAGTAAGTGTTTCTTGGGGTTGGCTTTGTGGTGGTGGGGTAAGAGGCTTGCTGAGCCGTAGTGACAGTGTGGGCTAATCTGCAGAGAGGCTAACAAAGCAAAGACCTTCAAGAGGGAGGAGTGAAGGTCAATGGAGTCCTGAGAGGTGAGTGAGCTCACTTCTTGAAGAACCAACAACCTCTGGAAACATACAGGAAGGAGAAGGAGGGAAATGATACATACGGAAGTCTACAGGGAGGGTTCTCCTTAAATTGATCATTTTCATAAAAATGAGTTCATCAGTTTCATAGTCCAGAAAGATGAGACAGAAAGGGGAGACACAGAATTAAAAACTTGTCTGACTCAGGGGGGCTTAGGCAGTCCTAACCCATCCACTACCCTCCAGCCACAAGCTCACCCAGCTCTCACACAGCTCAGGGGAACCCAGGAGGACCTTTCTAGGCGTGTGAAGTTCCCAGAAAAGCCTCTGATTGGCTCAGATTTGTATCAGTCATTGCATTGGCAACGCCCACAGATATGTGGAGACCTCACCTGAGTGCGGTGTAATTCCCCCAGGATTCGGAGAGAGGATGACTGTCTGTTGCCAGGATGATGGCATGTTCTGGAATTGGCTCAGGGAGCTCCAGTAATTATGCTTTGGTGGACGTTTCAGAATGTAGGGAGATGACCAGCAAGGCCTTACCGTTCTTCCAAATTCCCAGAGGAGTGTCATGGAAAGGAGTTAGACTGACAAAACATAAAGCACTTGGAATGGTGCCACAGTGTTCCCTCCCCAGTCTTTGTTACAAATTCTCAGTCGAGTTAATGTGAGCTTTGAACTTTAAGGTAAGAAAAAGAGAAAAGTAAAGATGAAATGAGAGAAAAGGAAGAAAGAACATTTGGAGAAATTTATTTTAATTCAGAACTTGGAAAATGGAAGAAAGGCTATTTTCAGTCAAATATATTAGATCTCTGTCCTCTTGTCCTTGCATTTCAAACATTGTTCACAGTGTCAGTTTGGTTTTCGAATATTAATTGTTAAAATTCAGAAGAAACAACACAAGCATGAAGGGGGAAAAAAATCCCCATAGTCCCATAAATTGAATAATCAGTGCAATGACTTTATCACATGAGCTCCCAAATATTTCTGTGTGTGTGTGTGTGTGTTTTAAGATTTTATTTATTTATTTGAGAGAAAGCAAGAGACAGAGCACGAGCGGTGGGGAGGGGGGCAGAGGAAGGGGGAGAAGCAGATTCCCCACTCAGCAGGGAGCCCAACATGGGCTCAATCCCAGGACCCTGAGATCATGACCTGAGCCAAAAAGCAGATGCTTAACTAACTGAACCACCCAGGTGCCCCTATGTACCTATATTTATTTAAGAAGTATCTTTTATTCATAAGACATAGATTGACTGAACACTTACTGTGCATCCAGCACTTCACTAGGGAGTGGAGATAGGTGAGTGAGCACAACTGAGTATCTCCTCTCATAGAGCTTTCCTGATAGAAAGGGAAGACAGACAGTATCTGAGCAAATAAACACATGGTAGTGTATCAGACTGTGATAAGTGTAGTAAAGATTAAACTGGAGTTAGGTGCTTGGAAGTGATAGTGCTGTTTTACAAAGGCCAGTCAGAGAGAAGCTCTCTGATAATAAGAGGTATCAGCAACAAGCTGAAAGAAAGAAAGAAAGGCTTGAGACTTTGGGTATCAGAGAAAGAATATTACGGGCAGAGAGAACAGTAAATATAAAATACTTAAAGTTGAAACATGCTTGGCAGTTTCAAGGAATATCAAGGAGGTCAGAATGAGCAGTTGAGAGTTTGGAGGTGAGGCCAGAGATGTGACGAGGGAGCAAGACCCTATATTGTCTTATAAGTCATGGGGAAGACTTCAGACTTTGTTTGGAGCAAAGAGCGCCGTTAGAGGATTTAGATTAAAGATGAGCCTCACCGTGTTTGTAGGATACGTTGTAGGTGGGAACCGGAAGACTATTCAAAGGGCACCTGGGTGGCTCAGTCGTTAAGCATCGGCTTTCGGCTCGGGTCATGATCCCAGGGTCCTGGGATCAAGCCCCACATCAGGCTCCCAGCTCAGTGGGGAGCCTGCTTCTCCCTCTCCCGCTCCCTCTGCTTGTGTTCCCTCTCTTGCTATCTCTCTCCCTATCAAACAAATAAATAATCTTAAAAAAAAAAAACAAAAACAAAAACGAAAGACCATTCGAGAGACTTCAGCAGCCCTCCAAGTCAGAGGTTAAAATGGCTTGCATTAGAATGGTAGTAGGTCAGTTCTTTTTCACAGATTTATTGATAGACCAGATTTGAAGGCAGGAGAAAAGTCAAGGATGATCCCCAAGATTTTGTCCTGAGAAAGAAGTGATCGTTTATTGAAGTAGAGAGGGCAACAGGGAAAAATCTTTTTGGAGAGCAAAAACCAAACATTGCATTAGAGATCTGAGAAGTCTCTTAAACATTCAGGATGTCAGGGAGACCACTTGATGCTATCCATGCTGGAGACTTAAGCTTGAGAAGGAGGACATATAGTTCAGTGGTGTACTGTCAATATTTAATAACGAGCACTTGAGCTGGGGGAGAAGGGAGCCCTGAATTAGAGGAGTTGCTGATTTCCATCGAGTAAATACTCCCACCATAACCAAATTCAAGCTCCCAACATGACCGTCACTGAACTTGGAGCTGGGAAAAGATGCAGACTGTCAACTCTTGCAAGCCACGACAGGCCAGCTGCGGCATATCGCCGATGCCCATGAGTCTCAGAGCCATGACGCTGGATGCGATCCTAAATGGTAAGGTTAGGTAGGAAAGGGAAATCCAAGAATGGATCTCTGCGGTACTTCCACATTGAGAACTTGGGAGAATGAGAAGAAGCCATTCAGGAAGTTAAGAAGGAATAGCTAATGAGGTGGAGGAGAAGCCAGGATGTTAACTGAAGAAAGAAAAATTAAATCCAGGAAGTTAATTGAAGAAAGATCTTCAAAAGGAGATTGATCTGCTATGTCAGGTGCCAGTGATAAGTAAGTGGAGGACAGAGGGATTATCACCCAGTCTGGCATCATGGAAGTCATTGAACCTGACAGGTGGTTTTAGTGTTTGTGGTGATGAAAGCCTGGCACTAGTGAGTCCAAGAGTGAGGTGGAGCATAAGAAGGGCAGCAGTAAGTACAGACAGATCTTCCCAGAAACTGTGCTATAAAGAGTACAAGAGAGCGGAGAGATGGGACAGTAACTCTAAAGGAATGGTGGGTCATGGGAGGGATTTTTTCCTTTTGAAGATGGAGTTCTAAAACATGTTTGTTTGGTGCAAATGATTCAGTAGAGAGGACAAACCAGTGATGTAGAAGAGAGAGGGGCCAAGTGTAGGAGCAGTGCCCTTGAGGAAGGGAAGCTTGGGGTCCACTGCTCTGGGTTAAATGGACAGTTCAGGCAGCAGTGCGGGAGGGCCCATGCAGGTGGGGTAATGGGCGGGGCATGTGGGGGTCCTCTGTGCGTCTGCTGAGAGTGAGGAACATGCTGAGGTTTTTTGGTAGCTTGAGAAGGGAAGGGGATAGATGAAACCCCTTGTCTCCGAAAGTGAAAAGGTGAGCTGGTTAAGAAAATGTGGCAGATCTGCCCAGCTCAGGGCCCATCTGTGGTTAATGTGTGTTAATTAAAGTGAGATTAGTGTGGTGCAAGTTGGGTTTGAGCCTGGTGCTGTGTTACCTTACAATAATGGGAAGCGTGGTGGAGTAGCGGGTAGAGAGGATTCGAAGTGATTAGAAGAATGGAGTGTAGAAGTGGGAAGTGAGACTGGAGAGGCATGGACAGGGGATCGGTAAATTGGAGGTCCCAGGGCACGATTGTTGGGAGTTGAGGTAATAGAGTGGATTGGAAAGTTAGGAGGTAGAATCCATAAAAGTAGGATCTTCATTAGTCAAAGGGGGTCACATCAGGCATAATAGTCCATTCAGCTTATTAATGCTGATCTAGTAGCTCAGGGCAAAAGGCCATGTACTTTAAACTTTGATGTTTATTTTTCTTTTATAACAAAAGACAAATTTGGGGAAACCATTGCTTTTTTCTTACCTTTGCTCATTTTATTCATGCACGGACTCTTGTTACCTTCCAAATTAAATACCAAAAATGACACCAAAAAGATAGTCACATAAACTTGGGAAATTACTTCTAAGTAAGTGTTTTCCCCCAAATCATAAGTTCCATAGCCAGCACTCTCACTGATGTAGAAATCTCATCCTACAAATCTTCACTGTGATTTTCACTTCACTTGAAAGAGTAGTGATATTTTCCCAGTTTCTTTCTGGGGTTGAAATTAATGACTTTAGAAGAAAATCTTCTGCTGGAATCGCATTTTCAGGGATATCCTCATGCTAGGGGCCAAAACCAGCGAGCTAAAATTACTATTCTCTATGTGGAGTCCCACTTCCCTGTGGTGAAATGCCAGAAGCAATCGTGAGGGAATGATGTGTTGCTGAAGTCTCTTGTCTGATCTTCAAGGTCACCATATCTACCTGGTCTAGCTCAGACCTTACTGCATCCCAGAGCTGAGCTCTTCTGTCGAGTATAATGCTCCACTTCCATACCTGTGTGGGAAAGAATAACCATCCAGCCCAGGATAGGCTGCAGGCCCTGGAACTCCTTCCTCCCCATCTAAATACAAGGAGACAGTCAAGTTGAACCAACCAGTTTCTTTTAATGCTTCCTCCATTTTTGGAGAAAAAGGAAGTTGGTGGAAAGAACTGGAACGGTACCTCGAGATCTAGAGCAAGTGACCTAATATCATGTGGTCTCAGTTTCCTTCTCTGTACATAACTGCCAATGATCCTTGACCTTTCTAGCCCTTGTAATTCTTCATCAGGCATCTGAAAACCTCATTGCCCCATTTCCAGCTTCCAGAATACTGCTGTAATAGGCTCTTCTTAAACTATAGATAGCAGTTCATGTTGTTTACCCCCATGTCTAAGATCCCAAGGAAGTAGCTTCTCCAGGGCTCTCTGTCTTCGCACATGTAGACACAGGGAAAGTTCTGTTTTAGGCCGAGGCAGAGCCTGGAAACCACCTTTGCATAAATAGTAAGCAAAACATTGAATTTCACGTCCATTCATTCACTTGTTCGTGGATTTAACATATACTTTGTGAGAACCTACTCTGTTCCTGGCACTCTTGGAGCTACCAAGGTTAAAGTAGAGTAACATAGAAGAATCCTGCCCTCGGTGATGCTTACAGCTGGGGGTGGAGGGTAGGACATGAAGAGAAAAAACAGGCAATCCGGAAATTTTTTTTAAAACGTGCTTTCAGATAGTGAGTCCCGTGAAGAAACTTCATCAGGCAATGCCTTTGCAGGCTACAGGGCCGGAATATGGGTTGGAGGGTGGCTACTGTAGGTAGAGGTCTCATCACAAGAGCCGCTCGCTGTCCAATGTGTAGAGGGAACGGGTAAGCATGGGTGTATTTCTTGTTGATCACGTCTGTTGGCAACCTGTGAGTCTGAACACAGGTGTATAAACAGGCATTTTAAAAAGCAAATAATTCTTTCTTTTCTCACAGCAAAGGAGAAAGGAGAGAAGAAGTTGTTTGGTTTCTCCTTCGTCCCCTTGATGCAGGAAGATGGTAGGACTCTTCCAGATGGCACTCATGAGCTCATCGTGCATAAGGTAACATCAGTCAGATGTTGGCGGCGGGCTGTGATAAACAGGGCTGAATTATTAACTCATTATCTTGTTGTCACTCTGGAAAAGAGGAAAAAATAACTGAAAAGAATACTCTTTTGGAAGATTGCTGGAAAGGAGTCTTTTTGAAAGGATGCTCTCTATATTCTGTGTCATTGTGAAACCTGTTTTAAAGATGATTTATATCTTTATTTTAACTTAGGTGTGGATGTCTGGGCAAGTCTCTGTGTTGACCTTAAAGTCCTTTCCGTTGCTGTGAGAGGATTCACTAACCTTGCAAATGGGTTTTTGAGTATTTCGAGTACATACATGCTTTCGTAGCTAGAGCCGGACCACCCCAGGAGCAAATCTAGCAGTGATCGTTCCATGTTTCTGGTCTGCTGCTCTCACTAAGTAGGGAGAGATACAGTGGTCCTCTGTCCTGACTATGTCAGCAGTTGTCGCTTTCTATTTTGTGCATCAAGAATTGTCATAAAAACATTGGGAATAAAGTAGACTATAGTAGGCAATAAAAAGAAAATTCATAAAACCAGAGCTCCTTAGAAGTTTTCTGGGAATACTAGTAATAATGAAGTATGGAAGAGAAAAACTAGTCACTGTAAAATACAGAATTAAAATGCAATTTTCTCCCAAACACTTCTCTTTTGCATTTCTCTGTTTCTCTACTCACATGACATTCCAAGCTCTTCCCAGCTCGCCCCTGTGCTAAATGGTCCTGCCCACCTGGCTGTCTCCCTCTGGTCCAGGTTTCATCAGCTGTTGGGGTGACCCATCTAAGGCACTAGGTCTGACTAGTTTAAACTTCTCAGTTTAAACCCCCTAGAAAACTCCCGACTGCTGAGAAAAAAATCTCAGACCTCTCAGGATGTGCGAGACTTCCCACTCCTAACCACTTCACCTCGGGGCCCTTCTGTTCTTGATACTGTGGCCACATCCAGCTCCTTCTAGCTCCTACCCCCATTGGCTGCTGGCTCTCTCCGCTCTGACTCTGCCCTTGGCACCCCTACAGTCCTGCTTTCCCCTGCCTCTCCTCGTGGCTAACTCGAGGCCACGAGGCCTCATGGCTCATCCTTGGAGGCTCACCTTGGCCACAGCTTCATCAGAAGACTGGTCCTCCCTCCCCGGCCCCCACTCCCTGTGTTCCTAGCTGGCCGACCACCCTCCCTTGAGTTCTCTGGATATCTACACACATCTCTTACCATTGTACTCATAACACTGTCCCCTAATTTTCTGATGCTCCCTCGGCTTACTCAAGTAAATTTAGGAGTCCTTTAATGGTGACACCTGCATCAGAGGTGGGCACATCACAGATGTGCAGCAAAGTTTTCCTGAATGAATGAAGGAGATAGAAACAAAAACTTCCCTTTCCTTCGAATTATTGCTAATAAAATGAGTGTCGATGCACAACACACCAGGTCATTTCTGGTGGTATGTGCATGGATATATATGTGTATGTTTCTTGAATCTTTTATTTTCTAGTTATTTGTTCAACGCATTTGTTGACCACAAATGACAGTCAGGCACTGTTCTAGGTACTGGAAATGTGGCGGTGAAAAAAACCAATTCAAGTCCAGTTCTGTTTCTGGCACTTACGTTCTCTCAGTTTCAAGAAGGGATGCTTAAAGATACTTACAATGATAAAATACAAAGAAACAATATCTTAGAGTAATCAATAAAGCAAACAGAGGAACTCAATGTACTAGACACTTGAGATGATCAGTTTATCCCACTGTTAGGTGGGAGATGCCTTTTGTGAGACACATGACAGGCGATGTCTTTAGCTACAATTTTCCAAACGACATATGGTACTTTGTGTGAATGTTTGTGATAGTACCTCTGTGTGACATTAAATTTTGACTCAGAAAAGGCAGGGCTAAGTTAATTAAAACTGAGCTCCAGTTTCCCAATAATATGTAGAAGAATGAATCACTTTTATATGGCACATCAAGTGTGGGCTTTCTCCCTGTGGGTTAGACAGTGTTGGGGGCAGGTGCTAAGTGTCCAGTCAAGTCCGAGTTGATGCCTCTAAATGAATACAAATAAGACCAAGATTCATCGTTGGTGTTTAAAGACATCCATATACTTAAAGCGCCTGGAGGACAGGTAGCAGGCCTTGCCTTTCTGCAGAAGCATTTAGGAGTTCAACTAGCATCGATTCCCAGACCGAGAACCATTCTACTCTGATATCAGAGGGCTGTTGGGTGTTTTTTGGCAAGGGTGAAACTTTTCCCAGAAGCAGAGCTTTGAATCTGCTCAGACCCTTGTACAAGTTTTCGTGGAGTATTCAGAATTCCAATCCATAAGGCATAGGAAAATGCATTTATTTGAGCCTGAGCAATTTAAAAGGCCTGTGTTCCCAGTGATCTTTCTCAACCACAAAGGAGGCTCAGGGTGATATCTGTAGATGGTCTGATTTTGGGCAGGAGACCCATCAGGACGCATCAGCCCCACAGAGGAACCCTGAGTAGCTGTGTTGTCTCACAATTTTATGATAATTCAGTGTTGCTTATGTAACAAGGTGTGGGATTCTCTCCAAGTATAACACCTTTTGTTTTTAGTCAGTAGTTGCCACGGTTTTCTTCTAGTACTGAGCCAGCAAGTTCAGTTTCAGCCTGAGGCCACTTGTAGTGTAATGATTATAAAACCGTATTTTGAGCATGATGCTTATCCTTCTTCTGCCATGACAGGAAAGCTCACAGCCTACTGATAATTGCAGCCTTGAATTTACTATTTAAAAAAAAAAAGGTAGAAAAGGCGGGGGGCGGGGGAGGAGGAGGAGTGGTTTTAAATCATTGAGTAGAGAAAAAACAGTCCATTTAATAAGTAGTGTTGAGATGACCACGTTGGGTGTTGGGGGAAAAGAAAGAGCCAGATTCCCACCATGCTTCTTAGACCAAAACAAGTTCAGGATTAAAGGTTAAAAAAAAAGAAAAAAAGAACTTGGAAGAGCTTGTAAGAGTACGACTGAACATTTTTATAATTTTATAATATTGAAGAAAGGAGGGGCTTTTGTAGAATGGCTCACATGTTAGAAATCAGCTACCAAAAAAAAAAAAAAAAACCCTTTTAAGTTTGACTACATAAAATGTTAAACTTCTTATTGACAAAAACCATTATAATCAAGGCTGAGAGACACATCACAAGGTCAAACAGTTGCAACACAGCTTACAAAGGGTGGTCGTTCCCAGTTGGTCACGAGTTAGTGCAGATCAGCCCCAACAGGAGCTATTTACAAGATTGTCCCCTTCTGCCTACCCCACCACTTCCCCTCTGCTGAGCAGAGAAACAGAAGCCACCAGACAGGAACTTCCTTAACTTCCCAGGCTCTCGCCTTTGCCACCTGCAAACTTAGCGGCATCCTTCCCTTCCTTCCTGCTTCCCGTCTCAGACCATGGGACAAGACATCTTCCCTCCAAGCCTCGTTCTTCCACCTGCTTCCTTCAGGATCCCCCTCCCTCCTGTCTCCCTGGAGACCCCGCTCTTCTCATTGTCCCCTCTTCCTCCTGCAACTGTGTCTGTTTCCTTTCTTCTGACTCTATTTTCTCAGATCATGGACCTGCTCAAGCCTTTTTCTTGAAAACAAAAATGACAAAAAACTTCAAATGACCACCCCCTTCCTTCCCCATCTGCATCAGTCTCCAGGAAAAGCCGATCTTCCCTCACGGTCTCTCTTTCCTTGTGTTCCATTTGCTCTTCAGGCTGTTTCTGTCCCCACAGCTCAAATGAACTTGCTCCCTTGAAATCACTAGTGCCCAACCTGGGTCACATAACCCTTGTTTTATTGCTTAGCTTGAGAGCAATTAAAAATGAAACACCTATAACATTTTAAACATTAGAAGTAAGCTGATATGCTTAGCATGGAAACATGCCACACTGAATAGAGAAAAGAAAAAAAGTCTAAGATAACTTAATAGGTGGACTTGGTCTTAGCACTGAAGGCTACTAAGGGGACGTCCAAAAAGCCCTTTCGTTCTTATGAATTATACCAGGATATTGTCAACAATCCTCCCCAAATGGCTAAAGCCACTGGACACTTTCAGAATCTTCCTTAATTCCTTGCAGCATGTAACACCATTGATGACCCTTCCTTTGGTCTGTTGGACAGCGTTCTTTTCCTTTGAGGACCCTTCTGTCTTTTCCACACCTTACACGTGGGTGTTACCGTGGATTTTGTGCTTGGCCCTCATCTCCAACTCCTCCTGTCTCAAACCATCTCAGCTACTTCCCTGGGCGCACTCACCTCTGTTGCTGATGGCCACACGGGACATCCAGCCCAGGGCTTTGACCAGCCTACTGACCAATCACAGCTGGCTTCGCCGCAGGCACCTCAAATTCTGCACATCCCCGGGGGAGCCTTTCTCTTGGGTTTGTCCTAACTGGGAGGTCTAGGGCCATTCTAAGGCTTTTTTGTATTGAGAAATCCCATGCCCCAGCCTTACTAAGGTATATGTCATTGTCTGAATATACCTGTACTTTCAAAAAAAAAAAAAAAAGTTGTTTTTAAGATATTTTAGACTTACAGAAGAGTTGGAAAAAATAGTACAGAAAATTCCTATATATCTTTCACCTAGCTTCTCCTTATGTTAACATCTTACATAACCATAGCATATTTATTGAGAATAAATTAACCTTTGTGTGGTACTTGAAATTCACGAGTTTTCCCTGTACTGTCATTTTTTGTCTGGGAGTCCAGTCCAGCCTCCCTCATGGCACTTTATTTCCATGGTCCCAGAGCCTCCTTTATGTGCTTTTCTTCTCCCAGTGCCTAATAGCTGCCATTTCTTCCACATAATATGCCTTTTCCTCACGTGCCTGCTGGGTGAGACTCTTCTCTATGACTGAAGTCAGGCAGCCCCTTCCCCAGCCCAGCTGGAATCCAGTGGCCCTTATCACAGCTTTGTCCCGGGTATTAATGGTGCAGAGGTCGGACGTATCATGCCCTCAGGGACAGGGACTGTGTTTATTTCCTGGGTACATTCTTAATACTAAGTTAAAGGACTGACAAATAGGAATTTAATAAACTTTTAATAATGTCATCCAGAATGGCTAATCACACTGAAAGAGTCCCTAAAACAAGATGTTTTGCTACCACAGCTGTTTAAATCTGGTTGCGATTAACTGGTAAAATATAGTTCCAACTGGATTGTCTAACTTACTGTATTTTTAAAATTCAATTCAGTACTTTCTGCCGTATAGAAATTACAGACCCCTTAAGGTGATTAATGTACGGCAAATTTCCATACCAGTTTATTTCTGCATAAAATAGAGATGCTCATTGCTTGGTCACATGGTTTTTATTACTACAGATACCGTGTTTCTGGAACATTGCTCATGACTGACCATTGCAAGTCTCTTTCACGTGGCTAAGACAGGGGGTCAGAAAAATGGCCTGGGGTATGATTCACCATCCATTGCTTTGCCAACTGGGTTTAACCCTGGGCAGAGGAACTGACGGTGAGCCAAGAGGTATTATCTTAATTCTCATTGAGACACCACCACTGCTTCCCAAAGCCTGCATTTAGTTCTTTTGTGAGAGTCTGAGCACATTTCTCCTGTCAGGTCTGATTTCAGTCTCAAGTGTAGTAAAGCAGAGGGCCGGTTCTCAAGTCTTCCTCTCTAATCTGTAATAAATTAACTTCACGCCATTTTGAGAGGACTTGCACAGATCCCAACCTATCAGAGGACACACAGAGAATTGTCCTTTACTGTGACAATGACATCGTTTTGTTCCTCTAATCCGGTTGCAGCCTCAAGAGGCTGTGGTTATGTTGCCTTGCTTCCCCCAGAAGGACTGGCTCGGTTGGTCGTTGGCTCATCTGTCTATCGTCCTGGATCCATCACCATGTTGATAACATTAGCTGTGTCCATCCCCAGGGAATGGGGAGAACAATGTCTTATTATTCTCGTGTCCTCATTGCCTGGTTCCATGTCTGCCCCAGATGTGATGAAGAAGAGTTGTCCTTATGCTCAAACCAAAGCACTTGTTGTGCAAGAGTCCCCAGAATGTAAGTGATTGGTATTTAGTCACTCATCTAGTTGCGGGGTGTAACTGGATCTTGGTGTGGCGACAAGATCACTTCTCACGCGCATGCACTAGAGCTTCACGGAAGGCCGTAGCGTTTCCGGGGTCAGTCTCAGATGCCCAGGCCTGCAGACACTCAACCCCGGCTCTTCTGTACCCATATGTCCAAGTAACACACAGGCAGTGCCGCACCATCCTTTTCCAACTTCTTTCTGTGACTTAATGGACTCTCAGCTTCAGAGCTGGGGAGCGGGGTTGTTCATTTCCGTTTTCTCCACTCCGTACCCTGGTTCGGTGCCGTACTCTCAGCACAGCCCCTTCTTCCACCCAGCTGAAGAATGCCTGAGGAATTTACTGCTAACTCCTCCTTCCTAACCTCCTGGCTTTTGCTATTCAGCCGTGCATGTCCTCCTAAAAGGCTGGAGGACCGTCTCAGCTTCAGCTCTTGCTAATGCCTGCCCCTACCCTAGAAGTCTACTTTCTGGAAAACCTTTTCTCCTCTTCACGGCTCCCCAACCCAGTTTCCCTACGGTTGGTTCTCTTTCATCAGATGAAATGACAGATGATCTCTACCTCACCTGTTGTGTTTCCAAGCTCCGATGTCATGCCTTATCTGCTCATACCTGACCTTGCTCCCCACTGCATCTGGATCACGTGATCCTCCTCGTTCCGTTCGTGGTTTCAGAGTAGAACCCAGCCGTCCCACTGTAGGGCTCACGGGCGGATTTGACATGGCGCCATTTTGGCTCCACAGACCACTCTGAGCTTCCTCCCAGGGTGTCTCCCACAAACAGACCTTTATTTTTGAGAAGTGAACGTTTTGGTCTTGCTTGGCCTTACCCACCATCCAGTATGTTACCTATAAATCAATAAATGTTTCCTTCATTACAGCAGAACTCAAAACTTGGTTAAAACAACATTTGAGGGAGGCACTGTTCTGTAGTAGTTTTGAACACAAACTTGAGTTCAAATCCCAACTCTGACACTTACTGGTAATGTGACATTGAGCAAATCACACAGCTCCTCAGGTTCCAGTGTCCTGCCTGTGGAGGTTGTTATAAGAATAAGAAAATGCACATAAAGTGCTTTCCAGGGCCTGACGTGTAGTAAACCGTCCTGAATGGTAATTGCTTGGATTGCTTTTAAAGTCTCCAATGTTTGTATGATGTGTTAAGGACGCATGCTGGGAACCTCAGAGAGCAACAAAAGATATGCTGTGAGATTTTTCTGTACAATTTCTTGAGGCCACTTCAGTGCTTGAGAAACAGATTAAAACCTCCAAATCTAACCCCATACCTAGCATTATCTCCTTTGACTCCTATTGGACAAAAAAAAAAAAAAAAAAAAATCAGTGTTAAACTCCTGACAAATGTTATCATCAAAATGTTCATTGAGACCCAAGAGTGATTATGTGCTTTTCTTTACTGCATTGATGAGCAGAATTCTCTTCACCAGCTCTTTCTCGACGAATACACACAAACACACGTGCACATGCACACACACCCAGTGTTCTTGGCGAAAGACCTTGAAATAAGTTTTGTGTCCTAACATTTATGTTAATGGTTATATTTACACTTGACTGAGAGGAATAGACTTGAGCTGTGAGAATTGTCAGGGTGTCACACCTCCGACAAACTCAGATGCTTCGGTCTTGACGTCCCCAGGCTGGAGGGTAGGGGAGGTGAACTAGGGCTGGTGGTGCTCATGGGGCCACAGTGAGTGGCTCAGGGGAAGGCAGCCAAGTCTTCCAGTCAGAGTGCTCCCTAAGGACATGACACAGCTGTCATATCTTCAATCACAGAGGTGGTCATACCATGACTACCAATGGAGCTACATGAGCATAGCAAGCAAAAGTGCTAAGAAGGTTCCAGAAGGGCTCATGAACTAGGCCATTATTTGATGGGTGGGGTAATAAGAGCTCTATCTATAGGAGCAGAGCTTCTGTGAACAGATGGAGCATAGCATACTAGGGCCAGCTCCAGCTCCTGAAGAGAAGGCTTGGAAATAGCCGGACAATATGTCCGTTGTGTTTGCACGAGACTTCAGTCACAGTAAGTGGTGGTTAGACAGATGGAGCACAAGTCGGGCAAGGGCCGGCAGACCAGGCCGTGTTCCTGACCCCGCAGACCAGATCCAGGCAGGAAATGGGGGCAGCGCGGGGTGCTGTGGCTCATGCTATGACTTGGCGTAGTTCAAGCCCTGACACCAAGAGCAAGATGGGAGGGGATGGCATTCGAGGGTTCCAGAACATTACTTTGCCTAAGCACTTTTTCTAAAGAAGGCATTTGAAGTGTTCACTTTGCAGTGATTCTCTAAACCATATGTGTGTGGCTCATGTGCTCTGCTGTCTCCATGAAATATCTCCCAATAATAAAAGAAAGCATTTGGAGTTGTAATGCTGGAAGAGAATTATAGAGGCTGTTTATTGTGTTTATAGGTACTCCTGTTACTGGGCAGGTGTGCTAGTAAGAACATCTTGTAGTCATCTTGATTCTGTTTCTCTAGATGTGTTAGGTCTTTCCGAGAGATTTATTATTTAAAATTTTTAAAATATTTTATGAATCACACACAATACTCTACAATGCCAAAGGGATTCTGTGCTTAAACTCCTGCCTGTTACCAAGATGCTAGCCTTGAAGATATTAAAAGAAATAAAGTTCATGTGACTTATAAAATTTACACTCAAAATAACCTGTTATACCAGTTCTATATCTGTTAAAATATTTTTTTTAGAATGGTAATTTAAAATCACTTTTATCATTATAAGGACGTATAGAGTTAATTCACAATAAAAACATAATACTCTCATTACCTGGGTATTGTTAAGTATTAATCCTCCAGTATTTATCCTTCTAGATATTTTACTGCATGGATTTTTTACCCAAATGGTATTATACAGCAGTTCTAGGTCTGTAATAAAATTGAGAGGAGGTTATAGATATTTTATTTGCCCCCTTGCTCACATGAATAGCCTCTCCCATTATCAACATCACTCAGCATGGGACCTTTTTTTTTTTTTTTT
>CM053614.1:30797896-30814336 GCA_028646535.1 Procyon lotor
CAACCACTCATCTTTTCACTGTCTCCGTAGTTTGCCTTTCCCAGATTGTCATATAGTTGTAATCATAGAGTATGCAGCCTTCTCAGATTGACTTTTTTCAGTTAATATTTAAGGTTTCTGCATGTCTTTTCATGGCTCCATAGCTCGTTCTTTTTAGCGCTGAATAGTATCCCATTGCTTGGTGTACCACAACTCATCCATTCTTCTGCTGAAGGACATCTTAGTTGCTTCATAGTATTTATATTTTGTAACCTACTTTTTCAGTTAATGATTTTCCAATCACTAATTTTTTTAAAGGTTATTTATTAAAAGAGGGAGAGAGGGAGAGCAAGATAGAGCATGAGAGGGGAGAAGGTCTGAGGAAGAAGCAGACTCCCCATGGAGCTGGGAGCCCGATGCGGGACTCGATTCCGGGACTCCAGGATCATGACCTGAGCCGAAGGCAGTCACTTAACCAACTGAGCCACCCAGGTGCCCTCTAATCACTAATTTTTTAATCTCACCTACACCTAGAACTTAAGTCAGTATATAAAGTTCAAAAAAAAACCCCCTTTTCAACAGGTCGATCCAAATTTGGGACCACATGTCACATTTGGCGTACGTGTTGGTTAGCCTAGAACAGTCTTTTTTTCTTACAGCCTTGGACTTGAAGAGACAAAGCCAGGCATCCCGCAGAAAGTGCTGCCTTCGGGGTTTTTCTGGTTGCTCCCCTGTAGTATTGTCAGCATGTCGTCCTGTCCATTGCATTGACTATGAAGTGAAAGTGAAAGCGGTGGTGGTGCTGGATGCAGTTCAACATCTGTAGTGAGAATGCATTATGGATGGTGACCTGTGTTCTTCCCTGTCCTGCATCATTGTGACCACAGCCTGGTCCCCCCTTCACGTGTGTGTGGTTCTATTTGTCCTCTTGCCGCTGGGAAGTAATCTGTATGTTGGTACCTTGGCATCATCATAAGAATGTCCAAGTCTTTTTTTTTTTTTTTTTTTTTCAAGTAAGCTTTACACACATTGTGGGGCTTGAACTCATGACCCAGAGATGAAGAGTCGCATTCTCTACTGACTAAGTCAGCTAGGCACC
Source organism: Procyon lotor (assembly GCA_028646535.1). Taxonomy (NCBI): domain Eukaryota; kingdom Metazoa; phylum Chordata; class Mammalia; order Carnivora; family Procyonidae; genus Procyon; species Procyon lotor. Next base: position 30,798,975 of record CM053614.1, read on the forward strand.
CCAAATGTCCTGTTCTTTATCCAACAATTTTCCTGCCGACTTTAGCATTCCCAAGTGACAACCTTTGACTAAAGAAAGAATTACATTAGGGATACGAAACTCTATTTTCTAAATCTGTAATTCCCTTTGCGTTTGTTAGCTAGTGTCTTCTGTGAAGTAGAGATTTCTGTCACACGGTGGGACTCTTAGAAGACCCTGAAAAATAGTTTCCTTTAATTGCCAGTTTTCAAAGTAAGGAGGCATTCAACAGAAACCTCAGATGAGATGTTGGAAGACTTTAAGCATTTTTTTTTTTTAAATGCTGCGATCACTGGAAATATGATTTCTTGAGTACTTCCTGTGTATCAGGCACTGTGCAAAAGGTTCTATGGAACCTAATTCTTACGACAACATACCGAGGTTTTAGAGATAGAAATAGTGATCTTGTGTGGCCAGATAATGTGATAGAGTTACTCCTGGGCGAAGTAGCAGACCTGGGATTCGGACCTAACTTGTTCTGAGCGCAAAATCCACGCTTAATTCCTTCTCATTGTCTTTGTTGTATTTTACTTAAAAACCAGATTCTATTTGTAATCCCATGTGGAATGTTTCCCAGTTCATAAACAGTAGAAATGGAAATGATGCATAGTAATTTTCATGAGGTCTCTTATCCCTCCCTTTTTTATTTTGTTTTTAATATTTTTAACAGTGTGAAGAAAACACAAATCTTCAGGATACTACCCGCTACCTCAAACTTCCCTTTTCCAAGGGCATCCTTCTTGGAAATAATCATCAAGCCATTAAGGCCACAAAGGAGTCTTTTTGGATAACATCTTTTCTCTGTTCCACAAAACTCACACAAAATGGTAACGTATAAGGCTATTTTACTTGAAAGCCCTTGTACTTAAGCACTCCTGTGAATTTTGGTAGACACGTTTAATAAGCACCAGTATTATATTTAAGAACTTTGCACCAGAAAAATTGTGGATCCTTCTGTTTGTAATCTCCAGTAAAATAGAAACCTTTGTGACTGAATGGTCTGTTAATGCCTTTACTTTTATCCCAGTATTGAAACCCAAGTGCACAACGCTTCAAAACCCAGCTGCTTTTTAAAAAGAGGAAGAAGGAGAGACAAAGAATACCACCATTTAATCTCTCTTGTTTTATAGCTCCATAAACAGTGCTAATTGCAGGCTTTGGAATAAGGCTGTTTTTCGTTTAATTAGATAGATATTGCTTTTCTATTCTACCATATTTTTTATGTCAGTGATTGTTTACCAAGTTATGATTAATAAAACAAGCTCTTCTCCTTGGAAAATTGTCATGAAAACATCATCTGTAATGAAGGAAGGAAATTAAACATTTTTGAATTCTTCATGGTTGCCATATAAGGCTTCTGGCTAGCATTCTGAACGCCATTTTAACAAGTCAGATTCATTATGTTGAGAATCACTTCATAATAAGGTATTGAATCTCATAAAGTGTTCCTGTGCCTGAACATTGGTAAGTGCCGTTAGTTCTTTCTTCTGTGTCACAGAACAGCATTTGTAGTAGGAAACATATTTTTTCTCTTAGGACGTGGCCTTGGAAAAGAAGTAAAATGTCACATTATAATATTGACCTCTTTTTTTTTTTTTAAGATTTTATTTATTTGACAGAGAGAAACACAGCAAGAGAAGGAACACAAGCAGAGGGAATGGTAGCGGGAGAAGCAGGCTTCCCACCGAGCAGGGAGCCCGATGCGGGGCTCCATCCCAGGACCCTGGGATCATGACCTGGGCTGAAGGCAGACGCTTAACGACTGAGCCACCCAGGCGCCCCAATATTGACCTCTTTTAAGATACCTTTCCATTTGACTTGCAGTGCTGCCCTATCTATGTAGGACTTTGGCAAATGATCCTTTCACATTTTGTATTCGGTTTCTTTCTCCCCTTCCAGAATTATTTTTGGAGAAATATTTTTCAAAATCAGCTGCGTGTTTTTAGTAAATTTGGTTGGAGGTAACCATCACCAAGTTAAGAAACATCAAGAGTTTATCCGTATTCGGTGATGAACGATTTTACCTAAATAAAAACTTCATTGACAGAACCGGATAATTTTTACAAAGCATTTACCACACCTCAGGTGTTGTGTGTGGGGTCAGTCTACCCTGCGGAGATTACAAAGATAAGAAAACCAACCTGCTGCTGACTCCCTCAGACAGAAATTGTACTTACCCTGTGTGGATGAGTCGTAGGTCTGTTACAGAGCCCAGGTTCACATTTAGCCAATTGCCTCTGGTAGAATAATTTCAGGTTGTATTAGTTCTCTCCTGCTATAGGATAATTACCGTAAACTTACTGGCTTAAAATAGCAAACATGTATCGTTGAGCAGTTCGGGAGGTCAGAAGTCTGAAATCCTTTTCCCTGGACTAGAATCAAGGTGTCGGCATGCGAGCATTTCCCCTGGAAGTTCTAGGGAAGAATCCTTTGGCTTACTTTTTTTAGCTTCCAGGGGGAGCCACCTGCATTCCTTGGCTCACAGCCTCTCCTCTCTCTTCTGAGCCAGCAGCATCGCCCCTTGACATGGTTACAACTCTGACCGTCTTCTGTCTCTTAAGGATCCTTGTGATTACACTGGGCCCATCAGATATTCCACGATAGTCGCCCCTGTGTTAAGACCTTTAACTTCATCCCATCTGTGAAATCTCTTTTGTCATAAAAGGTAAACATATTCATGGGAACCAGAGATTAGGACATCGACGTCTATAGGGCCACTGTTCTGCCAGCCACAGAGATAATCCTAACAGTAGCTTATCTGCCATCCAAGTATTTGGCCCTACAGACTTAACCTGCCCTTGTTCTCAGGTTTAGGATGTTAGAAGTGTGAACACAAAACAGAACCAAATCCTAAAAATTAGAAGTTGCTGCTTTGTAAAGGCAGAGAACATTTTCGGGTAGATATGGGTAAATAAACGTATTCAGAAATCATTATATTAAACATATCACTATATGGAGGCCAATGTTTGGCTGCTTTTTGGACACTGGTAAGTGCTTAATTATCATCTGAGTTTGATTAACTTTGTCAGTGTAACACAGCTCAGAATGAACCAGGCAATAAATATACTGTGTTTCAAAGAGATGAGAAGGAGGAAGGAAGTTAGTTGATCTTTCTGAAATTTACATGCTAGACACACATTTCTGTGTAGAAGTAATCCAGTTCCAAATTGGAATTAAATTGCTTTGTATTCATTTTACTCAAAGTGGAAAATATACAAATCCCATTTCCATTACAGTTGGGTATTTAGCAAGTGATAGGGTCTCTAGGAACAGTTTCTTACAGCAGATCTGCATTTCACGATCCCTAAAGTGTGTGTCTCTGCACCTGTTCTGTAGTCCAGTGTTGTTCGGGGCTAGCGTTCCAAGGCCAGAGCAACCCGCCGGCCATCTGGGACTGCCAAATCGAGGCAGTCCCTTTGCAAGAACTTTAACCTTCTTGCAAGTAGGGGTCAAGGAAGAAATGGTTTTCCTTATTTGTTTTCTTCCTTGGGCTGTTAAACACAACTTTTAAAGAAGTTTAAACACAGTGCTTAAATTTAGCCTGACAGTTAATTGTACAGTTGCTGACTTGCCCATATCCCCTAACCCTCAAATAATGGGTGGTTCATTCAGTCTCTTCCTGAGAGTGTGATTTAAAAGGAAAAAAAAAAGGTAGGGATTATGTCATCCACCTATTTTCTAGCTCTTGGTAGATCAAACCTATAGTATACTCTTAAAAGCTTGTTGAATGGAATGCTTAAAATTTGCATTTTCAGCAATAGGTCATAGCTCCTAATTTGCAACTAACGTATCTTCAGACAGCAAAATAGAGACCTGAGTGATGACAGTTCTGACTTAATTCTGAGCACTTTGTACACATGATGAATTACATCCAGAGGAACATATGGCTTTACTCTTCCTTTTCCTCCATTATGAGCAGTGAAGATTTTCATCAGACTTTTTGCAGGAAAGTTCCACAGCCTCACCCTGACCTGATTATCTGGACCACTGTCCTCTCTTCTCCACCTCTGCTGATGACAGTGCTGTTCCTGGTTTCCCACCATTGCCTCTGAGGCCTGCAGGGCCACCTCCTTCCCCCACACACACTCCTCATGCTGGGCTAGGCCCTGGACGCCCCTGTGACGGCCTTGGTCTGAGGCGCAGGAAAGAGAGGAGGGACATGGGGTGAGAGCTGGAGTAGGGGTGGAGTGGAAAGTGAGGAGGGGTGTCAGGGGTCATGCGCTTCTTACAAGAACTTCACAGCTCTTGGAGCTGTGAGAGAAGGTGCCTGGGCAGGAAGGCATCCTGCTGCTGGATGCAGGAAGTAAGAAGTACTTGGGAGGGAGGCCGCAAACAGACCGGAGAGGAATGTGGTGCTCCCTCTACTGTGGCAAGTCCTCTGTGCAAAACCTATTCTTCTCCATGTAACCAGTCATTTTTAAAAAGGTTCCAGTCCTACCTCCACGATGTCTAAGTTAGTCATGAATGCGAAACACTTTCAGGTTTTTCTGCTATGAAAATATCATAAATTCCTTTTTCCAAGTCATTATTTTTCAGATTCCCTCATGTTTTCTAATTCTAAACCATCATCTTATCTCTGTTTGATGTAGATAAATATTTCTATTTACAAAATCTATTTACAAAATTTACAAAATCTCTCACTATTGAGTCCTTTGTGAAGTTTTTCTCTTGAATCTGGCTGTGCCGAAGGGGGCTTCTCTCTCCTCTGGAGATTCTTGGGCTTTTTCTCATCTCTCTTCACTACAGCATCTTTCTTTTTCATCACAACTACTCTTCCTTGATTTCTTATTTTTGTTTTCTTCTGGTTTTTGTTTCCATGTTGGTCTTTCTGTCTCTAAGCAAGTCCCATTTGGGTTTTTCCTGAAATGCTTTCCAGTGGAATTCACACTGTTAAGACTGGAAAGTCCTTCCTGGCTTCTTTCTTGGCTGTTCTAGTTTTTCCCACTGAGTCCTGGGAAGCCAGCCCTGCCAGGTTCCCTCGCTGTGTGCGCGTCCTGCACACACAAGCCTTGTCAGTTCTTACCTGCTTTCATCGGCTCCAGACGTCATTGTCTCCCTGCTCCCTCTGGAGACGAGTGTAGCTGGCCACGATGTTCAGGAGCCTTTCTGACTTCTGCCCAGAAAAGCTGAGGGAAGGATTTTTTTTTCCCTCACCAGGTGAAGAGGTTCTCAGAGGAACCCTGTTAGATTCAGGCCCATGTCTTGTCAGTTTCGGATGAGGAGGAAATTGAAGACTTGGGCCCTGCATCTGCCCAGAATTTGGGCAGGAGGATGACCATGGCGTCCAGGAACTGTCCCTTGCAGGACCACGGGTTCACTAAGTGATCCAACAGTGGACCAGACTTGTCATCCTTATGCAGGGGATCTTCTAGTCCTGCCAAATTTGGGTCATATTGTCAAGAAGACCTCCATTGCCAGGTAGAATTGGTTGCTAGGCAGAGTGCTCTGTGGGGCACAAATATGAATAAAGCGGGTTCCTGATCCTCAAGAAACTCCCACTTTGGCAGAAAAGGATTCAACAAATATTTATCAACTGCCCAGTGTGTGCCTGCTCTCTACCCGTGCTGGGATACCATAGGGCCAAACTCAGCATGTTGGCTTTTTTTTTCCCTTGGAGTTTACAATCTAGTAGGGGCAAAGACAAATAAACAACTGAAATAGTGAGGTCAGTCCCACTGTGAGGTGAGAGCACAAAGCAGGGACAGTTAACTCAGTCTGGATGTTTCAGGAAAGACTTCCTGGATGAAGCAACAGCTAGTCTGAGAACTGAAGGATGAGTAGGAGTTTATAAATCAAGAGCATTGGGAAGGGAGAAATAATTAGAATTCACTGTAATAAATGCCATCTTAGAGAGCTGGTCATGGGCTGTGGAACCTGAAACTTGGATGACGGGGGGTGGGGAGGGGGTGGTAGGCTCCATGTGTAGGAATCTAGCTTTTACTGCCGAAACACTTTGATGTGAGGGACTATTCTCTGCTTAGGCGATTAATCTTCCTTTTCTCTTTGGAAAGGTGATATGCTTGATCTCTTGAAATGGAGAACCCACCCAGACAAGATCACAGGCTGTCTCTCTAAAATAAAAGAAATCGATGGCTCAGAGATCGTAAAGGTATATGCTATTTTGCTATCCCTCTCTTGGAAATTCATGGATATTCAAGAATATTTGGAGGGGAAGAACAGATGATATTTTCTTTATTAATTCACTCTTTATCTAACAGTTTCTACAAGATACACTGGATACCTTATTTGGAATTTTGGATGAAAATTCCCAAAAATATGGGTCTAAAGTATTTGATTCTTTGGTGAGTTTAAATTAACTTTAATTATATCCTAACAATTTTGTCTCTTGATCTTGACTTTCTTAAGGCTCTTTCTGAAATATGCCCTTAATAGCGTAAGAGTCATTTAAAAAGAACCAAAAAAAAAAAGTAATTTGCATTTGGTTTTATAAAGCTCAATTTTCTTTTTAGGTTCACATAATAAATTTGCTGCAAGATAGCAAATTCCATCATTTTAAACCTGTAATGGACACTTATATTGAGAGTCACTTTGCTGGGGCACTTGCATACAGGTAAGGCCTTTATCTTGTAATTGGTTTAGAAGCACTTCCTTTTGAGCCTTTCTACGAAGAACCAGCAATATAGGAAAATTTAAAAGGGAGTGTAGGAAGAAATGAACCACAACAACTGAAGTGTCTCTTGAGTCAGTCTCTTCCTTTTTCACATATCTTTTTTTAATGGCTGCAACTTACTTTGATTAAAAGGACAAAAAATAAAAAAACAACTTTCTGAATTCTATTCCTAAAACCTAAAATATAAAATGTTTTCTTCTTGTCTCTATTTCATGTGATATTCTTTCATTTGAAATGCCTGGTTATTTCAACCTGGCTGCCAAGAACCCCATTTAAGCACTACATTCCTTGCTGATTCTAGAATTTAAAGAATTAGTCTTTAAAAAAGAGATATGAAGGGAAAACAGCCTTTGTCATCGTATCTTTTTAAATTTCTTGATTCATTTATCTGTTAAGATTTACTAAGTCCCTACTGCCTGCCTAATGCATGCTGATTCACGTGAAGACATTAAGCAGGTCAGCCGTGGGCTTGACCCTTTGATAGGAGCTGCCGTTTTCACTGCCTCTCCCTTCCTGTTAGCTCAGATTTCTGCAGGCAAGGCTAAAGTGAATGAATAATGACAAGCTGTAGCTCTTACCTACCTCCCTGCAGCCTAGTTGATACTTGCCAGAAGGCAACAGCGTATTCTGTGCTATGTATAACATCTTCTTGGTCTTTCACCCTGCTTAAATACAGCCCTGGAATGTTCCCCAAAGTTCTTTCTCCCCGTTCTAACACTGCCGTTGCTATTCTGCCCACATTTTTACCTTATACCTTAAGCACTAAGGCTATGCACACACACAATCATTTATTCTTATAAGTGTGGTTTAAAAAAAAAAGATGGAATCGTGTTTTTGCCCTTTTCCCCCATCATGTGATATATAAAAGATAAGTAATCAATTAAGCATTTGATCCTATTACCTTGGGTATTGCGTCTCAAGGCATGTGAAGATTTAATACTCCCAACATTTCAGTGAATGGTGTATCAACATGATTTTTACAGACAGTGAAATGTAATAGCAGGGATAGTTAGAAACATTGGCCCGACTCTGCCACCCGGCCTAACATTTGGGGCCCTAGTAACAACATCTCACCACTTGTGACTGAAATTATCAGTGGAAGCTGGAGAGGAAGGGTGTAATTTCTAACCCTTTATGTTGGCCAGGAGAGCAGGATAATCATTCCTAACAAGACAGATAAGGCCTATGGAATCTTTTCAGGCTAGGGTAGTCAGAAACTCACCGAAATTTATCTTCAAAATTACACTCCTGGCAGCCCCTGCCTCATACCACATCCATGCATTCTCCCCCAACTGAGAGAAAAGAGGAACATTTTTAAAAATTGCTCTGTTTCCTAGAAACCAAGAACAGAACAAAGGTAAAGGTAGCAAGACTGCAAGCTTGAGAATTATTGTTTTTTTTTTTTAATTCAAATTTTGTTCCTTATAAGAAAAAAAAACTAGGCTGTTTTGGAAGTTCTCTTACTAAGGCACTCTGATGATAAGCCTTGTTCTTCCTCTAGGTCAGAGAATTGGCTATCAGTCCAGGGGCACGTGATCTGAAGTAGAGAGTTGTTGCCTTATTCTTCCCCACACCCCTTTAGCCTCCAACTGAGTATTTCATCCTACTGTTTACATGGTCACTGGGGAAGAAATCCCAATTATCAATTGTCCAAGATGAACCATGGCGGTCAGACTTCCAGGCCCTTTCTTGGCCAGAGTCCTGTTCTCTGGTATATGTGTTTACCCGTTGAGAAGCTTTGCCAGAAACAGCAGGCTCAATGGGGTATGTTTGTAGTGAGGAGAATCTCAACGGGAGGAAGTATTTCTCTGTTCAGCTTCAGAGAGGGGTAATGATGTTGCTGTGCACATTGCTCATATCACCAGATGAAGGGGCCTGACAGAAAACATGAGGACTGATGAGGAAAGAAGACTCCTCGTGATAAAAATGTTGTCTTTGTTGGCTTTTAACTGAGAACTGGACCAAGTGCCCCTTCTGTATATCTTCCCCTATGTTTCAGAGATCTCATCAAAGTTCTCAAGTGGTACGTGGACAGGATAACGGAAGCGGAACGGCAAGAGCACATCCAGGAGGTGTTGAAGGTAAAGACACGCTGGCGGCAGCAGATAATGTCATCTAACAGAGCTGTTGCGTGGTGGTGCCTAAACTAATTGCTTTCCTCTACACAGACAGTAATTGGTGATGATATAGTACTGGCATTCCAATTCAAGGATCTTAATCAGTTTATGCTCGTCCAGAGCTGATGAAATTTGAAAGAAACTTTGCCAGGCTCACCCACTGGAACTGCCTGGGATTGAATCCTTATACCTCTGAGCTCCAGAACCCTTGGAGTGAAGTCTAGAGTGGGCTGGAGGGAGGTCTTAAGACAGAAGACCATGGATAGGCAGTTCAGCCTGGAAGTTCCTGGCTCTTGCTTCCAACATCCTGACAGAGGCCACTTGAGAACAATTTAGCCGACATTTTGAGAGAGAATAGGATGGCTTGGCAGGGGTCACAGCGAGGAGGCCCTGAGGTTTTACTGGGTCTCGGGGTATAATGCTGCCTGTGTGTCTGGGCCCTTTGTGCTCAATGGAGATGCTAACACTTTACTTGCAAACATGTTCATGAAGAACAGAGGTTCTTAAAGGCATTGTCCAGTAGCTGCTCTGAGAGTCCTCTCATGTCCTGTCATCGAGTGCCACTTTGTTGGATGTCAGTAGATAATGTGATGACAGGTATGCACTTTTAAAAGCAAGTAGTTTCCTAATTATAAATTTATCACGTTGGTCTGATGGAAGGTTAAATGCTAAGTGGCCAGAGGACCTGCCAGCAAAGCACAGTAATTTTTGAGAAGCAGACAGATATCTCCCTGTTCAGTAAATTTGTGTGTGTGTGTGTGTGTGTTCAGTAAATTTTAAAAACCACCTGAGGATCAAAAGCATGTCAGGTTCCTCTTGAGAATTACAAAGAGTTTTCAGATTAACTATACATTTTTTTCTCATTAGCATCAGAGAAAAATGGCTCTTCCCCCACCAGTAAATACTGTTCAAAAATCTCCTGAGGGTCTTAGCATTTACATCAATAATTTAAATTTCTAATGTCCCATGGTTTTTATGCCATGTCATTGGTAAATACTCTCAGTTTCCTTTGAGACTAACTTTTAAAACATTTCATTTTTAAGGCCCAAGAATATATTTTTAAGTATATAGTGCAATCTCGAAGGCTCTTTTCCCTCGCCACCGGTGGACAAAATGAAGAGGAGTTTCGCTGCTGCATTCAGGAGCTCCTCATGTCCGTCCGTTTCTTCCTTTCTCAAGAGAGCAAAGGGTCAGGAGCATTATCTCAGTCGCAGGTAATGTTTTTTCATCTCTGCTTGGGAGAGCAAAAAGGAGTCTGGTTTATTCGTGTTTACAGTAGCAGCGAAATGTTCTCTCCGTGAGAAATCCGTCTCTCCAGTTGATATATGGAGCGTGAGCAACTTTGCAGACTTTAAAAAGACCCCCTAGCTTCCGAGCACCAGCAGAGCGGAAGTTAGGTTGCCTTTCCTCTGACTGTTCTCACTGTCCGTGGGGAGACCTTCGGTCTGCAACGGCCTGGATTTCGGTTCCCAAAACACAAGCTGGTGTGTAGACGCACTGTCACCATCCGCCTTGGGGAAGGAAGTTCCCAGGAGCCGACTTGTTACTGCTGTTTACCCCAAGCCTTGCACTGCTTTTTAATCTGTCCACTTAAGGCTCATCATATGGGACTTGGCTAAACTGGCATGTTGTTCTGCTTTATTTGACTTGATCCTAATCGTCCTGGGACTGATCTTCGATGACCAGTGCTGGGCAGCTGTTGCCAAATGCTATTACCTGGAGTAGCTCCCCGGGTTTTGTTTAAGGGCAGGGTTTTTCCCCTTTCCAAGGAGCACGGCCTTGATGGTGTTCTGAGCAATCATTCTCAATACTTTACATTTTCTTAATCCTTCTGATACACTTTTAGTTCTAATGACTTGGTTGAAAACCTGTGTGGATGGAGAAGCAGCCTCTTTGCTGCCATCCCCTGGAGACTAGAGGTTTATCATCACTGAGAATTATTGGGGGAGTGGGGGGATGGGCGATTAGAAGACAGAACTAACTAGATCCTTTAGAGTAACATGGTAATTTGGTGCCGTTTGACATTTAGAACGCATTGCATATAATGGTAAAACACCAGAAATGTACCAACCCTCCAACAATAGTGCTGTGCTTTTTCTGACTTGTGGGGGCTCTCTTCTTGTTAATCTCTTCTTTACACAAGTGGACTGATTCTTACACACGGGCAAGGATACACTACAGGCTCTTTTAATGTCACTTTGGCCTCTATTGCCAACGGCACAATCCCCAGGCTTTGAGAGCTTGCCAGATACCTCAAAGTTAAATTGTCCACTAGGCAAACCCTACTTTCAGCAGTTGATACTTAAAAAGGATAATCCAACAAGCTAATTAAGTATTCTTTTAGGTCAGAGTTTTCAGAAACTCACTACTTTTATCAAAGCTGTTGTAGTTGGGTTTTTTTTTATCTTAAACCTTTACTGGTTATAGGGACAAAACTTACTTAATTCACATCTGAAAAAATACTCTCTTACTTTTAAGAGTAACCTTAAGTCATGGTTTCTCAGTGACATGCCTTCTTAGGGACTCAAGAGGTTTTCCCCTTCTATAAAGTTAGGGAAATTGTCTTTTTTCCTTAGTTATGTTTCCACTGCATCTTGGTAGTTGCCTTGAGGTGACACGGGGCCCACATAATGCAGTCATTTTATTTAGGTTGATGCTAAGAGAATTCATAGAAAATGATGAAGTGGTTAGTTTTCTTTATCAAGCAGAGGACTTTGTCCCTCTGTGTTTTGGGAGAAAGGAGAATACTCCTTAGGCCTTTTCTTATTCCAAGTTCCCTTTTGACCTCACACCTTCTTGGCTCTCTTTTCTAAGAAGGGAGTCATCACTAATCTGATTGACCCTGTGTATGACTTTTCTGTTGCTGTGTGACAAGCAAGCATGTGCTTAATGGCTTTACATCCCTTTATTCACAGTTCTGTAGATAAGAAGGGTTGATTGGATTTTTTTACTTAGGGTCTCCTACAGCCAAAATCCAGGTGTTGGCCTCAATGACTTATTTGGAGGTTCTGGGGAAGAGTTCACTTTCAGAATCTTCCAAGTGTTCATAAGACTGAGATTCCTATTTCCTTGCTGGTTATCAGCAAAGGGTTGGAGGAGAGGAGGGGTGTTCTCAGCTCCTAGAACCCATTCGCATTCCCTGGTGTGTGGCCCCTCCATCCTCAGAGCCAGCAACAGTATGTCAGATCCATCTCATGCTTCCAATCTCTCTGAGGCCTTCCACCGTGAGCTAGAGAAAACTGCTTTAAAGGGTCAGGGTTGTGTCACGAGGTCAGGCCCTTATGCAGAATCCCCATATTTTTAAAGATCGACTCATTAGTAATCTTCATTATCCCTGCGAAATCTCTTTTGCCACGTAACATAACTTAGTCGCAGAGATCTTGGAATCGTCTTAGAATTCTGCCTCTCACGTCCAGAGCCAAGGATATCCACTGGTCCGAGTCTTACTGTTAGGTCGCCTTACCGACAAAAGACCCAGTTTCTTTGCTCTCTGTTGCATTTATTTCACTGTGGACTATAACTCGGGGCAAATTCTGTCTTCTGGAGGCAGAGCAGCCATCCCAGAAAACCTTCCTCAGGCCATCCTCTTTCTACTGTGGTGCTCATTTAGTCCTACTGCCCTAACCCCAGCTTACTAATGACTCTGACTTGGGGAGCCCGGACCCAATGGGACAGCCAGCTCAGTCAGGGGTCGGAGCTGTGGCTCGTGGTTTCGCCTTCCACAGACAGATCCCGTCTCTGGATTCCCAAGGGCAGAGGAGGAATGTCAGAAGGAGTGGAGGTCTAAGACCCTGCCCCAAATTCCTAATAATTATCTTTCTCTATTTGTCTTGGCTATCAGGAAGGTCAAAATAAAGTTGGGCTTTTCTTGTTATTTGCAATAAAAATCCTTAGCTTCGATATCTCGTTCCAACTGTCTTTCTGCTCTTATCACAAGGTGCTTGTGCCTGTATCCTTTTTAATACATGTATCTTCACTGCAGGCACATTCAAATCCGTTTTGAAATAAAGAGCTATAAATAAAAAAGTAATACATAAATGAAAAGATTCCTGAGGAATATCAACATAGTTGACTTTTCAGTAATCAGAAGGCTGTGCTTTTTATTTTATTTTATTGTATTGTATTTTATTTCTTTAACTTCTTCTGTATGACTCAGCTCTTTGCAGAGTGAAATGAAGGTTATATAAATACAGTCTTTAACAGGGAATACCAAGTTATTAATTTTAAATGCATTCAAGTAAATCTATACTGTTGAAGAGTCAAGGAGAACATAGCTGTTGACTGTAGCCCCCTGAAGCATTCTGATGGTTCTGGTGTCAAAAACTGGTCTCGGCTCTTCCAGATACTTCTGCTGCTGCTGCTGTTCAGATAAATGCCAAAACCCATGAATTTGAATTTGAGTCTGTGCTTGAATCATCAGCACATGTAGACTCGACCTACTTTTTGCTGGTGTCAGATCTCATCGGTAAGCCAGCTAACACTTAAATATTAGCATATTAGAAACATGTGCCTCTTTCCCCCCACTTGATAGACTGGAGGCTGGTCGATGCTTCCTTCCATTGCCCTCCTTTTGTGGAATTCAAAAGACAAGATTTGTTTTGATGTACCATCCTAGCCCAATTTGTGCCCCTTAGGATTTGATACTAGCACTTTTTTTTCCCTTAAAAAATGGTTATCAAGCTTCTTCACTTACATAAAGAATATTGTTCTTAGTACACACAATTCTGGGTTTACAGTAAATCTCAAAGCAGCCTAAAGATTTGTTACAATGATCTTTTGATTTTATAGGTTATAAAACTGAAACCCAAGGGGCTAAAGTGACTTGTCAAAGTTCACAGAGTTGCTTAGAGGCCAAGCTAGTAGTACATATAACCTAGGTCTTCTGGTTCCCTGTCTTGTTTTTTTTTTTTTTTCTTTAACCCTGACTTCAGTGCTTTCGGGAATCAGTGTGTTTGATTTCTTCAAGGTAAATGAGATTTAGATGAGCACTTAAGAAACCTCCAAAAAGAAAGGAAAAGTGACTGCATTTCAGGCCTTGGTTGAGCATTCTTTCCATTTGATCATGCTGCATTTTGCTGATTCTGTGCAATTTTTTGCCAATCATTTTGCTAATGTCAGTGATTTTCCAGAATTTCTCAGTTTTATTATATTGCACCCTTGCACATTATAAAACATGGTTCTGTTTTGCTACGCCTTTTTTTTTTTTTTTTTTTTTTTTTGCAGCCTTTTAGCTTTAGGTACTGGAACCATCTTACGTTCACTTTTTTAATCATTCAAAATTATTTGTCCCAGTCTTAAACTCATTGACATTTTACAGCAAATTTTCCAGGCATATCTTGGAGTTGATTTAAATCTCTTCTTTTTAAGGCTGTGTTTCTGAGCTCCTTCCCAGCTGTGTACTCCGAGCTGTTGAAGCTCTTTGATGTCCGGGAAGTGGCCAACTTGGTGCAGGACACCCTGGGCAGTCTGCCGACCATCGTGCACGTGGATGACTCCCTGCAGGCCGTGAAGCTGCAGTGCATTGGCAAAACCGTGGAAAGCCAGCTGTATACCAATCCAGGTAGGGTGGTGGTGAGTCTCATGAATGAAACACTGTTTCTGAAAAGCCATTACTTACCCCCCGTGTAATCATAGGTCAGCACAAGCAATTAGAAAGAGGAAGCGGAAAATTCCTTTCTCAAAAGCATTGTAAGTTTGGATAGTAGAATTAATGTATTAAGTGGCCGAATACAGCAGCAATGGCTGTCAAAGCTTCATTTCTAGAAAGAATGAAAACCCTAATGATTGAATTATTGATTCTAATCACAAACTAGTTGTGATGTGAGGCATGCTTATTTTCTTGTTATAGGTTTTATTTATTTTTTAAAGATTTTATTTATTTGAGAGAGAGTACCATGAGCGAGAGAGCATGAGCAGAGGTGAGGGGCAGAGGGAGAAGCAGGCTCCCCTAAGCAGGGAGCCCAATGCGGGGTTTAGTCAGTCCTAGGACCTTGGGATCATGACCTGAGCCAGAGGCAGACATTTAACCAACTGAGCACCCCAGGTGCCCTAGATTTTATTTTTTTTGTTCAACAAAATTTAACATTTTCTTTCAGAGAGGCTTACAGGGACCCGATACAATCCTTGTTTGTCTCTTTGTTCTTAAAATGTTTCCATCAATTTGTGTTCTGAGACTGAGTGAAAGTTTTGATGTATTGTCATTTTTTATTTTATACTAGTGACAAGATACTAAATTAATTTTGTCATAATAGCTGTTATTAAATCCCACTGCCTTTTGTTTTCTTCTAGTTTTTCTTGAAATAAAATACTAGCCTCGTTTTAAAGTTTATTTATTTTTTTTTTTAAGATTTTATTTATTTGACAAAGAGAAACACAGCGAGAGAGGGAACACAAGCAGAGGGAGTGGTAGCGGGAGAAGCAGGCTTCCTGCTGAGCAGGGAACCCGATGCGGGGCTCGATCCCGGGACGCTGGGATCATGACCTGAGCCGAAGGCAGACGCTTAACGACTGAGCCACACAGGCGCCCCTTAAAGTTTATTTTAAGAAGTTTCTATCAGTGTCACTAAATAAACTTCTAAAAATTTACTGAGAATTCT